>OY756216.1:21491572-22707822 GCA_963576875.1 Acrobasis repandana
TTTATTATGCTATGTACAATTTCATTGCAACAATTCGCTTCCATTCCATGTCGCGGCAACGTAAATTGAGCAACTTGTAGGCCTGTATTTAAATATAGAAGGCTCTAACGAGTTTACGTGAGTTTGAATGAGACAAATAATTCCTCGATCCTTGATGACTACCTTTCTGTTATTTGAATATGGTCTGTTTGCGATAGTCGCATTTAGCTTTTTGTTATACAATAGTGAAGTAGTGCGTGACGGGGCTGGAGCCGCGGTCCTCTACAGTCTTCTGGAGATTCAGCTGGTGCACTATGGTTTCTTCGCTATCGACCTCCTGGAAAGAACATTTACAGTTTAGGATCAGTTCACACCGAGATGCGACGCGACGAAGCGCAATTTTGAAGAAATATAGAACTTGTTTACTATACAAAGAGTGAGATTTCAGTAAGAGCCCAATACGCAGCGCAGCTTAACAGGCTGTTACTGAAATTAGTATCTTTTAGAGTAGTAAACAAGTTCTATATTTCTTCAAAAGTGCGCTCTACGGCGTGTCTCGGTGTGTACTGACCCTAACGGGTGTAAGAGATAATTCTGCTCCTGATCGCCGCCGCTGGTGACAAGAGGTCTGGCTGCGTCTTTGCTCAACGAATTAGCATAGCTATTCAGAGAGGAAACGCAGCCAGCGTCCATGGCACCATGCAACACGGTAAAATTTTTCTTTAGATTTTTAAAGTAATAATTTAAATCAAGTTTTATTTTTGGGTTTAGTTTATAGTAGCGTTAAGTTTTTTACTTGACAAGCTACCTAAAGGCATCTGGCATAGCCTAATGACTGCCAACTGGTAAATGCAGTCCAGACTAACATCTTTATGTGCCTTCCAAAGCAGAGATTAAACTAGAAAAAATATGATGAAAAAACTACACGAGTGGGATGGGAATTGAATACACAATTCACGGTTGTAGCATGTATCCATACAATTTTGCATAACATTAAAAAAATATATAGTAAAAACGCCTGGCGTGACGACCCGTCGCAACTGTCCGTCCGCCGAGTTGACGGCCGGCCGCGAGCGTTATAACTGACCTCCTCCTCGGCGTACCCGTTGATCTCGACGGGGATGGTGTGCCCGTCCTGCGTGACGACCTGCAGCGAGCGCCCGTCCGCCGACGTGATGGCCAGCCGCGTGCCGTCCTGCATCGTGAAGTGCAGCGGGTTGCCGCGCTCGTCCGTTACCTGGACAATTATTACTTCCATATTGATTGATTGCTCTCATTCGGTGTAAAAGGTCAATTTCTAATAATAAGAATTGAAGCACCACGCTGATCTTATTTGAACGATATTTTGCACGGTTGTACGGTACCCTTTTCACAGTCTTTTTAATTAAATGCAAATATTTGAAGGGGTCATTCAGTCCATAATTTTGAACAACTTTTCCCAAAGCAGATACCGAAATACGAGAAAAATTAGATTTCCATACAAAATTGATCTAGTTAATATGGAAATTGTTTTTTTTTACGTATTTCGTTATACTCGTACATTCAGCAATACCCATTGGCTACGGAGCAAATGTTGCTGGTACTTGGCCACAATCTGAGAACCTTTCTATCCCAGCGGCGATCGCTTCTTCCCGACACTGCTGTCACAGGTATGGCACTTCATAGAAGCGGAGTATCATTAATGCCTGCACTGCACTACTACAAACGAAACTATACATCCGTGCACACGTCAATGCGTGTGTTCGCGGAACGGGGACGCATATTGCAAGGGACCGCAGGAGATTCCATTCTGTATGAAATATTCTTATTAATTTCGGTGCAGCTGCTACAACTCACCGGCATGTGGTCGGACTCGATGACGGTGAGCGTGTCGGGCTCGCGCTCCAAATCAGGCACCAGCAGGGACGGATACAGTTCGCAAGTGGTCACCACCTTGCTCTCGTCCATGCTTTCCGCCTGGAAGTACAAGATAATCCGCTAGTTGCCAGCAAATCAACAGATACTTTTTTTCTAAACGTCAAAACAAATATTTTCTATCAATGATTTCAACTGAGGATGAGCCCATCGGAACATTTTGCAAAAAATATCTTCATACATTCTGCGAGCATGGCTGCCATTCGGTTGAAAAATTAGCGCGGTAAAATTCCTTAGTATTTTAATTATAACAAACAGTTATTTTACTTACCAATGATGTATTTTTATGGCATTTAGAAGTATGAAACAAAAACGAATAAACTCTTCCGCGGACCGAGGACGACTAAGTCGCGTTGGTCCGCAAACCGACTTTATCGGGTCAACAAGTTGGTGCCATTTCTTCGCGCGGTTGGCCTAGTCCTTACGCTAGTAATATATAAGTCAATGTTTTCTTTAGGATTACTATGAAAAACGCACAGCGTGACGTCATAGTTTCTTGAAGCCAAATAGCGTTCTTAATATCAAAGTTTTTCGGCATTAATAAATCTAAAATCACGTTCAAAATGGATATGATGAATGACAAGTGACATTATATTTTTATAGGGTTTTTAGGCATTCAAGATGCAGTACTAAAGTCAGAGACTAAAGTACTCAAATTAAATAATGACATTATTTTGTGACGTTTTATTCTCTTATCATTAAAAAATAATTTATTTTGACCCTGGATACTACTCTATTGGCTAACTTTAAAAAAAAGGAGGAGCTTATTAATTTGACTAAGTATATTTTTCATGAATTTTGTTTTTTTAAATATTTTGGTTCCATATTGATATGGTGAAGACATGATAAAGAACTTTGGAGATGAGATAGGTGGTTTTTTTGTAAAAAAAATATTATTTCTAATACAATCCTCTAGATGACAACAAGTCAAATTACACTTTTTCCTAAACGTCAAAACAAACATTTTCTATGGGATTTGTATGAAAAATCAAACCGTGACGTCATGGTTTTTTGGAGTTAAATAGCGCTCTTAATATCAGTTGCTCTGCACTAATAAATCTAAAATCATATTGAAAGTTTTATTCTCTTAATAGTACCAAATAATTTATTTTTGACCCAGTCATCTACCCAATTTCTAAACAACAATAAAAATGTAGTGTATCAGATTCTTTCAAAGGATAGTTAGATGCTACTAGCCACAAGACTAGCACATTAAAAAGCTAAGATTAAGAGATCACTGTTGGAACAATATGACTTACCTGTTCGGGGTCCAATATATGGAAGGCGGGTTCACTGGCGTCGTCCGCGTCGTACGTGACGTAGATAACCCGCTCTTCCACATCCGCTTCCGGAGCCTCCACCACTTCCTGCGCGGCCGGGCTCGGGGGCGGGTTCTTGTCAACTAACAGGCTCACTTGTTTGTTCATTGGCTGGAAGGGAATAAATCATTCATCATCATCATAAGGTCTTTTTTAGTCTCCACTGCAGGAGCACGACCCTCTATACTACCAGAGTCATATATTAGTCAGGGGATTTAGCCTACACTCTCCACGCTGGCCAGACGATTTGGAGAGGTCTCATTGATGTTTAAAAGCTTTTTTCAGCTTGTGTTTCCTAAGTCGCCCGCTACGACATCCACGGGAAGACTTGGAGTGGTCCTATTCTATTCTGCCGGGAACCACACGGTTAATAAGAATAAATCCAAAGTATGCTTTGTTATTCTCAGACCATCTTCTGTCGTGTCCGAGCTGCCCTACGTCATGTACCATAGAGGATCTTAATGAGGCTAACGACAGAGGGATCGCCGTGGCCACATACTGGTCAAAGATGATTTGAAATTGAAGCTACAGTGAAACCATTTCGACTCGATAAGAAAATTTCGTCCCTGTATAGTATATATACAACTTGGAAGGGACATACTCGTATTAATCGAACCACGGGCTATACTAGATCACTAAAGCATAATGAAATTAAAATAACAGTCAAGAAACCAAAACAAAATTCTACTTCCCCCTACAAATCGTCCGGGCGGCTGCACACTTTTGTATGGAAATGCCGAATTTATTTTTTGTTTCTTGGCTTTTATTTTTATTTCATTATAATATAATGATCTAGTATAGACCGTGGTTCAATTTATTACGGGTATATCTTTTCCACATTGTATAAGCAATAACTATGTAGTGAAATGTAATATGTACAATGTGAAAAGCAATTGAAATTGAAAATGGGGACCTTTTTGAGTTTGTCCCTGGCGTTCCCGTCGGCTGCGCGGGCGTGCCTGCGGGCGTGCCGGGCGAGCGCGGCGCGCTCGGCGAACGTGCGGCCGCACACGGCGCAGCGGAAGGCGCGCGGCGCGGCGTCGCGCGCCCGCGCCGCCAGCTCGCGCCGCTGGTGCGCCAGCCACGACGCGCGGGACGCGAACCTGGGGACCGCAACATTCATTTCTCTACGTTTTCTTTTTTAAATAGGTCACTAGTTTTTTTTCTTTTTTTAAGCTATTGCATAGTTTTTATCGCGGGCTTTGCGCGGCGACCGAATCAAAAAATTCCGTAACGAAAATAAAACCTAACACCCCCCACTCCGCCTACCGACCGGCACAGCGGCGCGGCGTTGAAAGCCGTGCATCGTCTAACGTCGTATGCAATAGCTTTACCGCGGCAGCCCCGAGTGCCACACATTTTTTTTTTATTAATGGCTTGACGCTACTGCGTATTTAGCCAGGAACAAGTTAATAAAACGTGGGAAATTCTTTTCGTATCTTCGCAAAATGTCCTCTAGTCGCAAAATTTCCCTTTAGCAAAATGTCCCTTTCGCAAAATGTCCCTTGCGCAAAACGTCCCCTGGTAACACAATATGTCCCCTGGTAACAAAATGTCCCCTTGTGGCAAAAAAATATCCGTCGCAAAATTTCATGTTTTTTATACAATGTGGAAGGGTCATAAATAAATACAAACCATACTCGAATCCACTTTGTATGTTTGTTACTCCATCACGCCTAAACAGCTTAAGGGATTTAGATGAATACACATATAGTTTATCACCCAGATTAACACATAGGCTACCTGTTATCCCGAAAAAGTTACTGTTTGGGGATCGATATTAACGCAAGCGGAGCCGCAAAAGCTAGTTTCGTGATAATTGGTTCAGTAGTTACGGCTTGGAGGCGTAACAAACAAATATACAACAAACTCACTTAATAGTAATTTTATAAAAATAATGAAATTTTGGAAAAGGGACATTTTGCTACTAGGGGACATTTTACGAAAGGGACATTTTGCGCAAGGGACATTTTGCGAAAGAGACATTTTGCGAAAGGGACATTTTGCGGAAGGGACATTTTGCGACTAGGGGACATTTTGCGTAAGGGACATTTTGCGATGATACCCTATACGAGTCCACTGGTTTTCATAGCCGATTGAGTGGCGGACGACGCCCGAAGACCCCACACAGTCCGCGAAACAAATATCACTACAGCCGTACTATGACTGTCCACTAATATTTAACTATTTAAAATATTATTCATGAGCATGAGCATTTATAACACCAAACAACACCAATTTCATATTATAAAGTCCACTAAAATCAATTTGCAACATAATTTAAAGAAAACCCCAACCGAACCCCTTGACTTTCCGCCAAAAACCCAGGTCACTAGTTGGCCTTATTTACTTATTTTTTTTATTTAACTTTATTACAAAATTTTTATACGGTCAAAAGGTGATGCAGACACAAGTGAGACCAAAAAAGGAGCAAAAAATAATATTTTGTTACTTACTTACCTACCCCCCTATTCATAAAAAATTACAAATGTTTGCTAAACCTACATTAGTTACAATATGTTTGTATTTAATCTAAAAGAGGTTAAGCAAACGCTTGTAAAAAAAAATATTGGGGGCTAGTATTGAACCTATATTACCCACTGTTCGAGAGATTGCTAGTAATTTATATGCTGCCATCTCCGCGAGCAACTGCTGCTAATAATGTGTCAACAAGTTCCTGCTATTTACGTGTCCTCCAGAAGGCACTGTGGCCATATTAAAGCCAGGTTGATGTGTAATTCTCATTTTTCCGTAAAAGGTGCTAGCTTTTTTGCATCTCTGCTGTCCAATGCTATATAAAGTAATAAGTGTGCGCCAACTGCCGATAAGTATGTTTAATAGATTTTCAACCAATTTAGACGTCGTAGAATAAGTTTCTTCAAAGAAATATTTAGCTATATAGGTACACCATCGTTTATCTAGACTTCTAATTAAAAATGTCTACATTATATTGTTGACAGAATAATGTAACTTGACACAACATGTTAGAGTCCAAAATCGTATCTTGAAACGTACCTGTTTTGAAGTTAAGAAAGTCTTCAACGTGTTCAGTGAAAATAAACGTATTTAACAAACGGTTGTTTTTAAAGAAAATTAAAAACGAGGAAGTTCTCCGATCGCGCCTGTTAATCTGGCCGTGCGCAGAAGAAATTAAAACAACTTTCTTGGATATTTATTACGCTACTTTTATTACCTCTTATTTTTCACTTTGCAAGGCTGGATTTAAATAGAAGGAAAGGGTTCTCTTTGTACGACGTTGGCACCCACTAATACATACATAACCCTCCTTTTGGCTTCACCGCAGTACATAGATAAATACAACTCATTTATTTGCTGCTATAACACACATAAAAAATATACAAAAATAGGAAAACCAGACACTATACAGGGTTACTGGTATCTAACGCATAACCTTTTTGGTACAAGTTTAGTCCATGATACTGAACTACTTTCCATAAAAAAAAATATCGAAAAACGAAAAAACAATTTCGGCTTCCCATACATATAAACACTCAGCCAAATGGATTTTGTATGGGAAGATGAATTTTTTTTTAGTTTTTCGATATTGTTTTTTATGGAAAGTAGTTCAGTATCATGGACTGAACTTGCAACAAAAACATTATAAAAAACACACCTATCTACTCAACTTTTAATGTGTGTGCCACGGCAGTACAAAACGGACACAGCTCAGTGGTAATATTGCCCGGGAGCAATCACAGATTTTCAGCTGTGGCCTGGTAGCTGGCCAGTCCGGGGAAATACCTTTTGGGGCAATGTTCGCACGCATACGCGTGGTCGGCCTGGTGCCGGCGCGCGTGCAGCCGGTGCTGAGAAGAAGTCGTGAACCTTCTCGGGCACAGCGCGCAGTGGTACGGCTTCTCGCCCGTGTGGATGCGCTCGTGCTCCGACAGGTTGCCTTTCTGGCTGAAGCTCTTGCCGCAGATGGCGCACGAGTACGGCTTCTGTCCTGTTATCAAACAAACATAAACACCCTTATTCATAATAAAAAATACGAACGTTTGCTTAACCTATTTTAGTTAAAATATATTTTGTCTTGTTCTTGCAGTGTCAAATTTTGAAAAGAGTGATAGGGACAAAATATATTTTAACTAAACTAGTAGTTCGCCGCGAACTTAGACCTCTCGGACATTTTTATTAATATTTCAAAAACTACTGAACCGATTTTGATGGACAACGAACTTGAAAATTCTATTGATATTTCCTACATGCCTACCAATAACGATTACAAAAATATGTAAAATTTTTAAGTAAAACTTCAAATTTATATGTAAAGCATCCAAATTACATACATTTAATGTAATTTGGAATCAATGAAGTGCCAGAAAACGTTGACTTGATACTTATTTATTGTCGGCCTAAACTTTTAAGATTTTTTTCAGATAACCTAAAACCAACCTTACACAATCAAAGACTACAATTGCGCGTTTCCTCATCCGAGTGCAGTCGGTTATTTTTTAATTTATTTTTTATTAATAATTACTTGTCATTTAATTATTTATATTATGTTTCGGACAGTTACTTACCGGTATGCCACCTCATGTGCAGCGTGAGACTGGTCTTGTGAGCAAACTTGTGCTTGCAGATTTCGCACGAGAACTTCTTGACTCCCGAATGCAAGAGCTGATGGTTGAGGAGGTTAGCTTTGGTCTTAAACGATGCGTTGCATATCTAGAAAAGAGATTGTTTATATTAAAATGGAATAGAATCTTGTATTGCTGCCTCCTCCTAGAGACGAATGGAATAGGAAGGGGGAGGCCTTTGCTCAGCAGTGGGACATAACACCAACAGGCTAGAAAAAAATAAATAAAAATTGCTGCCTCCGCCGCCGGTTTTAGGCAGACGTGATATGCGTGCCTATGGTGTTACAATACGGTAGTTTCCTGGGCAAAAAATAAATTATTTGGTACTGTTAAGAGAATAAAACGTCACAAAATAATGTCACTTGTCTTAACAAAGTCTTGTAGCCTAGTAGATGATTTTTTAATGTCACTTTTGATCACGACTTCAGTCGGCTTGGTTGATCACATCCACTTTGAACGTGATTTTAGATTTATTGATGCAGAAAAACGAATATAAGGAGCGCTATTTGACTCCAGGAAACTATGACGTCACAGTCCTATATTTTATACAATTATCTCATAGTAAATGTTTGTTTTGACGTTAAGAAAAAAGTATCTGATTTGATTTGTTGGAAACTAGCGGATTAAGGTGAAGTGGTAGCATAAGTAGCGCACTCATTTGAAATATTTTTTTAAAACTAAATATGTTGGTATTTAAAAATTTGATTTGTATCAATGTCTAAAAAGACCTTCAAACTATTTTATGAATAACCTTTGAAATTATTGCTAATAGTCCGTCTAGTTTTAAACGGGTTTTCGCCAAAAGATGCCCCTTTTGGCGAAAACCGGTTTTAAAACTAGACGGATTACCAATATTACTTTCAAATGAGGGCGCCACTTATGCTACCACTTCACCTTAAGGATGCTCATGTCTGTAATGCTGTCTTCTTATCTATTAAGAAGACAGCATTACAGCTGAGGATGCAACAGGGAATATGCTAAGATAAGAGAGAGGAAAATATTCTTTCTATAAAAAAATCTACAAATACTCAAATTTAATCATTTTGTAGGTATTAAATATTAATTAACGGATGGATTTTGTGTGTAATAAAATTTTTGCGAGTTGGATGTGCGTACAAACGTTGAATGGTTTTTGCTCATCCCATTTCGATGTACTATTAATTATGTTTTTGTAAACAAAAAAAAAGAACAACAAAAACATCCAGTCCACGGATCATAAAAAAATTATTTATTTTTGAGTTTACGTCGTCCAGTTATATTTCAGAACAAGGACGGTGAAAAAGCGTCAGAATTAATATGGTGTCGTAGACATAAAGAACACCCAAATTCCTAGAAATGTATTTTTTTTGGTACGATAGGTTTTTGTAACGCAATGATACACTATACCTAAGTTATACTCAACGCTGATTGGTGGAAAGCTGACCAATGACGTACCTTGCACACATACGGCCGCAGTTGAGAGTGGACCAGCTGATGTCGTTGCAACAGTTGCTTGTGTTTGAATGATTTCCCGCATTTGTTGCACACATAGCGCTGTCCCGCGTGCTCGGCCTCCTTGTGGTATACTACTGAAGACGGGTGGTTCAGCACCTGGCAGAAAAATGAACAACGAATAAGACCAAAGTCTTGTAGCCTAGTAGATGATTTTTTAATGTCACTTTTGATCACGACTTCGTTTGGTGTCCTTAGTCGACTTTAGTCGGCTTGGTTGACTAATTTCGGTATTACTGGTCGCTTAGTTGGCTTGGTCGACTAATTTCACTAATATTGGTAGGCTTTCGTCGCCTTGGCCGATCAATTTCGGTGTTGTTGATCGACTTGAGTCGACCAATTTTGGTTGATTAGTGGCAAAGTCCTTTAGGTGAATATATAAGCAAAATGGCCTTGAAGTGTGAAATAAATTGTTAACTCGTAAATATGGTGATAATTTCCATATTGCTCTTTGTCATGCACTAGATATCCTTTTAAATTATTTTATGAACTGCCGTTGAAACTATTATTGATGATCCATCTAGTTTTAAACTTTGCCGTGGCCACTTTTGGCGGAGGCAAGTCTTAAAGCTTGACGGACTAATGTAAATACTTTCAACGGTGGTTCATAAAATAATTTTAAGGGCTATCTAGTGCATGACGAAGAGCAATATGGAAATATATATATATATATATCACCATATTTACGAGTTAACAATTTATTTCACACTTCAAGGCCATTTGCTTATATATTCACCTTAACTATGCCACGACGTTTGCACAATTATATCCCAAATGTTGGTCTTTTTTTTATCTCCACTGTAGGAGCACAACCCTCCCTATATTAGCAGACCCATACTTGGCCAGAGCAGCCAGAGGATTTGGCCTACACTCTCCACGCTGGCCAGACGGGTTGGTGAGGTCTCAGTATTGTCTAGTATACATAGGCTTTGTTTAGCTTGTATTTCTTACATCATCTTCTACGACATCCAAGGAAAGACTTGGAGTGGACTTGGGAGTCTTATTCTACTAGTTTTATTCATAAGGATTAGGAAAAGGATCACGCCATCCACACGCCTGTCTTATGGAACATAGACTACCGTGTCAGCACAGAAAATTTTAAGAGCAATGTGCGTCCCCGTTCCCCGTCCCCGCTCTCGCCTTGTCGCGGGCGAGAGCGGTTCGCCCGCTCTCGCCCGCACACACGCATTGACGTGTGCACAGATGTATAGTTTCGTTTGTAGTAGTGTAGGCATAAATGATACTTCGCTTCTATTAAGTGCCATACCTGTGGTGTTTGTTAGTGATTGTGTAGCCTGCATAGTAGCATCATACCTTCCCGCAGAGGTCGCACGCATACCCCTTCCCGCTGGTGCGGTGCCGGCGGTGCGACACGGTGTGCAGCGCGAGCGAGCGCGGGTAAGCGAAGCGAGCGCCGCACTCTGCGCACGTGTACGGACGCTCGCCTTGGTGCGTTGCCTGTGGGGAAATAATACACTATTACGTCTTTATCCCTAATGGGACAGGCAGAGTATTTTGGGTCTTGCGGCTCTAAGCAGACAGAGCTGAGGGCCGCAAAATCCGAATACCACTTTTAGCGTGATGTGGGCTAGAAAATTGAAAAAGGAATCAAAATAGTAACGGGTTGCTAGCCGTATTAACACGATTCGCATTTTCATTTCAGTGTAAGTAACAATTTAGCGTCAACATTCGTGCAAAACAAAACAAAGTGACTATTATTAAGAGATATTATAAATATACTATGATAATAAAGATATTTTGAATTGAAATGCCCACTCCCTCGGTCGGCTTTTACGATCTGCGCGGGAAGAGAAGCAGTTGGTACATTCTAAGTTTCTTTCTTTCCTCCTAAACCATAGGAGATAATGAAATAAGAAATGGTGAAAAAACACCACGTGAACTCGAGACCTATGCCACAGAATACAGTAAGAGTATACAGAACGGAATCTCCTAAGGTACGCGCAATATGCGTCCCCTTTCCCCGTCCCCGTTTGTCTCAGGGGAGAGCGGGCGAGCACGCACTGCACGGCGCACGCGGCCGCACAAGGACGGGGAGAGGAGCGGGGACGGGGAACGGGGACGCATATTGCGCGTACCTTAGGAGATTCCGTTCTGTATACTCTTATTGTCTTCTGTGCCTATGCTTTTAACAACTGAGCTATCACGTGTTCAACCACGCATGCCAAATTTCTCCTACATATGCAAGTGAGCGGGTCCCGTGGTAATTTTCCACCATTTCTTATCTATTTTAAGTACTTTAGGGGTTGTGACACATCTGCCAGCACGGAACAGCACTTTCCTATGCTGCTATCCTTGTCGCTCAGAACAGTCATTTTGCACGGAACGCTTCAGCACCGGCCATGCTGAAGCGTTCCGTCGCTCTCTCTCGCAAACGACTGTTCGGAGTCCAGGTTCTGAGTACATTTCCCAAGAAACATAAAAACGACAACTTCCAATGAGATTCCTTAAAACCAATAACAATATTTTAAGTAAGACGTATGTAATGTATGTATGTAATATAAGGTAATTTTTACCTTGATGTGGAGCGATTTGCTCTGCTTATTGCTAAAAGTCTTATCACAGTGGTTGCACTTCAGTCTGGGTTTGGGCTGGTTAGGGTCCAATTTCTCCTCAAGCTTTTCACTAATTTCTGGCACTGTATTCTCGTTTGGAGTTTCTGAAAAATATAAAAAATTTATATAAAAACGTAGTATTCCGCTAGGTTATTCTTTTTTTTCCCGCAGCCATTTATGCCCCATTATTAGTCAAAAGCCACCTTTCCTTTTCAAAACATCTCGGTTTTTAGATATTATCCTCCATCATTTCGATCTAGGCCGAAAAGGATATGACACAAATATAGACCACCAATTAACTTTAAAGTGAAGGTATAGGCAAATGGCCTTGAAGTGGCGACCTCATTTGAAATAAATTGTTAACTCGTAAATATGGAGATAATTTCCATATTGCTCTTCGTCATGCACTAGATAGCCCTTTAAATTATTTTATGAACTGCCGTTGAAAGTATTTACATTAGTCCGTCTAGCTTTAAAACTTGCCTCCGCCAAAAGTGGCCACGGCAAGTTTTAAAGCTCAACAATAATAGTTACAACGGCAGTTCATAAAATAATTTAAAGGGCTATCTAGTGCATGACGAAGAGCAATATGAAAATTATCACCATATTTACGAGTTAACAATTTATTTCACGCTTCAAGGCCATTTGCCTATACCTTCACCTTAATTTTAGAAACACAAAAAATTACCTTCACTTCCGGTATTGGCTGAGCGTCCAAAATTGGCATGATAAATATAAATAAATAAAACAAACCACACACACTGCGCTAACTCCAAAGTAGGTTCGAGACTTGTGTTATGGGATACTATCTCAACGATTCTATATTTTTATAACAAATAAAAATACGTACAACTATAGATAAACATCCAAGACCCAGGTCAATCTGAAAAAGATCATTTTCCATCTTGACCTGACCGGGGATCGAACCCGGGACCTCCGGTGTAGCGGACTGGCCAGTTAACCACTACACCACGGAGGTCGTCATGATTCATCATGTTGATGACCACAATTTATCTTGTAGAAGGAAGCCAATTAATTACCTTCAATTTTGAGAGGATCTACCGGTGAAGAAACAACTTCGATGTCCATATTATCAACGCTTTCAGGTACTTCTGGTATTGGTTGGGGGTCCAGGATCGGGAGGCTCCTCGAGGTCATCACGTTGCTGGTCATCTTGTCCACGGGGGCCAGCTCCGGGGTGCCGTCGTCTTGGCTCGGGGCCTCCTGCTTAAGTACTGTAGCGGTTTGCTCTTCGGGTTTCTGAAAGTAAAAAAATATACATATAAAGCGGAAAAGACATTAGCGTGATAAATGAAAGCACATACTTATTCTAATATTTAGTGACGGTATGCAATTATTGAAATCCATTGATTTTCTTAAAAACTACACACCTGTCAATTTTGAAATGTACCATGTACCCGGCAGAGTACAATAGGACCACTTTCCTCTTCCCGTGGATGTTGTAGAAGGCGACTTAGGAAACACAAGCTGAAAAAAACTTATATATCTGTAAGATCTCTCCAACTCTGGCCAGCATGGAGGGCTTACTGCTCTGGCGAATATATGGCTCTGGTAGTACAGAGAGGGTCGTGCTTCTGCAGTGGAGACTAAATAAAAAAGACCTGATGATGATGATACACAAAAAAGTACCCTATATCTTGGAAATAAGGTTGAAGTTAAACTGTTTCAGCAATAAGGTTGAACTCACCGCTCTGTGTTGCCGACAGGGTATGACATTCCGACCTTCATGCCCCGTCGCCTGTTGATGCTCAGTGAAGTTCAGTCTCGTAGTAAAGCTGTCCTCACACTGCGCGCACTGGTAAAGCACCGGCCCGTGTTGCGCGACGTGCGACATGTAGCGGCCGACGCACGAGAACTCCATGCCGCAAATGGCGCATTCTTCACGGGTTTGTTTCATGCGGCCTGGGAAGTGAATTTGGCAAGTAGTAAAAAAACATTGCTAAGTAGGTAGGGGCCATTTACATAATACGTCACAGCGAAGGGGGGATGGAAAGGAGGATCATTTTAAACGTGACAGTACGAGTTAAAGCGATCGTAAAAAAGCGTGAATGGGGGGGGGGTTCGAAAAGTCAAAATTCTGCGTGACGTAATATCGACATGAAAAACATGCATTTGGTGCAATGTGGTTTCTGGCTTAGAATATAGCACCACTCCATCTCTTTCTGTAGATGATGTGAGAGGCAACAAAACGAATAAGCACAAACATATCTCGTGTTGAGTTGGGGCACTGCAGGGAGTTGGTATGAGGCTGGCGGCCGGTCAAATAAGTTCCAGCCTCTTCTCCGTTAAAAAGGCTAAATAAAAATTAGATGGACAAAAATAATCTTAAAATACACACTAGGGTGCGACGTCACATATTTTAATATTATTAGAAACCCTTAGGGTCGGTCTCAAAATTGTAACCAACTGCAACAAGGAGTCGATTTCATGAAATACGTCATAAATAGACGTAATTTATGGATAGCCCTTAAGGATGCAACCTGGAACACATTAAAATGAAGATGCCCATGCTTTTAAGACACTATACAGGCTGACTTTTAAACCACCAGCCAAATTTTTGGAGCAAGTTCAGTCCATGATACTGAACTACTTTCCATAAAAACAATTAACGAAAAACTAAAATAAAAATTCGCCTTTTCATACAAATCAGCGCTCAGTCAAACGGATTTTCTATGGGAAGACGAAAAATTTTCATCGATTTTTAATAACTTTTTTTAAAGAAATTAGTTCAGTATCATGGACTGAACTTGCTCCAAAAATTTGGCTGGTGGTTTAAAAGTCAGCCTGTATTATGTTTATTTATTAATCTTTACATATCTCACAAATTAGGCAACCCGGCGTGGTCTTGTCTGTACTTTGATAGGTGACCACAAGTGGTACAAACATTTCTCAAACTCCTCCGTGCTTCGGAAGGCACGAAAAGCCGTTGGTCCCGGCTATCATCATAGTATAGTCGTCAAGCTATGTCAGATGCCTTTAGGCAGCTTGAAAAATCTGAAAGTGTTGGCCATTTACACACACGAAAAACAAACAAACAAACCAACTTACCCTTAGGCCTGCCCCGTCCCTTGCCCTTTACAACGACAACCAACTCTCCAGAGTCTTCCATATGCCCAATAACTTCTGGTTCCTTGGACGTATGCACTTTGGCATCAGGATCCAATTTAGGTTTTACATCATTGTCGCTTTCTTCTCCATCTGTCACACCCTCTTCTTTAAATATACGGTCAAGCTCCTTGCCCTATAACAATAATAAAGTAGTTTTCAATGATTTCACTTTTGAAACGTCTACTTATACTAGCAAGTTCAAGGTGTGCCTTTTTTTTAGGGCTCCCTCTCAAGACCCGATGGCTTCAATTGATGTCAAAGTGCATTGTTTATGTATTGTGTCTTGTATTCCGGGTTTTAAAGGAAAGCGACAATCTGCTAGATGACAACAAGTCAAATCAGACACTTTTTACTCAATGTAAAAAAAAACATTTTGTATGGGATTTGTATGATAATCACAAACGTGACATCATAGTTTGTTTGAGTCAAATAAAGCTCTGGCAGTACAGAGAGGGTCGTGCTCCTACAGAGGAGACTAAAAAAGACCTAATGATGAGACTACCTGCACAGCTTCCTTGAACCTAGTCGGGGTCTTTCTCCTTCTCTTTCCAGAAGGCTCCTCCGTATCAACCTTAGAAGCAATAATCTCCTGCTCCTTAGCCGCAGCCTCCAGGGCCAGCTCCTCAGGACTCTTAGGCTTCTTAGGAGGCCGGCCTCGCTTGCGTTTTGGCTTCTCCAGTCCACCGACTTGCAGAGCAATGGGATGCTCGACTTGGTACACGCCATCGTTTGTATTTACTGTAAGAGGTAAAAATATTTGATTAACTATGTTTTATTCAAGAAAGTTTTATATTCTAGAGCATAAATCAAGCGAAATTAAAAAAAATATTGTTAAATGAAATATGATTTTATAATAATAATATTTTTGCCCCATGGGGTTTCGGGTTAGAATAGGACCACTCCATATATCTCTTTCTGCGGATGTAGAGGCGACTAAAAGTCTTAAGCACAAACATCTCGTGCTACAATTTCATTCCCAAAAAGGGTTAACGTCGGGCGGCAGCCGGTTGTAAAACTTTTCGAACAAATACGTTCCCGAAGAGGGTTGACGTCGGGCAGGCGGCCGGTCGTAAAATTACAGCCAAATCATTTTAACTGTTCCGGCATTTTCTTTTCCACTTGGCAAGGTCTTTGGCATCCTTGGGTGACCATTGACATGCATGTTATATTTGGAGAAGAAAAAGCGGAAAAGCGCACCCCGGGCTCCGAAGCAGCATAGCTGAGGATGCAACTGGAAACGCACTTAGATGAAGAAGAATATTTTTGCTATACATACATCATCATCTGATCAGTCAATTTCTTAGAGGAAATTGATGTATCATTTTAAGAGAAATTTATTCAGTACAATGGCCTAATTCTACCACTAAAATAATTTCAGTATAATTTGTTTTACCATTTTCTTCTTCAATGTTTATTCTCCCTTTGTTGGGTTTCCATTTGACTCTTCTGCAGTCCGCAGTCCGCACTCCGCATCCAGGTCTTTCCAGTGTTTTTTACCATATATTGCATTACCCTTGTCTCCACCCTCCACATCAACCTGGTTCGTTGACTGGTAGATAAGGCCAGGCTTTAAGTCCGCCATTGCACTTGTATTTGTGTATTTATAAATAAAGTTAAATACTTAAATAAAAATAAATTTATTGTAAATGTGACCCAATTGGCACCCTTTGGTAATAAAACCCAAATCAAGTACCATGTCCAGGCAGTATATAAAGTAGACAGGACTTTGTCTACTCCATAACCATAATACAATCTCAGAGTACACAATTATTTTATTTTAAACATAATGTAAAAAGAAAAAATCTTACTTTCATAGACAATATTCTCAGTAATAATTTCTGGTTCTTCTGGCTTGAACAAGTTCTTCTTGTATTCCTTCTCTCTACCATGGAGATCTCGCAATATTTTCTGAAACATTTGAGGAATTAATCTGAGTTATTTATTTCAGATTCTCATCATCAGGTCTTTTTTAGTCTCCACTGCATGAGCACGACCCTCTCTATATTACCAGAACCATATATTAGCCAGAGCAGTCAGAGGATTTGGCCTACACTCTCCATGCTGGCCAGAGGAGTTAGAGAGGTCTAATTGATGTTTATAAGCTTTGTTTTGCTTGTTTTCTAAGTCGCTTCTACGACATCTACGGAAAGACTTGGATTGGAAGTCTCCACTCCAAGTCTGTCCAAAAAGACCTGATAATGATGATAGAATCGTTGTTTGTATCCCATAACACAAGTCTCGAACTTACTTTGGGGCTAGTTCAATCTGTGTGATTTGTCCGTATATACATACCAATTTTTTTTTTTTTTTCAAAACCTGACTAGTGTTGTGTGCTAACATATTCAAGAAATATTTATATTATAAGAGGATTTGTGTACAACAAGCAAAGATCAGTGTTCTTCTTACCTGGCCTTTGATGATAAGGTTTAAAAACTCAACAGTTGCTTCCAGCTGGATCGTGCAGCCAGGGCAGATGGTACGAGGCAATTGACCGTCATCTGATACCTAAATATGAATAAATTATTATTATCTGGGTTTAAATAATTTTATGAAATTGGGTACATTAGTACATGTAATTTAATTTATTTGGTGTTGCATGTAAATATTTTGGTTAGGGGAGTACCTACACAGAATTAAGCTATTTTATTTTTCTTTAGGAATTGAATGTTTTGTTGCAACAAGATAACATAAATTTCCAAACTACTTTGGCACAGCTTTACTAGTCAATAGAAATAAAAATAAACTATTTTATAGATTTTTTTAAAAATTTAACAAAGTTATGTTTTCCTTGTGCAAATCTATCAGCTGTTTCATTTCATAGTTTCATACCTAGGTACCTAAATTGTCAAATTGTGGCGCCAGTGATAAAGATTACAATTTGATGACGTTGATGAAAAATAAGTGATAGAGATCTATGAAACATCATCAAGATATATTAAATAAATATGTTGTTTTTTTATCAAGTTCTATTAGAGAAGCATCAATACATAATAAATAAATTAAAGCTATTGAGAAACGAAAATGTTAGCAAGACGCAAAATGTCGGCCATACTTTATTGGTGATGAGATGAAGTCAAAACAACCACACTAAATTAGATACAGTACCTTGATCGGCAGATATGTATTTACAATGTCACTTAAAGTTTGGTTATTTTCTTCACAAGAATAAAGTAATGTGCCGTTATCATTTTCTTCTCCACATAATCTACACACCGTAGAATTATAGAGAAAAACTTCCATCTTTGTGAAAGCGGAAATGCCATTTCCTACGTTCATTACGTCACTCACTCATGGCATGTCATTTTCCAAAAGCGTTTTGTTTCTGTTGTTTCTAGTTTTACCCGACTAACCGAAAAAGAGGTTAATGTATTTCATTTCGGGCATTTTGTAAGAAATAGGAATAGAATAAGGCATGACGGCATGATGCATGAATTTTCATCTTATCCCGCAGAAAATCAACGCTTAAATCCAGCTAATCAATTAGGCCTTATGTCCACGTATCCGGTTTGCGGCCGTACGGCGCACCGGTTCGCCGCCGCACGGTCGATCAGTAATGTATGAAGCCTCTAGGTGTGTCCAAGTCGCTGGCGCCTGCGACGGCGCCGTTTGCAGCCGGGCACGGCTCGCGCCGCGCTTGCGTCCGGCGCACAGTCTAGTATGGCAGTGAGAGCTTGTTCACGTAGCCGGACGTATATATACGATGGAAATTAATTCAGAAATATTATATATACTATTATATTATTACAAATAAAATAAAATAAAAATAATAAAAAAATATTGCTAACTCAACAGATTTCCCTTTAATTCCCTAAAAACCAGTACGTACCTCCAACAGGGTCCTTCGTGAATATATAAAAATATAAGATTTACAGACTAATAAAATACATTTTTGTGGAGCATTTTATTTCTACCTATCAAATAGGTAATATATTTCATTATTTAAGAAGTAAATAGTTTGCAAAAAAAGTTTTAAACTAAGCGGGCACTTAGCTGACCCGCACCGCAGCCGCCTACAAAACGTGCCGGGCCCGTGCACGTGGACACGCTTAGCCGGCGACGGCGTCGCGCCGTACAGCGGCAACCGGATACGTGGACCCGAGGCCTTAGAATGGAAATTTTGGATTTAAACCAATTTATTTCTCAATAATTGTGCAAAGTTTTTCAACAGGCTCCTCATTCTAGTTAGGGGAATAGAATAGGTTAATTTGATTAACTAAAAAAAAAGGGAGGGAGGTTATTCCTTATTTCTTAACCCCTCAGAAGTAGGTTACACGCTCAGTTTGGCATCAGTTCAGGTTATGAGGCGGGATACCGGTAAGGTTATAATAATAATAAAACCGGAAACCCGTTCTCGGGGGTAAGCGCCGTGATGGTGAAACCGGAGCCGCACCTCTCGACACCCTCAGCTGCTCACATTGTGTTGCGCCCTGGCCGTATCTTCGTGGCTAGTTAGGGTGCCCACAGGCAGTGTAGCCCACGAGCAGCAAGTCACCATCTACCAGGTTTAATAGTTGTGAGAGATTTTTAGAGAAGAGACAATAACAATAATATTAATTTTGTTTAATTTTTAAATCTTTATTTTGCCTACAGAACATCAGCCTGTACGAGATTATGATGGCCCCTCAAACAGCTTAAGAACAACAAGGCGCCGGGCGAGAACGGAATCACAGCAGAGCTTCTGAAAGCGGGTGGAACGCCGGCACTGAAAGTCCTTCAGAGGCTCTTTAATTCCGTTCTGCTCGAGGGCTTAACGCCAGAAGCGTGGAACAGGGGCGTGGTGGTATTGTTCTTCAAAAAGGGAGGTAACATCCTACTGAACAACTATAGGCCTATCACGCTTCTGAGTCATGTATATAAGTGGTTTTTGAGGGTCATCACGAATCGTCTAGCGAACAGGTTTGATGCCTTCCAGCCTTTGTGGATTATGAAAAAGCCTTCGATTCGATTGAAACATGGGCCGTGCTTCAGTCTCTCCAGCGATGCCGTATTGACTATCGGTATATCGAAGTGTTGAAGTGTTTATACAGTAACGCCACTATGTCAGTCCGAGTACAGGAGCAGTGCACGAGGGTTATTCCACTGCAAAGAGGTGTGAGACAGGGAGACGTTATATCTCCGAAACTGTTCACCGCTGCACTGGAAGATGCCTTCAAGCTGCAGGAATGGAAAGGACTTGGTATCAACATCAATGGCGAGTACCTATATCACTCAACTATCTATCGGACATGATGACATGACGGCAAAAACACTTGTAGACTGCGTTTTGTTATTCATATTATTTCTTGGATTGACAACTGGCAACACAAATCAGTCCTTTTTTTTCTATGATCAGCCCTTTCCGGTTTAGTTCTTGGGGCTAGGAGCCGTTGTTTCGGTTTTTATTATTTTAAATCGCCTCTAATCCTACAAAATGAGAATCTATAAGGATATTATTACTGGTAAATACGTTTGTTAAGTAGTTATAAACAGTTTTGCACGAATATTTTATTTATTGTGTGTAACTTTGATATCAGTGGATTTGACATTTCGTGTATCAGTGATGTCTCGTCACAATACATAAATTCGCGAAAAGTTTTGCCACATCAACATGCCAGATGGTTAAAAATGAAGAAGAATGTAATGAAAGTATGTGTTTTTTTCAGGTGACGAGATGTTCTCGGACTCTTACAAAATGAAGCTGGTTGACGAAGTAATTTACGAAGTCACCGGTAAACTTGTATCGAGGACGATGGATGACATTAAAATCGAAGGGTTCAACCCTTCAGCTGAAGAGGCGGACGAGGGTACGGACTCAGCGACAGAGAGCGGAGTAGACATAGTCCTGAACCACAGGCTAGTCGAAACCTTCGCCTTTGGTGACAAGAAATCCTACACATTATACCTCAAAGACTACATGAAAAAGTGAGTGATGTGCTTAATATGGTGGTGATTCATAGTGTCTGCCCAACATCAAATTACAATTTGATAGTGCTGCAGTGAAGTTTTTATCAGCTTCCTACTTCAACTAACATCAAGCTTGTGTGGCTGAATTTAATACAGTATGACGATTTCTTAATCCGGAAATTGGTGGTTTTAGGAGTGATTCTTGAAGTAATCATTATTATTTGTTTTGATATACAATAGGACGTCTGAATACTGTATCAGTTGGCTTATCAGTGAAGGTGAAGGTGAACTTGGAGCATTGATTTTGGCCTTAACATACTGCCTATATTATATTATGTTTTTCATATTGCCCTCACATAGGATTTTTTAGTTAAGTCTTAATTTAATTATATTTGTGTAAAACAATCCGGCAATTCTTATAAAAAAGGCAATATAAAGAAAACATATTGGTTTCGAAAACTACATTGAAATTTTTACCTTACAAAATTAATTTTAAATAGGTACTGCCACTGCACAGCCATTTCCGAT
Source organism: Acrobasis repandana (assembly GCA_963576875.1). Classification (NCBI taxonomy): domain Eukaryota; kingdom Metazoa; phylum Arthropoda; class Insecta; order Lepidoptera; family Pyralidae; genus Acrobasis; species Acrobasis repandana. The sequence continues at coordinate 21,512,990 of OY756216.1, forward strand.
TGATTTCTTTATAACCTGTTCATGCTAAGTTTGCTGCTGACGGGAGGGGGACGCACATTCCACTGGCTGGCAACTTACAAATGGGTTGTATTGACTATTTGAGGGATTTTAGGATAATTTCACCTTTTCATGCAAGTGTAACTAGGCAAGGCCCACATACGGCACCCTATATAATTATTTACCAAAATGCACCATCTAATACCACTGGCTGATGTTCAGTATCAGTCTATGGAGCTATTGGTGCTAAATCAAAAGCTTTTGTGAAAAAACATTCACTTCTGTAGTGTTTGTTCATGAAAGGGAGCTAACAAAAATTATATTTACTGTCCAAATAAATAATATAATACCCTGATAACTTTATTCATTTGTTTTGCATTTATATTTCAGATTAGTAGCAAAATTGGAAGAGAAGTCGCCTGACCAAGTAGATGTATTCAAAACGAATATGAACAAAGTAATGAAGGACATCCTTGGCAGGTTTAAGGAGCTCCAATTCTTCACTGGCGAATCCATGGACTGTGACGGTATGGTTGCCATGTGTGAATACAGAGATGTCGGTGGCACCCAAATACCCATCATGATGTTCTTCAAACACGGTCTTGAAGAAGAGAAGTTCTAAGTTTACAGCTTAAGTGAAAATCTTCATATCCATTTCAGGCGCCTAATATAATTCCATCTTTTTTTATTTATTTACAAAATCATGTCCGCATCGGCTGAAACCGGCTACTCCCATCTCAAGGCTGAACAATTTTGTAATGTTAATGAATGTTACATACTGTAATAATAAATTAATGAACAACTCACTTTTTTGTTTTTTGTTCCTCAGACATTTTTTAGGCTAGACTCACACTGATAACTTTCAGACTTCGGATTTGATTACCAGATTGACAAGTACAAATCAGTCAAATTATTTATAATCAGCCCGTGCCAGGATGGCCTTTGTCAACAAAGTAGTACTTTGGTATAGTTGGGATGTTGGGACTAGACATGGGTAATCTCGACTCCGAGGAGTGTTTCGGCTCACTGAATCTTACTCCGCATCCGGTACCGATTCATCTTAATGATTCCTACTCCCTTATCGGCTCCAGCTTCGAGGTCCGCTAAGTTTCGCTATTGAATCTTCAGAATAAAGACGTCCTTTCTGGTACCGGTTTCAATACAGAATAACATTAACTCCCGATTCCTTCCGAGACGCGGTGGAGCTGAAACGTGGCTCGCGGCTTGCGATCCGACAGACGCCGATACCCTGCGGGACTAAGATTGGTGCGGACTCAATAACTCGCGGGAGCCGATAACGATTACCGGGATTCAGTACGGGTAACGGCTCCTGTTGATGAATCGGCTCATTTAAATATTCGAATCCGGAGTAACCCATGTCTAGTTGGGACACACTATGTAAATTTCAAAAGAAACAATTTATTTTTCTCCACAATCTTACAATAGAAGCTAGTGGAGCTGTGCCAAAAAGAATATAAAATAGGTATCTATTATATCCTAATGAATAAGGCAGATAGAACCCTAGAATCCACCACTGGGTGGGAAGACAAAATAATTAAAAATAGTATAATTATATACTAGTAGGTATGATTCACATTTTTTCGCTCATTCCCTTGATTGACTTACGATCAGCGCGGGGTATTTTAGTTTGTCCCAGACCAGCTTGGAAGGATAGCAGACCAATAAAGCAAATTACAATTATTTTTATATAGGGTATTTTGAGAGCTCGGTCTTGCCCGGTGGGAGTACGCATAGCCAGCGCTGTCACAAGTTAAGCAACCCTGGGCGTGGTCTATACTTGGATGGGTGATCAAAAGTGGTAAGTACACAAATATTTCTCGAGCTCCTCCGCGCGTCCCGGCTGTCATCTCATCATTGTATGGCAGTTGACAAGCTATGTCAGATGCCACCAGTTTTGGTCACGTTTCAAGCTTCAGCTCAAGAGGTATGGGGTCTTATATTATATCCCATATCTCTGGGTCTTATAACAAGGCCTGCGAAACATTTTTTTTTATTGCACGGCTTACCAACATAACATAAATATTATCAATCCCTTCATCTGTTATTTAAATAGATACATATAATATTATGTTGTTAATCAATAGTCTAGCCTACAAAGGCATCGACCCTGAGAAGGTCATCAGGTCAATGTCCTAGAGGAATCAGGGCAGTGAACCGCCGAACGAAAGAACCTTGCGGCAGCGTATTGGTCGTTATGATAGAGTACAATAGATGGCGCTTTGATTAATTTGCTGTCCCAGTTTGCAATCTTTTTAGAAAATGAAAGAAGCGAAAAGTACAAAAAATATTTTGTGAGTAGATATGTTTGTAATATGTATTATATATGCGTATACTACGTGTCCGCTCCAGCAGCGGAGAGGACAAAAGAGGAGCGGAGCTGTGCCAAAATTAAGGAATCAAATTGCTCATATAATATTCGCTTCGCTTCAGAGACCAGGGATTTGTAATACCTAGGTAACTAGTTTTAAAATGCATATCCTAATCCTAACTAATATTATAAATGCAAAAGTGAGTTTGTATATTTGTTTGTTTGTTACCTCTTCACGCTTTATCTACTGAACCAATCTTCTTGAAAATTCGCATACATATAGTTAGGAGTACATAAGGACATAGGTACCTTTCATCCCGGAAAAATGTAATGCTCCCGTGGGATACGCGAGCGAAGTCGCGGGGGAAAGCTAGTAAGTAAATAAACGTAGAGCACGGCCGCGGAGCGGAATTTATTTCAGCTGTCTGATATTTAAAAATTTGATTTGGATCAATGTCTAAAAAGACCTTCAAACTATTTTATGAATAACCTTTGAAATTATTACTAATAGTCCGTCTAGTTTTAAAACGGTTTTTCGCCATTAATCCAAATCAAATTTTTAAATATCACCATATTTAGTTTTAAACAATTTATTTCAAATGAGGGCGCCACTTATGCTACCACTTCACATTAAAAGAAATTAGAAATTTTAAAGTTTTGAAAACGAAAGTTATAAGAAATTTTTCGTCCTCCCATACAAATCAGCGCTCACCCAAACGGATTTTGTATGGAAGAATTTATATTATCGATTTTTAATAACTTTTTATAGAAAGTAGTTCAGTATCATGTACTGAATTTGCTCCAAACATTTTGCCGGTCAATAAGAAGTTATCCTGTATAATGTTTATGTAACATAATATCTTGGTGTGAGTGAGTAAGTAGATATCAAGGGACGAGTAAAAAAAACACAAAGTTGAATTTGAGGTATGTTATATTTATCGAGTTTGTATGTAGGTAATAACTACAATAAAGTACAGAAATGATCAATGATCTATTACAATGTCATGAGTACGCTAATCACAATTTTCATATGTATTCATTGTTTTCTTGTATACTTTTTAGGCATCAGTAGGCACCGGTGCGTGCCAAATTAGTCTTTAATTTCTCGTATTTACATGAACAATAAGGATCAATTTAGTTTAAGTTGATTTTAGTGTTTAAGTAGATTGTTTTACGTATTTTGCACTGGACTGTGGTACTTCTTGTAATCATTTTCTAAGATCTTTTTGATAAAGGTAGCCTAGTTAAGTATGTGTTTTGTTGCTATTAAGCTTGCTTTAGTAAATAAATCAAATTTATTCAGATATGGCGAGACCCCTTAAAATGCACTAGTTTACAAAATTATTTAAGCAAAAAAATATCATTATTATATTTAAGGCGAAGATAAGGCAAATGACCTTGAAGTGGCGCCCTCATTTGAAATAAATTGTTAACTCGTAAATATGGAGATAATTTCCATATTACTCTTCGTCATGCACTAGATAGCCCTTTAAATTATTTTATAAACCACCGTTGAAAGTATTTACATTAGTCCGTCTAGCTTTAAAACTTGCCTCCGTTAAAAGTGGTCACGGCAAGTTTTAAAGCTAGACGGATCACCAATAATAGTTTTAACGGCAGTTCATAAAATAATTTAAAGGGCTATCTAGTGCATGACGTAGAGAAATATAGAAATTATCACCATATTTACGAGTTAACAATTTATTTCACACTTCAAGGCCATTTGCCTATATCTTCGCCTTAAATAAGTTTATGGTTACAAATGCCACAAGGCTGAATGGAGTGATATACTTAGTGGACACACCCACTTTAAAGAGACACTCTGCGAGGATTTTGTCAAGTGGCACATACGGTGGCATAAATTTAACAGAAAACAGACAAGTACTCTATTGGGAGCATTGACTGGTGGACACTTTCACAATCGCAGTCATCTTTTTAAAATGGGACTTGTTGATAGCCCAAAATGTCGGGCATGTGAGGAATCAGAGGAGACAATGAGACACATCATGTGTATGCTCCTCTTCGGATCAGCATATCCTGAGCTAGAGGACTACAGGCACTACGCACCAGGTGATATTCTGAAGCTTGTGCAGGCCTTCTTCAGAAATCCCGAGGCGGGTGAGTAAGGCAAGGGGGTAAGTACAATATATAACCCAAAGGTTCGACGTGCTTCCCAATGTAGACCCCAAATGCAAGATAAGTAAGTTTAAGTCCAGCGCAAATTACAACGAAAAATAATGATGAACGAGAAATATGATATGAAATGTGCTCTGTTATATTAGGTAAGTATTGTTAATAAGGCGTATTCTGTTCGTTGAAGTAAATTAATGTTTCGTATAATTAATACCAATTCGAACGACACTGGATGCTGGATGCGACCCTTATGCCCTTTTTGGGAATAAAAAAGTACTTAAATACGTACGTAACAAAGTTTATTTTTATATTTTCAAACTTAAATAGGGTTCCCGAACACAGTTATTCTCATAGGCTTCTGTAGGTAGATAACAGACGTGTATATAGCGTGTTATATATTGAAAATGATGTAAAAGAAAAAAACATAGGCATTCAAAAGTACATGAAAAATGTTTTTGTTTTGTTTGTTTTACTTGTAGAATTATTATTATAAAAAAAAGTTTATATGCTCAAACGGTCTTCGTTCGGGAACCCTTTTTAAACTTAAAAAAAAGGGCGGGCTATATTACAAAAAATCTGAAGTAGACATCAATGTTCAAAGACAAAGATCCCAAAACACATACAAAGACTAGTTACAAATATACCATTTACTAAAAATTGCATTAGGATTGAGCATTACAAAATGCTTACGCCGTTTTGGTCACAATTTCAACCCCCGACGCAAAAAGAGCGGTGTTAAGTTTGACGTGTCTGTCTGTGGCATCGTAGCTCCCAAACGAATGGACTGATTATGATGCTTTTTTGTTTGAAAGCTGACGTCATCGTGATGGTTCTTAGCTACATTTTTTTTTACTTTTTAGAGTTTTCTTTGTGACGGGGGTTACTGAAAATTTTAAAATTTATTACATGTTGGTCACAACATGCAAAAAACTGAGAAACATGTTAAGTATCTTATGTGGAAGCCTCCAATTAAGTGGTTTTCTATTTTTTTTAATAATATAAACCACTGTAGCTGTGTTACAAGTTTGTAGCATCTTGCTACGAATTCGTAGCACCATGCAACTATTGTCTACGCCGTAGACATAGAAAAGGATTTTAGATGGTACGACTAAATGTAACATGACCCAAATGGCGTAAGGCTTACAAAAGTGATCAAAGTGTCGATACAGGAAACGTGTGCGATGTACCAAACAACACGACAGTAAGTATACTCGTATAAGGTCTAAGAAAATTAACTGAAACTATTTTAAGATTTAAGTCTAATAAAACTCGGACTTTTTATGTTTATAATGTAGACTTACGAAAGTTGTTCAGTATCATGGAGAGAAATCTATCCATAAAATAGTTCAGTTAATTCTGTTACACATTTAGTAGGTACAATATAGTCTCGGACATAAGAAATCTCGTAGGATCAGTCAATAGCAAACGATACAGTATCAGAATCCAGAAATAATTTTATGATAATTTTAGAAGAACAAGATCGTATTAAATTTTATAAATATCTCAATATAGCATAAATATATTTACACTTATTTAATTCTAATATTTTTCATATTGGTGTCTTATTTAACGCACACTTACTTTATTCATAAATAAAATATTAGATATTAAAAGATTTCTTATGGAATGGTTTTTTGTACAAAATCAAATACAAATTCCATCTTATTGACGGAAAAAATACAAATCACATACTTTATGACCTGTGACCCGTTCCATTTTAGTTTGCCAGTCCGCAAAGTGAAGGCATACCAATATCTGTCTCGCTAAGCTGACATTATTAAGGTATTTAACAGTATTAACGGTAATTTGTGCAGGGCATTTCATTAGAAGGCCTAGGCACTTTGGTATTTATGGGACCTTGGGATCTAACAATTTTCTGTCAATTTTATTGAAAAGTTGATGGTGGTCAGAGGTGGATTAAATGGCGAGAGCGCCTTGGCAAGCACCTTATGGGAGCTCCTGTAGCGGCCATGATATAAATTTTAACTAAGTAGTACTGGTTACAACATTGATGACTATAGTTAGCGTTACTACATGTGTGGTAGAGGTTTTTATTTGTCACTTTGCATGGCTTTGGCTTGTAGTTTTAAACTACCGTTTAAAAATTCTGCGCGCCCCTTTATTACCTCGCGCCCCTAGGTACGTGCCTAGTTTGCCTTAAGGATAATTCGCCTCTGGGTGGTCCTGGCAGTAGAAAATATGGACCTGGCTGCATGGTTCTGCGGTTCGGCAAGCTCAAACGGGACGGGTAATACAGTCATAATCCGGGCCGCGCGCGGTCATTCGCGCCGCGCGCGCCCCGCCCTAACCTTACCGCGACTAGTCTGTACATTGTACGCCTCCTCATCAATGAAAGTCACACTTTCATGCTCCGACGTCCCATTGAAAAATAGATCCATCACTACTTAAATTTATAATTTACAAATAAGGTACTCTTTTAAATCGAATTACGATACAGATAGTCCTCACTGGTCGTACGTACACCGGACCCGTTACTAATGTCACTAACCGCTCTAGAGCACTACGTCCCATCGCATCGAGTCTGTCCGTAGAAAAACTTAATGGAATGAAGATTTATTGCTAGAATTACAAGATCACAAACGATTGAACAGTTTACTCGCGCACTCAACAGTTGAAGGTGTTGGAATGACTACACGAGCGAGGGTAGTCGTCTATCTGGCGGCCGTAGCCGTTCTCTGGGATGATCGAGTACTCGGGCTCGCTGTAGTCCTGGTGCTCTCGTTCATATTCCCGGTCGTTTCTCGGGAAGCCGATTATCGTTTCCGAGTTCCGGAGGTAGCCGTTCTCCTGTTTTCGCGAATAGCGCGTGTCGAGGTTGCGCTGGAAGTTCTCCGGATGGCAGACGACGCCGTTCCGGTTGTTCTTCTTGTCGGGCAGCGAGCGCAGCGAGCCGTTGTTGAGGTGATGCGCCGGCGCCCCATTGTTGAGCGTGAGCGGCGCGTGCGGCGTGTGGCGCGCGTCGCCGCCGATGTAGGTGAAGCCGTTGGCGGGCAGCGTGCCGCCACCTCCCGAGCGCGGCGGCCGGCGCGCGGAGCCCTGCTGGCCGCCTGACATAAAGAACACGCTCGGAGAGGCGTAAAGCTCTAGCTACAGTTCCGTCACCGGGATGGCGGGGCGGAGCCCGGGCGCGAGCGGCGGCGGCACCGGGTATTGTGACGGGTGGATGCCCCGCACGATGCAGTCTTCTTCTGTTGATGGCTTGTGGTATTCCAGGTTTTTACGACCCTTGTTCCACTTGTAGCCTTTTAATTTCTCTTGCACGCTCTTGCGCCTGTATATGATTAAAACTAATGTGGTTACCACTATCACTGCCCCGACAATGGCAGCGGCTATTATAGTGTGTTTTCGTGTATCGTGTAGCACGCAGCCCAAGTCGTCTGCGTTTAAAGTCCTGAGATATTTATCCTTCAAGTGCTCGGGACTCGCACATTGGATCTGTGTGAAGTTACTCTTGTCGTTTAAGAGTTCCTGAAGCCACAAAAGCTGGCAATCGCAGTATATGGGGTTGTCGGTTAAATCTAGCTGCTTCAGTTCTTTACCGACGAATGCGGTCTCACTTATACTAAGGATAGCGTTGTCTCTTAGCGAAACGTGTTTCAATTTGGGCAATCCGAGCAGCGTGCCGTCTTCAATTACGGCTAATTTCTTGTTATTCGCCAGAACGACTCTCTCTAAATTGACGTTATCCTCAAACGCTCCCTTTTCCACGCGCTCGAGGTGCGGGGCGCCCGTTATGTCTAACAATTTCAGGTTTTTCAGGCCTTTGAACGAGTGGCTTTCTAACACTAGGAAGTCGTTTTGTCCAATGTACAACTCTTCGAGTCTCGTGAGGCCAGATAGTTGGTTAGTAGGTACTATACTCAGCCTGTTTCCGAAAAGATTGAGGCTCCTCAATCCCGGCAGGCCTGTGAATGCGTTTTCGCTGATGTTGAAGAGACCAGCTCCGTTCAAATCCAGCACCGCCAGTCTGTTGAGGCCGGCAAAGGCATCATCAGGTAAAAACGAAAACGCATTAAGACCCACGTGCAACTCTGCTAGACTCCCTAAGACGCTGAATGAAGTGGTGGGCACTGAACTGAGTTGATTATCATCCAGGTACAGGATTCGCAGCGCTGATAGTCCAGCGAATGCTTTCGGTTCGATTCTAGATATCCTATTTTGACCTAAGTTTAGTTCTTCGAGTCTTGGTAGATTGATGAACACTTCGTTTTTGAGCTCCTCTAGGAAGTTTCTTTTCAGGTTTAGGACTGTTAGGGAGTTCAATCCCTGGAAAGTGTTGTTCATTACGGAAGATATTTTGTTGTGGTTTAGGTGTAACTCCTGCAGCCTGCGTTGGTACGCGAAGCTGTTGCCGGGGACATTGACGAGGTGGTTTTGGGAGAGGTCGAGGTGCTGTAGCTCTGTGTAGAATTGCATGGAGCTGTCGATGGTTTTTATTAAGTTGTTGCGGATGATGAGCCGCTGGATCGACGGGTTGAGTGCGATGGGCAGGACGTCTAGCTTGCTCTCCTCGCAGACCACTACTAGGGTGTCATCGTTGCAGCTGCAGCCAGTAGGGCAGTTCGCTAACGCCGCTGCTCCGCTGCGCCACGCTAGCAGCTCCAAAGATATCAACAGCACCTGGAATAGACAAACAATGCGACTTAGCAAAACACTTAAATAAAACATTGTATCGACAATTGACTAATGATAAATTCCTTACGAACGAGAACGCGGATAGGTAAAAGGAAGCTCCTGTAATTCAATTTTGTTGACGTCATTCCATTAAGAATGAATAGAACCACAGAGCTTTGTTTAGGCAACGGGAACTGACATTTAAGTAAATCCGGACGAATACATTTGTATAAACGTGTCTTAAAAAATATATGCTATAGGATAAAGTAATATAGCCAAGTATGGCCGCCGGTAAAAAGTAAAATGGAATCAATGTAAGGGAAGCGAGGTTCGCGGGCGAAAGGGAAAATAAAATGGTATTGGAATGGGAATTTTGCGCAGTTTTAATTTATTAAAATGCGCTTGGGAGAACCGCCCGGGGCAGCGTCTTTGCTTCAAAGACTAGCACTTTTATTACATTTCCTCTTTGCAACAATTAGCAGCGAGATCCAAGCAGAAGATTCGACTGGAATTACAAAGTCTGCTTTAACTCTGTTACGTCTGATAGATGCGACGTCGACAAAGTCCTTGTTGGCAGGATAAGCGGCTTTATTAGCCTTTTATAGAATAGCTTGTGCTTAATTGGATATCTGAGATAGCATCCACTTTTATTTAACTCGTTAAATTTGTTTTACTATTTAAACGTTGCATTTTATTGTAACAAAGATAAGAGCTAGTAAAAATTAAATTTTTAACAAAATAAAACAACCGAATACAATTTTTTTTCAGGAGTTTCTTCCACATCTGCAAAGTTCTTCATCATATCTTCACCAAATTAAAATGGGACCAACTTGGTAGTAAAGGCTTTCAAATAAATAAACGGGCAAGTGCGAGTCGGACTCGTATATGAAGGGTTCCGTACGGAGGTACAATGTTTTAAAACGCTAAAAAAACACGTTTTTTGTATAAAGACCCCCTTTAATTTTTAACTTTTTTAATTTTTACTATTTGTTGTTATAGCGGTCACAGTAATACATAATCGGTGAAAATTTCAAGTGTCTAGCTATTACGGTTCAAGAGATAGAGCCCTGTGACAGACGGACAGACAGACGGACAGACGGACAGACAGCGGAGTCTCAGTAATAGGGTCCCGTTTGCACCCTTTGGGTACGGAACCCTAAAGAAGAATTATCAAAATCAGTTCACAAATTGGCGAAGATATCGCGTAACAAACATACATAAAAAAAACATACAGTCGAATTGATAAATTGTGTTTCCTTTTTTGAAGTCGGTTAAAAAGGTGGACTCTGTCTTTGAAATTGAATTGTAGAAAACTAACTGAAATACTTAGGGTAGGACAAGATTGATTGTCTAGGAAATAATAACCTTTATATTTTATAGTTCCTACAGGTATAAGATACTCATAATACATATACTCGTTCGTATAATAAAATACATAGGTACATCATAAATATTATAATGCCTTACTAAGAAGGTATATAATATGAGAGACGAAAACAAGAGTAGCTTTGATAAAACCTACGAGCATTAATAAATCTTACATATTCCTAAGATATATGAGTAATATACAAGTCATTAGAAAAAACATAGTGCTTATAACAAACAGCGAGTATGTTTACTTCTAAACGCTGCCTGATAGTGCCGACAGCGACAATCACAATATCAATGTGAAAAGCGTTCGTATGAGACTGCATTTTTATCGGTTGTTCACAACAAAAGCTGCATCCGCTGTTTTGCATCCATTTGCACATATCTGTTGCCCCATTTATAGGGTCGGTCAGTTCCCCCGGCGCAAATCAGAGTCAAAATTCGATATGCACAGGTTATTCGCAAACAGTGCCGGTGTTTCCCTCGTTTTTGGCCGAAACACCGGCGAAATTTCCGTTAAAATCCAATAAACCGGCCGTTTCGACATATTGCTGGACTTTGAGCGATTTCGCCGCATTTAAAAATGCTGATGCCGGTTTTTTGGTTTCGGAAAGGAGAGCGCAATTGCTCGGTGCAACGTATATTGCACTTTTTGAATTTCGTCGCGAAAATTGTGAGGAATAAAGTTTTGTGTTTTTAAAATTTTCTTGCACTTTTCTCAACTTCCATATAAACTTAATGATTCACAATTTTTTATATTTATATGTTTTAAAAAATAAGAAAATGCAAGTTAGTAAATTTTGCTCTAAAAATACCAAAATAAAACGTAGTAACTCTTATTTATTTTATTTATTCAAGTACACTTGAAAATACAAACATACACATAAAAAAATAAGGAATACATAGTACTTAGGTGCTACTTATTTCTAAAGAAATTTCTTCTAGTAGACCCGCGAGAGGAAATGGGAAAAAAGAGGTAATTGTAAACTCTTATGTAATTTGTGACTGAAATCATAATGTGCAGGTTTGGTTACGCATAAATATTGGGACTTTATTATCTCCCAGTCAAATCTATACTAATCTATACTAATATTATACAGCGGAAGAGTTTGTTTGTTTGTTTGTTTAAACGCGCTAATCTCAGGAACTAATGGTCCGATTTGAAAAATTCTTTTTTTGTTGGGTAGTCCATTTATAGAGGAAGGCTTTAGGCTATATAACATTACGTTCCGACAACCACGCGAACGAAGTCGCGGGCACAGCCCGCGACTTGGTTCGCGTGGTGTCACTTCCATAAATTTTCGGCAGTCGGGTTTTGACCACCAACATTGCATTAGGTGAGGGCATTATGCGAGGTGCTTATACATATTGTCAGTGTTCTTGTCACAGTGCAGTGTTACATTACATAGCCAATATTTTCCTGCAAATATCAGATTACAGATAACGAAGCGAAATTATGGAGAACACTAAAACTCGCGTCATAGCCATGCACCATATTTAAGAAGTTTTACTTTGAAATTAGTTTAAGTACGGGTACGGGTATGGTTCTGGTCTACCCTTTGGGTTGCGGAGGTCAGACGGCAGTCGCTCTGTGTAAAACCAGTAACCTCTTAAAATCACCTAGGTTAGGTAGCGGACCCCGGGCTCTGAAGCGTAACCGCTGACGATGCAACCGGGAATACGCTCGGATGACGGTAGGTGATATAACTTTTGTATTGAAGAGCTCCATTTTAATATTTCTTTTTACAATTTTCGTGCAAAAGAATCGATTTCTTTTTTGTTATTGCTAAGTCAGTAGGTAGGAACTCATTTTATACGTAGCCTAAAGTTTGCAAGCACAAACATGGCCGACTGGCTAATAATGTGATACTATAAGGACGTGCTTAGTCCATCACTGAGTAACTTTTACCATGGCATAATAAACTTTACTTTTACCATGGCATGCTATAACGCATACAGGCGCCGACTTGGCGCGTATTTTGATTTTAGTCACATAGTGAAAGTTTTTCGTAAGATGTACTCAAATCGCCATAAAATGAACGGGCAAGTGCGAGTCGGACTCGTACATGAAGGGTTCCGTACCTCCGTACAATGTTTTAAAACGCTAAAAAAACACTTTTTTGTATAATATGACGAACCCTTTAATTTTTTTAAATTTTTAGTTATAGCGGCCATAGTAATACATAATCTGTGAAAATTTCAAGTATCTAGTTAATGCCATTATAAAGATCTAGTTAAAAACGTTGAAAAAACACGTTTTTTGTATGGCAACCCCCTTTAATTTTTAACTTTTTATTTTATTTTAAGTATTTGTTGTTATAGCGGCCACAGTAATACATAATCGGTGGAAATTTCAAGTGTCTAGCTATTACGGTTCAAGAGATAGAGCCCTGTGACAGACGGACAGACAGACAGACGGACAGATGGACAGACAGCGGAGTCTCAGTAATAGGGTCCCGTTTGCACCCTTTGGGTACGGAACCCTAAAAATTACAAATTATTTACAAGTCAACATGTATAGTCATACCTTTATGTACGGCTACAATGTACCACACAAGGCGACAAAGTTTCAGCTGCGTTTTACGACTCGAACTCGAAAGAGGTATGCATTAGAGCCGATAAAATCGCCGCCGAGTCGCGCAACTAAGTCTCCACAGAAAGTCGTTAAGTGTGAATTTTATGAACGTGCAAAATTGCGTACGCAGACTGCAAGTTCTAATGACTGGTCGTAAATTGTAGGAAGTGCAAGGATACAGTGTTAAGTGGGGAATGGTGGGGATACCGGTGGTTAATGCGAGGTAGAAATAGGTAGGTGCGGAAAACCGTAATATTTTACGTCCCTTTTCGCGCGTAAATTATCTAGGAATCGTTTGTATCTTTCCCTTTTTGTATTGCACAGCGGATACGGCTAAAATTGTAATCAACTGGCACTTAGTTGGTTATAGTTGTAGAGTTATAGGCCTAGGATGAAAATTTATATAGTACCTTATTAATGTTTAGGATAGAAATATTGTTATCATAATGTCTCCGCCGTATTTATAAAAATTCGGTCGTCTTAAAACTATCATATACTTAGTGAGTGATTACCAATTTCAGGAGTATATACAATAGTATATAGGTACATATAATTAAAAAAAAAATCAGATTGCATTGTAGCTGTTTAGTGTTGTGTATTACAATACAGTAATACAGTTACAACTGTTTAACTGAATTTACGAATGCGTTTTTTTTTATAAATACTTTGGTTAGAATTCTGCCAATTCGTCATATTACTATTATTGAATGAGCCCTAAAATGAGTAAGTATAACTACTGACTTAATATAAGGCAATGTATATTTTTAATTTTAGGTTGTTTATGCTCTTTCTTTATGTACACGAATTTAAGAAATAGTGTATGTCGTTAAACCAAAAATGGCGTAGGTATGTCGAAAAATGTTATACAGTACGTACGAGTATAAGGAAACATATTTGTATAATTTAATACAAATTGCATACGCTTATAATAAGCACGCGAACATTACCCCAACATCACACTCACAATTTCGCCGCCGCCATTCCACAAAAAGTCCTTCAACATTATAAGCTATTACCGGCAGTATAATGAAAGTGCCTTTCCTATTCCACCCGGGTATATTTTTTCTTCATAAGTACACAAAAAGGGCGTAACACACAGGAGGTGGCCGTGTGCAAAAGCGTCTAACCGGCGATCGAGATAGGTATGTAAATCGTATAATTGCCGCCACCGCCGCCGCTGAAAAACTGGTCTGGGACAAATGATTGAAGCTTGAAGGGCCAGTGTGAAAGAACGTGATTAGAGTGTAATGATATTCATAAAAATATGACAGAGTAAGAAAAATAATAGAAAAACACGGCAAGTATGGATACACTCATGCATGGACGGACTACATCATACAATCAACAGCATATTTTTGGTGCTACATTTTTCTGAAATATTAATTTACATTTTTTAATACTACTGTGTTTGCGACATATGCAGTTAACTTTTTATTAAAATATTAAGTTATTTTAAATCGATTAAACAACTTTACCTAATCAACGCAAGATGATTTCCAATGTAAAAACAAATCGAGTTTCATGAATTACATAGGTATGACTTCTTTCCAAAATTATGCACGATTTAGATCGAAACATTAATTAAAATTGATTCATTTGATTCTGATAAAATGGAGGACGTGCTTCAAGTTGCTTAGAACATTTCAGTTTGAAGTCGGTTACAAAACAGAAAATCTTCATAATAATAGTCTATCGTCTGTCGTCTGATATATATATATATATACATTAGAGATAGTATTATACTGTAAGTATACAGGGTCTAACTATATATACTAAAACTATTTTAATGGTGGATTCAGTTTATGGTACTGAACAATTTTCCCCAAAGAATATAATTTATCGAAATATGAAAAAAAGGTTTTGGCCTCCTATACAAGTTGACCTGATCAGATGATCCGAGTTTGTATGGAAAGCCAAAAAATATTGTTCACATTTCGAAATATGTTCTTTAGGGAAAGTTTCTCACTATAACAGACTAAATGAAATATGTTCGTTAGGGAAAGTTTCTCACTATCACAGACTAAATGAAATATGTTCGTTAGGGAAAGTTTCTCACTATCACTGACTAAATGAAATATGTTCGTTAGGGAAAGTTTCTCACTATCACAGACTAAATGAAATATGTTCGTTAGGGAAAGTTGCTTACTATCACAGACTAAATGAAATATGTTCGTTAGGGAAAGTTTCTCACTATCACAGACTAAATGAAATGTGTTCGTTAGGGAAAATTTCTCACTATCACAGACTAAATGAAATATGTTCGTTAGGGAAAGTTGCTCACTATCACAGACTAAATGAAATATGTTTGTTAGGGAAAGTTGCTCACTATCACAGACTAAATGAAATATGTTCGTTAGGGAAAGTTTCTCACTATCACAGACTAAATGAAATATGTTAGTTAGGGAAAGTTGCTCACTATCACAGACTAAATGAAATATGTTCGTTAGGGAAAGTTTCTCACTATCACTGACTAAATGAAATATGTTCGTTAGGGAAAGTTTCTCACTATCACAGACTAAATGAAATATGTTCGTTAGGGAAAGTTGCTTACTATCACAGACTAAA
Organism: Acrobasis repandana; assembly: GCA_963576875.1. NCBI lineage: Eukaryota > Metazoa > Arthropoda > Insecta > Lepidoptera > Pyralidae > Acrobasis > Acrobasis repandana. Next base: position 21,528,592 of record OY756216.1, read on the forward strand.
TGAAATATGTTCGTTAGGGAAAGTTTCTCACTATCACAGACTAAATGAAATGTGTTCGTTAGGGAAAATTTCTCACTATCACAGACTAAATGAAATATGTTCGTTAGGGAAAGTTGCTCACTATCACAGACTAAATGAAATATGTTCGTTAGGGAAAGTTGCTCACTATCACAGACTAAATGAAATATGTTCGTAAGGGAAAGTTTCTCACTATCACAGACTAAATGAAATATGTTAGTTAGGGAAAGTTGCTCACTATCACAGACTAAATGAAATATGTTCGTTAGGGAAAGTTTCTCACTATCACAGACTAAATGAAATATGTTCGTTAGGGAAAGTTGCTCACTATCACAGACTAAATGAAATATGTTCGTTAGGGAAAGTTGCTCACTATCACAGACTAAATAAAATATGTTCGTTAGGGAAAGTTGCTCACTATCACAGACTAAATGAAATATGTTCGTTAGGGAAAGTTGCTCACTATCACAGACTAAATGAAATCACTTTTAAAATAGTTTTTTTATATTTCGTTAATAAGTTACTTTTACCGAATGTACCACACCATACTCCATAATTACTTTTTGGTTCATAGGTATAATGCCCCTTTTTGTCCGACAAATATATCAGACCTATATTTTGATGATATTTATGTAAAATCTAATAAAGTAAAAACAAAAAATCATATACAAACGGAGCCTAAAATAACAGGCCTTTCTCAACGTTAACACATTGCAAAAATACAGAAAAATAATACCTGTTATTTGAATATTATTCTTTCGTTCGCAATTTGTTTGCAATAGGGGAACGACCCTAATTACGAGTATTTCAAATTTCACAGTCGGCTGATTACAGAAGACTTATCAATTACGTTTTTGCTGTAATTTGTTTACTAGAATACATACTAGATTGTCATTGAAGGGTTATTTTATTTGCTATTAAAATGCAAATATAACACTGCCGTTTGGTGCTGCCAGGGAGAAAACGTGGTAAAACTTTTATTTATTACGGAATTTAATACCATTTGAGACAATTAAAAATAATCATCATCAGGTCTTTTTTAGTTTCCACTGCAGGAGGACGACTCTCTGTACTATCAGAACCATATATTAGCCAGAGCAGTCAGAAGATTTGGCCTACACTCTCCACGCTGGCCAGACGGGTTAGAGAGGTTTCATTGATGTTTATAACCTTTGTTTAGCGGGTTTTTCATAATATATCAAAATAATAAATTGAATCAAAAGTCCTCGTTGGCATCATAAATAAAACTGATTTCTTCTTTATTACAAATATCAAAATTAATTTTGTTTATTATTTGTGTTACATTTTCTCTCAAAGAACTTTCCGCGTTTACGCCACTCAACCTTTTTCTTACCTCAAAAAAATTATTTTTCTCTTCATGTTTTATTTTTCCTTGACAACAGCTAAGTTGAACCTTCAAAACTCTTCTCCGTGCCTTGTCCACTAGGATATTATCATTTTCATCGACCATTTGCTTATAGTGAAAGAAAACATCATAAGAAAACCTGCTCACTAGGTTTACTAGTGTGTTAAATGACTGTTGTCACTAGAAGACAGTAATTGAGCTTCATCACATGCCTAGGCAGGTCGTAAATATAACACCAGTGTTATTAAAACACATTCTATAAGAAAGAAGTATGTATTTCAAACTTTCTAACAGTTAAAACTGTATAAAATCTAAGTTATATTCAATAGCTTGTTCATTTAAGTATATGTAATGTAGTTATTGTATTTATTTGATTTAGAATAAGAAAATTACTTTTATAATAAGTAAAATCTTCCATGCTGGTCTGGGGGTAAAAAAACTTAGAATTAACCAGCTGTATCTCTTCCCACGCGGATCATAAATGCCGATTGAGGGAGTGGGTGAAAATGCGAATCATGTTAATAGGCGACGTGGCTAGCAACCCATCACTATTTTGATTCCTTTTTCTACCTTCTCGCCCACCATGTCGCTAAAAGTAGCCTTGTCTTACGGCCCTGGGCTCTGTCTGCCCCATTAAGGATAAAAACTGAATATTGTAGTATATGTATGTATATATTTATGTATGTAATAAGTAAAAAATGCTATCCTAATCCTAACTAATATTATAAATGCGAATGTGAGTTTGTATATTTGTTTGTTTGTTACCTCTTCACGCTTTATCTACTGAACCAATCTTCTTGAAAATAGTTAGGACATAGTTAGGAGTACTGAGAAGGACATATACCTTTCATCCCGGAAAAATGTAATGTTCCCGTGGGATACGCGAGCGAAGCCGCGGGCAAAAGCTAGTATATTATATTATATTATGTGAATTTGTAATCTTTTAACATAATAAGTAGTACATGTGCATTGAAAAAAAATATATAACAAAGGCCAAACTAAGTTCGCATAGGCTTTATAGGGCCCGACAACCCTATTTCGGGTCTAAAACAACCACGACGAACGGCCAAGTCCGTTATTCAAATGAGCCAGAATGCTACGGTTTTGTTGATTAAAAATTCGAGCAGCGGCGCCTCGCTCGCTCAGGCGACAACCGGCGGAATTACAATATCCTACGGAATATCGTTATGGAGTTATTAAAATTATCTCCTTGATTTATGTAGGCCGATATTCGGATTGCCGAAAATGAAGTTCGCAGAATTCGTTTAGGGGGCATGTATTGAAAGTGAAATTATTTGGAATCATCTAGACATTAGGTACCATATAATATAAGTATTAGGTATTTCAATGGCCGTAGGAAACCATAACACCACAGCACAGGTTTTTAATAAGTAAATAATATAATATTAAAACTATTAAAATTAAATACTTTTAAATACTTATAATAATTATTTGTTGCAAAAAAATATGACATCTAGAATGACAGCAGATTGATTACTGTATGTATACAGGGTGACTTTTTATTTTAAACACCAGCCAAATTTTTGAAGCAAGTTCAGTCCATGATACTGAACTACTTTCTATAAAAAAAGTTATTAAAAATCGATAAAAATTTTTCGTCCTCCCATACAAAATCCGTTTGGCTGACCGCTAATTTGTATGGGAAGGCGAATTTTTATTTTAGTTTTTCGTTAATTATTTTTATGGAAAGTAGTTCAGTATCATGAACTGAACTTGCTCCAAAAATTTGGCTGGTGTTTAAAAAGTCAACCTGTATATGCTTGTGCCACCAACTGAGCCGAGTTTTGCGTAAAATGTCCTCTACTCGTGTCGTGAATGTAATAATTTGAAGCGTCCCATTGTCCCACTCTCCAAATTGATTTCAAACAGCTCCTCGTCCCTTCCATGTTCTCTAAGACAACAAACAAACCCCAAAGCATATATACATACATACATACACACGACCCAATAAAGGAGGCAAGACAACCGTTCCCCGAACCGTCATTGTGCAAAGGAAGTGACCGCTATCGGCCGGGGCCGTTGCATATTTTATTCCTTCACCATTTAATATTTAAATAGACTCCATGGAATGGGTGTCTATAGTCCTCTTCTTTTGACATTGACGAATTTAGGGTTAAAATAAGACATTGTTTAGTTTATATACAGGTCTGAAAAGGAAAAAAATATAGAACATACCAGCTGCTGCTTTTTAGGGCCTACACCACTGCGTTAGGGTTGGGACACATCTGTCAGCAAGTCAGCACAGAAAAGGAAAGCAGCATAGGAAAGTGCTGTTCCGTGCTGACAGATGTGTCTCAACCCTTAAGGCGAGATGGGTTCACAATTTGCAATACTGTGCGTGTTTTTGAAAAATCACTGTTATTAAACTACTACAGTTTAATCCTCAAATAAATTACATACAAATCTTAAGGATTTTCTGCAGACACCCACAATAACCAAAACACGATTGAGCATTATTGGCTCGATAGAAAAAATCACAAACATACCTCTAAATTTGCCCTTATAAGACATATTACTATTTTATACAAGCACCTTTTTATATTCATCTATTATATTCATCACCTATTTATCAAATTTATTTCGAAATAAAGCCAGAAAAATATTGTTTTAAAATTCGTATTTCATTTGTTTTAACATCATTTGTTTGAGTTTCAACATTGCTATAACAACAACTATGGACAAATTGAAAATTCGCGGTATTTTGATTCGCTTTTCCGCTTTCATGTCCCTTATCACACTGTAAGTGGCTTTTTGGTTTGACGGCACTGTTTCTGTCTGCCCCGTATGGGAATAAGTCGTAATTATTATTTTTGCATTATTTTTTGTCACTTAGTGACTCGTACACATTTAATTTATCTTATAAGGTTAGCTTTTGGATTTTATTTTTGCAGAAATTAGTTATTACCTAAGTATATTTTACTAAAAGAGGTCTGTCAGGATCGTAGCAAGTGGAGGTCCATAGTCTCTGCCTACCCCTGTGGAAAACAGGCGTGATACGAGGGCTGTTAAGGACTGATAAGTACCCGTTTTCTAAATATATTAATATCACTGGCCGCAAATAAGTATACCACCTTTTTAAGCCATATTTCAGAGGCGGGAAAATTTAAAAAAAAATGGCATTCTTTTGTCTTTTTCTCATTTGACAACGATTCAGTGAAGGCGTGAACTTAAAATTGTTAAAATGGAGAAAGAACAGTATCGGTCTGTAATTAGATTCTTATTTTTGGAAGGAAAAACATGTGATGAAATAAAAGTAAGAATACAAGCGGTTTACCATGAATGTGCTCCTTCTATGACAACCGTCAGATACTGGTATAACGAGTTTAAGCGGGGGAGAACAACCGTCTTTGATGAGGATAGCCCAGGCCGGCCAGTTGAGGTGACTACAGACGATATGGTTAAGAAAATTGAAAATATCGTTTTAGCCGACCGCCGAATTAAACTTCGAGAAATCGTTGATGCTGTAAATGTTTCAATCGAGAGGGTACAACACATATTAGAAGAAAAATTGGGTATGAAGAAAGTATCGGCGAGGTGGGTGCCGCGTTTACTCACGGAGGAGCAAACACGGAACCGACTGACTACTTCGAAGCAGTGTTTGGACGTGTTCAAACGTAACCCGAAGGAGTTTCTGCGTCGTTTCGTGACCGTGGACGAAACGTGGGTCCACCACTACACCCCGGAAATGAAAGAGCAGTCGAAGCAGTGGATTTTACCGGGTGAACCTACTCCAAAGAAAGCAAAAACCGTCCCATCGGCTGGAAAGGTCATGGCGACCGTTTTTTGGGATTCGCAGGGTATTATACATATTGACTATTTAGAAAAGGGAAAAACAATAACAGGGCAGTACTATGCCAATTTATTGGATGAATTTGACGCCGTGTTGAAGGACGAACGACCCCATTTTAAAAAGAAAAAAGTACTGTTTCATCACGACAACGTCCCGGCTCATTCGTCCAGAGTTGTGACGGCTAAATTAGCACAGTTACGCTACGAACTATTGTCTCACCCCCTCCAGATTTGGCCCCATGCGATTTCTTTTTGTTTCCCAACCTAAAAAAGTGGCTCGGTGGCAAGCGATTTGGATCAAATGATCATTGCCGCCACAGAGGCCTATTTTAATGACTTTCCAAAATCATACTTTTTGGATGGTTTATTGAAGCTTGAGTATAGGTGGAACAAATGTATAGAGTTAAAAGATGACTACGTAGAAAAATAAATGCATATATACAAAAAAAAATGTTTTTTTTTTCCATAAACGGGTACTTATCAAACAGCCTAGGTAGTATGTATATGTCTGTATTTACTAAAAGCATAGATAGGACATGTCCTGACCCCAATCCCAAATGTGCATACAACCGTGACCAGTCGGGGTAAACAGGTCAGTTTTATAATTATTTATTGATCCGCGTCTCCCCTGCACCCTCTATGGTGTTCAATGACAATATTGTAACGCAAATCCCCTACAAATAGTGTAAAAGGGTTTCGTATCGAACAGGATTCTCTATTTTGTCCCTTGCATGATCTTTGTTCTGGAAAAACTAGCCGTAGGCAAATTAGAAGGAAGTTAAAATTTAATTAGAAGCGAGGAGTAAGGGTATGAACGGCTTTTTCGCTAATGTGTCTTGGGAGAAGTTTTTCACGGTTATTCTCCAGTTTTTTTTTCGCTACTTAATTAACGCATCACTGTTTTGCCCTTTTTGCCAAAATTAACACCATGTTAAAAAACTATCGACTAAACAATGTTGTTTTGTTCTCCGACTAATTAACGCATCGTTTTTATTTAAACTGGAAAATAGGTGACGCTATATTTAAAAAAAATCTGGAGAATGATCGTTGAGTATCATGGACTAAATTCACCCTATAAAACAATTTCAGTAAAATTTTAGATCCGGGTCTCTACCTCTAAAATTTATTTTTTCTTTAATTTTACTTTTTGATTTTAAGTTTCCCCGTCTTCGTCCTCTCCTTTATATCATCTAAGGACTAGACTGATGATAAAGCACGCAAGGCAGATACCACCTTGCACTCAATTTAGCCGATTCAGCATTTAATCAACGTTCCTGGCTGAACATCAGTATCCACGCTTTACACACAACACCGCATAGTGGTATATGTTGTGTACACCATATACACAGTCGCTATGCGGTGTACACGTTCCCGAATTAATTAATAGATGATTGGTTTAGATATCGCTGCTTGAGTAGGCAGAGGGACGTTTAGTGTGTTTGTGTAGTCACACTTCATTATCATTGACAATAAATACCTTGTAAATTGCTAGTAAATTAAACTAATAAGTAACATTTTTAGTTGACAATACTGGCCAGTAACTGTAACATTTAATTGATAAAAAAGAGTAATAATAAGTATAAAAATTTTTAAAAAATGTTCTTCTGTTAAGTTTCACTACGTATATATTTTGTTCTTGCTTGCAAACATTTGTGTGATATTGGATCTGTTAGCTTTTGTATATTTAGATAGGTTTTATTAGAAAATATAAAGTACAAAAATGAACCATGACCGAAATATTCAGGCAAATTTCTCGTTTCAGATTAAAAAATAAGAACAAAGAATACCCATATTCCCCACAAGCCAAGCTTCGATTTCACTTTTTCCGAAATTTCTAAACATCAAAGTTAAGCTCCACGGATTATTTGAACGACTTCCAGGTCAAATATCAGTAAAGACTTTATAGACAGGATGTAGTCGACGAATCGTAAACAAAACGCATGCTTACCGACACGGACAATCACGCGGTTCACGCACTATTGAACACGCGAATTTGCGTTTCAACCTGCTTTCCGTCCAATTGTGGGATCTACAGAAACCTATAAAATATATCCGAGCAGGGTCCGAGTTATAATGGATGAAATAACGGAGTTTTTGGTCGAAATCTTTCAATGCGCTTTTGACTATGATTTAAAACATGCATTTCGATGTTACCCTAACGTATGTACGGTTCAAGTTACGTTGGTATGCCAACCTTTTTGAGTCCGCCTCATTTGCCGTGGACAAACGTTGAGCAAATGAGTGCATTATGCAGTTACCGCGTTTCGAAATGCGAACGCATCCGAGCGGGAATCACGTTAATTGTCGTGCGCTCAATTTGTCCCGCAAATAGATAATTTCGCGTAAACGTTACTGTTTCCATTGTAGGATAAATTATCGGGAACAACATACATTCTGTAGGACGTTACGTTATCAATATTTCCATCGGAATTTATTGGCCGGCGATGGTAATTGGTGGCGCACTGAATATTCGGTAACGGAATTATTTTGTAGCCAAATAGATTTTTTAACGGATTTATGGCTCTGGATAGCGCGGGAATGATACAAGTGATTTATTTCAATTTATCGCGAATGCTCGCCGCTTCCATTATTTTAAAACGTGTTATTAGGATCCTCTCTGTTGTATCTGCACATGACGATGAAACGTTTTATTTTTAACCGAGCACAAAATAGGAGGAGGTTTACAATTCGACCATTATGTTTATTTTAATTCTTTATTTGTATGTATGTTACGCGATATCTTCGCCAATTGTGAATAAAATATTTGCAAATAGAAAAAAAAGTGAACCGTTTTTTTTATATTTGAAGAAAATGAAGTCGGTTGTTTTTTTATTAAGTAGTAATTTGTGATAACTTTTAACCGACTTAAAAAAAAATGAGGTTGTCATTCATCATAATATGAGGGTAAGACTTTCGCCAATTTCTTCACCGGATATTACGATTTGATCTGCGCGGGAAGTGAAACATCAGCATTCTACGTTTTTTCTTTTTTACCAGACCAGCGTAAAAGACAATGTAAAACTTTCCATAGACATTTTTATGACAAAAGTCATAGATACATACCATAAACGTGCTAGAAGTAAGGAAGCTAGCTGCACTGCGGGCGAACCGTATTGACGTCATCTGAAACAATGAAACAAGTAATTAATTAAAAATATTTTATAAACCAAACTTTTATCTAAATCAATGAACTCAACACGAATCAATTAAGCCCAAACTCGGTGGGGATATAGAAAGCATATACAGGCTGACTTTTTATCCACCTGCAAAATTTTTGGAGCAAGTTCAGTCCATGATACTGAACAACTTTCTATAAAGAAAGTTAATAAAAATCGATAAAAATTTTTCGTCCTCCCATCTTATCTTGCAATTGGGAAGCACGTCGAACCTTTGGGTTATATTGTACTTACCCCCTTGCCTTACTAACCCGCCTCGGGATTTCTGAAAAAGGACTGCATAAGCTTCATAATATCACCTGGTGCGTAGTGCCTGTAATCCTCTAGCTCAGGATATGCTGATTCGAAGAGGTCCATGCGCTTACCAGCCATTCCAGACCAGAGTCGCAGCTACACATCATGTGTCTCATTGTCTCCTCTGATTCCTCACATGCCCGAAATTTTGGGCTATCAACAAGTCTCATTTCAAAGAGATGACTGCGATTGTGGAAGTGTCCAGTCAATGCTCCCAATAGAGTTCTTGGCTTTTTCTGTTAAATTTATTAAACCTTTTGTGCTACTTGGCAAAATCCTCGCGAAGTGTCTCTTTAGAGTGGGTGTGTCCACTTATTTTACTCCATTCAGCCTTGTGTCTCACCCTGACATTGGCGTTTATGGCATTTGTAACCTTTCCATATGATAGGCCTAAGAAGGGTTCGGGCCCTATAGGCGTATCACTCGCTCGACCCTTTCCTTGCCAGCTCATCAGCTTTCTCGTTTCCCTCGATGCCAACATGACCTGGCACCCAGACCAGCACCAGCTTGTTGTGCCTGCCCAGCTGATTTAGGGCACGCACACCATTCCAGACCAGTCTGGAGCATATCCTGCTGGAACTAAGGGCCGCGAGAGTTGCCTGGCTGTCCGTTAGAATATAGATTTGGCGGTTCCTCAAGCCTCCTTCTAAATTCATTTTAGCACATACAGTTACCGCATACGTTTCAGCTTGAAAAACAGTAGCATACTGCCCCATGCTCTGATACAGTTGTCTGTCCTTTAAAAAGATGCCCCTGTTCCATGGTTGGTCTTTGAGCCATCAGGTCAAACAATCTCGATTTGAAGGTCGAAAGTCTTCTTTCCATTCCTCCCTTGTAGGGATATATATGTCGAACATCCTTTCGAGCTCATGCATCGTCTCCATTCGCGTATGCCTTGTCCTTGGTGCGTGCCTGTTCCACAGATCTCCCATACAAATCAGCGCTCAGCCAAACGGATTTTGTATGGGAGGGCGAAATTTTTTTATCGATATTTAATAACTTTTTTATAGAACAGAGGACCTTCTTGGTGTCATGGTCAATACGCTAGTCCGCCAAACCGGAGGTTCTGGGTTTGATCCCCAGCCAGGGCAAGTTGGAAAATTGCCTTTTTCAAAAGGTCCTGGGTCTTGGCTGTTTATTTATGTATTTATTATATAAATATAGTATCGTTGATTTAGTATCCCATAACACAAGTTTTAACTTACTTTGGGGCTAGCTTAATCAGTGCTATTTGTCCTTATTCCTTATTAATATCCTTATTATAGAAAGTAGTTCAGTATCGTATCATGGACTGAACTTGCTCCAAAAAATTTTGCAGGTTGATAAAAATTCGGCCTGTATATATTTATATTTTTCATACTTATTAAGAAGTTCATATAATGTTCATATAAAATTCCTTTCGGTATGAAAAGTATAGGGTCTGCCAATTTCTATCTTAATTTTTTTTTAGTCATTGCCAAGTCAACTTTCTCGCGACAACGAACCATAGAGCCTAAATCCATATTTGTCCATATGAGTACTTGTACCTATACTATTAAGAGTCGAAAAGGTTTTTAAGATTTTGTCACTGAATCATACAAAAACACTGAAAGAATTTCGATGAAATTTGCGACACAAATTGACCAACCATATCTTGGTTTAACACGTAGTATTTTTTATCCTCAATTATTTCAGTTTCCAAACGGAGTCCCGAGCAAAAGATAGCAATTATGTAATATTCGTCACAACAAGCAGTAGTGACGTCACGACTCAACAAGGAGAGTCGAATTAGCGCACCCGATGGTTTCAATCAGGATTGTTTGAGTTGCAAATTTTGCCTGCAAGTGTATAATTTGCTGCGACAGAACTGTGGCTATTACTGAGGGGTTGTTCTACTGAAATGGAAGCTTTGTGTTCATGATAATCTAGACACGCGGCAGCGTGACCGGCAAATATTTTCACGGCCCTGGATACAGGTCCCTTTGAGCCATATACCGGGCAAATTCAAAAAATTAATGCCACAATGGAGATTTCATCATTCTCCATTGTGACATTAATTTTAGTTTTCTGTTTTTTTTTTAATGGAATGCTTTTAATAGTTTCAATTTTATTTCATGAGATTCGATAAAGTAGTGTATGATAACTGGTTATTAAAATACTCAAAACTCTTGGCTACAATTTATAACAAAAATTGGTATTATAATTAACAATAGCACTTATAGATTCTAATTTCTAGGTATGTGTATAAATATCATATTCGCAAAACTTATCCGTCATTCCTGTGCAATGCAAATGTTGCTTTCCCATTGGGCATGCTATTATGTCGTTAGACTGCATGTTTATAACAATTTCATTAAAACCAATCAGTGTCTAAAGGTCTGGTCACAGTACCAGTACAGAAAGCGTGAAACTACTCGTATAGTTATTTTGTTATCTGGGATAAGTCCGCTTTTGTACCTATTGATTTCTTGATGTTACGAGAAATCTTGTATTTGTTCTTTGTGTACAATAAAGTTTTAACAAACAAACAATTATACAAAGCACATCTGTTTGTTTGTATGCACGCAGCACATCTGTGTGTTCGAAAACCTTAAGACTCTGAAGTAGTTTAGGTACCTGACATTAGGGGAACTTACGTGTAGTGTACCTGACGAGAGATGCCGGGACGCGCGACACTCTTGATGTCTTGATGGCCGGCTAATTGCGAACGATGCAGTATTTTATTGTACGACTTGTTCATAATAGTAGCAATAATGGCCTTAAACTAATATATACTCTGATTTCTATAATTTTCGAAGACGTTGTAGATATTTAAAAAATCCATTCGTTTTGATTTTTTGGAGGCACAATCAAATATGAAGCATATATCTAGAACTTTATATTTCGATGATCTAGAAACTATCTATTTTCACCGCGTAGCTTGCATACACTCAAATTAAATGTATGACTTGGTTTTGTGCTATGCAAAAATTGATAGTTTTAATTAAAACTCACTGAATGTTTGAGTTTGGTATCTGCAAAACGTTGTCAATAAGCACATGAAGTTGATGAGATGACAATAATTCCACAAAGAAAAAAAATTGTGTACTTCGAAACTTCTTCGAACTTTTTATAATTAAGCACAAAGTCATACAGACACTGCTAGATCTAGCCCTAAGAAACTATGGACTCAGGAGTAATTTGGTTGATCAGTCCTATCCTATCCTATCCTAGGTGGCGCGGTCGGCCTGGGATTTAAGAAGCACCTGTTTGCTCTAAGAACTGCATGTTTTGTCTCTATCAATCTTTTTTATATGTGCCATAGTAAGAACGAGACAAAACATATTTTAACTAAAATAGCAAACGTTTGTACTTTTTTATGAATATGGGAGTAAGTTTTTTCGTTTCTTCCAGACCAGCTTGGAAGCGTATAGCGGATATATTTCAACTTGCTGTTCGCTGACACTGTGACATGTCCCTTAGAATCAGTCCGTAATTGCTAGTCTTGGACAAAGAGAATTATCCGCTTTTTACCGCCGCGCCGCTTTCTCAGAGGGGTTTTACTGAAACGCCCTATTAAATTAAAAATATTGTCTAGAACATGCTTTAAGAAACCAGTAACCTCGTCAAATCACCTAATGTTAGGTAGCGGACCGGCCTCTGAAGTATTACCGCTTAGAATCCAACCGGGAATACGTTAGAATGATAATGACGATGCTTTATGTAAGTTATTTTTAAATAATAATGGCATGGGTATTTTTTTAGGCGACAAAATCAAAAGTTCAAAATATCTTTATTATCATAGGATATTTATAATATGTCTTAATAATAGTCACTTTAGAAAACAACACAATTAGAAAACAATGTATGTATGTAATTCTAAAATTAAATACCTGTAGATATTGTAAGCAAAAACTCAAAAGTTTTCGCTGGCGTCTCGAGGCAAGAATACAAAGTAACAGACCATTTATCAAAACTACAAGACTGCAATTACGCTCAGCTTGGATGGAAAAATCTAGAAAAATATCTCAAATTTTCTACCAATAAAAATGAAGTACAATTTATGAATTTTCTAGGGTTGGATTATCTCAAATTGCGTTACAGGGATGAGCCCTAAGCCAAATGCGAACAAGTGAGCCACGTCAAAAGCAGAGAATATCCAAAACCTGACATCAAACTTTGATATACGATATTAGTTTCTAATTCAATGGTCTGAACGCTGAGATCAAAGAGCCGGTCTAAATGTGAAAGATTATGTTCAAAGTTATCATGTTTTCATATTAGTTTATTAGGAGGCACTTATAAGTGCTATATTGCCTTTTATGGTTCTCGTATTTTTTTTTCCAGTTAGCACAGTTTTCTGCATCGGATGTGAGAACATGGTACTGTGTGGCATTCGGCCTAAAATAGGATAATTCCATATCTTATTCACACTTCGCAAGATCTTTTGGCATCCTTGACCACTGACATGCATATTATATTTGAAGAAAATGCGGGAAAGCGCACCCCGGGCTCCGAAGCAGCACAGATGAGGATGCAACCTACGTGCTAAGATGAAGAAGAAGGATGTAAGAACATTGAAGTACAAAGACACATAGCATGAGCCTAGGGCAGCAGATTTTAGGGGGCGGCAAATTTGAGGCCAATTTGTTTGCACAAAGTGCATCACCGCAGTCGAGATGTCAGAAGGGCGCTTTAACACATTATGATACTCCAGTTAATGCGAATTAGGGGCGGCCAAATATGAATGGCCTACTGGCGGAAAATGTGTAAGTCCTAACAACTGACTTTAGGAAAAGAAAAGCGGAAAACAGACAAATTTCACAGAAACTCATTATCACATGAAAATGAAAGGATCTGACACTTCCTTGTTAACCTTCCCAATATATAATTGAAAACAGTATGTAGGTACGTCAGAATATTGAGCGTCTACAATTATTCAAAGTCGGTTGTAGAGCCGCCAAAACCTATCAATGAAGAAACAAATGACAAAACTCATTCACCATTATTCTCCACCAAGCCGTTTCGCGAAACGAGTACTCAAATGAGAGGTTTCTGCGAATACCACTGGCATTGTTAAAATAATAAATGTTAACAATTTTGAGGTAGCACTTAAGCGAACCCGAGCATACGTTACTGTCGCTGGGACGTTAGAGATTACCCTTCTGGCGCAAAGAATTACGCAGGCGTCATTAGTTAAGCCGGCATTGAATAACAAAGCGTTTCAAAGCCTCAAGGCTGATGGAGGTCGTTTGAATACCATGGTATTCCAGTTGGGAAATTCGTAGGGCAAGTTGGTAAGTTAAAACTTTCGAGGTTTGTTTGCGAGCCCCGTCGGTCATTACAACAGTGAGCGTGCGAAAATTCCGCTTAAAAGTAATTTGCTATGTCACTAGTGCCTCGAATTTAGGAAACAGCGTGGTATTTACAAATGCAAAGCGAAGTGGCCGTAATGACTCCGCTAGTTTGAGAGAGAAAAAACTGTTTTCTTTAACATAAAGGGCGCTTGGGGAAGTTTTCTGGATCGCGGGCGGCTGCTCTTTGCCTTATTGAGATGATGAGAAATGTTTTTTTTTGCTGTCGCGTACCCGACCTACTAGCCTTATTTTTTTGTTAGAAAGAAGACAATAATGACAATGTAAATTAATTTGGAGAGTATGACTGCAATATTTAATAAATAACAATTTGGCCGATGATTTAGTATAACAATTGTTTTTCTAGTATTTTTTACTTTGCAATGTGATCATTATACAAGCAGCCTACACAGCTATAGTCGATTCCTCAGCTAACTGAGGACAGTTCCAAAAGTGTATTAAATTAAATAACACAATATATCATATCGTTTTGCTGCCATAACATTTTCTAACTTTTTTTAGTTAACGTGAATAATAATATTTTTAGAAAATTTATTTTGAAGTATAAAAAAGATAAGTCTTACAAGGCGCATGTAATATGTAATGTAATTAATGTAGACGCAAAAAGGGTAAACAACTGTGGATTTAGAATGTTATTTTCATTTTTGAAGCCCGTTATTTCTTTGAAGATAAATAAAAAAGGGCTCAGGGCTTTTAAGTGTATTGTTATTATTATCTCGCTGAAACCAACGTTATTATAGCTGTATTAAAGAGAGGTATTTGCATAATTTTCGGCTTAATTTGAATTCATAAGCTAGGTGAGATAGTGCTTAAATACTAACAATATGTACCTAAAGCCGCGTATGGAGATAAAAATTGTGGTAAAAATAAACGTAAATCGTATATTAAAACCAATACGTAGTCATGCCTAGTGAACTGAGTACTCTGCTAATGTACATCTGGACTTGGATCTACTTTTATTCTGTTTTCGAATAATTTTCTGAGTTCACTTTACTCATCGTCCGAGCGTGTTCCCGGTTGCATCCTCAGCGGTAACGCTTTAGAACCCCGGGATCCGCTACCTAACCTAGGTGATTTGACAAGGTTATTGATTTTTATACAGACAACTGCCGTGTGACCTCTGCAACCCAAACGGTAGACCAGAACCAATCCTAAGCACAGGCCGGAAACTCCTAAGGTACGCGCAATATGCGTCACCCAGGCGTCCCCGTTCCCCGTCCCCGCACCTCTCCCCCGTTTTCGTCTCGATTAATCACGTTGGCCGTCAAGAACCGGGGGAGAGGTGCTGGTGCGGGGAACGGGGACGTATATTGCGCGTACCTTAGAAGAGTCCCTTCTGTTTACTCCTACTGTATTCTGTGTCCTAAGGTAGGTGGCTTGATGGCGTTCGGGACCCACAGCTTTACGTGCCGTCCAAAGCACAGAATTATCTTTTTTTTCTTCGGATAATCAGGCGATTCCAGCCTCCTAACCAGACTGAAAACAACTATTCACAAAGTATGCTTCCCAGTGGGATTTGAACCCATGACCTCCGGATCACAAGACAAACGCCTTGACCACTAAACTACGGAGGCAGTTGAGTAGCGTAACGCGAGCTCAGTATACTTAATAAGTAAGAGATATTAGAATCTGTCATAAATAACAAGAAATTAATAGAAGGTAAACAGGTATGATATGACACTTCATAGAAGTGGAGTATCATTTATGACTACACTACTACAAACGAAACTATGCATTCGTGCACAAGTCAATAAGTGTGTGTTTGCCCGCTCTCGCTCGCGACTAGGCGAAAACGGGGGAGAGGTGCGGGGTCGGGGAACGGGGGGTCGCATATTGCGTGGGACCTTAGAAGATTCCGTTCTGTACGAAATACTCTAATTAATTCTGTGGTAAAGGTTTATTATTTAATCAATTTTAATCAACAACACAAATCAGCTTATCTCGTTCTCTCATTTCATATTTCCGCCTGGGAAAATGTTACTTAACGCAAATATTTTAGACAATAGCCTTTACGATTATGTTTGCCCTTAGCTATTTGTAGCCGGCGCCGAGTAAGCCAGGTTTATACCCGTTTATACCAGGAATCCGGGATATTGCAAGGAACCAACATATATAAGGAGAGTGCAGAAAAGAAGCAAAGAACTGATGTAATGCAGGCGGCTGGTCGTAATACCACAGTCAAAGCGCGCAATCAGCTCATTTGGTTCTTTTATTTCATATGCACCAGTGGCGTAGCGTGGGCTTTCGCCACCCGGGGCCAAACGGAATTTGCCGCCCACACACCACCCGCCTTGTTTGGCGTTACTGTGTCTGGTGACGGGGGGGGGGAGGTGCAAATAGGAATCCGCCCCATTGTGACCTACCGCCGCCCCCCCCCCTCGCTACGCTACAGATTGCTTTTACGATCATGTCTGCCCTTTGCTATTTGTAGACGGCGCCGCTGGTAAGGCGAGTTTATACTCATTTATACCAGGAATTCAGGATATTGCAGGAAAATGTTAAAAACATGGAGAGTTCAGAGGGTAAACCGACGTCTACCTTAGTATTAAGTCTTGTAAACAAGGGGAAAGGGTTAGATAATAAATAGCCTTTACGATTATGTTTAAACGGCTTAACTAATTTAGATTGTTTAATTTCTTGTTTGAAAGGTGAATTGAACGAGACAATTCTTAGCTTAGAATTCTAGACTGCTTTTATTTAGTTTTTTTTTTAAATTCTTATCACCTGTAATGTCTATGGTACTACGAAGAGGTATTTCTGTACAGTCTCTGTTTCGCAGAACTTAGTTCAGATGAGCGTTGTACCCGCGCTGGTTGCCTGCTATGGAGCGTCGAGATAAAAAATAGTAACGCTGGCTTTGCGAAAAATTACGCTTATTTTATGCATTGGATAAATATTTTTGTGTATATTTTAGTGGTCGTCGATTTTGGTCAAGCTTCGTTGTGTTGTGTGGAAGTTACTGCAGGTCGAGTTTATTTATTTTCCTCTCTCGCTGCACACTTTCTCTGTAAAATCCCAACAAAATACCATTCAACCACTGTTCCCAGATAATCAGCATCACGCCTTTCTTGGAAAGTTTTTTTATTTAAAAATAGACTGACTGTTTCTATTAGTGAAATCAAACAACATAAAATAATGTTTTCAAAATAGATTTTTAATATCAAAAAACTGACTTCATCTAACAACGACGTTACATATACTAAAATTATAAAGAGAAATGATTTGATTGTTTGCGTGGGTTGTTCCGTATTCATCCTATGACGTCTCATCTTACTCATTATTTTTTCGTTACTCAACCTATTTATGTGCCTTACTCAACCCACAACAAAAATTTAATTTTATATTCCTTATTCATCCCATCATAACTCCTAACTCAACCTATTGTAAAAATACCAAAAAAATGTAAGAATGGTGAGTACGGTCTAAACAAAAATATCAGTTATAGAAATATTTTTAAGCTCAGTTAACTTTAGCTTTTATGGTGTTCTATTTAATAAAACGGCAGGAAATCTGATGATATCATATTAAAAAAAAATTATAGAAAATAACACAAAACTGATAGGTAAGTATATGAAAAAATATTAAAAGTTGTTATAGGTACTATCCATACTTTTTTGATAATATTTGCTTTGGGATGAGTAAGGAATGCATTTGGGTTGACTTAAGCAAATACGAGTATATTAAAATAACGTAATGGGTTGAGTTAGGAATACTAGTTTGGAATGAGTAAAGAAATTTTCACCTATAAAAAGCTACATTATCTATCAGCGAGTCACATAGGCTATATCTATTTTATTTTTCAACGCCACGGGAAACAGCTAGTTTTAAATATAAAATAGAAAATGTAAACATTTTATAAAGTATCTGATTTAAATTATTACAAGCTAGCTAATGTGGCAATTGAAAAAGGCAATTTAAACAAATGTTTAGCATCAAACTGAAATAAAACCAATGATGAATCAAGGAAAAAAATTATGTCAATTAAGTGTTTCATACTTGACTCGAATTTATTCATAATTTCGAGTCGCTTTCATAAAATAAATGCCATGCAAAAACGTGTATGCGCTGATTGGATGTACGTAATCACTGAATTAAATATTGACCAATTAAAACGTTATACAGGTCGACGCCGTAATTAAATTACCAGCAAAAACGGAATAAAACAACCCCTTACAATAATAACGTTTAAGTTATGTTATTAAAATAACGGTTAATACAAAATAGCGGTTATTATTGCTTTAATTGCTTCAGGAAATAATAAAAGCTGTGTAATTGGTAAGATGTTTCCGCAATTTTTTTTCATGGGGTTAATGAATGTAATAATTAAACGTATTTCAAATTATATTGTGAGATTATATGCGGTTTTTCGACTATATATAAATAAAATAAATAGATAAGGACAACTCACACTGATTGAGCTGGCCCCAAAGTAAGTTTAAGCTTGTGTTATGGGATACTAACTCAACGATACTATATTTTATAATAAATACATATATTAGATAAACACCCAAGACCCAGGACAATTTGAAAAAGGCCATTTTCCAACTTGCACTGACTGGGGATCCAACCCAGAACCTCCGGATTGGCGTACTAGCGTGTTGACCATTACACCACGGAGGTCGTCATATATGCCACTTTTGGCAAAAACGCAAACTAAAGCTTAACGTTCTCACTTTAAACTGTAAACAGTGGTTCATAAAATAGTTTGAAGGGTTATCTAGGTTTAAGTAGCTTAAAATTTTAAATGATATCTCCGTTTCCTTACAAATAATTTATTTTAAATGGGGGCAGCACTGGACTCCGTGCATCGTCTTAAGTACAAAAAATGTAACAGGTGGACTTAAGAATCCCGTTACTTGAACTTGACAAAACTGAACTTGAAAGAAAATATAAGGGTGTAAAAGTTTTCTATACTGATGGTCAAAAATGATATAATACTCGTACACTATATTCTGTTTCAAGTTCATATTTTGATTGTGAAAACCAATTATAACCCTAGTTTATATGGAAAACTCTGATTCTGTCTAGGGTAAGGGGGACTCTTAAGGTCCAGGGCCTTTTATACCAGTCAACTTACAGGTGGTACTAATGCTGATAAAAGGAAATTTTGTAAAAATGTTCAATAAAAAAGCAAATAAAATATATAGGACATACCTATGCGAAGCAGGCCGCTAGTATCTTTATAATAATATTGTGATACAGTTCCATGTACTTAAATGGCCTTTGATATAATTTGAAAGAGAGATTTTAAGATTAAATAAAAATACAAATACAGACTTACAGATACAAAATGGAGAAACTAAATGATTTTTTATAAATTATGTAATCTATCTTTTTAAACACTAATAATACCAGTATTACAAGAGTAGCCAAGATCATAACATCATCAGGTACTCAAAGAAAAGACCCAGCGAAAATACTTGCTTATTATACTAACATCGAAAAATAACAAAAGCGTCACTGGAAATAAGCTATTATGTTTGAAGACAAAGCGAATAGTAGGTAATCACCGGATCTCGTGTATCAACATTGTTTTTATCAGGAATCCCGTTTTACGGGACACCGGGCGAATCCCGCAATCCCACAAATTAACCCGCGCGACTGGATGTGATCCCTAATTTTCAGATACATCTCAGGAATAAATAGGGGATTAAGGGTGGCGCGTAAATAACTGACGTCACGGCAACAGTACACGAGATAAGGACGCTGGAGAGATCCTTAAGGCTGTGGGGTTCAAGTCAAGAAACGAGGCAGAAAATATTTGAAAATAAAATAAGAACAACGTTGGAAATACATTGTGAATATCATGGAGTTTTGGTGGACGGACTAAAAAATCTTATCTAATCATTCGATGTTTGAAAATATTGATTTCTGAAAGCGACCCAGAAACGCAACGGACCGAAAAATACTGGAACTTTAAAGAAAAACTAGCACTTGGAGAGCCAATAATATGTTATTATATGAATGATTAGACAAAAGCATTGAAAATTCTTTGAATGACTACGTAAAGAGCATGGTAGAGGATCGCGCTATAAAAATAAATACTCTCCCTAACAATATTAAGGGAGTAAGTAACCCAAGGTACCATTTACTATAATCGCTATCGCCTATCACTCGCGCCCGAGCATACTGTTACCGTCTCAAGTGTAGCTGTATGAGTTACAACGGCTTTTTGTCTCGCACAAAAGGCTTTTAGCGTGAATACTAGAAACTGCGTGTACGCAGATAGCCTATTGTTCTCCAAGTTACGAGGCGGAGGTGAGATATGGCGGGGAAGTGTTACGGTTTCTATAATGTGCAAAAGTTTATGAGAGAGCGACAAATGTTGTGAGGTGTGGAGAGTGGAGATTAGATGGAAGTGGAGATTAAACCGTATGAATATTTTGTATACTTACATATATTCTTATGTAACCTTTTTTATTTTATATTTTAACACCTTATTTTTCAAAACTACTTACATGATACTACATACCATTATAAAAATCAATCAAAATAGTTTGTTTTTGTCCAGTCTATTCTTAAAGCTGTTTACTGAAGGTACATTCTCTGGTAGCTTGTTCTAGTCTGTTACTACTCGATTGGACAGAAATTTTGGACAGATGATGACTTTACTAAGAAAGGGAGTTCAAAAGGTGAGCGTGAACTTTCCTCTTGTTTTGTGTAAAATAATAAAGTTTAGTGCCTTTATTACAAAGTTTAATAATGTCTAGCGATAATATCGGTTGAATTTAAAACGATTTGTATTTTTTTTACAAGAAAATATTAATATTGTATAAAATTACACATTAAAAATACACCTTCGCGCATTTCTGTCTAAATTTGGAGTGTATAAACACGCAAACATTATTGAACTACTTACTCAAAAGATAAAAATAATTGTCACCATGTCAATGTCGTAACGAGCAATAAGAATAACGAGCAATTTCAAAACTTTATGAAATTAGAATTTGGAAACCTGGACATATGCTACTAGAGCTTCTTGTGATTTAAATTAAAAAAAAATGGAATAATGGGCATTTATCTAAGTTAACATTGGAAAAAAAAGGAAATCATCAAAGAGTGCCACTTACAGAGTTTTTGGCGGGAAGTCAAGGGGTTCGGTTGGGGTTTGCTTTAAATTATTTTGCAAATTAATTTTAGTGGACTTTATAATATTAAATTGGTGTTGTTTGGTGTTATAAATGCTCATGCTCATTAACAATGTGTAAAATAGTTGAAGTGGACAGTCATAGTACGGCTGTAGTAATTTGTGTTGCGGACTGTGTGGCGTCTTCGGGCGTCATCCGCCACTCAGTCGTCTATGAAAACCAGTGGACTCGTACAGATTTGTCGCCAGCAGCTCTCTTGAAGCAGTCAAAGGCCTACACCACCCTTTGATTGTAAATTGTTAGGATTAGGTTAGGAATAAAGAACAAAATTAAAGATAGGCTCTAAAGGACTTGTATCCAGAGCCGTAAAATTATTAATTAAAAGAAAAGTGCCACTAACAAAAAGTCACAGGCACCACAAAAGTATAAATTTCAAAAACAGAACAATAAATCGTTCGAGCAATTCAAAAAAGGTTCTTTCTAGTGGCATAGAACAATATCACATAAACATTAATGCAAACAAAATCTGCCAACCCCTGCGACGGAGACATTACACATAAAATGCTTCGGGAGCTTCCCGTAATTTAAAATAAAAAAATACAGTACTGGCCATTAACTTAGTAAACACTGAAAAAAATAGAAAATCATCAAAGAGTAACTGGCCAATAACAAAATTAAAGATAGGCTCTAAAGGACTTGTATCCAGAGCCGTAAAATTATTTAATAAAAGAAAAGTGCCACTAACAAAAAGTCACAGCCACCACAAAAGTATAAATTTCAAAAACAGAACAATAAAACGTTCCAGCAATTCAAAAAGGTTTTTTCTAGTAACATAATCTTACATCAGTGCGAACAAAATCTGGAAAACCCTGCGACGGGGACATTACACATAAACTTGGCTAACCTCTGGATCCCGCACCCTGTTAAACGGTCGTGGAGATAAATCCCGGGATTCACTGGCCAGTCACTCTAGTTTACTGCCGATCACGATAGGGTTAAGGCCTCTTTAGCTGCACCTAGCTCAGTGCAGTTAAAGATGGACCTTTTAAAAGATTTCTAAGAGGTTGGTTTGGTTTATTCTTGCGATCCATATTGAAAGTAAAATACTATTTAATGTCGACTACTATTGTAATTAGTTACCTAATAGATCCTTATTTTTTCTTTCTTTATTAGCCACCCCCACTCCGAAACTTCGAAGCGCTGTATCTTTGTGAATTTTTACTAGTTTGATAAACCGAAAAATATGGGTCCATTATTTTTGGATAATCTAACTGAGGGACTATACATATAAAACGTTGTTTTTTATGTATAGTCCCTCAATTTTTTGGACTCAGTCCACATCTCTATTGATCGAATGGACTCTATGTAAATACGGCCGACAATAGTTTGCATGAACTAACAGGTGGCGGAAGCACATAAAAGTAAATTTAGACCTACGGACATGTTACTCTTTATGTATGTTCACTTTATTGCATAAAACCATTTCACTTCAGAATATTCCAACAAACACCAGAGTTCAATTACGTTTATTATTTCAATATCTTCGCTTTCAACTTCACATCGATAGATTCTGTTTGAAGGGCTCCTAGAGTGCCCTTGGAGACAATTGAACTGGGCTCCGAAGGGTCATCTCTTATTATTACGAGAGTGAATTGCCAAAATCCTAACTTTTTCAAACTTTTTGGACACATGTGACGGAGATAATATAAAAAAATATGTGTCTACCAAAGAGTTATTATGTAAAGGTAGAGAAGACACCACATATCACTGTATTGTAGCTATTGTATTGTATATAATTATAATGTAATTGTAGCTATCTCCATATTCTTCACTTAGTCAACTGCTAGCTCTTATACGCCTAGTACTTTCGACAGTTTATAAGCGAAAACCATACAAAAACATGGGAAACATCACTGAAAAGGCCCTAGTGTGTGTTAAAATACGAAGAATAATTCAAGGAACACGGCAAAGTTAAAGAAATGACTTTCCATCGGTAAGTAACCAGATTTCATTGTTTGAAAATTAAATACGTATGATAAAATTCACGCCTCCATAAATTTAAAAATAGAACAGGGTCCAATGTTTGAGATAGTTTGTCTACATATTCTACGTCAATAGTCTCGACTGGATATAGAACATGTGCTTTGAGTTGCATGTATGTTTTAATGAATTTGTATGTTCATGTAGCCGAGGGCTGAGCCGCATTCGTCCTAAATAAAAAAATTTGGTTGCCTGTAAAGTCGGTATACGGGCGAAAGTTTTACGTGACAACGACTTCACTCCACTTCACTCCAAACTTGACTTCCACTCGGGCATGGTTAGCCCGCCTAAGAGCGAGAGAGACAGACATAAAAAGTGAAAGGCACGCGTGCCTCTCACTCGCTCTCATTGTGAGTCAGTTTCTTGAAGTGTCACCCGGCTAACCAATTTATAAGACGTTGTCACGTCAAAATATTTTGTGGTAGACATTTGTTTTGTATCATCATCTTAAGCTTTCAACGGGCCACTATTGGGCATAAGCCTTCTTTGTTTTGAATACTTCTAGAAAATTCCAACAAACACCAAAGTTTAATAACAATAAAATTTCAAATCTTCGCGTCGCAACTTCACATCGATAGATTCTGTTTGAAGGGCTCCTAGAGTGCCCTTGGAGACAATTGAGCTGGGCTCCGAAGGCATCTTATTATCACGAGTGTGGAAGATGAGAATTGCCAAAAATCCTAACCTGTTCAAACTGTTTTTGGACACATGTGACGAAATTATAAAAATAATATTTCTCGACTAACTTCAGAAGGAGCCAGAAGGGTATGTGCTTTAGAGATGTTCTCGTGTTATTTTTTACCCGACTGCGACAAAGCCGAAAAGGAGGGTTATGTGTTTGACCTGTATGTATTTTATATCGAATTAAGTCTGTGGATAGAGGCCGTAAGTGTAATTTAACACTCGTCACGACTTCAACAAAATGCCACTTCATGGTCAGAGAACAAGCGTGGTGGTGCCAATACAATTTTAATGTAGGGACACTGGGACATTACCTATTGTTTGTGATATTTGTTTTTATCTTATCACTTAAAAAATAACACGACATATATAAAAAAATAGGCCGCAACAGGCCGCACGGGTAAAATTTTACGCGGTGGTAAAAAAGCCTCAGGTCACATAAGTATCACCCTCATATTCGGTTTGATTGGCTAATTCTCGCAATATTGAGAAATGGCAACTTATTCGCTATCAAAATCTCTAAAATATTTATTTATGCTTCATTATACTGACTGACGGGCTGACTTTTTATCCACCTACAAAATTTTTGGAGCAAGTTCCGTCCATGATACTGAACAACTTTCTATAAAAAAAGTTATTAAAATCGATAAAAATTTTTCGCCCTCCCATACAAATCAGCGCTCAGCCAAACGGATTTTGTATGGGAGGACGAAAATTTTTATCGATTTTTAATAACTTTTTTTATATAAAGTAGTTTAGTATCATGGACTGAACTTGCTCCAAAAATTTAGCAGGTGGATAAAATGTCAGCCTGTATATCTTTAAATAGCAAAAAATATTTATTCACTAATATGACTCCTGATTTTCTCATACAATTAATGTAGACGATGTTGAAAATATAATCCGATATTATTAAGTGCAAATGACAAAAGTTTTAAACTAATAGCATTAAGACTTAAGATCCGAACTTCCATTTAGAGAGGTTAATGCATTTTTTGCTTATAATTTACGAATATACCTATTAAGATTAGTCTAAGAAGTCTTAGAAATAGTTTTAAAAGGTTTAGCTTTGAACGAGAACTTGGTTCATATTTTACGTTGTCGAAGTTGGTGTCAGCTTCAGCTTTAAAAACAGGGTTAGTCTGGAGGTTAGATCCTAATCTGGAGACTAGCAAAGTTAGATAGATGTAGGGGTTTTAGAAGCCTGAAGACTTAATCTTTGCTTAGCTTATCTAAATATAACCAACGAAAATTCGGGTAGGTAAAAACTTGAATAAAATCTACTTTTTAACCAACTTCAAAAAAGGAGGGAGTTATCAATTCGACTGTAAGTATTTTTTTTTTAATTTTTATTTTCATGTGTGTTTGTTACGCGATATCGTCGCCAATTGTGAACTGATTTTGATGGTTCTTTTTTTATATGAAACCCTTTACTACCAAGTTGGTTCCATTTTAATTTAGTGAAGATATAATGAAGAAACTCCTAAAAAAATTTATTATTTAAACTTTGGGCCTTGACTTCCTTGGTGGTCACCATATTGACATGGATATGATCTTAAGAGAATAAACGGGCAAGTGCGAGTCGGACTCGTACATGAAGCGTTCCGTACCTCCGTACAATGTTTTAAAACGCTAAAAAAACACGTTTTTTGTATGACGACCCCCTTTATTTTTTTATTTTTAGTATTTGTTGTTATAACGGCCATAGTAATATATAATCTGTAAAAATTTCAAGTATCTAGTTAATGCCATTACAAAGATCTAGTTAAAAACGCTGAAAAAACACGGTTTTTGTATGGCGACCCCCTTTAATTTTTTTATTTTTTTTATTTTCAGTATTTGTTGTTATAGCGGCCACAGTAATACATAATCGGTGAAAATTTAAAGTGTCTAGCTATTACAGTTCAAGAGATAGAGCCCTGTGACAGACGGACAGACGGACAGACGGACAGACAGCGGAGTCTCAGTAATAGGGTCCCGTTTGCACCCTTCGGGTACGGAACCCTAAAAAATGGTGAAAAGCGCATCTATGCTTGAAAGCAGCATAACTAAGGATGTGACTAGGACTTCGATCAACAGTGCTACTAGATATCGCGTTACCTACAAAACAATGTAATATTATGTCCGCTTGAATATCACTACGTATGAAGTGTTTCTCTCCTTGACTGAACTAAACAAAATTAGAGCTTACCACCGGGAGTTTTTTTAAGTGTTGACCACTGTCATATACGAAAAAAGGGAATAAAATTGAAATGAAGTTCTGAATTCTACTTTCATACATAAGTTACTGTAACTGAAGTCCGCGACTTCAAACACAGCTCCGCATGAATCACACTTCATGATGTGACCTCCCTTCAATCCCTATAATTGTGACAAATTACCCTTTATCCCCAGCCGAGACTCGTGGCAGACTGTGCTAATGGCCAGTACTTGAGGAAAGGGAGTCGTAAAGAAGCGAATGTTCGAAAACTCACGGACTAAGGGCACGGAGGCGCAATATGTGTTGGGTGTTTGAAAAATCACTGGCCATATAGAGAAAAAGAAGAGTGTTAGACAAATAAAATAGCAACAAATTCAAAATTTAACTTGCTCTTTGAAAATACGGCCTCAGGCACAGACCTACCACTACTAGTCCTGCATAGTGCGTGGCCACCTCAGTGCATCGTTTTCTATATTTGATTGTTGCCACCACCCATATTTTGCATACGTCACAGAACACACTATGGTTACTATTTTTTAATAAGCTCAAATAAAACCCTAAATCACCTTTTAAATGATAAAATCCCAGAACTAATAACTTCCTTCGATCGTTTTGTGGTTTGTTTGGCCCAGATTTTGACACTAGGCCAGCTAATAACAGCCACGCCGATAGAGACAAAAAAACATATCTGCGTTTGTTTCACACTTACATTGTACTGTATTTGACAGTATCTTTCTAGCAATATCGTTGCAAGTCTAGTAGTGGTAGGTCTATGGCCTCTGGACACAAAACGAAAAAAATATATACATATATATATATTTTTGGTTTGTTTTACGGCCCTGGAAGCGAGTCCTTTAGAGCCCAAAAGTAAATAATAAGAAGTATTCTAATGTCAAATTATAGATATTGAAAATTCTGATTTTTTAAATTTGCTTTTTCGTGCTTTTGTATAATTTCCGAGTTGGAGAGAGTTGGTCAAGTGTCCGTAATGGCTCATTTTCATTGGTGATTAGCTCAGTCGATATACAGCAGTCATATACAGCATATACTTCTCGTATGCGGGTTAGCGACCAATGAAAGTCACAAGTGGATACAGTGGTCGTTACGCCGCCGTCTTTGGTTATTCCCCGCATGCTGTATATCGACTGTTCATTACTCTATCAACTTGTGACAACGGCTCCCCGTCTCTTGCACCCCAAATGTAGGCCAGAACGACCAATGAAAATAAGCCATAAGTAAGTGCTCTGTCGAAAACCAGGACTCTTACTCTATAAAATAATACAATAGTCATCCGATATTGTTGTGATGTCGTTCTATTTCTATGTCAAACCAAATTGGACTTTATAATAACTCCGCAACGCTCAATGTTGCTTCACGAGGACACGTAGCTACGTACGTTTGTCGTGCCGCGTTTGGAGTATCCCTCCTGTGTTTGTATAGGTCCCGAGCCCCGACACAATCTAGGCCATGCTATTTCCCCCGCGTGCGTGGCGGGTGGCGCCTTACTCAATAACTTTTTCACAAAGCCGCAGTAAAACGCCAGCGCGCGTGTTTTGTTCACGAGTCCTATTTCCGGTTGCCCGAATGGGGTCAACTCACCCTATCGCCCTTTTTATCAACACTTTCCATGCGCCTTTGAATTGGTGAACTACAAGTGGTAGTGTATGTCAGCGATAACTAATGTCTTTTAATGTACTTCGACGTATTTTTGTACATCAACGAAGGAAAACTTGCACATGGTCTAGCTCACAGCACGATTGGATAATCGTGTTGCGAGCCAGACCGCCCGTCTTATTATAAAAACAGGACTAAGGGTCAGTTCACAACGAGACGTGACGCGACGCGACGTAGCGCGCACTTTGGAAGAAATATAGAACTTGTTTACTAGGCAAAAAGATACCAATTTCAGCGACAGCCCGCTTTGCCGCGCTGCGTAGCGATGCATAGCGAGGCGCAGCGGGCTCGCACTCTTTTTGTCTACTAAACAAGTTCTATATTTCTTTCACTCGCGCGCTACGTCGCGTCGCGTCGCGTCTTGGTGTGAACTGACCCTATCTTTGTTACAAGGTTTAAACCATTATCCGCCCAAATCAAGTAGACATTGACAGGTGAGATAGTACGATATTACTAGATGACAACTTGATTTGGGCGGATAATGGTGTTTAAACCTAGTAACAAAGTTAGTCCTGTTTTTGTGATAAGACGGTTAGAGTTTAGTTTAATTTAGTCCATGGCAGTAGCGTCTACATTATACCCACCTAATGCCACCCTAATATAATGTCGGAAACTAGCAAGAAATGTATTTTGTTCGATATGGAGCAGTTTTTGTAATTTTGGTAAGTTTAGTGCATAGACCCTGTAAAAAATAGTGAGTCACGTCCATGAAGACCTCCGTGGCGTAATGGTTAAACAGCACGGAACTGCACTTTTTAGACAGATGTGTCTCAACCCTAATATGGAGATTCCGACCCAGGACAATTTGAAAATGGCCTTTTTCAAATTGTCCTCGGTCTTTGTTTATCTATATAGTATTGCTTATTAAATATAGTATCGTTGAGTTGGTATGCCGTAACACAAGATTAAAAACTTACTTACTACTAGCTAGCAGTGTGATTTGCCCCTATATAATTATATTTTTTTTATTATTTATTTATGGACAATGGACATTTATAGCTAGAAGTACGCGACTACGCGCTTGTTTTTGATGACAGAAAAATGTTTTTACGCCCTTTTGAAAGAATCTCATGTTGTATTCTCGTGTGAAAATCATTATAAAGCTTGTATAAGCATATGTACTCGTATCTTGCCAATTTAAAAAGTACAGACTATGACGTGGGTTTCACTAATGAGGAAATAAACCTCTGAAAAATATAATCATATAGCTGTATTACTATATTATACAGAAATAATCTCATCTTCAACAGAATAACTTTTTTAAATATTACAGAGTTTGTTTTATATTTGTTTAACTTTTTATTTACAATTATATTTAAGAATAAAAAAAAGGTTAAAATGATATAGTTATAATGGTTTGTAGTCTACGAGATATGGCGAACTTTGAGATAATTCCGAAACGCTGACTCTACTTATGTAAAAGAGAACGGTTTAATTTGTAAACACTTTATTTTTAGCGAAACTTCGGCGAACTTTATAAAAGTTTTTTAATTCATTAAGCTGTAACTTTAATAGAATGTCCGCTGAAAGTGTTTTCTCTAAACGGTGGAACTTTAAGTGCTACAAAACTACGAGCATTAGAAAAGGAGTACGAAATGCAATGGAATACACTTTTGTGTGACTTTTTTGCGAGTAATATTTTTTCTCATGGACATGTGTGTGTATCTTGCCCATCCTTACCTACGCCTGCGGTGTTCAAACTCAAAAACATGTTCTCGTGATAGCTTAGATTAATAAATATTTATATTTTTTTAAAACAAAAAATCGATTTCGATACCAGAAAAGCTAAATATTCAAACAATTGTATTATATACTTAGACGACATATTTTTCCAGTTATTTTCGTTTAAAAAACAAACCACACAACCGATTTTAATTAAATATATGGGTTTGTGCTATGGGACCACCAGGAAAGTATAGCCTTTCACAAAAGAAAAGAATTTTCCAAATCGGTCTAGGCGTCTTCGGGTAAGCGAGGAATATACATAAAAAAAATATTCCAACGTATTGATAACCTTCCTCCTCCGCCAAGTCTGTTAGAAACAGTCGGAAAATGCTAGGTATGCTACTACTAGTATAGTATACTAGTAGTTCGCCGCGAACTTAGACCGCGCGATTTTTTATTAATATTCAAAAACTACTGAACCTATTTTTTGATGCCCAACGAACTTAAAAATTCTATTGATATTTCCTACATGCATACCAAATTTCATCAAAATCGGACACTCGGTATGGCAGTTATCGCGGAACAAACATACATACAAACAATGGGTTTTCGCCCCAACTTGAATTAGGTATAGCCCTCGCTTGCTTCGCTTGCTTGGTAAAAAAAAACCAGCTAGTAACTGCTTTTAAATACGTCATAAGCCCGTGTAAACTATAAGGCTAAAAAGTGACAACATGACCACAGAGCAATATGGCGTCCACTGCTCCAACGTTTTCGGCAAATAACGCGCGAAATTTTAAAATGTAAAACTTTAATGCATATTTGGCACTTATGAATTGATTACGAGTATAAATTGTGTCTTTTTTAAATTGTGTATTAGCACCATGGAATCTAATTGAGGCCCTCTTCAAAAATGGGTGTAATACCCTATTAGCTAAACAGAAGGTGCGGTGTGCGTACGCATTATCACTTAAATCAAACCTTAGCATTGCATTCGCCGCATAACAATCAAAATGCCAGTGCATTACAATTGCATAATACGCAGTCGTTTTTCAATGTACCGCTGCGTGTCGCGCAATGAATGTAGAAAAGGGTTCCTACGCGCTTACCAGAAAAACAGTTAATATCAATTATTTTAGTGCCGCCTTGAATCTGATTAGAATATTTTATTCTAATGTGATAAGTGTGGGGGTTTATTGTTTATGTTAGCGTATATTTGTGGCCGACAATCAGTCGAGTATCTTTAATCGGAACTTTATGAAATTTCAACTTTATGAGACCAATTTAGATGTTTGAAGTTTGAACATGAGCCAAATAAGACAAGGGGTTGTCGAGACGTAGTTTGGGGCGGACTACTATGGTTCAAAATGTATATTAATGTGTAATGTGTAACTTAATTATGTAGAGCCGTAAGACCCAGAGGCAACTTTTAGCATTATGGTGGGCGTAAAGGTGGAAAAAGGAAATCAACACAATGATGGGCAGCAGCCCATCACTATTTTATACTTATAGATACTTGGACAAAATGCATGAAATATTTCATTGCCATTTTTAAAAAGCTGAGTCCATACAATGAATAAACTATGCGTTATTAGTGACTTCGGGTTTCCAAAATGGATCCACTGATTCCATCCTATAGAACACGTGTTTTTCGTTCGTAGATAGAGAAATTGTTAATGTGTTTATTTTGTAATGTAACTTTTTTATTTAAATTTCTTTCTATTTTTTGTTTATTTTTCGATATTATAAGTTCCTTTTTTTTTAAATGGCGCCAAATTTGCGGTAGAGGAAGTGAGGAAGTGCTGTCAAATAACAAATGAAAAGAAGAAGGAAGGACTGTCAAATCTTTGCAAAAGTCGCTACGGTTGGTACGGTGTAAATCGGAAGTTTCTTATATTCTCGCCGAGGTCGCCTTTATTTGGTGTGATAGTGAACTAGAGTCATAGTGATAGTAAATGTGCTAAGTCCTACATTCACTTAAAACTAATACTCTTCAAGCTTACGAATAAATAATATCTTTTGCGTCACATGGTTTTTACAGCGATGCCCGGACCTGACTGTTGGTTAGCACTGCGTCCGATGTCCCAGTCAATGTTGCAAAGCCTTTTTTAGTTTCAGTTACCAATGGATTACGTTTCGTGGCACGTTAGGGTTTTATCTTTTTTTTGTAGTCGGGTTAGGCAAAAACTGGGTTAGGCCAGTTACCGAGCCATGTTACAAATTTGTGTATTTTATATTCAGAAAATGCGAACGTTGGAAGAATTAGATACGATGCGCTGTTTGGAATAGCTTTTTTCTGAATATTAAAATCCGCAAATACTTTTTATTTTACTTTCATGCTGGACTGGAGAAACAAAGAACTTAGAAAGTTTGATTCTTTTTTCCATCTTTTCGGGCCTCACCACTCTAAAAGTGGCCATTGGGTCTCGCGGCCCTGGGCTCTGTTTGCTTAGATCCGTCATACCCAAAAATCCAAAGGTCCCAAAACTGTTATTCTGCACTCTCTTCTTCCCACAGTGACAAAGACGCTACAGTTTAATTTTAAACAGAATGATCAACCTCCTACTACAGGCTGACTTTTTTACCACCAGCTAAATTGTTGGAACAAGTTCAGTCCATGATACTGAAGTACTTTCCATTAAAACAATTAACGAAAAACTAAAATAAAAGTTCGCCTTTCCATACAAATCAGCGCTCAGCCAAACGGATTTTGTATGGGAGGACGAAAAATTTTTTCGATTTTTAATAACTTTTTTTATAGAAGTAGAACTTTCTCAAAAAATTTGGATGGTGTTTAAAAAGTCACCCTGTATAAAGTTAACGCTTTTAACAAAATGATTAGCATGCAGTGTTTCACCGTGAATATGGGTCAACCAACACTGTGTCCAGAGCCCGCTACGTTCCATTTCACAAACAAATTGACTCCGTATGATAACAGATTTCGATTGTTTCACGGTTGTGCACGCTTTCATTAATGGAGTGCTTAATTGAGGTGTTAAATGCAATGGAGACGTGACTTGAGTGTGTAATTAAGATATGATGTATTATGGCCACGGTATATGAATGTGGTCGGATAATATCTGATATGAGTTGTCCAACGTTCAAAAAATAGAATGTCCCAGTTTCCACCTACACTTATGCACACCTGATAGGTGCAATTAGAAACCAGGAATATTTATTTATCTTGCATCTTTATTCGAATAAATAAGAAGTTATTAGATACAATAATAACTTAACTAAAACCTAAATTAAACTATAAAATAAATTATTTTTTTAAAACTAACATGAGATAACTCCACCTTGACTCGCGTGATAAAGACCGACCAATTTTCGATCGATTTAGATTTCAGACGATCATCTTCAGGCCGAGTATCAGAAACGGCGACTGGTCGATGTCGCTGTCCGCGGCACTGGCTTTTTCCGACTATTTCACGTTTCAATTAATTATATAAAATAAATAAAATAATACTAATTAAAAAGGTATTTATTTTCTTTTAATTTTTCTATATGTCTATTCTCTATCTTGCACTTCTATCCTTAAAATAGTAGATTTGCTTCACAAACTTCGTTGATACAAACCAATAATTCAACTTTGAAACTCTAGTTTACCACTAAACTAATCGCATGCAAACTTTGTCGACTCGAACCTCATTTTTGAACTCCAAACTAATGAACTCGGCAAACAATAAAACTGCACTAAAAGAAAACTCGAAGATTGTTGCAAAATTCACAAGAATAGCATTTCGCGTCTTTAGCGCCCGGTTTAAAGTATGACCGCGGGGAAATCAGAGGTGGCTGGAACGAAACGTACAAATTTAAAATGCTCCTAGATCTGGTAATATAATCTGTTTTATGGGCGTGGAAGAAAAGATGGCGGCCGCGACAGCAGTTAGAAATACTGACTTTGTGCCAGCAAATTATAAGTTCTATGTAAAAAGTAACTTCAAACAATCATCGCGCAAAATTGATCCATTAAATATAAACAGGGTGACTTTTTAAACACCGACAACGTTTTTGGAGCAAATTCAGTCCGTGATACTGAACTACTTTCCATAAAAACAATTATCGAAAATCGATAAGACATTTGGCTGAGCGCCGATTTGTATGGGAAGCCGAATGTTTCTTTTCGTTTGCTCTTAAAATGTTGTTTTAAAAGTAATCTTGTATAAAATTATTGCCAATGTCCGCTATGACGCAGCGTCATACTGCAGCTACTGATTGGACCAGCAATTTGTGTGAAGTAGCGTCAATAAAGGTATTGACGGAAAAAGAGATGTAGTTTGTAAGTACTGGTAATTTTTTGCGCTTGATTGTGTTTCCATAGTATTTAGTTCGCTGGTCAGTGCAAGACTTGTATTAGCCAGGGAGTGTGAATGTAGGCATATAGATTCGTTCGGCGATGGAGTGTCAAAAGTGTAACCTGTTTTGAAATGTAGTGGCGTATTCTGCCGCATTATTTTAACTCATTTCGCCATGACGTGTATGACGCTACTAAATAGGAAAGTAACCTATACAAAATTCAATGTCATTAAACTTAATTGTACAGAAGGTTAATCAGATACCTTTGCCACCGCGCGCGTCGCGCACTACCTGAGGTGGCACAGGTATCTTAACATTCCTCTGTACATCAGCGATAATTACACATAATAAAATAACAAATGTAATTTTACAAATGGTGGACTTATCTTAGAACTCTCTTCCAATGGACCAGTAGGGCAGAGGTCAGTTACATATTACATTACAGTCATTAGACAAAGTCATTCAAATTTTGTCATAAAAAGCAGTAAACAGGCCACATAATTACTTTTGACGTTTAGAGGAGTCTCATTCTAGTAACATTTAATCCCGATAAGAGGAAAAGAGACAAAAGATGGGCTAAAACCAGATTATCTCTACAAGAAGGTACCTTTTTTGCTCTTTGGTATAAGCACACGTTGAAATAAATTATGGCGTTGAGAAAATAAAGTGAAATTATATTTGAAGACGTCGATCACCGGCGCTCCAGCATCAAATGTTTTATTTCAAGAGTTGCAACAACTTCTAGAGAACTAGATTTTCTTACAATTTCATAAGATTTTTATGCAATCTTCCTAGACGTTGGAGTGTTAACATCTATCTATATTTAAGAGCTATGCTCTTGTCGGTGGAATGTTAACATCTATCTATATTTAAGAGCTATGCTCTTGTCGGTGGAGTGTTAACATCTATCTATATTTAAGAGCTATGCTCTTGTCGGTGGAGTGTTAACATCTATCTATATTTAAGAGCTATGCTCTTGTTGGTGGAGTGTTAACATCTTTTTATATTTAAGAGCTATGCTCTTGTCGGTGGAGTGTTAACATCTATCTATATTTAAGAGCTATGCTCTTGTCGGTGGAGTGTTAACATACCTACTGAAAAGTCACTTCCGTGTTATCAATCTTTTTATATACATGTAGTATTTATTTTGGCTCAGTTCCAAATTATAAAATTATTGCCAATGTCCGCTAATCTTCCTTATGACCGAATTACTTTTCAATGCTGGTCTGGGAGTAAAGAAAAGACTTAGAATGTACCAGCTCCTTCTCTTCCCGCGCAGATCGTAAAAGTAGATGGGCGAAAATGCGAATCATCAATGGGCAATGCGAGCAACGCGCATCAGTATTTTGATAAATTTTTACATCTTCTCGCCCACCATCACGCTAAAAGTGGCCGTTGGGTCTTGCGGCCCTGGGCTCTGTCTGCTTAGAGCCGCAAGACCCAACAGGCTCTGTCGGCCTTATTAGTGATGAAGACGTAATAATGTATCTGTATTGCCGCCATTTTTTGAGTCTATATTTATTTATCCGAAATCGTCCTCTTGAATTTTTCCATAAGTCCTCAAAACGTGTTCTTAGAGGCTGCAATAAAGACGTTCATCTTTTTTACAAATCCCGACTAAATATCAGGACATAATAGCTCCCTACATACATCCATTCAGTTAATTCCCACCGCAGAACAAATGGTTATTTTGTAACCCTAAAATATTTGCCAACAAACGCGACAAGAAAATGCTTTTCTCAAATTTTCGCCGCACGTAATCCCGCGTTCGCAACAATACATTTGGAGAATTGTCTCCGTGGAGGCGCCATAATTTAAGACGTGGACGACTTATACGGAAGTGTATGAAGATGTGAGTTTTATTGTTCATTGCCAAACAGTTGATTATTTGCAATAACAAGAATTTTTGACCAAGCTACCGCAAAGCGCGAACGAAGCATCAAGTTTCAGCTTGGGCACAGAATAAGCACTCACGTACGTGGTTAGCGATATATGGTTTAATTTAGCTTACATCAGAACTCAGCACCTTTTCGTTTAGATATCTAGACATCCATTGCAGGCTAATTTCATTCTTGTTTTATTACTCTGGACAAACGATTCGTATACTACTGAATTTACCACTCAATGTGGCCGCCGCGCGCTTAGTTATAAATAATGTAAGTAGGTATACAGGGTCTAACATAATATACTGAAACTATTATATATAAGGGTGGATTCAGTCCATGATATTAAACAACTTTCCCCAAGGAACATATACCGAAATACGAAAAATAAAATTTGCCCTCCCATACAAAGTTGACCGATCAGCTTATCCGAGTTTGTAGGGAAAGCAAAAAATTATTTTTCTTTTATATTGAAAGTTGTTCAGTATCGTGGACTAAATCCACCCTTAAAATAGTTTCAGTATATTTTGTCAGACGTTATATTTTCGATACCTTAACGGGAAGTGACACATGCCTGGCTTGAGCAAAAATATTTTTGTGTGTCTGTCTGTCTCTATGTCCGGTTGTTCTCTTCTACAGGTCGCATATTTCAACCTATTCTCAAAAATTTTGTAAATGAAATAAAATTTTTCAAAATGGCGGAGCCATAGGAATAGAAACAGTTAAAATATAATATGATTTTTTTTTATTATACCTATAGCTGTTTAAAGACAGACTCGCGAGGTTGTAGACCTTGCTCACTGCCTACACCAGTAAATATCATGCACGGTCAAACAAAATATAGGTAGTAAAACTATTATGTAAGTACTATTTGAAGCTTTAATTAAGTCCATATATTAAACAATTTTTCTGGATTGTTCTGTTCAAGTATACCCTGAAAACTTCGATTGCATAAAAAAATCAATTCAGCGAAACAAAGATTACAAGTCAACTTTATACCCCGAAGCGACGAAACAATATATTTGTATTTGCGAGTGCGACAACTCGACAAGGTTTTAAGATGTTGACATATTTATTATACGCCGTATGCGTGGATTTGATACGCTGGCTCCCTCCGAAACTGAGATGAATTGCGTATAAATATTTTATGTACACCTTGTTCTTTCGTATTATATGTGCTTAAAGGTTTACATTTGTTTACGACTGTGAAACATGACTACATAATAACATGTTTCTAACGTTGTTGGCTTGACGACGCCGATTTTTTTATATCATCATCATCATAAGGTCCTTTTTAGTCTCCACTGCTGGAGTACGACCTTCTCTGTACCACCTACCAGAGCCATACTTGGCCAGATCAGTCCCACCTACACTCTCCACGCTGGCCAGACGGGTTGGAGAGGTCTCATTGATGTTTATAAGCTTTGTTTAACTTATATTTGTTAAGTCACCTAATACAACCTACGACATCCACGGGAAGACTTGGAATGGTCCTATTCTACTCTTCCCGCAACAATACGCCAACTTTATATTGACAGGCATAATTTTATATACAAAGATCTGAAAGATCAAACCCTGTTTCAACCTAAAAAGAAGTAAAGGAGTTGGCTTTGGCCAGAGAGAGATGGTTGTTCCACAGACCTTATGCTCTTTTAACGCTCTGAGACTATGTTCTTCTTCTTATTAATTAGAAGAAGAACATAGTCTCAAAACAGTCATAACTAGAAAATGACGGCAAGAGGACCCTTGCGAGGCTCTGAGAGAGGTACTATCATTTATGAACATACCAGTGTGTATAGACTTTTTTCGATCCATTTTTTTTATATGGGATATCTGGGAGAGTTAAATAATACATTTACAAAGATATACAACAGATTTAAAACCCTTATC
The DNA here is from genome assembly GCA_963576875.1 of Acrobasis repandana. Classification (NCBI taxonomy): domain Eukaryota; kingdom Metazoa; phylum Arthropoda; class Insecta; order Lepidoptera; family Pyralidae; genus Acrobasis; species Acrobasis repandana. Next base: position 21,566,009 of record OY756216.1, read on the forward strand.
CCCTGATCACAGAACACATCCTATTTACTAGAATACATAGGTAGATACATACTCGGGCAGACCGAGCATTTTGGGTCTTGCAGCACTAAGTAGACAGTGCCCAGGGCCGCAAGACTCAAAGGCCTCTTTTAGCGTGATGGTGCGCGAGAAGGTGATGGATTGCTAGCCGCATCGCCTATTACTCGTAACATGATCTTCATTTTTACCTATTCCCTCGATCTGCGCGGGAAAAGAAGCTGCTGGTACATTCTAAGTTTTTTCTTTTCTCTCAGACCAGTATGGAGGAGCTACAATATGTGGGCATTAGTGTATAAAGGACTTTAGTTTCTAAATGAGCGATTTTTTTTTATACTCAAATGTTCAATTTAATTATGTGAGCATAAGAGTCAAACCATAAATTTATTGGCCAAACTTCGTTAAAATTCAAATATTCACTTCGAAATAACCAGCCTTCCATAGCAACAATCGTCTCTAAATTATTGGGGTATCGAATTGAAAATCAGCGCTCGATAACTTCTGAAACAAGCAGCAAACATTCGATATTATCTCGTAACCAGCTTAGAGTAAATTAAGGAGGTTTAATTACGAAACGAATCTGTTTTCCCAAGAAGCCGATACGCATCGACCAATCGATTCGGCATTCAGACCTGAGGCATTTCCTTTTATCAGCAGCACGGGGTAAGATAACATCTTAGATAGATAAGAAACTCGTCCTGCTTTGATCAGACATTATAGTGCTTTGTGGGTATATTTTATATAAGTAATAAATTTTTCGAATGTGTGTGTACTAATGCAAAATTATTGTTTAAATTTATGTCAAATTAGCCATGCATGTATTTTTACCAGACTGCGGCAAAGCCGAAAATGATGGTTATGTGTTTGACCTGTATGTTTGTCCCTATAATTCTATGTTACCTCGTAACTACTAAACGAACAAACCGATTTTAATAAATTATACATGGTTCGATTCGTATTAACCACTAGAGTCACATAGGCTATATTAAAACTGTTAGAAATCAAAATCGTGGATTTTTGGCGCCAAATTGCGCGGCATAAAAATCTTTTCTTTTCAAAAGCTATCGAGTGGTGTATCAAATTAAAGGATTGTATTCAAGGATTACAAAAATATATAGAACTTATAATTTTAAATGAAATTTGGAATGAGAAATGCTAAAAAACAACGATTTTTATGTCCGATTATATGTTCCCTCGTAAATACTGAAGGGCTAAACCGATTTTGATAAATTATACGTAGTTAGATTCGTATTAACCACTAGGGTGTCATAGGCTATATTAAAATTATTAGCAAAACAAATGGCGGATTTTTGGCGCCAAATTGCACGGCATAAAAAATCTTTTCAAACCTATTTAATTTTCCAATTTTGGTAATAAATGCATTTTTTTAAATGAAAATATAGCCTAGCCCTGAATAAAAGATGAGGCGAACGCTCTACGAGTATATCACCTTCCAAAACATGACGTTAGAAATAGAATATAATTTATATGTAGTTTATAACAAGCAATGTGGAAAAGATATATGTAAATGTTTAGGGTTGGGACACATCTGTCAGCACGGAACAGCACTTTTCTATGCTTCTATCCTTTTCTGTCGCTCAGAACATTCATTTGCTAGAGAGAGAGAGAGAGCGACGGAACGCTTTAGCATGGCCGGTGCTGAAGCGTTCCGTCGCTCTCTCTCGCTCTAGCAAATGACTAGCGATAGCAGCAAAGAAAAGTGCTGTTTCGAGCTGACAGATGTGTCCCAAACTCTCAACCCTTATTGTCATATCTTAAAACTATTCAAGTCTCCCAATTCATTCATTCTAACATTATAGAGGCCGAGAGCTCTATTGGCCATTTACGACTACTGGCCCATTTATATGATAGGTAATAGAATTGAGTTCAACCGCATTTAAGAAATCTAGTCTAAATGGTGAACGCACGACATTGTCTCCTGAGACAAAGGACGTCTTACATTGTGGCGCAGGACGAAGTATCTTAATTGTGGCTAATTGCGAGAAAAGCCCTCCCATTAGAGCCTGGCAAAGAGTAAGTAAATTAACAGACACGTACCTTGCTAACGGGGGCGGTAAATTCGTTAAAAACACCCGTTCAGGTGCAAAAAGCCGGCTTTTAAGTAGGATAGATTAAACTTGTTAGAGCTCACACCCGCTTGCAATCATTTGTTACATTGTTATGTGGCTTTTTCGCTTGGAAGAGGAAAGTGTTTTCAGTTAGTCATTTTATGAAATTATTAAATGTTCCTGACAAGACGCCACTGCCGTGGTAAATGGAGCGGTTTTAAATAACACATTTGATAAAATGTTAAAATACCTACTTCCGAGCGAGAATGTGAACTCCTGGCAATGTGGTTTTCATCCAAGCATTACGTCTTGAATGAGATTTGACAAACAAGATTTCTTGGCATTCTAGATTCAGATAAGAATATCTACGGAACAATAAAATGGGTATAAATTACTATCCAAACTCTGTTTGGGAGTCAACGTTTAGATTTCTTTACAGGCTTTTTTTAATTGGATCTGTATATTTTAAGACTTATTGACCAACGATTTACTATGACTTATTCTCTTCTCAAGCTAACTATTTCGTTTTTTGACAAAAATAAAACAAATCTTTGTCTAAGTCAAAATCGGAGCTACTCCTTTCTCATACATATTTTAATATTTATTAATTAATTTAAACCGGTTGACTCACGATATAGTCGGAAAAGGCCGACCATCTTCAGGTCAGGATCATCTTTAGAGCGAGTGTCATCGGCACAGGTCAGCGGCTACCCGACAATAAAGTCGCTGTCCGCTCAGCCAGCACTGATAATATTTATTCATAAGTCTCGGAAATATTTGCGTATAATATTTATGGGCACAGAAATCTACAGGCCAAGTAAATATATAAGTACTTAAACTTCTTGGTTTCGACTACATTAAGCAAACGCATGTAAATTCATACGTAGGCGTAAACGCAATCTTATTATTCAAACCTAAAGCATATAAAAGCAACGGGTGAATATTTTACACGGCAAAATTATGTGGCTCTGCTAAATATTTATGTACGTGTAGAAGTGAATTTGGAAGGAGATTGCTGAAATCCGTATCGGGCAGAATAAATATCTACCTGTCAGGAAGTTGTTTGCAGTTTCTGGAACATAGTGCTTCGACTAAACTTTTACGGCGTCATTAATTTCGCTACAAAGAGAATGTAATATATAACGTGTAACAAAATTGGTGTATTGACGTGAAAGCTGGTGAAAGTGTAAGAAATTGCGAAACTAAATTCCTACCGCATTAAAAGAATCGCCCAGCTGATTCGTGTTCAACGATTTAAGGCAAGTTGTAAAAGCACAGATCTGTATATACTACTAGATAAAGAAAGTCCTTCAATTTGTATGAAAACCTGGCGTGCTAATTTTCAATACTATAGTTAATAAGAAATTCACTTACAAACGGAAGGAATCTCTTTCATTACTTCCTCCAACGGTTTTCGACTAATTTCTACTGCTAAAAACGGCAGATTCAGGTATTTAACAGTAGAGAGCTCAATTTCAGATCTAATAAATTGACTTACACGGACTAAAAGTGACGATCCTAAATGAAGTCAATTTGACGTCAGATCGACACGCAAATTCATACAGAGGCTGTGTCTATCTTGATCTATGGCCTGTGAGTAAAAGTTTAGCTTTTGAGTTATTATCAATTTTCGAAACACGTTGTATATGACAAGTTCTAGATTGTTCGCCAATATGTTCTTAAGTTAATATAGTATCATGTTTCAATATATCATGGACTCTCCACAAACTATGGTGCACTTTACAAGACCTACTTTCGTGTATGTGCACAAATACCTAGGACGACCTAGTCGAAGTCAACGATGTAGATATTGAGGATGCCCATTACTGGAGCAACCAAATAACCTACGTGGTGTATTGGTTAACACGCTTGTCCATCACTCGGAGGTCCTGGGTTCGATTCTCAGCCAAGGCAAATTGGAAAATGGCCTTTTTCAAATTGTCTTTGGTCTTGGGTGTTTATCTATATATGTATTTATTATAAAATACCTATAGTATCGTTGAGTTAGTATCCCTTAACACGATTTTAAACTTACTTCGGGCACTGGTAGGACTCTCCATTGATTCAGAGTAACATATATACCTACTACTACTACAAACGAAACAATTTATCTGTACACACGTCGATGTGTGAGTTTTATACTTAGGGTCGCACCGCAGAATTAATTTAATACTTACCTACTAACGAGTTCGACATATTTACGATTATATTTTTCAATACCTGAAGATTTGCGAACACTATGACGTAAAAAATATTCTGTTTTATATGTATCAAATGTTACAGAAAAGTCGGAAACAGCTACATAATATCACTTCACAAATATTTTTATTATGTCCATTGTCCATTTCACCATTAGTTCACTTTACTGATTATTATTGAGTCATTTATAATGTAACGAACTAATTCACTATTGTAATATAATAATTTGCATATTCGGCGCAAAACTATACGGTAATTATATGAATAAATTCAATAAAAATAAACAAATGTTTATCACATTTTCACGCAAAGCATGTCAAGTTGTCATTGTCAACAATGGCATTTACACTATAACCCGCGGAAATCTATTTGGCGTCTGCGTGTATGTGATTACCTGTGAGCGAGGAGCCAATATAACATTACCGGATTGCTAATACCCCTCTCGCTCTTGTGTATCTCCCGCCAATGCGAGAGAGCGAGAAGGGTATATATATCAAGATGGTTGCTGGGTAATAACGTGAAATTATATTGTTGCTTTGCTTACCTGTTTTCATCATTTGGAAATGTCTAAAATATACGTTCTTTAGAGTATTGGGTGGATAAACAATTATTATACGCGCACCTTCTCACCATGATGGTTACTATTGGTTGACAGTTCTCAAGACACCACACGTCGCGTATTGCGTGCGGCTAGTAATTAAACCCTGGTTTGGAGCCGTCAAAGCTCACAAAGTACGGGGGAGAGGTGCGGGGACGCCAATTTGCGGGAGACGCTGTGAGAGACCATTCTGTTTGACTCTTATGTATTCTGTGCTTTGGGGCTAGCTTAATCAGTGTGATTTGTCTTTATATTTAAGTACCATCGATGCTATACCTAAAAGGAGAAGATGTGTAACGTTTTTTATTATTTACGGGTAGATTATGCAAGCCCCTTACATTTGATATAAATCAATGTAAAGCATGCAAAGAAATGATTCTATTATATGCTAGACAGTTTAACACAAAACCAGAAGGTCATCTTAGCTAGTAGCTAGCTAGGGCAGTGAAAACAGTGATAAATAAATGGAACAGGGTGAATTAATATAAACTTCCATTACCATCCGATTAAAGCCCACAGACCTTGCCATGAATTCCGCAATCGTATCCCGGACAGGTTAATTAGCGGCATCAGACACCACTCTCCATATTACCACAAATTAAAGTGTACCAGAGATACGATACGGAGTTGAAAGTGACCGTACATGTACATGAATAGGTATAAACTCAAAGGTATAAGTCGCCCCTATACGCCCATGTATCATGGGTATAGTGGATATTTAAAAGGATGCCAACGATTTCAAATCCATCCTGTATAACTGGTATCAGATTTTTGAAGCTGTTTAAAGGCCAGATGTCTTTATGTAGCTTAATAACTGTTATCTAACAACAATCATTATTACTCACTAATGTGCAGGTTTCCTCACTATGTTTTCCTTCACCGGAAGCAAGTGGGAGGTACATGTGGTGGCTAGTGAGGATCAAACTCATGCTTCACAGACTCACAGCTACTAAACCGCTTTGCCACCACCGTTTCACTTGTATGACAAGCAAGCCCATAGTAATCCTCACCGCTCTTATACCGCTCACGACTCAATTTTGTGTTCACGGGGTAAGCTTGTTTGTTTGTTTGTAATAATATTATTGTACTAAAAACATGCATATAAAATACAAAATTCGAAAGAGCAAATATATAATGGCGGACTTATCCCATATAGGGATCTCTTCCAGTCAACCTGCGATATATTGAGAGGACATTTACTCAATAAACAGGTAGAAGCAAATACGTACAAAATAAATAATAATAAAAGATTATACTTACATAGCTACATCATCATAAACAAGTTATAAATTATATTATTAGTTATAACAAGTTATTAGTTTATAAAGTATAGTAAAATTTTAAGTCAAATAAACTTCAGGCTTCATGTCTGCATTTGCATGACTCTTCCACGAGTTATCGTTCTGTTAAGCTCTGTATTTTGTAATATGACGCTAATTTTGGAGGGCACTCGATTAATGCAGAAGCACATTATGCTAGATCATACAATTTGTGCAGTACAAGTACGTTTGCGTGGGGAAAACAGGTATTTGGAACATTCCGTAATGCAGCCATACTTATCAGTGCAATGCAACCGAAGCCGCCAATAGTCAATTTGCAGCCATCGCACTTCTAAGTTTAGTTTTCATGTTTGTCTAATTATAGTCTGTGAGATACTATTAATCCGTAGATACGTGTAGCATATATCATCATCATCAGGTCTTTTTTAGGCTCCACTGCAGGAGCACGCCCCTCTCTGTACTTCTAGTGCCATATATTAGCCAGAGCAGTCAGAGGGTTTGGCCTACACTCTCCACGCTGGACAGACGGGTTGGAGAGGTCTCACTGATGTTTATAAGCTTTGTTTAGCTTGTGTTTTCTTTGTCGCCTTCTACGACATCCACGCGAAAACTTGGAGTTGTCCTTTTCTACTTTGCCAGGAACCACACGGCTAAGCATTATCCTACTTGCAATCCAAAAGACAAATTGAAGCAATAATAAATACTGGGTGGCGCAAAAGTACTGGCACTAAAGAAAATACTTTTATTTTTTTTATATGACATTTTCTGTCATTCTGTTGTTGAAAATTGTGTAGTGAACAAATGTAAAATACACTGAAAATAAACATGGACCGTTTTACTCCCCAAGAACGTGGAATAATTGTGTCAATGTTCTTACGGAATAATTCATCAGTGATAAGAACACAACGTGAATTTCGTCGACGATTTCACCACCGTCCGGCACCGATTGGTCGCACAATTCGACGCTTTGCCACACGCCTTGAAGCAACTGGCTCAACATTGGATAGACCTAAGTCTGGGAGACCAAGAACAGGCCGTTCAGCTGAAAATATCGATGCTGTGCGCGAAGATGTGGAAGAGTGTCCAGAAACATCAACGAGGCGACGTGCCACGCAATTGGGCATTTCCAGACGGACCCTGCAGCGTATTTTGGTGAAAGACTTAAAGATGTTCCCGTATAAAACTCAAATGACTCATCAGCTGCTGCCTGCTGACCACCGAGCTCGTCTAGATTACTGCCAGCGCGTCATAAACCTCAACCTTGAAGAGGATGATTTTCCTTCAAAATTGGTTATGAGTGACGAAGCGCATTTCCATCTCTCAGGGCATGTCAATAAGCAGAATACTCGGTTCTGGGGCACTGATAATCCGCGCATTATTCAAGAAACACCTCTACACCCACTAAAAGTTACTGTATGGTGTGGCATCTGTGTTGACAGAGTGATCGGACCCTATTTTTTCGAAGACGCTGGAGGCAATGCGATAACTGTCACTGGAGAACGCTACAGAACCATGTTACGAGAGTTTTTGATACCCAGTTTGGACGAATTGGGGCTGGAGCACATCTGGTTTCAACAAGACGGCGCTACGGCACACACAGCGCGCGACACTATGGACTTAGTGAGGGACGCTTTTCCAGGCCGAGTTATCTCTCGTTTTGGCGATTTGCCTTGGCCTGCAAGATCACCCGATCTGACCAGTCCAGACTTCTTTCTTTGGGGTTTTTTGAAATCTCGGGTGTATGTGAACAAGCCACAGACTCTCGCAGCTCTAAAAGAAAACATTCGTCAAGAAATAACGAACATATCGCAGGAAGTGTTACGGCAAGTTATGCAAAATGTCATAAATAGGGCTCAAATGTGTATCAACTCTGGAGGTCACCATTTAAAAGACATCATCTTTAAATCCTAATGGTACGAAATTTAATGGCACAAATATACATTTAAAAAAACCTAAATCTAGTTTTCTAATTTAGAAAAAATGTTATAGCTGAACCAAATAGGGTCTTTACTTTTGCGCCACCCAGTATATTTTTTTAAATTTTTTTAAGGTTTCCTTTCACAGTGACATATCAACTTTTAATTCAATTTTCTTGCACTAAAACTTATTTCATTGTAACACGACGAGAACACAAACAGGCAAGGCAAGTTTAATGGAGTGATAGGTTAAAAATACCTCCGAGGCAAAGGAAAACTTTTAACTCATGACAAATTGTCAACACTGAGCAACGAGTTTTGTTCGCTAAGTATTCGGCGAAATTGGAAAGTCGATCAAACTTCAGTTCGACTGAAAGTGTCATGCCCCTTTGATTTTGCGAGCGCGAGTACGTATTCTTAATAAAGTACAATAAGTACTATTTGCTACTAAATTAAAAGAAGAAAGGGTGATGTCAAATTAAGCAAGAGGGTATGTACCTGCTTATGTCTAGGTTATCTACTGGCATCTTGATGGCGGTCGTAACAATGGTTAAAACACACTTTATTACAAGCTGTAAGTCTGTAAATCAATAAATTATTAGGTATGAATTCTGTAAGATAGATCATAAGTTTTTAGAGTTCCGTAGCCAAATGGCAAAAAACGGAACCCTTATGGAATCGTGATGTCTGTATGTCTGTCCGTCCAGATGTCACAGCCACTTTTTTCCGAAACTGGAACTATACTGTTGACACTAGGTAAGTAGATGTATTCTGTGAACTGCATTAAGATTTTTACACAAAAATAGAAAAAAAACAATAAATTTTGGGGGTTCCCCATAGGTACTCAGAACTGAAACTCAATTTTTTTTTTTCGTCAAACCCATACTTGTGGGGTATCTATGGATAGGTCTTATTTATTATAGGAAAAATGATATTGAGGTTTCTAGTATATTTTTTTTCTAAACTGAATAGATTGCGCGAGAGACACTTCCAAATTGGTAAAATGTGTCCCCCCCCCCTGTAACTTCTAAAATAAACTAAACCTTTATAGTTAATCTAATTTGAAAATGTAAAAAAAAAACAGTCGTAACGAAACATCAATTCTAAAAGTCCCCTCCAAAAAATTAAATAATATTTTACATCGCAATTCTTAATTAAAATATTTAAAGTAAACAAAAGCACTTCACTTCGCCTACGGACCATTAAATGCTGTATTTCAACGACGGTTTTAAATCTACGTACGAGCGACGTAAACAAATTACCAACGAAAACATCCCCGGAATGAAACAAAAATATATCCGGGACACACTCCCTTATAAATCACGTGTTTTCATTTACAGCTGCAAATATAATGGAGTATTGTTTTGGCGGGCGCTCGTCTAAATAGCGTCAATATTAATTTTGAACCGCACTAAACTTAGGGTTTATCACTTATTACAAACCTGTAGAATTTATTGACTATTTTCCTACAAACTTACAATTCAATTCAAAATAACTTTATCATCATAGGATGTTTATAATATCTCTTAATAATAGTACTATGTTTTGTACACAAATGTTGACGTCAATCGTTACTTACAGAAGTTTAGTGCTGCTTTATAGGCGCTAGTGCAGAAAAAGCGGCAACAAACTGCACTGCAGCATTTTCTACAATGACGTCAACTTACAACTTAAGGCCGTACTTGAATTTTCCGGGGTCCAGTGCTGCCCCCATTTAAAATAAATCATTTCAAAGAAAACGGAGACATTATTTAAAATTTTGCTACTACCAAATCCTAGATAACCCTTCAAAGTATTTTATGAACTACTGTTTACAGTTTAAAGTGAGAACGTTAAGCTTTATTACGCACATTTATTATTGCGAAAAACGGCCACTTATGGCTAATGTGCGTAGTAAAGCTTAATGCTCTCATTATAAACTGTAAACAGTAGTTCATAAAATACTTTGAAGGGTTATCTAGGATTTGATGGTAGCAAAATTTTAAATAATGTCTCCGTTTTCTTTGAAATGATTTATTTTAAATGGGGGCAGCACTGGACTCCGGAAAATTCAGGTACGGCCTTAAAATTAGATACCTTTGTGGACAACCAAAAACAATTGGCTCTCACTTTCAGATCAGAGCTGTCCAATTCAAGTCAGAATGATAGTGACAGAGCTATTGGGTTTCGCTTTGCTGTCATCAGGCATTCGCAAATTAGCTAATAACCCCGCCGATTAAGCGACGACGACAGCATTTACGTGGTTAATTCACTATTGAAATCAGACAAGCATGTCAAGAAAACACGCTATTTACGCCGGTTCTCGCTTTTATTATAGCCTCATTGATTACTGAAAATGTACCAAAACCAATAAAAATATCATAGATACATTTGTTTAAATAAGGCTCTTAATATTTTAAATAATTTTATTTAATTTTATTTATATGCTACAAAAATCAATTAGTCTGCATTTCTTAGAAAAAGATTAGTCATAATTCTAACAATGTAATGAATGACTACTTATTATCTACTTCTTTAATTTACCTAATTTTCATAACGCAATATATGAATATGTAAATAATTATCCAATCTAATTATGTATATATTTGAGAGCTATGCTCTTGTCAGTTGAGTATGAATTCTTTTACTTCGGTGTACGACACGACGTTCACCTTCTCCCTTATCTGTTTCTTGTAGCTATGCCTTCCTCTTTTTCCTTTAATTTTTCCTTAAATGATTGTCTTTATGAAATCTCTGTCTTTCCTTGTCTATTCTATATTTTACTTAGAATGCCCCTTTTCTCTTCTACTCTTCTCAGGACCTCCTCATTTGTATTTTTTTTTAACCCGTAATTATATAAATATCAAATCATTAAGATTACAATCTGGTAACCCTAGCCGCCGCCATCGCGCGATCTTTGGAAATTTATCCGGAAAATACCCGACAATACCGGCTTTGTCTTTGCGGTATTAAACCATTACAATGCGGCGTACCTGTCGCCCAAGGAATTAGGTTTGTTTTAATATTAATATAATATAATAATTCTAGACTACACTGATTGTGAAACTAACAGAAAAACAGGCTGATTCCGATCTCGATATCTGTCTTGTCATACAGTTGGCAATGTTAAAGTTAATTAAATGAAGAAGTAGATGCCTCTTTGTTTAATTAAATCTTACGTTGCTACTGGCCGACAAAGTCGGTAATTTTACCAATGAATTTTCAATTTTCTGAAAGGCCAACTTAATTTACGAAATATAACGTACTTTATAGTTTACTTTTAGCTCAATCTTCAATTGCACTTTTTCTTCTTTTATTCTCACACTAACATTTATCCATAAAAAAAATTTATTGTAACAGAAAAATCCTTCATAAACATAGTTCAAAACGAACAAATAAAGTAGGTACCTAGTAGCGCTAGTAGCTATGTGTGTGTACAGAATTCTGAATTCTCTCAGGGCTTGTCTGTTCCTTCAGTACAAAGCAGACTGCCTGAGGCCGATCGTGGCTCAGAAGATGTCGGCTCGTATATATCAGCTAAAGTAAAGACAAATTGTTTAATTCAAAGCTAGATCCACAACTAGTAGAACAATATTTAACATTTCATAACATAATACTAAACATTTTATTGACATAAATAAAATAGTACCTTTTTCATATTTAAAATTACCCAAAATATTCTTTGTATTTTTTTTATGTTATAGAGAGGCAAACGAACAAGCGGGTAAAGTAAAGTTCTTAAAAAAATAAATATGAAAATATATATAAGTAGGTACAAATCACACTGATTGAGATAGCTCCAAAGTTAGTTTTAACTTGTATTATATACTAACTCAACGATATGGTTTACTTTAGTGATTTATTTTATTACTGCATAATAACTTCACTTTCATTTACAGGTCGGAAGCATACCATCCTTTTCCGAGGCAGTTAAAATATCAGAGCTGCAGCATCATAAAATACAACAATACAGATTATTACACCCCATTAATAGCCAACGAGAAATGCAAATCTGTAATTAAATCTGCTAATCCAATTTCGCTATCTTAAGCGTTATCTGCCCTTAATACAGTCCGGATAAATATGTATGCATCTGAAATTACCATTTTATCTTAGCCATTTAGTATTCATGTATACAGTGCAGGCGCACACCGAGTTGCATATTGAATTAATTATAACGCTGCATGACGCTCCCTTTTGTGTGTTTTGCGCAATGACCCTGTTAGTTTATGGAAACGACTAATTACAACAGCCAGGTTTATGAACCCCTACGCAAAAGGGCGGCAAATGTAGTCTTTTGCATGATAATTTTATGAAAAGGTATTCACTGAAGTTTTGTGTTTTGCGAGTCTAACATGTAGAGGTAAGAAAGTATGTAGAATAATTGGAAAGGACTTGGATATATAAGTATGTGTATTTTATTATTCTACTTCCTAAGTAACTAAGTACTACTATTAACATACAAGCGTTTGTATTGTCGTTATCGCGTAAGCATTGACATATAATAAATACAAGGTAACTTTTAAACACCAGCCAAATTTTTGGAGCAAGTTCAATCCATGATACTGAACTCCTTTCTATAAAAAAGTTATTAAAATCGATAAAAATGTTTCGTCCTTTCATACAAAATCCATTTGGCTAAGCGCTGATTTGTATGGGAAGGCGAATTTTTATTTTAGTTTTTTGTTAATTGTTTTTATAGAAAGTAGTTCAGTATCATGAACTGAACTTGCTCCAAAAATTTGGCTGGTGGACAAAAAGTCAGCCTGTATTCGCAGTTGGCATTCTGCGTATAAGGGTTCAGTTACTTAACGCTGTTTTACAAAACCGAGCTGTAATGCCAAACAGCTATATGTTTAGTGAATTAGCGGATTATACCATCCAACTGCGACATATACACTTGCTATCTCAAACTATGAGCTAGCTAGCTAACTAAGCACCTAGGAAGCGGCAACGGCACTAAAGTTCGTTTTTACGGCGGTAAAACGCACTAAAGTTAACGGCACAAAAAACAATTTGACGCAAACATTTTGTCTCGTGTCAATAAAACAAAATTTCTTGGTAAATATTTGTGGTAAACATATCTAAACATTATATTATAATGATTATAATATTTATATTTAGTATGTTTCTTTTTTATTTTATTTTCAAGTTTAAAATTTTATTTAGTTTTTTATTGTTATTTTTTATTATGTGTTACACCCACATAAACACTCCCAATCAACCCAAACGTTTGACTGTTAGACTTTTAGCATTAAGTCCGCCTGTTGTACTATTACATTTGTATGTGTGTACAATAAAGTGTAAATAAATAAATAAACATTCTGGATATATTTCTGCAAATACGTAAGTAGATATAGACACAGACGCAGTGTTGTTTTGTACAGTTGCTGAGAGTGAAGCTGCTCGCAACGTTTTCCGTATCGTTTTCACGTGAACAAGGATCCGAGTGAAATAGCTACGTATTTCCCTTTAAATAAACAGAGTTGCCGACAACACACATTATTGATACTGCAAAAGGATAGTTTTAATATTTTTTTAGACTGCACTAAGTAGGTAACACTGCTCTAGTTAATTTATAAACAAAAAAATTTGTGACTCGAAGAATGAGGCAATCCATAAATATCTTTAACAAAATTTACATTTCGGATAATGGTTATTTGATTATGGATCGGCCAGGAATATGCCATAGGAAAGGCCGACCATGTTTCTATCGATTTAGACGATCATCAACAGGGCGAGTATTAGGAGTGGCGTTACGCTGCAATCTTAGCACTATCGGTGCTTTTCCGACTATACTACGTGAGCATATCGTACACAATAATCATATTAATTTGTTTTACGTTAGTTTTCATAAAATAAAATTTATTTGGTTATTTACTATATCTACTTGCTTGACCTATTGCTTTAAATAATTTTACTTGACATTGATTCGTAACAAACATGAAATGCTTAATAGATTTTCTTAATAGGTATTTTGTATAACCTTACAAAAGTAAGAAAATCGTTAAATTCGTTGTAGAATATTACATGAATATTTTCTGGTCTACAAATATGTTATCGCCTTGTCAAATATCGGGCGCAATTGACAATTCTATATTATTTTTATTTTCTGCGAACAACATACGGCGCCGTATAAAAATCTATGAATTTCAAGCGTTTTCTATCAGCGGGGCCACATTGTTTTGTATTAAAATAATATGTCAGTGTGTGTCATGCTTCTTGCCGTGACTAATATGGGCGATATTTCAGCGGCGGAAAACAAAGGGTAGATAGCGTTTGAATAACAAGCAGTTTGTCAACGGAGGTAATGCGGGAAATTGGGGCAGTTTGCGTTTTTAACCCAGTGTCAAAAATTTGTAATTTCTTGGTGTGTTCGTATTTGACGTACATACATAAGGTATATGTATATACTTACACACATACAGGGTGACTTTGTAAACCACCAGCCAATGTTATTTGAGAAAAGAAAGTACTTATCGAAAAATGAAAAGAAAATTTCGCCTTCTCGTACAAACCAGTACTCAGCCAAACGGTTTTTGTATGGAAAGACGAATTTTTTTTTATCGATTTTAAATTTTTTCATACAATATTATGTAGATCAATATCGTGGACCGAAAATACTCCAAAAATTTGGCTAGTGGTTAAAAAATCATCCTGTCTGTATATATGATATATATTTGAGCTTCCATGCGAGTTGGGTTTATTAGGTATTAAATGAAGATTATGTACTTATTCTCTATCAAAAGCTATCATTCTTATCGATTTTTTTCATTATTAATGAACGTCTCCTGAAATTGTAATTTAATGCAACTACCGGCCTTGCATAGGCTATCATTCTTTATTTATTCCCGAGTATTATATTCCATGCACACATTGTTTTCTACTCATCGTAGTGACTCCAGCAGAAGGGACTTACCTTTAGAAAGGATGTCTGTGCACTTGATATCTGTAACAAAAGAAATTAAAAATATTAGTAATTGTTTCTAATTTAAATCTATTCTTTCTAAGTGATTTTCTTTCTACGTTCATCCTCAGCCGAGGTTTGTCGAAACGCTAGTAACATAATAACTAGTGGTTCTGTGAGAACAGTTGACTTCGCGAGATCTTATAACCATGCAGTAACCGATACTTTCTCCTTTTGCCTGGCTTTATAAAGCCATTTCAATGATATCCGTCTAATCCATAATTACCGTCCAAAATCCTCCATTACTCACATTTTGGTATTTTTTTTAAAACATCTTGTGTAAAATGAAGTCCTTAGTGTGCCTCTAAAATTTGATTATAATCCGTCAATAAATAAAATAATGCTACAGCAAAAATCCCCCTTTTTCCCCTTATTTCTCCCCCAATTAAAATCGCGATCGCCTGAAAAATTAAAATAAATCAAGGAACTTGCGTCGTCAAAATCGGTTGAAAAATGCGACCTATAGGCGAGAACAGACAGACGGGCAAAATTTTGCCCAATCCTCAAATTGACACACTTCGCTCGCTTTGATGTCAATAAAAAGTGGTTGAATAAACCCACAGGTTTCATGCATTATTAATAAATGACTAGACCATTAATAGAACTAACGATTTAAATCGTGGCCGCCTGCTAGCCGGCACATTGACAGGAGGGCCCTAATATTTAAGACGCCTGATTGATCTCCTTTACGTCAAAAAGTCTTTGAAGGTTTAGTTGCTAAAATATTTGATAAAGTAATTTGTTGTCTTCGTAGATAAATATGTACTCGTAATTCCATGAATTTTACGATTACGCGAACATGTGGGACGTACTCTTACTTTATTCTAAGAAGTATAAATATATTCCGAAGTAAAGCTTAAAACCGTGTAACTGAACCATCAGCGCCGAATATTTATTAATACTTGAGGTCGCTTCACACGAACATAAACGGCGCTACACACGACACGACCATAAACCGTCGACGGTCGTGTCCAACCATTGTTCCAGCCAGACTTATTTCCATGCTAATGTCCCTTAATTCAGACTATGGCAGGGCTGTCGAAATATTAAATTCTTGTTATACATAATGTATGTTATACACACAAGATAGTTTTAGTCGTGACCTTTATATATCTTTTAGATTTACTTTAATTCTAAACAAATAGGAATATCAATTTAAATTATATTTGATAGTAAAACACTAAATTAAACGAAGATTGAATTGAAGAGGCACTTTTGTTAATTTTGTCACTTTTTTGTTAATTACAAAAATACACTAGAATTCACTAAATGTCTTCTTTATTGATTTTCATACACGTGTGAATATTAATCATACACACGTTTATGAAATTGGCCTAGAAAACTAATTTTAACCCAAACAGCATTAAGTAGCTATTCTAAAATCATCTTACCGACCACAGCACAGGAAAGTCTAGCTTCATACAAACATGTCCTCCTGTCCTGTTTGACGTATCATATAATAAAGCCGATGCGGAACTGGGTGTCTTTTCAACTGTGTCCTTTTATGTACAATAAAAAATTTACTTACTCGTAACTTAAAAATAAGTGAAAAAACAACCTTCAATAAAAGATAAATTAGGATAAATACTAAATATCATTAATAAATATTTTTGATGAAGACTATCAAGAATTCAGAACGAAGGTAACCCTATTAAATTCAGACTACACTGCGAGCTACGCCGGACTCTTGCGCAAGTGGCCCGGGTGGTCGACCACCCAAACGCATCTTATCGGCGCGAGATAGTGGAACATGTCGTCTTTATCGACATCGATTTTAATTACAATAGGTGGCTCGAGATATCGATTAAAGTTGTTAATATGAGTCTGTTCCCGTTGGAGCTTCTCACTAAGGAGAAAAAAATGCCTTTGATCAATAAATATAATATTTATTCGCATGTTAATCTGATTATTTTAATAAGTAGGTAGGCGTCCTACGTTGCGCTTGCTGGTACGTGGCCGCAATTCGAGAACCCTTCTGCCTCATCGGGCATCTGTTCGCTTTATGTTCCCCGCCCACCGCTACTTCAAGCTAATCCGCTTGGCTATGTCAGGGGCCCTAGTTCTTTTACGAATCTCCTCATATCTGATTCGACCACGTAGAGAAATACCCTCTCCACAACCCGTTGGGTGGCCTTGAGGCAGTGGCGGCCTTAGGGCCCCCCCCCCCGCCCGGGTTCTCATCTTGTCGCGATGGGGGGGCTCAGTACCTGCGGACTGCCTCATCCGCAGGGAAGCTAAGAGGAACCCATTGCCCGGGTTGAGGCTTAGGCCTCCCCGGGCCCGGAGGAGGCCATTCCTGGTGGGAATGGTATGGCTGTGAGAGAAGAGGGTTTACTCCCTACTCTCACAGCCGTGGTAGGGGTCGCGGGGGAAGAGGAGTGTCGGTGTGTCGTTGCCGCTCGCCCTATCCTCCGCGACCAAGCGCGGCCGTGGCGCTTGGCACGGCAACGGTGGGGCCGCAGGGGAAGAGGAGTGTCGGTGTTACGTTGCCGCTCTCCCTATACCCTGCGGCCGGCTTGGTGGGCCCCGGTCACCGTCAGGTGGACTGGGGCAGGGCCTGCTTCTGCAGGCCCCAAATTATGAGGGCTGGTTGGACGGTGGAAACGGGATTCCATCGTCCAACGGACAGCCCTCCGGAGTGGAAGGCAGGCGCGTGTGCGTATCAGCGCGCCTGTTCTTGTCGGGCCGAGAGGCCAACGCGACGGTTTCTCCGGCCCCTCTGATTCAGCAGAGGGTGCCGTGAGGCCGTTGGCGAGCTGAGGCCGCTGAAATAGCGGCCGGCCGCGCCGGGGCTGTAGAGCAAGAGAAGCACACGGCCCCGGCCGATAGCGGCTGAGAGGTGACACCGCGGAGTTTTTAGTGGTAACACCACATAACCTTACCGGTGTCCCGTAACCGGTAAGGTTATGTGGTGTTTATCTCTATCGCACATAGCCATACCCATGTTGTCACTGTCAAGATATATTTTAGCTGGCCAGTATGAGATAAGGATTTCATTACTTAAGGTGAATATATAAGCAAATGGCCATGAAGTGTGAAATAAATTGTTAACTCGTAAATATGGCGATTTAAAAGGATATCTAGTGCATGACGAAGAGCAATATGGAAATTATCACCATATTAACGAGTTAACAATTTATTTCACACTTCAAGGCTATTTGCTTATATATTCACCTTAAAATGCATTTGTGTGTTTGGCATAAAATTCTTCTGCTTTTTGAGGAAAAATACATAGAAATTCGGGCTCCAAAAATTTCAAAGAGCCAAATCATTTGGGCCAAGGGGCATAAACCAGTTTATGAGATACAGAGCGCTTCGACACACCGATAACCTTTGATGTCGTGTTTTCGGCGAGATAAGTCCGAGCTTAGTAAAGATCCGAAACTCATCTATTGCCGGTTCAGATAGCTCTACCTTGGAAATGATGTATCGGGTTTATGAATATTGTGACACTAAAATGGGATTACGAGGTTATAATTCAGTTTTATCTTATAGGACTTGTCAGTATTTGTTTCTGAATTGAGCTGTGTATTTTTGGTTCTAACGGCAGTGTGATTTTTTAGTGTTTTAGATAGATAAGTGGGTAGATGAGCATATGATGGGATGTACTGTTTATGATTTTTCTTTTTTATTTATAGTGCTATTGTGTTGCCTCCAGAGTCTATGGCATAGATATTTGCAATATCAGAATAATGTTGTCAGTTGTAATTGTTGTCAATGACCGGCAGGTCTTTTCCAGTCCACCCGTCTTTTGGAAGAAGGTCTAGATTTGGTAGACGTAGCTACAATCATGATTAGGTCTTTTTTTTGTCTCTACTGCAGGGGCACGACCCTCTCTGTACTGACAGAGCCATATATTAGCCAGAGCAGTCAGAGGACTTGGCCTTTACTCTCCACGCTGGCCAGACGGGTTGGAGAGGTCTCATTGATGTTTATAAGCTTTTTTTAGCTTGTGTTTCCTCAGTCGCCTTCTACGACATCGACAGGAAGATTTGGAGTGGTCCTATTCTACTTTACCGGGAACCACACTAATAATTTTTATATATATTTTTATATATATATTTATATTTATATATATATATATTTGATCAAAAAATCATCTTCTGGGTTTTCCAACTCCTCTTTTTCCTTTAATCTTTCCTTCAATTATTGTTTGAATTATCTTTAATTTAATAACAAGTAGATCGTAAATCGTCGAGCTTTTACATTTAAACACAAAAATGAACGCAGGCAGCAAGTACACGAACTCATTTGAATACGAATGCGTTAATCGAATGTCAATAAGCCCGCTAAGGGCTGGGATCACACAATTTATCATGCTCATGACACGACTTTCCCTACACGAACAATAATGAAATCAAACCTACTTTTTATACCATTCTGTTTACTTTGAACTAAAACTAAGGAAAAGATAGAAGGATATTATTACTAGCTTTTATTTAGTTTGTTTGTTGTTGTTATTTGTTTTGATCAAATCTAGTTAAACTGGAGCCACTAGTTTCCGTTTGAGATGAAATTTTGTATGCTAATGTAAATCAGATGACAGTGCAATATTATTATGACAATAAGTTGATCTGACGATAGAGCCGGGAGATGGCTATAGGAACCCTGTAATAAAACGACGCAACTCCATCGAGTTTGGGCTTATTACGAGTACATTTGTGTTATAATAATATTTTATAAATCCATCTTGGACATCTAATCTATGCAATACGCCTATATCTTTAATACAATGTGCTTGAATTCAGAAAATGGTTTCTAATTCCAAAATGAGCAATGATGTTTGGGTGTCTTACTATAGCGCTATTCCGCTACCATTTTATTTTACATTCGAACGCTATCCATCACCATAATAAACCGTCTTTCTCAACAATGGTACCATTGTGTTTATAAAGGTCTTCATACACGATCGATCAAAATCCTTCATTAATTTGTCGTAGGATTAATCATCAGGGAATGTGGTAGTATAACCCCGGCAGCGCGCGTTATAAATGACCGGAATGGGGCTCGCCCGTAAGCCGTAACGCATTATCTGAGATTTCTTTGGGCAATCTGGCATGGTGGGGCGGTGCAAGTGGAAAGAAAAATGTTCCTTGTTACCCCGTTCTACCGTCTGCCTCTGCTTTGTGTTGCAAACTGGGTTAGGCGCCTTTTGTGTAGTTTAATCAAGTAGTGTACCTTTTGTAGCAACAAACTACAAAAAAAAATTAAAAAATGAAGCTATGGGCTGCTGGGGTGCAGACGAAAAGCGTTTAATTGATGAATTAGGGCACTGCATAGCTAAGAAGACTGGGACTCCCGCTCCGGCACGTTTTTGGTGCAAAGGATTGGCCATCACAATACAGCGTGGCCATGCCGATAGTGTACTAAGGACCTTTGCATCGGAAACAAAGACTAAATTTAAGTTATTTAACTATTTGATAAAGAAAATGCTAAAATATAAAAAGTACTAAGTAGGTCACCATTACGATAGGTACTTTAACTTTGGGGTTTATTCTAAACCATACAAAGAAATGCCAACTCACCCAGATTTTATAATTCTTGCAAGCGGCTTTAGCTAACAAAACCACTTTCGTTATAGCTAAACCTAGCTAAACTAAACTCCCGGATAACGATAGAATAAACAACTACGCAGCCAGTAACGAAATAAATCAAGGGTACCGTCCAAACAATGCAATGCTTAGCCATGCAATGCCTGCAAACATCTAAAGCTGGCCACTGGCGGGAGGATAGTTAGCATTTTTGGACTTTCCGGGCCCTGATTTATAAGGGCGTGCGCTGCGTCAAGCAGGACCACGCGACGTGTTCACCCGGCAAACAACTTGAACACGGATTGATATACCCTTCTCGCTCTCTCGCATTGGCGGGCGAATACACAAGAGCGAGAAGGGTATATCAATTGGTGTTCAAGTTGTTTGCCGGGCAGTGTCACAAACTCTACGTGCGAAAGAGACAAGGCATCATGCGACGTATGCTGCTTTCTCTTTCGCCCGTACACTGACGCTTGACGCAGCGTACGCCCTAAGGTAGGATGACAGACTGAGCGCCACTGGAGCTACTTTAAATAGCGAAATAAAAATTGAAGCTTAGGGGTTAGCTTTCTGAGTATTAAGCGGAAACCTCAAGGGCTAGAGAAATGAAAAATAGGTATTTGTAAAATCTATTGCTGTCGCGCTGTGCCCGAACTACAACCGAGCAAGTGCGATAGAGACATACTGCAGCTTGGACTGAAAATACCTATTGAAAGAACAGAAAATCAACGATTCGTAGTCTCCTGATTTCTTCTCCAAAACTTAACCAACTTTTTTTAATACGTATTAACAAAGACTTGAGCGATGTTCCTATGTTTTAATTTTTTATATTCTTCTTCTTATTTAAGAGCTTAGTGGTTCTTGTCGGTGGAGTATGCGCCAAACTTCTCGGTTCTCTGCCTTACTTTTTAGTGCTTGATACGACATGCTTTTTCTTTCAGTTGGTCTACATAGGTCTTTCTTGGTCGTCCTGGACCTCTTCTACCTTTTATCTTTCCTTCTAGTATGTTTTTAAATAAGGAGTCATGTCGTAATAAGTGACCAATCATTTTCCCTCTCCTATTTTCTATTTCGCCCATATTTTTTATATAATCTAGTTAAATTTGTTTTCTGGATGTTTGAACACAGCGAAAAATCTGGCCATTTTTTTAGGTTTTTGAACGTTCATATCTTTTTTAATAAATCATTTATGAAAAAAAATAAAACATAGGGACATGCTAATAGTGGCTATAGATATTCAGGAAAAAAATATAACTCTACCAGTATTATCCAGGGGACAACGTTTGTATGGAAAAACCGCCCTTCTGTTTCGTCTTAATAGAAGCTAAAGTCCAAAGCAGTCTTACCGCCATATTCATAAATGATTTAATAATGAGCGCTGATTTTCCTGTCAAATTCATTATGAATTTGTACTTCTTAAATTGGTTGATTTCTCACTTCTTCTTGCATTTAAGAGCTACATCTTGTTGGTGGAGTGCTTTCCATGTCTCTCTTTCTTCCGCTAAGTTCTTAAGTTTCTTGTATGTTTTCACATTTAAATGTTCTCTTTTTCCCTTCTATCTTTCCTCCAATTATTGTTTAAAAAAAGTATCGTGTCGTAGAAGATGACCGAACATTTTCCTTCTTCCAAGTATTCAGTATTTTATGATCGTACGATAATGATATTAGAAACATCACGACCAAACAAACAAATTCTATGGACTTAGCAAAGGTGGTAAACAAAATAATTTATTATCACTAAAATTCCAATGTTTCTATGCCACCTTACAATGTTATCTAGTTACCACTTCTTCAAAGAATGACTGGAAGAGATTGCTTCAAGCGATTTGACCATCTAATAGTAATGATTTCTTAACCCTATTTTGACGCAATGAAGTAAATAAAAGTAAAAGTCGCTATATCCCTTGGCTTGCACCACAGGATAACGAGTGTGATTTATGCAGGTGCAGGCCGCAATCACGCGCCATTGTGGAGGAGAGTAAGACGGCCGGACGCCGCGCGCCGGACGGTCGGGGCGGAGCCGGACAGTACGGCTTCGGACGATCGATTGTGTGTTTATTGTATTTTTTAAGAATACGATTTGTCACTACCGTGTCCCTCTCCCACGGGTGTCGTTAGAGGCGACTAAGGAAGATACGAGTATATGTAACAGAGAAAAGGCAGCAGCGTCCTTTTTGTAAGACTTTATGCCATTACCAACGCGCATACCCAGCGTAGCTATTATGGCAAATCCACTCTTGATTGCGAAAGGCGAGTGGCATGATACATAAGTAATATAAGGTAAAGAAGATATATTTAAATTAAAATAAGTCTGATAAGAATAAGACGACCCCATGTCAGACAGCCGGACGGGGCTGGGCCGTACAGTGACAAACCGTGCGTTTATTGTACATTTCTAAGAAGTTTTTAAGATAGGTACTTGGGATAAGGTTAAGTTAAAGTTTAAGATAAAGTTTCTGAATTAAATAATTTACTACGTAAGTAGAGCTAGATAGCATGTCTTCAACTTCAACATAGCCGGGAAGTGAGCCGTTGGCTGGTCTACCGGGCCCACCGCAATCCGGGGCATCTGCAGCGTGGCTCGCGGTTGCAGCGTTTGATTGCTGGAGGGTTAACGTGAGCCGTGTTCAGTCGGAATTTGATAATAATCACGTAGTTCTAGTTTTCTTGCACTGTATTTGAAATCGATGTACTAGGGATAGTAAATTACATCAATATTGACTTCGAAATGATTTTCAAAATCTCTACCTAATTCGGTACTTGACTCTTTTTTTTTATAACTAGTATTCATATCAAAAACTAATATAATCTGAAACTGAAAATCTGGTGGAAAGGGAAACTGTCGCTCCCACGCTCCCATTTTTCTGCATATTAATATTTGAAATGCATTACTGCTTAATTTTATAACCAATTTTCTTGCTGTTTTCAGAAAATTATTCTTTCTAGTGTTCATTGTTGTTTTGTTAAATATTTACACTTATTCAACATTTTTTTGACTGGGTATATTAGCATTATTAGCAAAAGTAAGTAACAAATAATTATCTATTTAGTTGTCGATTAATTGTTCTGGTTTTAGAATAAAGATTTTAACAACTTTTTGGTTTTGCTTACCAAGATCAGACCAGATAATTATATCAATGCCAGTATATGACCAAGATATGCATACATGTGCATATGCGACCGGCGCGCGCGGCCGCAATCCGTGGCATGCACGCTGCGGACGCGGCCGCGTCCTGTCGGGGTACTGCATACCGGGTGGGTGCCTTTGACGGGTTAACGGTCGGTTCACAATCGCAGAAATAAAATGTGTCAGCTGTGTGGTTAATGTGTTCATGGATAAATAATTTAATTTTTAACAAAAAAAAACAAAACTTAATTTTTTTAGGAGTTTCTTCCATATCTCCTAAGTTCTACATCATATCTTCACCAAATTAAAATGGGACCAACTTAGGTAGTAAAGGCTTTCAAATGAAACAAGAACGAATTAATAACCTCCTCCTTTTTTAAAAGTCGGTTAAAAAGTATAATCAATTAATCAATTCTGTAGTAAATTTAAAAATAACTATCGCAGAGTCGAAGATTTCTTCCCGAGCAGATTATAATCCGATTGAGGGAATGGGTGCGAATCTCGAGAAAATTAAATCATGTCAAGATGCCATGGAGCGAGTCAAAGTCAAAAATTTCTTATTCAATGTAGGATAAATATTATTGAAGGTCTTTTTAAATTGTTTTTAGTGCAAAAGCTACAAACTACTAGCGTTTTGGAAAGACCACTGCTGGAAAGGAAACTCAGTTCAGTATTCCTATACTGAACTGGACCTCCCTACCTACCGAGTACTCGTCGCTAAACGTGGCTTTGGTTATTAAGGCCTGGGCTCAGCCTGCCCCGTTATGGATAAAGACGTAATAATTTATCTGTATCTTTTCATATGTTAAGACCAAGGTCCAAGATCAGATAATTCAATAATATCAATGGCAATGCAATGTGGCTAAGATATGTCGAGTGCTACACATACAGCGACCGGCATGCGGCAGCCGCAATCCGCGGCATGCACGCTGCGGTCGTGGCGCGGCCGGTCGGGCACTGCATGCCGGTGGGTGCCTTTGACGGGTTAACGGGGTAAAGGTCGGTTTACAACCGCAGAAATAAAAGACGTTTTGTTATAAAAGTGCAATAAAATCTGTAGTGTTTTTTAAAATTTTTTTTGTATAATTTTCTTGTGTTTTTGGCCAACAATATTGTCTTTTTCAAGCTGGAGGCATTTGTTAAAGCTTGACTTTTGCCAATTAATGATGGCCGCCGAGATCTATGCCTTAACATGCCTTCCGAAGCATGGAGGAGTTCGGAATATTTTATAGCGACTTGGTGGTCGTCAATCCTAGTGAGGACCATGCGGTGTTACTAAGTAAGCATAAACGCTAGTAACGCGCGCCTGCAAGACTATTATAGAGCTTCTCGTTTAGATAATATCAATTGCAATGCAATGCGACCAAGATATGTCGTGTGCGACACTGCATTTGACCGGTTAACGGGTTAAAATTTGGCCTTCTGTGGTTTAAGTTTTGAAATCAGTAGTAGTTATACTGTGTCTGAAGTAAACTAAATAAATATGGGTCCAATTAGAAGCAAAGGGGCTTGAGTTGCTTTTTTTTAGAATTATTTTACGGCCCTGGATACAAGTCCTTTAGAGCCTATCTCTAGTTCTGTCGTTTATTTATTCCTAACAACTTACAATAAATGGTTGGTGTAGGCCTTTGATAGTTTCAAGGGAGGGCTGGCGACAAATCTTTATGAAGCCACTGGTTTTCATAGCCGATTAGGTGGCGGACGGCGCCTAAAGCTCACCACAGTCCGCTTAAGAAGTATCACTACAGCCGTATTATGAATGTCTACTTTAAACTTCACATTGTTCATGAGCATGCACATTTATAACACCAAAATACACCAATTTCACCCTAACAGCGTATGCGCTTGTATAATGCGTACATATGCAAGGTTGTCGAGCTTTTCGTTCAGATAATGCTACTCGTAATACAACATGGACACTACCATGCTGCTCCCTTTGTCGCTTCTTACGACAGCCGTAGGAAAGTTGGTGACAAATTGTATCTACTATGTTGTCACTACACAGAAATAAAAATAGTGATGAGTTGCTAATATCACCATTACACACGGACATGATTCCTCGATATTTGCAGCCATTCCCTGGATCAGCTTTTATCGTAATATACAACGTGGAAGGGACATACCCGTAATAAATCGAACCACGGGCTATACTAGATCCCTAAAGTATAATGTAATTAAAACAACAGTCAAAAAACCATAAAACATTTACATATCAATCATACAAATCGCCCGGGCGGCTGCACACTTTTGTATGGAAATGCCGATTTTTTTTTGTTTTTTGGCTGTTATTTTAATTTCATTATACTATAATGATCTAGTATAGTCTAGTATAGACTTCGATTTATAATGGGTATGTCCCTTCTATGTTGTATATAATATGAAATGGGCGAAACCATCATGTAGTTGGTGTTCAGAGAGATCTGTTGATCGATGGAGAGATCACTCACTTTTTGCAGGACCGCGACTGAAAGGACTCGCCATCCATTATAAAGTAATGTATTAGGTGCGGAGTTTGGAGGGTGCACCTTGTGGAAGGGGTCTTTTTGTTTACCCGACAGGCCAAATAAAGGAGTGTAATGTTTTCAGGGTTCATGTATGTATGTTGTTTTCTTTATTCATAACTTCGAAATGCCTAAACAGATTTGGATGTAGTTCAATTACGTCAATATAAATAAACGGGCAAGTGCGAGTCGGACTCGTACATGAAGGGTTCCGTACCACCGTACAATGTTTTAAAACGCTGAAGAAACAGGTTTCTTGTATGACGACCCCCTTTAATTTTTAACTTTATTTTATTTTTAGTATTTGATGTTATTGTGGTCATAGTAATACATAATTGGTGAAAATTTCAAGAATCTAGTTAATGCCATTATAAAGATCAAGTTAAAAACGCTGAAAAAAACACGTTTCTTGTATGACGACCCCCTTTAATTTTTAACTATTTTTTATTTTTAGTATTTGTTGTTATATCCGCCACAGTAATACATTCATCGCAAGAACGCAAAAAAGCATGAAGCTAAATTGGTTACCTGTTAGGATACGTCGCAACATCCACATTATCTGCCTCCTCTTCAACGCCCTTTTTAATCCTTCTTCCCCTGATTACCTCCATTGCAAATCTAATTTTCGGATTGTGGATAGTCCTTTGCGCACAGCCGGCAGCCTCGTTTTGGACATTCCACCGCATTCGTCACAGTCTTACTCCAAATCGTTTAAAGTCTTGGCGGCAAGGCTTTGGAACTCACTTCCAGCTGATGTAAGGATGGCACCTTCACTGCATTCATTTAAAACTAGATTATCGAAGTCCTCTCTGGTTACGTCATACTTGGACTGAATTAAGTATTTATCTTTAATATTTATTAAATATATACCTATGTATGTAAGATATATACTTTATGTATAGTTTGTTTATGTGTATTGCTATATGTATTTATGTAAGTATGTTCGTATATATTTATGTGTGTAGATATGTAAGTATCTTGTAGTTAAATTTATACGTACCGGCTTCTACCTTATGTATAACAGAGTAAATATCCTCTCAATCTATCGCAGGTTGACTGGAAGAGATCCTGAGGGATAAGTCCGCCTTTGTATATTTGCTCTTTCGTATTATGTTGTCTTTTATACTTAAATTTTTGGTGCAATAAAGTTATTACAAACAAACAAACATAATCGGTGAAAATTTCAATTGTCTAGCTATTACGGTTCAAGAGGTAGAGCCCTGTGACTGACGGACAGATAGACAGACGGACAGACAGACGGACAGACGGACAGACAGCGGAGTCTCAGTAATAGGGTCCCGTTTGCACCCTTCGGGGACGGAACCCTAAAAACGATCTAAACAAGAAGTGTACCGCTGGTTTGACTCTTATGTATTCTGTGCCGCTGGGGAAGGTTCTCCCATCTAGAATGATATTTAAAGAAAAAATAAATAAGCCAGATCATATAGGCGGGTCTTTAACTCTATACAGATGCGAAATTATTTTGCAAATACGTCTAAAATTTAAATTTTACAATGTATTATTTATGATTTAAAATAAATATTCTAAAAAAGACACATCATTTTGGTAGAAAATTTAACCTGCCGGGTACTATTCTATTTTATTTTCTTTAAATATTTAATTTTAACGTGAAAAAGTTATAGATATAAAAAAATAATTTTTGAAAATATAAGGAAAATAGGTTTATAATAAAAAAGCTGTTTACTTCCATTATTATTCAGCATATTAGCCTCATTAATGTACGAAAACATACGGCCGGGAATAAAATATTCGTCGATTAGTGAGCGATCACTAAGGGGAAGTGCACATGACTAAGATGGATTAGCAGCCATTAACAGTATGTGGGTCACGGTGTGTATGTAGCCTTATCCCAATCGAAGTGACGGTTGATGTATTACCACTTACCGGCTCTGTAAGTTGGTACTAATTGCAGATTTTTTTTTTTAACTTTAGCAAAAATTCATAAATTTTGAGCAAAAGTATCACATAACCATCGATACAACGTTCGTACACACGCGTTTGTGTGTGAGTAAAACATAGGGCTATCTATCATCATAGATTGAAACATTTTACCCAAATGCCTTATGCTGTCTGTCATATATTATTGTATTGCAGTTTTCAAACTATGTATGTCAGATTTATAGCGATTAAAAGTTGTAATTACCTTATATAACGTCTAACAAGATTTACTAAAACTGTTTGAAGGGTGAATTCAGTTCATGTTACTGAACAACTTTCCCCACAGAGTATACATCGAAATATGAAAAAAAAAATGTTTTTCACAAAATTCGACCAATTACCTTATCCGAGTTTGTATGAAAAGCCAAAAAATATTTTTCATAACTCGACCTCAGAATTAAATTTCGACATATGTTCATTGGGAAAAGTTGTTCAGTATCTTGGGACTGAATTCATCCTTAAAATAGATGTAGTTTTAGTATATTTAGTTAAACTTTGTAAGTAAATTTATATGACTTCCTTGTCATATAAATTTACAAACTTTTGAAGCTTTATTATAACCGAATTTATATGAAGTTTAACTTAAGTTTTAATGTTTTAATGAAAGTGCGATGTTAGTGAGAAATTTCAAACAGTGTCTGTATTCTCTTCTTTATGAGAATAATGCGGTGTTAACTTTCCTAGATTGTTGGCTCCCGAGTTGTGATGTCCTACTTACAACCGGAACCACAGACAAAGGACCGTTCAAGAATTACCTACGTAAGCAGAAGTTTAGTAATTTATAACCCCCCCGCCCAAAGCAAAAGTAAGCAAATCTCTTGTCCCCCCTCCTATGCTTACGTAAGCATTGATACATTTTATACAAAATCTGCTTTTTATAAAATATATCAATCAAATATCTTACTCATGAAAATAATAAAAGAGTTTTTTTATTATTTTCATGAGTAAGATATTGTTCGTAGATTCGTAGTCGTAGATATTATTTTACTATATGTATAATTTAAAATCAAAATTACAAAAGATTGCCTTGTCAAAGAAATGTAAAAAGAACTAAAAAAGTTAGTTAAAATCTTTATTGCACGAAAACAGTGATAAAGACTATTAGATTATAGAAAACAGATGACAGAAGGCCACCTTGTCGCAACTGCAATCTCTTCCAGGCAACCGAGGTACTTGGAGATGTTAAATGAAAACAGGTGAGGTGCAAAAAGATTGCTGACGTAATAAAGCCAGGCCGGGAGGGAGGGCCTGGCATGGCATGACATGTCATTAAAAATAAGGAAATCAAAGACTACCCCACGCCCTTTTAGTGCTTATGTAATACTAGAACGCTCCCCAACAGATAGGCGATTATCACACTGCCACGCATCACGCTGCATGTTGCGTTTTCTGGATGCGTTTTCTGTGTGTTGGACTATGCGTGTTTCTATAAAACGGAGATCTTACAAGCAACGTTAGAACACGCATTCTCGCGCTACGCTGCGTGGTGCGGGGCAATGTGAGAATATCCATTGTTCCCGTTAAAAAGTAATTTTTATAGTCATATTTTGCCCGTGAAAACCTGTAATTTAAATATGCAATATTTTGCTGAAATCTGACATATCGTTTTAAAATAAAAGCTAGACTACCTTTGTATGGGAAAGTCTGATTCTGTCTAGGGTAAGGGGGCTTTTAAATACTATTCTAAAAAAAAAGAAAAATAACATGAATATAATATGTACTTACCTAATCTTTCCAGACGTATTTCGTACTTAACACATTTACTTTTTGTCATTTTCAATCGTCTGCGATCGATTAGACAGCTCAAATGGATTCGTGTGTCACCGGGAGTGATGGATCACGGAGTACTTAGGGTAGTTAGGAATAGACCACACGGGAACATATCATTTCTATTTTCCGATTTTTGGGGAATGCTCGTCTCCGCCTTTAGACGACGCGACGAAAATATGTAAGGTTATGACAGAACTAACAAATATTTTTATTTAAATAATGTAACTGCGTAAAAAGTATGCTTATTTTATTTAATTTTATTGTTTCAAGTACACTTAAAAATTTACAAACAGTACATTTCTCAAAAGAAAACATAGTAACTAATTAGGCCCTACTTATTTCTAAAGAAATTTCTTCCAGTAGACCCGCGAGAGAAAGTGGGGAGAAAGAGGTAATTGGCGTGTTAAATACAAAACCTAATACTTAATAGACAAGACACCTAAGTAATTTAATAAACATACCTACATAAACGTACGTAAATTTACTTATATAAATACATATTCATAAAGCATACGATTATACAGGGAGCATTTGAAATCATTGGCATTAATTTAACTTGTTAACATACTCACATAAAGGATGTTTTTTACGGTAACAATACGGCAATTAGTGCAGTAATTAAAAAGTATCGAAAAGTAAGAAAAATAATATATGCATAAGGTTTAAAGTCGAGTGGGGAAAGGTGATGCCACGCGACCGATTGAGGGAACGAATGTTAGGTACTACAGAATCTACGACGACGCATTGATTTTATTTACTTTTCATGATTTTTATGACGATAAGTTTTTTTATTTATAACTGCAGTAATGGTGTCTATCAAGGAGTCTAACGCATGTTTAGAGGTTTTCCTTAATGTGATAACGACGACTTCTGATTGTCGTTTAATAGGCTCACATTACTTTGTATCATGGGTATAGTGGATATTTAAAAGGATGCCAACGATTTCAATTCCACCCTGTATACCTACATATACCTAAAAAATAAATCAATTCAAATATTCCTTGCAAAACAGTTTGCAATTCGAACCGTCTGATTACGTTCCGCTCCACGCTCATTCAAGATCACTCAACGTAATTAACATTTACATTGAGTTATTTACGCGCCCGCATGTGTCGGCGGAAACGGAACGATTGACATATCTAGTTCTTTTGTATTTGGCCCGTAATTAAGCAATGTGTTAGATTTGTACGTGTTTTGAGGACGTAGGGCTGTTTTTTATAGTGGAAGGCAAATTGCTCGCTTTGCAAATGAGTGAAAAGAATACCAAGTTGTATTTAATTTAATTGTAAGGGAACGAAGTGCAATTAGAAGGATCATTGTCCCATGAATCTCACACATATGATTTACAGTCATTGTTTGTAAAAAAATATTATTATAAAGAAAGAAAGACACTACCTTGTCTTTTTTACTAACGGGATACGCAGAGCCGATGCTCACAGGACCAGGGATGATGTTTATCAAGTAGGTGCGACTATGGATTGAACAAAAAGCGAGATTTTGCTAGACATAGAATCCCTAGGTTTACGTCTATTCCTTTCCCAAACCTTTTAACTTAATAAATGAATGTAATGTCTAGAGGGCAGGCCTTTACCCAAAAATGGGACACCATGGGCTTAAAAAAAACTGATACATATTATTACATAATTAAATTTAAACATGTTTTTGTTATCTCACTTTAATTTCCTTCATTTTGATACCCTACTAGCTAGGTTTAGTTACTTTTTTATATTAACGACTTACAATTTTGCGCCAAAATCCGCCATTTTGATTAAAAAACCTATCTTAGGACACTTGGGTGTTTGAGACGAATCTAACGATACCATAACTGTCATAATTCATCCAACCGTTTGAAAGATACGAGGTAATAAAGAAATTTACAATGAAACATACTCGTACAACATCAAGATACGAGCGAAAAACATAACCCTTCTTCGGAAATCTGGTAAAACCGACTTCATTTTGTAAAACAGGTAGAAAACATTGGTCAACGTGGTGACCCAGCTAATTTTGTCATAATTGAAGATGATTTCCTGTTTTTACCCCTC
The DNA here is from genome assembly GCA_963576875.1 of Acrobasis repandana. Lineage (NCBI taxonomy): Eukaryota > Metazoa > Arthropoda > Insecta > Lepidoptera > Pyralidae > Acrobasis > Acrobasis repandana. The sequence continues at coordinate 21,597,965 of OY756216.1, forward strand.
AAAATTCCCTCCAAACACTTCCCTACTACTCAATCAGCCTTAATTAATGAAAATTATAAGGACACGATAATTTGAAAGCCAATTTAAAGGCGGTGTCCATTCAGAATTTAATTTAAACGGTATTTATGGACGCACAAGAATGGGATATTTCATCTGTGCGTAATTTACTGTCGGACTACTTGTGACATACCCTATGAGCATTTGTTTATGTGAAAGTCGGAAGAATTAAATAAAATTGTAAAGGAATTTAAAAGCTAGTGGTTCTGTGGAGTGTCGTATGTAATTTGAATGCACGTTATTGCGACTTTTTTTTTTGTAATTTCGATGCACGTTATTGCGACTTTTTTTTTGTAATTTCATACATACATACTATCACGCCTGTTTCCCACAAGGGTAGGCAGAGACTATGGACCTCCACTTGCTACGATCCCGTTTCCCGCAGGTGCGAAAAGCAGTCTTTTGTAATTTCATAGACTTTTATTTTGTAACATCGATGTGGTCACGATCGAAAATCACTTTCGCAACTTTTTTATCTTTGAATTTTGATTACGTATATAAAGGAATTTATTAACTATACGACATTTTTTTTCCAAAAATTCAGCGTGTATAGATAATATTTTTATATAGACTATCAAACTCTGGCAGACTTGTATTTTGTACACAAATATAAGTACCATGACACAGTAAAATTTCTGGATTCGCATTAATTTGAAAGAGTCGATAAAATGCAAAATTGGATTCGATTTTAATAGTCGATATAACGCAGCAATGTGCGGTAGGTTTTAAATGGTTCTTGGAAATCGAATGCGAATGAATAATATAATTTGAGGATGTAAGATATTAATAATTTTAACGTTTAATTTCGAACTTCATTTCAACATTAAATAAAAGCTGCACTTACACCAGGAAATTGAATATAACTATTAACTACTACTTTTAACAGATTAAGTTGAAGATGATGCGTCTGAATATATATTTTAAAATTACTATCTTTAACAGCCTGTGCCTGCCTGTTCAAGCACCCATGCGAATAGACGGTGACCAAAGAGATCCAGCAGCTGCTGCTGCTTGCTGCAAATACTTGGCATTTTCTGGACTGAGAAGATCTCCAACGAACGCCTGTGGGAGGCGTGCCGGTAAATGCCAATTGACAAGCAGATCATGTGTCGCAAATGGACATGGATAGGCCATATTCTCTTAGGCGAGAGCCCACACACATACCGAGGTAAGCTTTGAACTCTCCAGGGCATGCGAAAAGTAGGCCGTCCCAAGTAGATCTGGCGTCGCACTGTGGCAGCGGGAATGAAGACAATCGGGCTAACTTGGCCCAAAGAATAGCGTAGCAAAAGTAAAAATTAGCCCGTAATCACTACGCTGGGAAGACGGTTTGGTGATCGCAGTAGATGGTATAAAGTCGTACAGTAGACGGTGCCGCCCGTTCTCTGTTACCTATAGGTGCCTCCCTTAGTCGATCTCTTACTCCCATGGGAGGAAAGGGGTAATAATTTAAGCTTTTCAAAAATATAAAATGCTATTTTATTTACCGATTTTATCGATAGGGGTTGGCCGTGTGGTTACCGGCAGAGAAGAATAGAATCAGACCAAGTCTTCCCGAGGATGACGTAGAAAGCGACTTAGGAAATACACGCTAAATAAAGCTTAAGCATCAGTGAGACCTCTCAAACTCGTCTGGCCAGCGTGGAGAGTGTAAGCTCCTCTAGCTGCTCTGGCCAAGTATGGCTCTGGCAGTACAGAGAGGGTTATTAATCATTATCGTAATTATGATAATGATTAATAACTCTTTTACGTAAAAACAGATTAGGGTCCGGCTAATAATCCATCACTAGTTTGATTCCCGTTTTCCATCCTAACGGGGCACCTTTACGGTAAACGTTACCAATGGGTCTTACGGTCCTAGGCTCTGTCTACCCCGTTAGGGATAAAGACGTGATAATATATCTGTATCTGTTTCTGTATTTCCCTAAAGGCACCTCAGTAAAGAAACTCGTATCAGCTAATTAAGAGATTCCGCGAGATATTGCAAATTAGCGGGAATGAAAAGCAAACACGAAGCTTATTAAGAGCTTGCAGCTTAAATTGATCAAACTTGATAAGTAGGATCATCCGGTGAATATAAACAAAAGGGTACCTTTATTTTGCTCGTGTTGTACTGGAGTTGGTTAAAAAGTTTACTTTGTTTTAAATGTTTTTAAAATGTCATTTTCGTCTTTTGCATGGTACAAGAATATAGGCTCTTACCGCAAGTCACAATGTCACGATATGTAATTTTTTTTTTCAGTAAATTTAATAATCCTTAAAAATATCTAGGTTAATAATGAAACACTTTCAAAAAATGAGAATTGATTGTGCGAGCGGGACAGCCAAAAAGGAAAGAGAATACCAGGCGAAGCATATTATTATAACATGATCTGTTGATTTGTTTAAAACCCCCATGTCGCAGTGTCGTAGATAAGATGGAACTAAGCAAGAATTCACCACACATTCTAGTTCAGGTTCAATAATGTTTGTTGTTTTCCGTGTGTTTAAGTGGCCAACACTGGTGTCGAAAACTAGAAAGTTACATAAGGAAGTGAATATTTTTTTCGTATAAAAATATATTTTTATTGTAAAAAGTTATTCAAAATTATAGTGTGAATAACCCCTTTAAATATTTGTGCTTAATTAAAAATAAGCTTGTATGTACGCTTAATGAATAATATGTATCTGAGTAACAAGTATGTATTAAGTGTAAGTAATGTGTATGTTATTTAGTAAGATGTAAGAAATTGTATTAGGTATGCCTAATACTCGTACAATTTATTAGGTACGAGTATTAGGTATGCCTTATACTCGTACAATTTATTTCATCTTACTTGAGAGACAACTAACACTCCAATGTACTTACTATTCGCTGCAATCTTCTAAAACACTTACCTGTAACAAATAAAGAGAAACATTCATAAAATTCAACAATATATAACAAATATTTTATTTATAATTATAATCTAATTTATAAAATTCAAATGTTAAATGTCTATTTTCAATAGTCTATTTTCACAAATGAGAGTCAATCGATTCGTCATTACCGTTATACTCGTCAGTACGGGCGATATGGGCATTTTTTTGTATGTAACATTTATTTTATACATACATACTTACATAAATAGACTGCTAAAATCATAACTCTTCCTTTGCTTTGCCATAGTCGGGTAAAAATTGTGGGTCTCAAAAGAAATTTGCTTCGATATTGAGTGAAAGGTTTTAATCAACATATTTCAAAAAATATACATTGTTAGCCGTAAATGGCTGCCGAGCTATATTAATTGGATAATTCATACTTTTCAGTAAGAGTTTTCCCCTAGTCGGGTTTAGTTTTTTAAACGCAAATCTTGTGTTTATTTTAAAGTATGGTATAAAACTCATTTGTTTCCATTAATGTAATAGGCAAATAGTTTTGTATCCTATTCGGCATTTAAAATATTAAGGGGCGTTCACATAAAGGCTTTCGTGCCCTAATTAGTCCACGCACTTTCAAAGATAAAATACCATCGCGGCCATGCGTTTTGTCCGACCCAAAAGGGTTGCCTTAATTAACACGGCACACCCACTCCCGAATTAGCATGATTTTGTTTTTCTGATTGTTAAAGAGGTCGTGTGATGGTCTATTGTAAAAAGCATAGAATAAATAAATGCATACATACATGATATCACGTCTTTATCTTTAATGGGGCAGACAGAGCATCAGGTCTAAACAGACAGAGCCCAGGGCCGCAAGACTCAAACTCTCCACGCTGGCCAGACGGGTTGGAGAGGTCTCATTGATGTTCATAAGATATGTTTAGCTTGTGTTTCCTAAGTCGCCTTCTACAAAATCCAATATATTACTTATTGAAGGTTATTAATTTCAAATTATTTTTAGTGCAAAAGCTACAAATTTTTCGGAACGACCACTGCTAGGAAGATACGTTAAAAGAAACCTAGTTCAGCATGTTTTATGTGAACAGCCCCTAATTATGTGTATAAAAAAGGCAAATACCTGAGAAAAACCAAAAAATTGTTACATTTCGCTGATATGCTAGAGCTTGGCACTTATCGGTGTGATTTTGTCGTAAGAACAATAAAACTAGGCAGAAATAGGTAATGGAGATGTTTGGTATTGATTGTTTTCAATCCAATGCAGATTTCCTCACAATTTTTTGCTACCGAAAATAAACTGTAAGTTAGTACCTACGGTATTTCAAATGTGACTCGTACAAGTTAAACTAACATTTGACCTAAAAAAAAAGTTATTTAGCAAACCCGAAAAAAGCTTTCAAACAAAAATCCTTGAAATCAAAATTTTAAATCTAAAAACAAACAGTAACTGAAAACGAATGTACGTTATTCGTTTAAAACAGTTTTATTTCCATTTGATACCCGCGGATCCGTGGTTACGGAGATATGAAACTAGCGTTTCCAGTAATTGTTATTGACCCATTCCCCACGTCAAAACATAAACGGTTTTACGCCACGAAATTCCGGCTCGCAAACTTATTTCCCCCGCTTTGCATAAGCAATTCAGACGCGAAATATCGTTTTAAAAATAAATTCCTTATGAGCGGTTCGTAAATTCCATTTCGTCGCGAAAATGGCGTCGATGCTTCTTTTACGGCGAGGAAAGGGTTCTCGCGCTAGTAATAAAGTAATTTATCCACTTTCGATAACAGGCCAATAATCTTGGGGCGCGGAAGAGCGGAGTTTGACGCGTATTCCGCAGCGTGCCTTGCGATAGATAAGCGCGGATGCAGCGTCGCGCTTGGTATCCGCCAATGAAAATTTAAATTTGGACTACGGTATTGAAGAGGCATTGATGTAAATAATAAATAGACAACAAAATTCAACACAAAACTACTTTTCTATTTTTCATTTACTATCGCCTATACGCCCACCATAAAGCTGAACGTGACTTTGGGCTCTTATGACACTAGGCCCTATGTTATCTGTCAAGGGATAAAATTTACTTAATTACCTATTGTTAGTCATCATCATCAGGTCTTTCTAATCTAACAGGAGCACGACCCTCACTGTACTGCTAGAGCCAGACTTGGCCAGAGCAACCAGAAGATTTGAGCTACACTTTGCTTTGTTTAGCTTGTATTGGGATGACTTGGAGACTGCCGGCAACCACACGGCAACAATAACGTTGTATATTATTACTCTGTGACTATAGTAACATGTTACTATAAGCACAGAGTAATAATATACTACGTACATATTATTACAAAAAAATTGCAGTAGTTCTACTTAATTTTTCTAATGAGATTAACAAAACGCGTTTTCTCTTTGAATCACTGTAAAAGACTGTCATTCAAGGAGCTCTAACTCTAAAATCCCATATATTTTAGTCGGTTTAAATTGAATGCCGGAATACAAAAGATTGTTGAAGAAAAATACCTACCTAGTTAAAATATTAGAAAAAAAAGTCTAGCCATGTAATTTTATTTTATCCAAGGTGTGTTGACGTCAATGTGTGCGAAACTCTTGGATTGGATTAGCGTACATATTCCAACCAGCAGTGTGTCGAACTCGGGATGTGCAAATTATACGATGTTAATCATCCCCACATCGTGTTCGCAATTTCGAGGGATAATCCGTCTGTGTTGAAACGTCGTTCACTTAATTTTATTTCTATTCGCGTGATGGGGATTACGTTTTAATTTGATTGTTATTCATAAGACGATTTACCTGAAATGACTTTTGGTTATGTAATGAATTTGTGCTTGTAAGCTCATTGACAGAATATATAGACCAGCTATCCCAAACATTGGCCCTATTCTATTTTTAAATATATGGCGGTGTGAATTTTAGCATACGTATTTAATTTTCAAACAATGAAATCTGAATACTTACCTATAGAAAGTTATTTTCTCATAACCCGCTTTCTGGCAGTCCAGTCAGGTAAGAGTAGTAACAATTAAATTAAGGCTATAAACTTCTTCTCTTCTTTAAAGTCGGTGGAGTGCTTTCCATGTCTCTCTTTACTAAGTAAAGTTAAGTTCTCAACCTCCTTCATTGATTACGTCTATAACCATAGAGGCCATAAGTGTATCTGTTAAATAAATTACAGTAAAGACACCTGTATAAAACTTAAGTTGTTTTCAGTTGTAGTTTTCCATAAGCACTTAATGCGTTTATATAGTTTAATGTATGTTCAAACTTAAAAGTACAAAGCTAACTCCTTCGAGTTGAAGACCTCAATCAATTTGATTTAGCCGGGAGCCAGCGCACGAAGTTCGCTAGAATATGTAGCAAGCTAAATAATAATGAAATTAAACCGCGTATTACCAGGCTAGCACGAGTCCCGAACCCGTTTACCCCCGACTATGCTCCTTATATTATAGTCACTAGAGGCCCGCCGCGCCGCCGCCGCCGCCGCGCCGCTGTGTTGCACGGGTAGGTTAGGTACCTACTACTATATATTATTCATATAAACTAAAGAAATTATTATTTTTACCCGCTTGCTAAGGAAAGTTTTTCACGCGTTTGTGTGTATGTACTTGTATGGTTGTAGTTTTTTTTATTACCTCATATCTTCCAAACGGCTGGATGGATTTCGACAGTTAAGGTATCTGATTTTAGAGTTTCGCGGTCACAATGACTATTATTAGTTAGTTATTAGTATTACGGAACTTACCGCTATTAATATAATTTTTAGTTCTTCAGCATATTTATCTCGATAACTCCTAAATAATAGTTCTATCGATAGATTCGTCGATATCTTAGATAGGTAGGAATTAAAAATATATATATTTTTAGCGGAATTAAGAGATTTTCACGCAGTTGAGTATTTTGTTAAATAATGATTTGTTAGTCACGGCACTGGTAGGACTCTCCATTGATTCAGAGTAACATATATACCTACTACTACTACAAACGAAACAATTTATCTGTACACACGTCGATGTGTGAGTTTTATACTTAGGGTCGCACCGCAGAATTAATTTAATACTTACCTACTAACGAGTTCGACATATTTACGATTATATTTTTCCATACCTGAAGATTTGCGAACACTATGACGTAAAAAATATTCTGTTTTATATGTATCAAATGATACAGAAAAGTCGGAAACAGCTACATAATATCACTTCACAAATATTTTTCATTATGTCCACTGTCCATTTCACCATTAGTTCACTTTACTGATTATTATTGAGTCATTTATAATGTAACGCACTAATTCACTATTGTAATATAGTAATTTGCATATTCGGCGCAAAACTATATGGTAATTATATGAATAAATTCAATAAAAATAAACAAATGTTTATCACATTTTCACGCACAGCATGTCAAGTTGTCATTGTCAACAATGGCATTTACACTATAACCCGCGGAAATCTATTTGGCATTTGCGTGTATTTGATTACCTGTGAGCGAGGAGCCAATGTAACATTACCGGATTGCTAATACCACTCTCGCTCTTGTGTATCTCCCGCCAATGCGAGAGAGCGAGAAGGGTATATATATCAAGATGGTTGCTGGGTAATAACGTGAAATTATATTGTTGCTTTGCTTACCTGTTTTCATCATTTGGAAATGTATGAAATATACGTTCTTTAGAGTATTGGGTGGATAAACAATTATTATACGCGCACCTTCTCACCATGATGGTTACTATTGGTTGACAGTTCTCAAGACAACACACGTCACGTATTGCGTGCGGCTAGTAATTAAACCCTGGTTTGGAGCTGTCAAAGCTCACAAAGTGCGGGGGAGAGGTGCGGGGACGCCAATTTGCGGGAGACGCTGTGAAATACCATTCTGTTTGACTCTTATGTATTCTGTGGTCACGGTCAACTTAATTTGGGTGAATATTAGTTTAAAAGTATTAAATTAGGTCTTCGTTTTATATAGTCCAAAACAGTCGGGTAATGCTAATAAGGGTTCAAGAGATAGAAAAGCTCAATGAGGCTAAGTCTAAGGGCTAAAACAAAAGATGAACTGGCCGAGACCGCAGGCGCCGGAAGTTCTCCATCCAGATTACACGACTTAAGTTCAAAGACGTCTCGAAATGTATACGACGATGTTTCATTGCTGGATTTAAAACTTCCCAATTATCTCTATCTCTACAAGTTTATAAACCATCTAGATTTTATAGACATTTGCTAGAGTAAAGAGCGAACTAAAATCATTTTTATGGACGACCGTTCGACGTTATTTACATCGTTTGTTTTGAACAATGAAAAAAATTAAATGACAAAAGTGAAGTTATATGCTTACCTTTTTTTGATATCTTACCAATAAAATATGTTTATTAGGAAAAATAAATAAGTAAAATCATCAGCAGAATCACCTGGTTATTAGATTTATGGTTTAACCGCATGTACTTACTAATAACACACGCATTTATAGCAGTTACACAAGGTTTGGCTTTATATAATGAACTAGCTTTTGCCCGCGGCTTCGCTCGCGTTAAGAAGGTAATTAATTAATTTTAATTAATTAACGTTAATTTTTGCGGCTTTACTTTTTATACAAACTTTCATCACCTATTTTATCCCCTTAGGGGTGGAATTTATCAAAATCCTTTCTTAGGGGATGCCTACGTCATAGTAGCTTTATGCATGCAAAGTCTCAGCCCGATCGGTTTAAAATTGTCAAAGTTTCATACAAACTTTCATCCCCTATTTTATCCCCTTGGGGGTAGAATTGATCAAATTAGCTTAGCGGATGCCTAAGTCATAATATCTACCTGCATGCCAAATTTCAGCCCGATCCGTCCAGTGGTTTGGGCTGTGCGTTGATATATCACTATGTCAGTCAGTCAGTCAGTCACCTTTGAGTTATATACGAGTATATTTAGATAGCATATACCAGGATAGCAGCAATTATCCGTAGATTACATTTCCCTTATCCAGATTACTCGCCTAAGTTTAAATGCCTCGAACGTATTCGGAAGTTAGTCGACAAGTATATTTCTTGGTCGGTTCAAATTGTTAGTTGATAAAGTACAAGTGTTGGCCTGAGGCGTTGGTTCCAAGTCCCTTGCCCACTGGCACCGGCACCTATACGCACTGTGGGTTCCAAATTTCTCATTGCACAGTATTGTGCAGTAGAAATATGGTGAAAAAATTTGAAATAATCGTCTCGTTTTGCAAATTGGATATTTATTATATATGATTATCTTTTATTCGTTTTTCTATATACATACTTAAACATTAAAATAAACTATTGGAAATTGCAAAAAATATGTAGATATTAAAAAAAAAACACCTATGTTTACGGTTCCATACCTCAAAAGGAAAAGCCAACGTAATCAAAAGATACAGCCGTTTATGCCGCAAATTTTCGACACTCACGAGAGAATATCAAAACCTACAGAGTACTTCCCGTGAATTCAGAATCTTGAAATTTGGTACGAAGCAACGTCTTATAGCACAGATAAAGAAAAAATTGCGAAAGGTATATATTTTTGCCCTGGCTGGGGATCGAATCCAATAGAATAGATTTGTTTTATCCACTCATTTACCACCTACCATATATCTTTTTGTATAAACAGTAGGTACCTACTTAAAATAGTTCACTGTAATCACGTTTCACCGTTTTTTGAAGAGCTCGGTTTCCCGGTGGGAGCACGCATTGCTAGCGTTTTCACAAGTTAAGCAGCCCCGGGCGTGGTCCGTACTTGGATGGGTGACCACAACTTACAAAAATTTTTCGAGCTCCTCCGTGCTTCGGAAGGCACGTAAAAGCCGTTGGTCCCGGCTGTCATTGCAAAGCAGTCGTCAAGCTATGTCAGATGCCTGTAGGCAGCTTGAAAAATCTGACACCAGTGTTGGCCACTTACATACACGAAAAACAAAGAAACAACAAACGTTTCACCGAAAAACTGATTCGGTTGAAACATTTCACCGAAAAATCTTACGTCTATTTTTCAATGTAACGTGATCTGCCAGTCAGTACGCGCCCTTAGGCATAGGGTTGGCACAATGTTACTTACTGAAGTTCGCTCGGGTGCACAATACCCGATAATGGTTATTGCTCCATAGACACAGTTCTATGTTAATCGAGATTTGACGGTGTTCCTTTGCTTAGGAATCCCCACACTACTTAATGGTTCAAATAAAAAATAAATGCTTACACATGTTATGTACTTTTCAAATGGCCCAGAGTCCATATGCCAACAATACGATAAGTATATAAAATTCTTTTTCTTCCAACTACGCAGTAATGTTATCATTAATCACTAAAAAACCGATCACAAAGTGAGTGCTTATTGCATCAAACCAAAACAGTGCAATAATGGTTGTATGAAATCTCATTGTTGCACTGTTTTACTTTTTAATTTCTCATTATTGCACTGTTTTACTTTTTAATTTTTCATTATTGCACTGTTTTACTTTTTAATTTACCATAGATGCCAGGCACAGATGTTTAAGTTTTAATAAAAATGTATGCATTCTATCAAAAAGATACTGGCTGAAAAAAAAATTGGCCGACGAAAAAAGACCTTGTTAAAAAAACAAAAATCGTGCATTCTGTACCATTGTAAAAGTTTTAAAGTCAATTTATTTTACAAAAGAAAATATTTTTAAAATAGAAAATGACAGCGAAAGTGATAAATTCGATCTGCACGACAAATTCAACTATAGAGAGCATATAAACAGCTGCAAATAATATTATTAATAACCTTTAACCGCAAAAGTTCCGGGTAAAATAAGTAAATTAAGTTAGTTTTATTTATAATTTGTATTTTTTTTTTCGTACGTATATTTTATACTCAAAGAATATAAGAAGTTGAAAGAAAAGTAGATTACGCACCTTGCTAAAGTGAGTAATTAATGCACTCGTGCCAATTTAATGCCCTCGCTGTCGCTCGGGCAAAAACATAGCGCTCGTGCAATAATGACTCACTTTGTGCTCGGTGCAGTAAACTACTATTAAATCTCGTAATTCTTTTATTTCAATTTAAATTATGACATAACAAACAATGTAATCTCAGTCAAAACATTACCTATCTAATTTTAAGTTGTAAGTTTGTTAGTTGACGTCTCTGGAGAAAATGCTGCAGTGCAGTTTGTTGCCGTTGTGTTTTTTCTGCACTAGCGTCTAGGAAGCGGCATAAACTTATCTGTAAGTATAGATTTATAGAGAAATCCACTATAAAGAGATATCATAAATATTCTTTGATAATAAATATATTCTGAATTGAACCTCAAATCGTCAAATTTCTTCATAAAAAATGTGCATATCTACATATACTTCCTGCTTATTATTTATGATTGAATTTACTCGACTAGAAACTGTTTGTCTATTTGTTTAGACATGACAAATAAACTACTCATTTAATTGATAATGATGATTTCTATGACACTTGTGAAAGTGACCAAAGTCGCTGAGCAAAGTAAATATTAAATTTTAAAAAGAAATTGGTAATTGCACGCCTCATAAGAGAAGCGCATGAGGTAGTGCTCTACTCTCGCCTTACAAAAATCAAGTGATTTTTTTAACTAAATGTGTCTCTATTTATTTTCTATCGCACTTGTACAATAATATTTACACATAAATGTCAAGGAAAAACACTAGTTTCAACACTTATGACATTTTTTAAAAGACATTTTGCCTTTTAAATAAATAAAAACAATGTTTAATAAAATCATTTTGTGGACGTCCGTGTGTCTGTTTGTATGGAAACTGGCGTGGTCACGATATCTCCCGAAAAACTTATCTGATCAACTCCATTTTTTTTATACGCTTCAGTATTATCCAAAACTAAGTCCTTTCGAAGATCACGGTCTAATTCAATGTAGTTTAATCGTAATTATTATTATAAAACAACAGGTGACATATTAAAAATGATTTTGGATGTGAGGTTTGTTGAAAGAGTTAATACCTATGTATGATGAGTACGAATGTGTAACTGGCAAGTAAGAAAAGAAGTAAAAAGAAATTTGAATAAAGAATGTTGTGATTTTGTTTGTTTTATAAAATATGAAAGACGAATAAATTAAAGAAGCGATAATTTAGTTAATATTTTATTTAATTTGCATTAACTAATTGAGAATGAAAAGAACAATCAGTGCTAACACTTTTCTTGACATTCGTGACGTAGTCTTGTGTCTTTTTCTTGTTTTCGCTTAGTTTTTTTGAGATTTCTCAAAATCTACCGGTCCGAATCGGTTTAAATTCACAGGAAATCTGAGTTGTATAGAACTCTTTGGAAAGCTACTTGTTTGGTTCCGATCGGTTTAGTTGTTCAAGAGTTATAAGCGGGTCACATACACACCCACACACACATACGGATAGGGTGCATGACACTTGCTCGTGAGTGGTCAGGGAAGATTCCTGAGACCTTTAAACGTCGAGATCTGATGAAAACTCGACTTTTCAAAAACGGGGTGAAACTAATAACGTCCCGAATTTTGAAAATTTTCAATTTTGTCAGCGGGAAGTTAAAAATAAAAGTTAAAAATAATCTCCAGTCGTGCTTTAAAGCCGACACATACTTTTCTTCGTTTTAAGTTAGCAATAAAACAATCTAAATCAATTTAATTGTGAAAAATGAGATTATGAGGCGTGCACTTTTGGATTTTCCAAACTATTTTAAAATTGCCATCATATCCAGGGAGCAATTAATTAATGTTTATGTAATAACGAGGTAATTGTAGTCAATTTCAGTACACATTTTAGTTGAGTTTAACAATTTGGTGTATTTATTAGGTCGTTTATTAGAACATAGAGCCAAACATTAAAATTACTAACGTAAATAGATCTAGAAGTGTAAATTGATCATTTTCTAAAATAATACACCAAACAACATAATGTGGTCGACACCGTAAGTAAAATACAGTCAGCTTGTCTAATCTGATTATGGCACTTTCTTGAAAATGTTATTACGATAAATCATACACATCAAAATTAATGAGAAAATTGCCAACATACCTTTTTTGAAGTTAAATAAATACAAAGTAATAGTAATCAAAAATAATGTAATACTTAATGATTCCTCGACACAAGCAATAAAAAATATTTTGCTAAAAAAAAACTACAATTTACTAAAAAAAGAACAACAAAGTGTAAAATAAAATGTAAATGATTCGCAGTCTCACGTATCACTTAAAAATAAAAAAAACAATTCTTTTGGTAAAACTTATTGGTATGCGAACTATGTATATGCACAGAAACTAACAGAAAACAATAAAATCTATGCACCTGGAATACATTTTCGTATTAGTTGCACAAAGCCGTTCGTTGGGGTTCTAAAGCTAGTTTGTTCAAAGCAATCAATACAATGAAATATTATTTTCTTTGCTTAAAGTTTCGAATGTATCTAATAAAATGTTATTAAATTATTTCAATAGTCAAATCAAGTTAGTCCGGTAGGAAAAATACCATTATATTATAATTTTCTAACAAACAGTGAAACATGATGAAATATGAAAAAAATCTTTTTGTTTAATTAAAGTAGAAAACATTATTTATTACAATTTAATTTAAAAATATTTAGACTAGGTTGTGTTTCAACGTCTTTTCTAAATAAGCAATATATCTTGATGAAAGTCTTACTTTTAATTATTTTATAAAAACTTCTCACAAACTATAAATTAAAAGTACGCAAGTATATATTTTACTTACATATATTTTAGGCCATACAACATACGTCATTTAACTCTAATCCCACTGCTATTGTATTTAACCCGGCCAAAAATCGGGGATTCGAATCCGGACTCCGGATTCGGGTTAGTCACGGGCACGCGGTGTTTGTTACTGATATTATCTTAATAGGATGCGGAGATTTACTGGGGCAATCCGGCCCGGCCATGCCAGTGACATATTGCCCTTATTTTAGTTTACACGCCCTGTGTAGCTGTGCGCTTAATAATTATACATTTTGCGCGGGAATTCTGCTTCGCTGATTCGGGGTCAAACGATGCTAACCTAGGGCAAAAAGATAAGGTTTTCTTTAGATATGTGCTTTACGTATAATTCAATAAGTTGTAACAAGAACTTATGATTAAAGTGCTGTTTTTCTTGAATTTTAGGGTCTTTTAGATTCAATCAGATCAGATCAAGATGGATAATGAACTTTTTTAAGTTGTCCTGGGTTTTGGATTCCTATCTATAATTTTATGTATTTTTTAAATTATATGTAGTACTTATCATTAATATATATATATCAGAGCCTTTTGCTATTGTATAGTATTTTGAGTATTGTTTACTTTTGTATTTTGGTGTGTTTACATGCCAAGACAATAATTATGAAAAAAATAAAGAAGAATTTCTAAATAAACAAAATATAATAATATCAACTAAAACCGTAAACACAAATAATAAATGCACATTGCAGACTCGTATTAATGGTAGCCGGCAAAGATATGACTAAGATAAATCCCCACTCGCAACCTGCCCTAGGTGACGAGAAGTTCACGTACGTAGCAATAGATTGACGCCTTTAAACCCTGTTAATCTTCAATGCAGCACGCGACGGTAGGAAATAATGAAAATTCCGTTTAGCCCCGCAACGGCGGGAGTTGGGGCTTTAATAGTTTATACGTGTTGTTGTTATCTGTGGCCCACATCTTGCTGCTGCGAATTTATTAACGTTCAATTCTGCTGGAAAGTACGCTGGATAACTTTGGTAGCTGAGTTGTATGTATTTACCTATGTAAATTCTGTATGTATAACAAGGAAATCAAAATACTAGACAATACAAAAACGGTAAATCTTCAGTGGTAGCCGTATAGTAAACGCAGAGTAGAAACACGATTTGTGACCAACCCTTTCTTCTTCCACGGGTGTCGTAATAGGTGACTGTGGGAGTAAGAGACTGTGTCTCAGTATAAGTAATTCCTTTGAAACGAAACGAATTAATTTAAAAGTTGGTTTTATAATAAGTACAAGAATTTTTGTAATTTTTTTTTATTAATTTAATGATTATTAAAATATTGTCAGACACATTTTTTATTTATTTATTAAACTTTATTGAGCCCAAAAGCTAGCTAATAGCCGGTGCTAAAGCATTCTCTTTCTGTCAACCGTTAGGAAAAG
Source organism: Acrobasis repandana (assembly GCA_963576875.1). NCBI lineage: Eukaryota > Metazoa > Arthropoda > Insecta > Lepidoptera > Pyralidae > Acrobasis > Acrobasis repandana. The sequence goes on from OY756216.1 coordinate 21,612,995, forward strand.
AAAAACAGATAAAAAAGTGTTTAACTCGAAACAAAAATAAAGCCTTATATTTTACATTAAAATGGGTCACAAAGCAAAAGTGAACTAACCAGCGAAATGGGCGTACGCGGCAACAAACGCTACACCACCCTTATCGGCAGACAAATGTGCGTGCTTCGGACGTCATTTATTACGAGAACCAGTGCATGAATCGTGATCACATCATAACCATGTCTGCCTACTAGTTGTATAAAGAAAATAAAATAAAAACCTTTAGGCTAAGGGTCAATTAATTGAGGGATGGAAGAGGCTTGTATTACACAAAAAATTATGTGGGGTGAATAGGACCCAGAAGGTTAGATAAAATGCTTCGTGGAAATATTTAGTATGACTTTTCGTCTTACGAGTACGTTTATTGTTTTCTTGAGTAAGTAAGTACCTATATTGCTCGTAGCTATTAGCCTGTTTAATTTCAAATCAAAATTACAGAAATTTGTCAAGCAATATGAAAAATAACTAAAACATTTTGCTTACCTAATGGAAGTCCAGACCCCCCTATGTCATCAAAAATAAGCAAATCAAAGACCCCTACCCACCTTTTGTGCTTACGTGATACTTGAACGGCCCCCCATGCAAAGAACAAAAGAGAACAAATAAACACAGCTAGAAAATGCCGTTTCTAAAAATTCTCCGTGAATTCCATACAACATAAAATTATGAATGTGTCAAACAAAACATATTTCAAAATATTATACGACCCTAATAACATCATTAGAGATAACCTATGATTATTACTGTGACACAAAGCTGTAATCCTATAAAGTAAAATGGCCATTCTCACGGTATTAGCGTAATAAATTTACAAAATAAACCATACGATATTCAAATTAAAAGTCAGAATAAAAGTAATGTAATAATAATTTGGCTTCATGTTTAAATGATGAGTATCGTGTGAACACAGTTAGTTTAAGCGAAACACGTGTAGAAACGGTCAAGTAGGATTTATAGCTTCTATCCGATTACATTTGCTTCACGGATGCACTTTGCATGTAAACAAGTGTCATTGGTCTTTATTACGTAGGCGGTAAGCGCCATTTTCCAAGAAATGAAAATTTTTAAAATAGGGGTCAAACGTGAATAGTTTTTTTCGAACTAGAGTACAAAATCTAGATAGAATGTTGTTTAAACACCATTAATTTAAAAGTGAGAAGATCGGTGGCCCAGAGCGTTTTCGCAAGTTAAGCAAGCATGGTCTACACTTGGATGGGTGACGACAAGTGGCATACAATTTTTTCGATTGCTTCAGAGTCACAGTGGTTAGTCCCGGCTGTCATGAATGTATGGCATTCGTCAAGGTATGTCAGATACCTTTAGGAGTCTTGAAAAAATCTGGCATCAACGGTGGTCTAAACACACAAAAAAAACACAGACAGAAGTGAAAACTTGAACAATGGGTGTCGGTTACGGTAACAGTGACGCGAGTTCAATGGTTTTTTCCCATTTCAAAAAAAGCCCAGCATAAAGTTTTCACTTTTAAAAAAAAATAGAAGTGAATATTAACCTATTTCAAAGATTCGTATGAAAATTATGTAATTCGTGTAAAATCAACAAAGCAGATCAAAGCCTTCACATGTAAACGTATGTATTTCACTCACGCGTGTCTAATAATATATTAAATATTAAAAACGTTAACGCTTTAATAAGAACAGTTTCCCGAATTTCCCACAGCCACGTCACGTCATGATGTGTTATCATGGGGGCTGCGTCGCATCGACCCCGCTGGTAGAACCAGCGATTTACACGTGTTAAATAATCTTTTTTTCTTAACAGTCCCCTTACCTTAGAGTTTAGGGTAGAAAAAATGTGGATAAGCCTAGTGCGTAGACTTTTCCACATGTACTTTTATTTTGAAATGTCTGATTTCGGCAGTAATTTGTAATTTCAAATAAATTGCATATAAAATGTGGAAGGGACATACCCGTAATAAATCAAACCACGGTCTATACTACTACTACTTCCACGTTGTATAACTAGCTTTCGACAGACAAAATATAAATTTGAAAGAAAATAAAAAAGTGGCCAAGTGCGAGTCGGACTCGCCCATGAAGGGTTCCGTAGCAGCAAGTAACATTTTACGATTTATGACGTATAAAAAAAAACTACTTACTAGATCTCGTTCAAACCAATTTTCGGTGGAATTATGCATGGTTATGTACATCATATATTTTTTTTAGTTTTATCATTCTCTAATGAGAGCGGGCGAACACACACGCATTGACATGTGCATGGATGTATAGTTTCGTTTATAATAGTGTGGGCATAAATTATACTCCGCTTCTATGAAGTGCCATACCTGTGCTAGAGGGTCAAAAGGGAATGTATCAAGATATGATAACTTAACATTTACAATTCAGCTGATTAATTCCTTACGCGGTGGTTTCGTCGTTAAATTGCGTTAACGTTTTAATTAGGCTCATAAGATGTTTAACGTGAGATCAAAGGCCCGCGTCTTGGTTTAACGTTTCTGTTTAAGACTTCCTTATTTCCACTGTTATGGTGGAAAATGGTGGAGATTACGGCCTTTAGGTGTGGCTGCGTGGATGTATGGCTGTTAATTTGCTGTGCGCTGGTTTTACGTTTTAATTACAAAGAAAGGCATTAAAACTTGCACCACTGAATAAGTACCAGTACTCACGTAAAGAAGTCTCAGTCAGCAAAGAAAATCAAAGAAATATCTACTCATTGTGGTTAGCGATATGGTTTAATTTAGCTAACGTCAGAACTCAGCATCTTTTCGTTTAGATACCTAGACATCCGTTGCAGGCCAATTTCATTCTTATTACTCTGGACAAACGATTCGTATAACTGAATCTACCACTCCCAGTGGCCATTGACCATTGACTTATATATTACTAGCGTAAGGACTAGGCCAACCGCGCGAAAAAATGGCACCAACTCGTTGATCCGATAAAGTCAGTTCGTAGTCCAATGCGACTTACGAGTCCCTGGTCGTCCTCGGTCCGCAGAAGAGTTCATTCGTTTTTGTTTCATACTTGTAAATGCCATAAAAATGCCTGGTTGCGCATTTAAAGGCTGCAAAAACTACGATATAGGTTAAAAAAGTACATGGAATATCGTACCATCGGTAAGTAACATAACCACTTGTTTTAAAATACTAAGGAACTTTACCGCGCTAATTTTACAACTGAATAGAAGCCATGTCCATGCTCGCAGCGTCGCGCCCGGAGTGCCAACAGCACATGCGCTGTGGTCGCTCTGGGCGCGACGTTGAATATATGAAGATATTTAATGCAAAATGTTCTGATGGGCCCATCCTGAGTTGAAATCATTGAATGTAGGTATATTTTTGATACCTAAACGAGGAGTGACACAGGCCTGCTTGCATGCACTAAAAGGAAATGGGACCGAGCGAGTGCGTAACGTCTCCGTTTGCTTGGGAAACAAGTTTATTTGCCAGTCAAACTAAAAAAAGCCCTCGACTTTCAAGCGTTCACCCCCAATAATTTTTGAACCGATTTTCATCTAACATAGCTAAGAACCATGTCGCCAGACAAGGCTTTCAATTAAAAAAACCGCATCGAAATAGGTCTATTCGTTAAATTTTTTGAGTAGGTTCGATAATTATATCGATTTTTTGTCGATTGAGGTTTTGGAAATTGTTCAAAATAGCAGAAACATAGGGTTTGAAAACATATAGGTAGCTATGCAAAGATTGACTCGCGAGGTATAAAACCTCACAGTGCCACTAGTTTTTATTGTATTATGTACACGCAATTATGTCGCGTCTCTTATGTTATGAGAGTTTTCATTGGCAACACGGCATGCGAGTAGAAAAAGCACACGAATATGTGACCATTGCAAAGATTTTTTTTTCAGAAACTGCAACGAAGCTTGCACTGCTAAGCCATCGACCTTACAATGATCTAACCATGGTTGCTTACCCCCAGCACGCGCGCTAAACTTTAGAACAAACGACGTCGACGGGCCAACAGTTCCTAAACAGAAAATAAGTTTTCTTCACACGCAGCGACCGTAAATCGAGTCGTAAGTCGAGCTGTAGCTGCAATTATTAATAGTGCCGTCGTCTTCCCGGGTTATAGTACCGGCTTTGAGTACTTGTACAAGGCAAATTCGTGATTATGCTGCTGGACAACATTTAAAATAAACCATAATTTGTTGTCATTCTGTATAGAAATATATTTAACTTATTTATATATAAATAATACATGGTTTTTGCGAAATATACAAATAAAAATACTTTTTTTTGTAATTTGTGGCGGTAACGCCCTGTGAATGGCGTTATCCCAGATGACGCACATGAAAATAAACGTGATGTAACAAACAAATGGCTCTTTAATGAATGTTACACTTTTAATTTAAAGAAGAAGATGGGAAACGTCAGAAACTTGTTTTTTTTTTAAAGTGTCTCTGTTAACATAACACATGACTCTTTACTTTGTATGGGGATTAACTAGCTAAATATCACGTTACGTGTGAAACAAATGTATGACCATGCCGTCTACGCCGCCGGCCCCCGGCAGACGTGGTAGACCCAATAAATTGTCCTGACTTCGTCAACAATGACATGCATGCCAATGATCTTATTACCAAGAATGCTTAAGCCCGTCGAAATTCCCATACAAATCGCCAAGGTGGCTGCACACTTTTGTATGGAAATGTTAAAATTTTTTTATGTTCTTCGGCTGTTATTTTAATTTTATTATACTTTAGTGATCTAGTATAGCCCGTGGTTCGATTTATTACGGGTATGTCCCTTCCACTTTGTGGAATAAGAAAGGAATAAGAAATAGTCCATTTTTCTCGAAATTCATTCTGTTCTTCTTTTCGTGTCAGCAATTCAATCCTACATGTTGTCATAAAATTGGGGTATTTTTATAGCTCGATCTTGGCCTTCATTAGGTCCTCTTTTATGCAGGTGATTCATAGGGAGAGTTCAGAAGTTGGTTCTTAATTTGGCAGTACCCATAGTCAAATGTTTCCAAAGGAATAAAACCTATTTGCGTAGATTATAATTGCATCTACCGGTTGGGATACAAAGCCGGTTCAATATAAGGTGCATGGAGCTGCTAGGCACGATAACGCAGTGTCTAGGCTGACCAATCCTTTCATCAAAATCATTCAAACCAAAGCTAAACGCTATTCTATCAAAAATGACTATCATAGACTACCACCAGCCCTAAATGTAGTTTCTATCAACATCAAAGGCTTCTCTGATGACAAATATGTTTTGTTATCAGACAGACCTATGCCGAAAAAATTACTGTGATATCTTGTGCGTCCAATAATACATAGTGGAATTATCAGTATCACCGAAGGCCACAAATACCAAAATCTTACGTTGTAGGGATAATAAATCTTTGAGTTATGTTTACGTCGATGCATTTTGATTTGCATTCAGCCATCTTCCCTCAGCCGGGCCACAGACAATATTATCCCACAGCTCGTCCCGCCAGTGAGTAACAATGCTATAGTCAGGCACAATGCTGGCCGTCCACGTGATTTAGTACGGTATTAATTTAGCTACACTGTGCCGCTGATTGTACTGCGAAAGCTAATGTTGATGGAATTCAGTTTCTAGATTATCTTACTGTGTACTATGATGACTAAGCTTAATTTGTTCTAACCTATCTATCGTATTGTAAAGGAGCCACTTTTAGCAGAAAAGACGAAAAAGCTAATACGCATGTATTAGCTTTTACGTCTTCCATTAACTTAGTGGCTTTATTCGCGAGCATAACGGGTTTTTGTTATTTTTTCGTTAGTGTAAGTGGCCAATGCTTTAACCGAATGGTGGCAAATCAAGTGAAAAAAGCGGTGGACATCCACCAATGTGATGGTTTGATGATATAGGTGGCAAAGCAAGTGAAAAAAGCGGTGGACATCCACCAATGTGATGGGTTAATGATATAGGCGGCAAAGCAAGTGAAAAAAGCGTTGGACATCCACCAATGTGATGGGTTGATGATATAGGTGGCAAAGCAAGTGAAAAAAGCGGTGGACATCCACCAACGTGATGGGTTGATGATATAGGTGGTAAAGCAAGTGAAAAAAAGCGGTGAACATCCACCAATGTGATGGGTTGATGATATAGGTGGCAAAGCAAGTGAAAAAAGCGGTGGACATCCACCAATGTGATGGGTTGATGATATAGGTGGCAAAGCAAGTGAAAAAAGCGGTGGACATCCACCAATGTGATGGGTTGGTGATATAGTGAAAGTCGCGGGTCGCATTGGATGAGAGCAGAACAGAAGCGAGATAGATCGACGAAGAGAGGCCTATGCTTAGCAGTGAACGGAAGAAGGGTTGAGATGAAAAAATGATGTGGCCAACACTGGTGTCAGACTTTTCAAGCTGCTGAAAGGCATCAGAAATAGTTTGACGACTGCCATACAATGATAAAAGCCGGGGCCAACAGAAGGTGTAAAAATTATTATTTTTGACAAACATTTTCCTCCACTTACTCAGCGAGAGAAAGCATTACATGAACTCCAATTTTATATACCTACATGAATGAAGGTATGGTATCGAGTAATCGATCGTGGGAGCATCGAGATGTTGACTTTTCAATTAAGTCGGCTGCCGATCTTGTGCGAACAGTTCGATTAATCAATCGTGGACGATGCGAGCTCGAGTGAGCTCTCATTCCGGAATCGATATCGTGTACGTTCTAATTACTCTCAACATCAATCTGAGCTTTGTTCCTTTAATATGATGAAAATAGGACAAGGTTAACACGAATTTTCAATAGGGTATTTTCTCAGTATTATTAGGGTATTTTCCCGTATGCATTAATTTAATAATAATGCAACGCGATAGTTTAAAAGTATTTATTTTCTCAGTGTTTGTTTTTGGACAATATTGTATACGAAACCACAAATAACACTAAAAATAAATCTTTTTCGGAAAACCGCATGAAAAGTGGTTATTTAATGAAGCAGTATTTCAAATATTGATACGAAGAAAAGTGGAAGGGTAGTGGGGATACCTCGCTATCTCGTTCTTTCGCGCGAATCCTTACGGCAGTGACGTCACAAGCGCTGTAGGTGCATCCTTTTTTCTTCTTCTTTATCTTCAATACATCAACAGTCCGTGACCCACATGTATACACAAACAATTTATTAGGTATCTATTGTGTTGTGTCTAGAAAATGGACTGTAAATGTGTTTGCGCGCCACGGAGATTTTTTTCGAGTTTTTCCTCACAATGCGATTCTATAGACGGCTAAACAAAATCTACGACAATAATCGTAGTTGGCACCACGGTGTAGATGTGTTACGAGAATTCACGTATTTGGCACGCAAAGGGTTAAAGGTTGTTGGAAAATGTATCAATTGTTATTGTTGTTTTTCATCATAACTTTTACTTTTACTTTACATAACTTTACATAACTTTTACTCCGGCACATAATTTTAATTGGAGGTAATCTCTGCGATTGGACTGCTCTGATGTCAACGAAAACTGTAATAATCACCGTATTTTCGTTGCCAACACGTTAAGTACGAGTACCTACGAGTATGACTCGACAACGTTTGAGCCGAGAATAACTGCTACCGCGCAAAATGTTTGTATCATTTCGCGACATTAGTTGGATCCGTACCTACGCCAAAATTATCTTAGAGTGTACAATTTAAACAATTTAATGTTTTAACTTCTATTTACAGGGTGGCTTTTTAACAACCAGCCAAATTTTTGGAGCAAGTTCAGACCAGGATACGGTACTACTTTCCATAAAAATATATTCAATATGTTTTATTCAAAATGAGCAAAATCAACCTGTATATCAAAGCTAGTTTGGTATACACAAACACACACATAAACACGAAGTTATAATTACTTGCTAGCTAATTTGCTAACCTAGCGTGAAGAAATAGCCTGACATGACTCTGGTATTAAGGCTTAATTTATCAATAATGGAATTTTATATCAAGCGAGGGGCCTGTAATTTCTTCTGCAGTCCATTAAAGTCGTATAATTGTGAAAAAGCGTTTTACGAGACCAATTAGCGGCTTTATGCGGCCATAATGCGCACACATCGCTGCTAGCACAATGCACGAGTGACCGCCCGCCATTTTGTGCTAATAATTCAGAGATTCACGCGAAATGGCCGAAACTTCCGGCTGACGCGAACAATGTTTGAATCATAAAGATTGCTAATTATGACGACTCTATATTTTACGGGTTAGAAAGAGTCTACGCACACGTCCGATAGTGTCGTCCATTTTCATGTCAAACCAAATCAGTCTTTAACATCATTTCGTAAAGCTCAATCATGGGTGCCGCCAGGATTACTTTCAGGGTGCATCTGCATCTCAGTAGCTTACTTCTAGATATGCCACCCAACCTCTAACCTCTTTCCGCCGCCCCATTGTGGACCGCGGGGGTGGACGAAAGGAAAAAAAATTGTGTTTCTTTTTATGTGTTTTCTTTCCAAGTGCACCCCTTGCACCCTACTGCCGGCGCCCATTTGCTCAATGTTAAATTGATACTGAAACGCGGTCACGTAGCTATGCACATCTCTCGTGACGCTTTTGGAGTAAGTAAGCAAGCTTATATACAATACAAAAATCTTTATTGCACCAAATAAAAAACATTAAAAATATATATCTATCAAAAACCTTTATTTCTTCTTTGCTGGCTTCCCGTGCAGATGGTAAAAGCTGATCGAGGGAATGGGCAGGAATCTGAATCATATGAATAGGCGATCCTGTTAGCAACTCATCACTATTAGGATTTCCCATTTCCACCTTCCTGCCCACCATTACGGTAAAAGTGGCCTGTACCTTACCGCCCTAGGCTCTGTCTGCCCCGTTAGGCATATAGATGTGATAGTGTGTGTGTGTATACAATGTGAAAGGGACATACCCGTAATAAATCAAACCACGGGCTATACTAGATCACTAATATAAAGTAAGTATATTGTAATTAAAATAACAGTCAAAAAATAAAATAAAAAACATTCCCATACAAATCGTCCGGGCGACTGCACACTTCTGTATGGAAATGTAATTTTTTTTTGTTTTTTGGCTGTTATTATAATTTCATTATACTATAATGATCTTGTAAAGACCGTGGTTCGATTTATTACGGGTATGTCCCTTCCACGTTGTAAATGTAAAAACTCTTATGGTCAGGAGGATTATGAGTTTCTGTTAGGGATATGATTACTCACCCACGGGTCAGTTATTATTACATTATTTACATAGAACCACAACGCGAATTTTAAACAGCATTAACCAGCGCTGTCTCTGGCGGGAATGCGCAGTGAATTTGCGCGCGAATTTCAAAGTTATTCGGCGAACGAGTCGGGACCATTCGCGTATTGTTCTGGACGGAACTACGTTCCGGTTCAGGCCCGTAAAGAAGCCTTTATTGCTTTAAATGTGTGTTGCGCTAGACAACATATCTAGTTTAAAAAAAGCTCGCTAGTTTTCTTTAACCGAGAAGTTAAGAATTTATGATAAACTACTGGTAAATTCTATGATTTTTTTCCTAGAAAACACATCCTTTCCTCATGATGGGTGAAAAACCACCAGTGTGCTTCCGCAAACTCTGCTAAATTCGCACGGTAAATGCACTGCGCGTTGCCAGGCCTGTGTCACTCCCCGTTTAGGTATCGAAAATGTACCTACTGAGGTACCTACATTGTTACTATGCGCACAGGCGGCCCCTCCGGGTGGTAAATTCAGTTATACGAATCGTTTATCCAGAGTAACAAGAATGAAATTGGCTTGCAATGGATGTCTAGGTATATATACGAAAAGGTGCTGAGTTCTGACGTGAGCTGAATTAAACCAAATCGCTAGTCACATTGAGTAGATACAGTATAGTCTTTGAATTTCTTCGCTGAGTGAGACTTCTGTACGTTAGTATAATTTATTCTGTGGCGTTACTGACCAGCGGGACAGTCTTTTATTTTAATGCTGTTTGAATTTTGTATTGTGGTTCTCTGCTGCGTAATCGAATAACTGGACCGTGAGTTTTGATTAATTTATACAGGAAGTTGTTATTTCGGCCGGCACACGTTACATTACGAAATATCAAATACGAGTAAAGCTATGATGACGGGCGAACTGGAAGCCATTAAAACCTCATTTATATACGACTAGAGCGAACAAGGAACCAGCACCGTATAAAAATTCGTGTCTGATTATTTCATTATTTTGTGATGCGTATCTTAAATCCATTTGGGGCAATCTCGCAATCGGAAAACTGGCATGTGTAATTCAGAAAACAAGTTTATTTGTTAGACAAATCAGTCTCTGTACATTATGAATACTATCGATATTTTAAAAGTCGGAGTTCCGTGTAACTATCATTGAAAAACCCCGACTTGCAAGCGCTAACCCCTAATAACTTTTGAACGGTTGAACCGATTTTCATCAAACAAGAAACATCTCAACCAGGCTTTCGATTTAAAAAAACCCACATCGAAACAGATCTATTCGTTTAGGAGCTACGATGCCACAGACATATACACACACATGAAAAAATACATACTTACGGGGCGGATAGTGTCAAGGGTCACAATATATAAAGATCAAGCTTTTCAAGATGGTAACTGAGATGTTTATATGGAAAACGGAATCAGAATTATATTAATCGCATTGCTTCTTCTAATACGTCATATTACTAAAACAAAGTTTTCACTGTCTGTTTATGGTCAATACAGTCTTATCTAAAATACTATTGCGATGATTTTGATGCGAATTTTACTTACATTTTCTAGGAATCTAAAAAATCGGAACGGGTCGCTGGTATAACTTGTTACCTACATAAAGAATTATCACTTAACATTTAAATCAGATGTTTTATTGGAGAATTAAATAGTACTCGGGCCGTAAAGCATCACCGTGGGAACCGTTAAGCGACTGCAATCCATAAATTCGGTGGGCACTACGATAAAAGCCTTATAAAAGTTGCATAGTATCGACACATCGACTACGGAAATGTCGCAATATAAGGACAGCGGTTATCCGACTGAGGTGGGATGTACATTATTGTACCTACATATCATAGCTGTGATATAATATACATATTTCACAATTTGTTCCTTTGTCTACGCTTTGTAGACGCAAAAGCGTCTACATCGGCGGCCAGTCAAACAACTCCCGTCGTCATGTTATGGTGCATTTGATACTCCTAAATAGCGTACTGGCGGCAAATACGCAAACCCAAAGTGAGACATTGTGAAATAACTCTATAATTCTACCAAAGAGCAGTCGACAATACCAGTAACGAAAGATCAGGCAAAACAGTTGTTTGCATTGCTTCATCATTTAATATTTATTAGCATGGTCTACTTAGTACTTCTTCTCAATTGTTTTTATTACTGCGGCCTTCCCTTCGATAGGCAATAATAGGCATACGTCAGTAAATTGACAGCAATTACGATTCTGGGCCATGTGTTGAGCAGTAACGTAACAACGGACGGAAAGTTACGGAACCAATGAAAATATCAGACAAAAATGTTTTATTTTATGCTGTCAGATAAAATAATATTTGATTTAATTTTATTGATTCAAGTACATTTAAAAATTTACAAACTATATGTAAAAAAATAAGGAAAACATAGTAATAAGGTGCTACTAATTTCTAAAGAAACTTCTTCCAGTAGACCGGCGGTAGGAAATGGGAAGAAAGAGGTAATTGTACTTACTTGGAAGTTTATTACAAGCTTTTATTAAGTTTCACTGTCTGACCTGCCCCGTTGTCTGTGTGTCTGTAATCAAATCTTGCAAGCTAAATTAGACCCACTTCCCATTATTCCATGGAGTTGAAACTTCATATACTTATCAAGTACCTTTGTGAAGTTTCAACTAGTTATAAAGATTTATTTTTCTCAAAAATTAGGACATTATTAACTAGTGTTATTAATTAGTTTTATATTTCTAAAATAAATAAAAATTACAGTTTTTATTCGCTTTTTAGTAGATAGGTAGGTATAGTAGGTATATAAGGACAAATCACACTGATTGAGTTAGCCACAAAGTAAGTTTTAAACTTGTATTATGGGATACTAACTCAACGATACTATATTTTATAACAAATACATATATAGATAAACAGCCAAGACCCAGGACAATTTGAAAAAGGCCATTTTCCAACTTGCCTTGGCTGGGGATCGAACCTAGAACCTCCGTATTGGCGGACTACCGTGTTGACCATGACACGACGGAGGTCATCAGATTTTTAAATCTTTACGCCCACTATCACGACTGCCTCCGCGGTCCAGTGGTCAAGGCGTCTGCCTTGTGATCCGGAGGTCATGGGTTCAAATCCCACTGGGAAGCATACCTACTTTGTTAAAAGTTGTTTCCAGTCTGTTTAGGATATTGCAGGCTTTAATCACCTGATTATCCAAAAGGAAAAATGATTCCGTGCTTCGGAAGGCACGTAAAGCCGTTGGTCCCGTACGCCATCTAGCGTTTGTGTCTATCCTAGGATTGGATCTGGTCTACCCTTTGGGTTGCGGAGGTCAGACGGCAGTCGCTCTGTGTAAAAAACCAGTAACCTCGTCAAATCGCCTAGGTTAGGTAGCGGACCCCGGGCTCTGAAGCGTATCCGCTGACGATGCAACCGGGAACACGCTCGGATGATGATGACGCCCACTATCACGCTAAACATGGCCTCTGTCTTTCCCAATAGAGATAAAGACGTGATAATAATGTATCTGTATCTTGCAAAAGATTTTCGCTCATTATTTGATTTTTCAAGATACTTTATTTTTCCAGATTAACATAAATAAAATAATCTACTTATCTAGAAATAAAATAACAATCTGTTTCAGATATGAGAATATTAATTGACCGAGCGTAGCGAGCGAGGGCTATAATTCAATTTGGGGCAAAAACACATTGTATGTATGTATGTATGTTTGTTCCGCGATAACTGCTGAACCGATAGTCCGATTTTGATGAAATTTAGTAGGCATGTAGGAAATATCAATAGAATTTTCAAGTTCGTTGGGCATCAAAATCGGTTCAGTAGTTTTTGAAATATTAATAAAAAATCGCGAGGTCAAAGAATATATACCTAAGCAATAAAAAAGTTTAAGTTTAGTAAAAAGTAAAGTGATAAAGTACATGAACGTAGTAATATTTTCCAATCTCGAGTATCAAAAATGAAAAGTAAATATAATTTATATCTAGTTGAACATTAAACATCAGTGCATCGATTTATCATTTTCAGAATATATTATGAAACGGCCACAGTAGAAAAAACTTAGACTACAGATGAACGCTTCGGGAATAATGATTGGGACTCTCAGTCTAGTAAACCCACGTTCATCGTGGCAACGTTTCAGAAATAAATAGCGAAACATGTACTTTTTTTACTTTCCGTACAAACGCACGATCGACACTATGTTGTATTTTAATACTGTTTCTTGGGAAATCTTATCAGAAAAAAGCTTTGCGCTTTTAATATTAGTTTTTCTGTAATAATAATTCTAAACTCATGTAATAATAATAATAATTCACTAGCCCCGCTGCCAGCGAGCAGCTAGGTTAGGTTTTTATAATGTGTACCTAGATATTTTGTACTATGTTTTTTTTATATTTTACTGTTTATAGACATATTATACAACCTAATCTAAGAATAATCTATACTAATATTATAAAGCGGAAGAGTTTGTTTGTTTGTTTAAACGCGCTAATCTCAGGAACTAATGGTCCGATTTGAAAAAATATTTTTTTGTTGGGTAGTCTATTTATAGAGGAAGGCTTTAGGCTATATAACATTACGTTCCGACAACCACGCGAACGAAGTCGCGGGCACAGCTAGTAATAAATAAAGAGAACGATAATTCAAAATTCTAAAATGGATATGATCAATGACAAGTGACATTAATTTGTGACGTTTTATTTTTACGACTGCCAGCAAAGGCCTCCGCCTTTGCTGGCAGTCGGAAACATCGACAGGCAATTTAAAAAAATTCATAATTACACTAACATCATCAATTATTCATTAGCACAATGTTCCATTGAATCCGATGATATCACGATGTCGCAACACAATCAAAAATTAATTGAAAATTATACGAAACATACCCCGGTGGAGGAGATAACATCTACGTTGCCTATATAAAAAGGATAGTTGTATTCAGAGCAGGCATTGAAGATCTGTGAAAAGCTTATGAGGTTTTTTCTTTTGTAGAAACTATTGAAGTAAAAACTTCTTTATGCGCGTTGGGTATCTTTTGATATGAAAAAAAAACCATTGAATTCGCGACACTGTTACCGTAACACGTACACCTCACGTAATTGTTCAAGTTTTTTACTTCTTACGGCACTCTCGGAGTGCCACTGTTTTTTTTTCTCAATTTGTATGCGACACCATTTTTTATATTTCGGTGTACTCTTACTGTCTTCTGTGGGTGTACAAAATTATGTACAAAACGGCTATACCTATAATATATTTTTACATTAAAGTGGAACATATATCCATAGTTATTAAAATATCTGGCTTGTTACGACAGCAAACAAAAAAAGAAAAGTTTTTTTTTTTCTTTTTTTTTGACATTACTAACTACACGAAAATCTTTAAATGCCAAGCCAAAAATAAAAAGATAAGCAAACACCACCTTAAATGCGAGATTTAATCAGCACCAAAACATGACTCCCCCAATTTTCTCATTTGCCGTTTTCAAAGTAGGAAGGAAAACAAACAATTTTAATAATACCTCTTCACGTCGCGTGTAGCAATAGGTCGGCTGTAATTCAACTGTTTTATTACGGGGATGTTAAAAAAACTCGACGGGTCACGCGAGCCCAGGAAGTGACCAAATTAAAGCGTTAATTTTAGCTCGTCGATGAATCATTTTTTTTTACTTTTTTATATTTTTTTTTTACGCTTATTTGTATTTTCAAGCGAAACTGGTGCAATGTACATTTTATGTGCATGACTACAAAGTACAAAGTGATTGTTATGGAATTTTTAAATACTAAGTTGGCAAACAAACATATTTAAAAATGACCCACCTGGTGGTTATTGGTTACTGGCAGTAACCAATAACCACCAGGTGGGTCATTTTTGTGCAGTAACTTACTGCAGATCATTGGTGTCTGCAAAACCAGGGTTGTCTTGTCAGACGCACAAAGCTGATCCTGAAAAAATCTTGGCACGCCCTTTTTGAAGAAACTCAGTCTGCACAATTTAATACGTACTTATTATATACTCCATTTAGTTAGGTATTTCAATTAATGTTAACAATCTTGACATGTGTTTTTATTAAAATATACACTTTATAAATCAATACCCTTGCAAATTGCAAATTAATTATTGTCTAATAACTTAAAATTATATAATTACTTTGTAATGTGTAAATATATTAATTTGTAAAGTGTATACAGGGTCTAACAAAATATACTGAAACTATATCAAGGGTGGATTCAGTCCATGATACTGAACAACTTTCCCCAAGGAACATATATCGAAATGTAAAAAATAATTTTTGGCCTCCCATACAAGTTGACCGATGAGCTGATCCGAGTTTGTATGGAAAGTCAAAAATTATTTTTCACATTTCGATATATGTTCCTTGGGGAAAGTCGATCAGTATCATAGACTGAATTCACCCTTAAAATAGTTTCAGTATATTTTGTTAGACGTTATATTTCAATAAAAACACAGGTCAAGATTGTTTACATTTATTTAAAGACCAAATGGAGTACCTATAACGAGGTTAAAAGTCGACTACCTACGCTTTGATGTTCATAAAAATGATCATTACCGTACTATTTGTTTGATGCTGAGGTCTGTTAGAAAACTAAGTGTTTATAACATGTTTATAAGTAATTATAAATAATTCTGTAATTTTTAAGAATTAAAAAAAATATCTCATTGTCATAATCAAGTTTTCAGTCTATACCCAAAATTAATTACTGCATTACCACGAATGCTTTCAGTCCCCAACGCTGACAATAGCTCGAGTGCACATTTAAACTGAGCGAGCAAAGCTAAGCAACATTTGTTCTGGCTGGCCGACACGCGACCGACAAGGGAGCTATTCTCAACTTTGCTACTAGTTAGGCAACCGCCTAAAGCAAAAAAGCCATTCGCATATTCTTAACACGGCTGTGTTAAGAATATGCGAATGGCTGTTTTGCTCACTATTGTTTTCTGACTTTAAAAGTAGTATGTGAGCGAAAAGAATGCCTTCGTAAGAGCTATTTTCACATGATATAGGTAGTTATCAAGGCTAGTCGATTAGATCGTCAGAGTATTTTCAATCTTAAATTTAACAATCAGTAAGACTGAGTAAGTAGTTCTAGAAAATATTTATTTATTTAAATTGAAAATTATACATTTTCTGTATGTCAGGTAAATTGTAACCAGTTGTCATAAGTTTATGTTTCTTTATAGTCACGTGGAGTCTGTCTTCATAGGACATACGTTAACTTTACGTTATTATTATTTTTATTCACTATTTTACGTGGGGAAAATAATTGAAAGGACACAACAAGACCGACTAGAATGGAAAAAATGGAGGGAGGCCTTTGCCCCGCAGTGGGATACGTAATGGCTGGAAAATAAAATTTTACATGGGATAAAATTATCAACAATACTTCTATTACTGAGAAAAAATATGATGGCGATTCCTAAAAATTTAGTAATTGTGCCGCTTTATTGTATTGTAATTAGATTTCCTTCGAAGTTATAAGGACGAACTGTGTTATAAAAAACAAATTTAGACAAATCATAGAATGACATACACACAATACATGATGCCAACGAATGTACCTACAAAGGGCACAAAACCCAATGATTACGCTTAGGAGATTGTGTGCTCAAATAGTAAAATGGCTACTGTCAATAATGTCATTTACGTATTACGTTTAAAAATATGGTTTTTAAAACAAATATTTACTTTCTAAAGATCTACTAAATTCAACCTCACAGTAAACCGCGAGTGCTTTGTTTAATCTGCGGCACGCTGTTGTCGAGGCCGCTCTAATCAGGCAGCGTAATTTAATTAGGCCTTTGATTCAGCCTGATCGGTAACTTTGGAGACATCTATTGGTTTAGCAATCGATACGCGCTTCGCGTTTTGATTATGGCTGATAAACAAATTGAAGACACAAACATGTGTGAATATAGTCAACACTACATAGAGACTACAGCATGTGATATGTCAGTGATCGTAAAAATAATTTTTCAGGCAGGCCAGGCCACAGAATTAATAAGAGAATTTCATACAGAATGGAATCTCCAAGGTCCCGCCCAAAATGCGTCCCCATTCTCCGTCCCCGCACCTCTTATATTATTTTTAATAATCACTTGTTTTCAATTTGATGAAAATAATAATAATAGAACGGCGTCGGGACGTGACGTCCGTGACGACCTCATCACCCACTGGATTCCCAGTGCAGTCAGTTAACGCAGGGCAGGCGTAATAACGGGGAAACCCGCTCTCGGGGGTAAGCGCCGTGATGGTGAAACTGGAGCCGCACCTCTCGACACCCTCAGCTGCTCACATTGTGTTGCGTCCTGGCCGCATCTTCGTGGCTAGTGAGGGTGCCCACAGGCAGTGTAGCCAACTAGCAGCAAGTCACCACCTACCAGGCAAAAATTGTTGTGAGAGATTTAGGTAGATTTCCGTATCTCACTCCATTACCCAGTTATCCGGTCCACTAACATGCCATCCACATAGCCCAAACCAAGTAAATCCCTCCCTGGCAATAGTTCGGCAGCTATGGAGGACTGTCCGTTAGTGCATCTCAATGGTACATTAAGGGATAGACCTCCATAGATGCAGCCATCTCTCTTTTTAGGCAAAAAGGTACTAAAAGGCCTCTTCATGTTGGCTTTGGCCCCACGAATGCCACAAAGGACCGGGTCCCCATGAACCCGTGGCTGAAAAGCGTACCGAATAATAATAGGGTGCGGTTAAAATAAAAACGCTCCAATGAGAGGAACGCATGCGAACTCGTCTGCCTTATCAACCAAATAAATCCTTCCTCATTACATCACCCTTCATCGCGTTGGGTAACCTATAACAATTACCATCGCAATTAAAGTCCAGGCCCTCCATGCCGGTAATAAGCCTCCGTGACTCCTATCTGTGGCAATTATTGTGTCAAAGTCGCGTGCGTTACGAAACCTGGATAATAACCGCCAGCACGATATTTGAGAATCGGACCCCGCCCTGCGATCACCAGGAATTTTAATAACGTTTATGAAACGCAGGTAAACATAACTATAAATAGTCCCGGCGAGCATTCGAGAGTTAGAATTTGTTTATAAACGTACGCTACGCATTTGTGTTCTGTGCTATTATCATTCTATTTTCTTTGTCGTAGTAAAATTCTTTATAAGAAAAAAATAACAGATTTCCTTGTTATTTAGTTATCCTTGTTATTAAATTACAGTGTAAGTAGCCAACGCTAGTGTCAGATTAGTCAAGTTGCCTAACTGCATCTGACATAACGACTGCCCGTTTCCCGTAGGCTACGTTTAGCGAGAATGGGCATGTGGCGGGATAAAGAAATCTAAGTAGTGGCGAATCAGTAAAAAATAGTATAGAAATCAGTCAAAATTAAACGAAAAATAAAACAAGTCTGTCAGCGCATACTGTCATTATTTAATTTTTTAATAAAGACAAGAATACCGTTCCTCATTCAAATGTATTTTGTCGCTCGCATATTCCAGAGAACATAACTTTCTTATTTTAAAATTCAAATTGCAGAATCGCTGTAACGCGTCTAGGAACGGAGCGGGTTATTATTCACAGTCGAAACACGTTATTTAATTTGCGATATGCGGAAACAGTACGGAGCAATATAAACGGATAACAGTGTTTGGACGCGCCGCGTTACACTTATAACTCGATTTGGCTTTGTGAAATTCAGCAAACATTGCTCCGAAGAGACAAGAGTTTAAATTCAAAATAAATTATAACGTGTAACTAAAAGGAACGCGAAACTGCAATGCTATTATAAAGTGCTGTTTGCTAAGCCCGGCTATGATAAATAGCAACGTATTTATCTTTGCCACGCGATGTTATAAATGACGGCTTATGCACTGCTTCAAAGAGGAAATTAAGAAAACGCGAGCTCGCTTCTAGGAAACGGTGCATTAATCTCGAAATGAAACCGGGAAAATTACAATTAAACCTTAGAAATAGAAAATAAACATTGAATAGTTGCGGCGACGTGTAATTTCCCCAAATGACCTGTGTAAAGCGATCTGCGAGAGGTGCAATAACTCGATTTGCGAATAAATGGCTCGGAAGTTGATCTACTGTAGCTCCCGCGCGCGAGCGACATTAGATGGGTGTAAAATTTCAGCGCGCGCTTTCCATTCCCGCTTTAGTTACGCTCCAAAGTTTTAGCGTTAAATTGAAGCTGCAGTCTAAGCAATTTAAATAGTAGTGCCTGATGCAGCGAGGCTATTTGCTAGTTCTTAGTACAAGAAAGTTTTTTGTTTAGCCGCGTCCTCTGACTGACTGCGCGATTTTCGCTCGGATTCCACTTTCGAACGTTGGGCGCCAAATGAAAAATGGCCGCTTAGTTGTCAAAATGGTTATTGATGAGCGAGCTCAAAATTTACTTTTATTGATGTCAGATTAGTCTGTGTGAAGCGTGAAAATGTAATTTAGACTGCAAATCAGCGAATTGTTCTATTAGTAAGTAGCAAAAGATTTATTAAAAGAAATGATAAAGTTAATTATTTAATTGAAGTTGAAAATTATGTTAGAGGACTCCCGATTATTTTTTAATCTGTCTGTATTATGGGCGGTGTCATAATTATTTTAGTTCCAAAAATTTTCCGAGACATGCAGAGTTCTTTATATTTCTATAGTTTAAATTTAGAGTCAATAATTTTGTTTTAATTTAGTTCAAGTTTTCTAAGTCTCGAGAGTGAAAGATTGAAATAAGTGTCCGCACAAACTGACATATCAGCTTCATTTGCATTTAGATTGTGGGGAATATTTTCTGAATGAATGACGTCACGTATCAGCCTCTCCATTAAACTAGACTGGAGGAGCTCAAACGGGGCGAGTGGGAATTGGAAAGAAGATGGAGCTCTGGAGAGCCGTTGACACAGCCTGTGAAGCACGAGGCATGCTAATCTAGTACAAGCGTCGATTTAACAATTAGTTTCCCATTACCAATGGGATCGTTTCGGAATGCCTTTTGGTGTAAGATGCAAGGAAAAAAATTAAGTGTTTGTAAGGCAGAGCTTTGTAAATAGGTTTTATTTAAAATAGAATGTTTAATAGGTTGTCCTCTCCTTTGATTTAATCTAGATCATAACATACATATACATACACGATCACGTGTTCTTAGTAGGGCAGACAGGCTATTTTGAATTTTGTGGCTCTAAGCAGAAAGATCCCAGGGCCGCAAGATCCAAAGACCATTTCTAGCTGATAGTGGGCGTGGAGGTTAAAAAAGGAATGATTTTCGCCATTTCCTCGATCATATTTTAAGATCTGCACGCAAATAGAAGCCGCTGGTAAATTCTGAGCTTTTCCTTTTCTCCCAGACCAGCATAGACGATACGCAAAACCTCTCAGATGGTACCTCAGCCCATGAACCTGAACAGAATCAGAATCATTTATTCGCATAAAATATGGTAAGTACACAAAGATGTTCTACATAATAAATATACTTAGTACACATATTTAACCAAATATGGCATGCAAATATAAAATTAGTAATGACTATCTATACACACAAACAAATAATTACATATTGATTATTAAAAAGTCCTTTACAGAGTAAAAAGTTTTTTCTTTAAGCCATTTCATGAGTCTACTTTTGAATAATTGATTTAGCAAAGATTTTATGTCAATTGGTATGGCATTAAAGTTTTAAACGCACATACTATTGCATTGTCTTAAATAAAAATCTAATCTAGGATTTGTGCTATATATGGATATCTCTGGCTTTTGAAGTTTCTGTCTATTGCTTTATTAAACAAATTTATGTTAAACTTTACAATACAGGCAATTTCAAGTATGTACATACAAGGAAGAGGTAAGATCCCTAGACTTTTAAATAAAGGTCTACATGATATTCTGGGCCCTATACGCAAATGGCACGCAAACACTTTTTTTTAATAAAAAACTTATTAGCATCAACAGAATTTCCCCAACCAAAAAGCCCGTAATTAAGATAAGATGCGACATAGCCATGGTAAGCTGCTAGAAGAGTAGTTTTTGCTGATTTATTACGTAATCTTTTCAAAACGTACACATAACTGTTTAATTTATCACACACATTTTTAGTATGTTGTTTCCAATCACAATTTTCGTCAATTGTAATACCAAGAAATTTTGTTGCCACGGTTTCATCTATACTTTACTTTTACATTTTCTGTTCTGCAACTTTCACAAAACCCAAAAAGAAATTTGAATTTTCATACAAACTGATCAGCTGATCGTGTCAATTTGTATGAAAATCCGAATTTTATTTTTGGCATTTTGGGAATGTTTCATTTTATTTTATTTGGAAGACCAACAACTATTATATTTTACATAGAAAACTTAATATATACAGAAAGTCCATTAAAGGTCCTCACTGATAGAAAACATTGTATTTTAAATAAAAGATTATGATCTCTACACAAAGACATTAACATCCGCATATTCAATAGGTACTTGAAATGTAACTAATATCTAATAGTTAATGATAAAACTTGTAAGCAAATATTAAATTAACACATTGCTGGACACTAATCCAGACACAATACATATAACTATTGATTAACGTCTATAGACGTAGTGTGTCCAGGTGTTGTAGAACAAAAGTTGTTCAGTTTCATGGGCTGAGTTACCATCTGAGAGGTTTTGCGTTAGTTCATTTACACGTTGTATTTTAATCGTTGACTGTACATTACTTCACATACTAATCTTATGATGCCTTTGGATTGAATAAATGAGTCATTATAATTTTCATATAGCTGATTCATCATACCATATTACTCTTCCATATACAGATTAAATTCTTAGTTTATTTGATCGTATACGTTATTATCATTATGATCTAATATGGTATGCTTGTTATCAAGGAGATTGGTTAAGATAAATTGATTTGTAATTTTAGAAAATCACTTCCTGGTAGTATGAAGAGATAAGTTCTTTGTATGGTATTGAACCTATTCAATTCATTATATATTAAAAATGTTTATATATTACAAATTATGAAGTCCAAAATTGGCTTTCGGTTCGAGCTATTAGAATATGAGAATGAACCCAAATATGTACTTAATGTCACAGGTAATTTCCTGAAAAATGTCACTAATTTCTTAAATTTAATTTAAATGATTTTTCAGGAAATTACCTGTGACATAACGAAGGACTGTAATTTCGGTAATAATCATCGCCGTTCTGTTTTGGATTTACCGTAAGCAGGTGAAAATATGGAAGACCACGTTTTGACTCCACAATGTACATCACTGAAGAAAATCTCAAAGACATTACGATTGTAACGAAGATACTCATTTGTTCTAGGACCCTTCCCAGTTTTTATTGCCCCACTCACGATTCCCGTCACGGCACCCCGTCCCTCCCCCCTTGCACCGAGGGTGCAGTCATCAAGCCCGAAAACTTGTGAATTAAAACGTGCTTAGATTGTTACGCGGAATCGGAGTTTCCGAACTTTCCGGAACTTTCCGGAACCATCCAAATGAAATCTGTTAATAAGTGAACGAGTTAGCCTTTTGGCTGATGGATGCTGCTCGTAGTTTGTTGGAATGGTTACCTATGTACACTCAGGCAAAGAAGTGTTCGTCCGCGCTCTAAACAATTTGATTTTCAAACGTTCAGTCACTAAGTTTTTAACATTCCATTTGTAAAACGTGCCCGGCACTTTACGAAAATTTTGAAACTCGGCACTGATATCTTTTAGGGTTCCGTACCCAAAGGGTGCAAACGGGACCCTATTACTGAGACTCCGCTGTCTGTCCGTCTGTCACAGGGCTCTATCTCTTGAACCGTAATAGCTAGACACTTGAAATTTTCACCGATTATGTATTACTGTGGCCGCTATAATAACAAATACTAAAAATAAGATAAAGTAAAAAATTAAAGGGGGTCGTCATACAAAAAAAGTGGCCAAGTGCGAGTCGGACTCGCCCATGAAGGGTTCCGAGGCAGCATATAAAAGTTCTATTGCGGTTTACGATTTATGACGTATTAAAAAAAAACTATTTACTAGATCTCGTTCATACCAATTTTCGGTGGAATTTTGCATGGTAATGTACATCATATATAATTTTTAATTTTATCATTCTCTTATTTTAAAGGTAACAGGGGGGAGGGGGACACACATTTTACCACTTTGGAAGTGTCTCTCACTAAACACTCGAGCAAAGCCATTACATTTTAATATTAGACATTTAAATTTTAATCTGGCAATCAAATTTAAACATTCCTTTTTCAAATTGCCATCTTCATTTCGAAATAGGAACACAAGACCACTCTGGGCAGTATTGGCGGCCGTTTCCCGCAAAGCATGTACTCGAATCGAACTTCTCGACTCGGACCGCTAACTGAGAGTAGTGGCACTCGTGAGCCGTCGGTATTGCGGCTCGTTCGATAGTCACTCATCACTCGAGAGATATTCACTCGATGCTGCAGCGTAATCGATTAATTTTCGAGGAATTCGCACTTGGTACTGGTCAGTCTCAAGTCTTAGCGCGTTCCCGGTTGCATTCTAGGTTACGTTGCCTTGAAGTTTGCGCTGCGTTTTCTGGAATATTCGTCTCCAAAGATAATGTGCATATTAAAAGTCACCCAAGGAGGCCAAAGACGCGAAGTTAAAATAAAAAAACTGGAACAGCTCTAAGGCGCCTCGGGCGAGAGAATTGCGATAAGTTTATTGGTCAATACATCAAATCGCCGCGATGATATCGCCGTGTGCATGATACAAAAAAATAAGGTATACTTTCCCGCGATGGCACTTCCAAGACTACGCCACGAATGTCACGATAAGTGTTACCACTGATTGTTCTTTCCAGTAAAAAGGACTTTCTCAAGCTCATAATTGGTTTGTTAAGTTAAAAAATACATTTCGCTCGGGTAATTCGGCAACACTCCCAAAGTCACAACAGATGACGTATTCTTGGGTTAATCACGTAACCCAGAGAAGAGAATACCATGTTTTATTATACCATAGCCGTGTAAAGATTGGTTCATAGAGTCAGTAAGAAATTAGGTGGCACGACGGAAATATTGCCTCGATGGACTTGTCTGTAAAGGCAACGCCTAAAACGAATTATTTTCAATAAAATTAAAAATGAGTCGTCCATTAGAAATGGATCACAAGTTAAACTACTTTCGCCCTTTGATTTCCTCGTTGCAAGTGTAGCCGCTAATTATCGCCGCATGATATATGTTTCCGAACATTTTCCTGGTAGCCGCCATCTTTGCTCGTTATTTTCCTACCCGCTTAAGTTTTTTCTATTAGAAAAATTGGAAATTCCCGTTAGGAATAAGTATTGTTGTGAGATTTATGAAATGTTGCTGTAATATTTCAGCTTACGTTTTTGCTCCCTAAACGGTTTGCTTAACGTTATCACATTTAATATTACTTTATTCTCTAATTCTTTTCCCGGAAAAGATTTTTTATACGATTAAGAGCTTAGCTCTTAACGGTATTATTGTATGAAAAGAAACGCACACAATGACGAATTTTGGCAGAAAAAATTTTCTTTGCGTGTCGATATCCACTCAATACGAAACTGAAACGGTTTACCAACAGTAAATTGGGCAATGAACCGTTGGTCAACATAACTTTTTAGGGTTTCGTACCCAAAGGGTGCAATCGGGACCCTATTACTGTGACTCCGCTGTCTGTCCGTCTGTCTGTCTGTCTGTCATACGGCTCTATCTCTTGAACTGTAATAGCTAGACACTTGAAATTTTTACCGATTATGTATTACTGTGGCCGCTATAACAACAAATACTAAACATAAAATAAAGTTACAAATTAAAGGGGGTCGTCATACAAGAAACGTGTTTCTTCAGCGTTTTAAAACATTGTACGGTGGTACGGAACCCTTCATAAACGGTCCAACTCGCACTTGCCCGTTTATTATCTAAAGGACATTTCACCCAGGAACGTTTCGTCAACATAACTTTACGTCAGTGAATGCTTAACCTACCAGAAACTACTGGGTTAATGTTTTACTTACACTTTGGACATTACTTGTATAATATAAAGCCGTGCAAAACCGGGACTAACTATTTTTAAACAAAAGGCGGATTTTAAATAATATAACCTGTGTGCAGTATTAACAAAACACGCATTTTGAACAATATAATCTGTGCGCAGTTTAAACAAAAGGCGCATTTTAACAATATAACCTGTGTGCAGTATAAACAAAACAGTCTGTAAGTAAGCGCCTATATTTCAGTTGTGTAATTAAAACAAATTGCAAAAAATATCGTGGTACGTTACTCGGTCCAAGCAAATTAAGTTTACTCGGCTAATTATGAATAATGACTGCTCCTGCCGGTAACACTTCAATACCGGCCTTGTTCGTTTTATTTTCCAAGTCTCGTTGGAGTTTATATTTTTAATTTAAGGATCATTTACTGCATTAATTTGCCACGGGCTCATGTTGTTTCTGATTTGTGAAGTCTTAATACGTGCCTGTTTATTATATTAAACACTAGCAGTCCACCCCGGCTTCGCCCGTGGTACACACATATCCTATGTCACTCGGGAATAGTGTAGCTTTCCAACGGTGAAAGAATTTTTTAAATCGGCCCAGTACTTTTTGAGCCTATTCATTACAAACATACAAAAATAGGTACAAATCTTTCCTCTTTATAATATTAGTGTAGATGTAGATATGTGTAGGTACACTGTGGCTATATATGAAATAAAGAGTAATGTCATCATCATCAGGTCTTTCTAGGGTTCCGTACCCGAAGGGTGCAAACGGGACCCTATTACTGAGACTCCGCTGTCTGTCTGTCCGTCTGTCACAGGGCTCTACCTTTTGAACCGTAATAGCTAGACACCTGAAATTTTCACCGATTATGTATTACTATGACCACTATATAACAATAAATACTAAAAATAAGATAAAGTTAATAATTAAAGGGGGTCGTCATACAAGAAACGTGTTTCTTTAGCGTTTTAAAACATTGTACGGTGGTACGGAAACCTTCATGTACCTACGAGTCCAACTCGCACTTGCTTGTTTATTTAGTTTCCACTGTAGGAGTGATGGTAGGAGCACGACCCTCTCTGCTGTACTACCAGAGCCATATATTAGCCAGCCAGATTTTATCGAACGTTTACTAAAACCAAAGCTAAGTTCCCATTTTCAAATTAACTTTTTTGACAGCTATATTTGAAAAAAGAACGTTTTCTGTAGGCACTGGGAGTGCCTACAGAAGTGAAATCTTGAACAAGGTGGTGTCGGTTACATGGTAACAGTGTCGCGAGTTGAATAGTTTTTTCCCATCTCAATAATGCCCAACGCGCCTAACGAAGTTCACTTCAATAAGTTATTTCTTGTGCGATGGAAGGCAGATGTTATAAAATGGCGAACTAAAATCTCTAAATTATTTATTTCATCACAAAATTTGTTGCCGTCAAAGAATTGACTTACAGTTAAGTTCACTTATTATTTGCATTAACTCTAATCGGCAACAAACTGCACTGCAGCATTTTTCAACGACATTAACATTCCATTTAATAAATACCTACGTACTTATTACGTTATTACATAGCGTATCATATCTGTATTGATACTGAGCCGCAGTCAAGATGGTGACAGAAAATTTTATGTCGAGCGTCCTTAACTTCGAAAAAGGATACTTATATGTAAAAATAGACGATGTGACATTTTCCCGGATCGCATCTAAGAAATTCGCGCCACAATTTATATATTCCTTTCAAAACATTCACAAAGAAAACTTTTTCGTTCCAACGTTCTATTTTTGAACGAAATAACACTGGCCGGTTTCAAACGAATGTTGGCAAAAGAAGACCGCACATTCTGCAATTAGGTGAAAAAGTACTCTAAAGCAAAGAGCAATCGGTTCCAGGGCACGTGAAGTGGACGGACGTTCGAAATGCAAAAAAATGTCAACGGGAACGGCTGACACTTTATTATATTTTATCGTACGAAAACAGGCTGAATAAATCTGCATGTCTGATGATATATTAGAGTGTTTAATATTTCGCTGACCATGTTTATTTAATGTAAATGGTCGCTTTGATAACAGAGGTACCTACCTACCTACAACATTTTAATATCCGTATTTTTTCGTTTTTCATCCACATTAAAACGAAGTGGATGCACATTGGCTATGAATATTTTTAATATATTTTCCTGGTTTTTATCGTGTTGCATAAAGCTTGAAAATTAATTCAATATGAACATTGTATACAATAAAATTTTATAATTATAGTATACAAAGTGGAAGGGACATACCCATAATAAATCGGACCACGGACTATGTTAGATGACTAAAGTATAATGAAATTAAATTAATAGTCAAAATACCAAAAATACAACATTCAAATACATATCGCCTGGTCGGCCGCACACTTTTGTATCGAAATGCCGAAAATTATTTTTGTTTTTGGCTGTTATTTTAATTTTATTATACTAGGTCTAGTATAGACCGTGGTTTGATTTTTTACGGGAATGTCCCTTCCACTTTGTGTACTTCTTGACTTCGACGATCAAAGATATTTAATCTATTTTACAGTAAAACCTTAACTTCACACTACTAGCGTGGAGACGTACCGACGAAAAACATTTTGGAAAATAAGTTTAAAAAATATTTTTTTTTCGTACAAGCTTTTATTGTCAGGCTTCTTCGATCATACATTCAATAAATGCACAGTTCCTTGCAAAATTAAACAAAATATTGTCCCCGTGTTAATACGTCCATAGGTAGATGTATACCATTTCAAGTATTGCGAAAACAGTTCTAAAGTGTCATACAGTTTAATCTAATTTAAACCTTAAGTAACTGAGATAAGCGTGGAAATGCGCACTTTGGCATCTTTGACGTAACGTCACGCGCGCGGCCACCGAGCGAATGAGAGCTGCCTAAAAAATGGCACCGGAAAATCAAGGCGTAATACTGTCTTATGCCTTATTTTTGCAACGGCGGCAACTGTGCAGCTATAGAATATATGATCGAAGTCAGGCTTAATAACTTAACAAGACAGATGTAATAACCCCAAACTTGATGGGGTTGCGTCGTTTTATTACAGGGTTTCCATAGCCACTTTCCGGCTCTGTCATCAGATCAGCTTCTTGTCATAACAATATTGCATTGTAATGTAAATATATTAGCATACAAAATTCCATCTGAATCAGAAATCGGGAAGCTCAAATTTAACTTGCAGATTTGACATAAAAAGCTAAAATTATAAAATATATATATATTTTAAAAATAAGGGCTATGTTGAGAGAATAATGTTTATGCGTGTGAAGTCGCAGGTTTCATATGAGAAGGTTAGCATTTAGGAGCAATATACTCCCCCTGTGGTAGTATGGAACGTTGGTAATTAAGCCACGTACGAAATAGGGCTGTCGCCTGTCAGATCTTTGTAAGAGAATTAACAGGATTTTGGGATTTATTTTGGCTACAGCCACCAGCTTTTGCACATACTTGTATACGGCATATATAAATTATAATAAAATAATAGCTAAATATCTATAATAGAGGGATGTTATTAGTTTGACGCTAGTGTCGGTCTGTCTGTCTGTGGCATCGTAGCGCTCGAAAGGATGGACCGATTTCGATGCGGTTTTTTTACGTGAAAGCAAGTTCCCTTGCGGTGGTTCTTAGCTATGTTTGATTTAAATCGGTTCAGACTTTTAAAAGTTATTGGGGATTAACGCTTGAAAGTCAGCGCCTTCTCTAGCAAATATACAGGCTGATTTCTAAACCACCAGCCAAACTTTTGAGCTGTTGAGCTGAACTGGTTTCGAAAATTTGGCTTTCTGACTGAACTACTTTCCATAAAAACAATTAAAGAAAAACTAAAATAAAAATTCGCCTTCCCATACAAATCAGCGCTCAGCCAAACGGATTTTGTATGAGAGGACGAAACATTTTTATCGATTTTTAATAACTTTTTTATAGAAAGTAGTTCAGTATCATGGACTGCACTTGCTCCAAAAATTTGGCTGGCGTTTAAAAAGTCATCCTGTATAGATGGCGCTATGTAGTGTATATCACACGCGCCGCGCGCGTGATGAGTAGTGGAACTATTGGTAGTTCCGCTAGACATCACTAGATTGCGTTCTTGACAGTCAGCACCAGCCAAATTTTTGGAGCCAGTTGAGTCCATGATACTGAACTACTTTTTATAAAAAAAGTTATTAAAAATCGATAAAAAAATTTTCGCCCTCCCATACAAAATCCATTTGGCTGACCGCTGATTTGTATGGAAAGGCAAATTTTTATTTTAGGTTTTCGTCAATTCTTTTTATGGAGAATAGTTGAGTATCATGAACTGAACTTGCTCCAAAAATTTGGCTGGTGGTTAAAAAGTCAGCCTGTATATTTATGTATTTGACGACCTCCGTTGCGTAATGGTTAACACGCTAGTCCGCTAAGCTAGTTTTGGGTTTGATCCCCAGCCAGGGCAAGTTGGGAAATGGCCTTTTTCCTTCTTTCTTCTTGTCTTGCGTGTTTATCTATATATGTATTTATCATAAAATATACTTAGTATCATTGAGTGCGATTTTATTTATTTAGTAAATCCAACTTTAAAAAGATTACATTTTCATATAAAAAGTTTCATAAGTAAATATTTATCTAACTAAAACTAAATTAAAATCTAAATTGAGTCAGTATCAATAATACAAGTTTAAAAACTTACTTTGGGGCTATCTCAATCATTTGTTCCTATATATTTATTTATTTATAATACATTTTCAGATTTACGCCCATTTCCATAGTCGAAACACAGGACAAACAAATGTTGCACTTTACGTTTTTTTTTTGCTCTCAGACCATACTAGGATCCCAATCCAACATGTTTTACTAATGTTGTCAACCCTGTTAAGGATGCTACCCACTCGTACATATGTAGAGTGCGATGGATTAAATTCTAAGTTCTAGTTTCTGTATACAAGCGCGCTTATTTGGATGTCGACGATAATTCCAAAGCTAATCAAAGGCTACACATTTCTAATATAACTAATGAATGTTTGATATCAACTACATAAGTACCTATTGTAAAGACATTCAAATATTAATCTTTAATTTCAATTAAATAAACATGGTTATATAATGAATGTAATTAGCAACAGGGACATAGTAATATATATCAATAAATTCTTTTCAATTTGTTTTGTAAATAAATGATCTAAAGTGAATTTAAAAATGTTGGGCTTCATCACAAAGGCGAGGTAATCCCTATGTAATCTATGGAAATTTTACGCGTGGCAGCCCGCGTCGCACACTGCGCCGCATGTCCGTGGACGCGGCCTAAAATGTTATATGTGGCACCAGATGATCGTCGCAAGCGAGGCAGACCTAGGCGGAGATGGCGGAATGACTTTACATGTCAAACAAGCGGGCTGTAGTTCTGAATATAGACCCATCTCATAATACTAAAAATAATTAAACACACTCTTGTAGACCTTAAGCTTTTCTAAGTTAGAGTTACGAAATACAAATTAAATGTTGTCGAGGATGTCGAGTGATGCTAATAAGTTTCTTCTCAACTCGGCGCACGGGGAGTTAATTAACGAACTCGCACGTACTAATTAACATTTCGTTAGTGTGTCGCTAACTCTTGTATTGAATATCATTTTTAAGTTCAATAATTGTAAGTAAAACACTTAATTTATAAAAATTAACGTGAGTTAAATTCATATTAAGTGTTGATATTTAAAATAAGTAAAAAAAAGCGGCCAAGTGCGAGTCGGACTCGCCCATGAAGGGTTCCGAAGCAGCAAGTAACATAAAAGTTTTTGTAGTTCGTTGTTGATTGAATGAAAGGTAAATTGCGGTTTACGATTTATGACGTATTAAAAAAAAACTACTAAGTAGATCTCGTATAAACTAATTTTCGGTGGAAGGTTGCATAGTAATGTACATCATATATTTTTTTTAGTTTTATCATTCTCTTATTTTAGAAGATACAGGGGGCGACACACATTTTACCACTTTGGAAGTGTCTCTCGAGCAAAATATTCAGTTTAGAAAAAAATGATATTAGAAACCTCAATATCATTTTTGAAGACCTATCCATAGATACCGCACATGTATGGGTTTGATGAAAAAAAAAAATTACTCTAAAACCCCAAAATTTATTGTTTTTTTTCTATTTTTGTGTGAAAATCTTAATGCGGTTAACAGAATACATCTACTTACCAAGTTTCAACAGTATAGTTCTTGTAATTACGGGAAAAAGTGGCTGTGATATACGGACGGAAAGACAGACATGACGAATCCATAAGATTTCCGTTTTTTGCCATTTGGCTACGGAACCCTAAAAAAGTATAAATGAAAAATTTCGCCACGAGTGAGATTCCAACTCACCTCACTCAACTAACATATGATTCCGAGAATTTTAATGCTCTCATCATTATCGTCTTTTTTAGTCTCCACTGCAGGAACACGACCCTCTCTGTACCACCAGAGCCATACTTGGCCAGAGCAGTCAGAGGATTTGGTACACTCTCCACGCTGACCAGACGGGTGGGACAGGTTTCATTGATGTTCATAAGCTTTGTATTTCCTAAGTCGCCTTCTACGACATCTACGGGAAGATTTTGAGTGGCCCTATTCTACTCTGCTGGAAACAACACGGCATGTAATCTATACTAATATTATAAAGCGGAAGAGTTTGTTTGTTTGTTTGTTTGTTTGTTTGTTTAAACGCGCTAATCTCAGGAACTAATGGTCCGATTTGAAAAATTCTTTTTTTGTTGGGTAGTCCATTTATAGAGGAAGGCTTTAGGCTATAAAACATTACGTTCCGACAACCACGCGAACGAAGTCGCGGGCACAGCTAGTGCTTTATAAATCAATAATTAAGAAATCATTTTATTAATTGAGTGAGCTAAGCAAAGGCCTCCCTTCGCTCAGCTCGCTCGCTACTCAGTGTGTACTTGAACAATCCGGCGTTTGTATATACGTCTGTTTGTAGGCGTATTTGATCGACAATAGCTCTAGTATCTTAGATAGGAGCTACATAAAATTTGGCCGAATCGGTCTGGGGCATCGAGATTTCGGGACAAAATACTGGCTTTGGCCCGGTAACATTACGTTCACTTACCGGTGACATTATGTAGTTACGCGAAGAGATTACTGCCTGTGGACAAAACAAAAAAGATTATTAATATTTGTATTAAAAGTAGTTGAGTTGGGACAAAAGAAAAGGCTTAGAATCATCAGCTGCTTATCTTCCCGCGCAGATCTTTAAATCCGATCGAGGGAATGGGCCAAAATGCAACCCATTCCTATTTTGAATCGATTTTCCATTTCCTCGCCCCCATCCATCACGCTAGAAGAAGCCTTTGAGTCTTGCGGTCCTGGGCTCTGTCTGTTGAGCCGCAAGGCCCAACATGCTCTATACAGAGCATGCGCATACGCCCATTAGGAATAAAGACATGATATTATATATAACGTGGAAGGGACATACCCGTAATAAATCGAACCACGGGCTATACTAGATCACTAAAGTATATTGAAATTAAAATAACAGTAAAAAAAAATCGACATTCCCATACAAATCGCCCGGGCGGCTGCACACTTTTGTATGGAAATGTCGATCTTTTTTTCTTTGGCTGTTTTTATAATTTCATTACACTACAATGATCTAGTATAGCCCGTGGTTCGATTTATTACAGGTATGTCTCTTCCACGTTGTTTACAAAAAATATGTATTACATATGTAGTAGTATTTATAAAAGGTTACTTTTAATTAACTGGCAACATTTTTGGAGCAAGTTCAGTCCATGATACTGAACTACTTTCTATAAAAAAAGTTATTAAAAATCGATAAAAATTTTTCGTCCTTCCATACAAAGCAGCGCTCAGCCAAACGGATTTTGTATGGAAGGACGAAAATTTTTTATCGATTTTTAATAACTTTTTATAGAAAGTAGTTCAGTATCATGGACTAAACTTGCTCCGAAAATGTTGCCAGTTAATTAAAAGTAACCCTTTATATGTATGTATTACACGATACAAAACAGTAACTGAATCAATATTTCGGTTTGCTACGGCGGCGCCACTTATACTCGTATCGTAGAGAAGCTACGTCGTAGATGTGCTACGAGCGAAATTATACAAATAAAAGAAAAATATGTTATTTTTAATAATGAAAGGTTTATAAACACAGGGTAATTTTTTATCACCAGTCTAATTTTGGGAGCAAGTTCAGTCAATGGTAGGTACTGAACTTCTTTCCCTTAAAATAATTAACTGAAGTTGGTCTGGTGGTTAAAAACGCCCTCTATTGCTGTATCATACGAAAACACAAAAAGTATTTTTGAACACATTAAAATAAAAAAGAGAAAGGCCTATTATATCGCAACAAAAACTATTATTTAATAATCAAAAATATGTTATTTAAAAACAGCAAAACCGTTACAAAACAAGTGACCGACCTAAAAACAATAACAGTTCAACAAAACGGAAAACAATAGTTCCATACAACCCTTACAATATGGCAGATTGTGCAAATGGCCATGGCAAAAACAATTCCGATATATTACGCTCTGTCCAAGTCCCGGACGCTAATTGTGAGCTAACAACTTTATCGATATATCAAACGTTACTATAATTATATGGGAGTATCAAACTTCCGATTATTAAGGTAGCGACATGTACACATAATTGGGTATTCGACTGATTCAATGTCAGCCACCACCATCGATTACGCTATTATGTATTTATAATATTTAAAACTAAAACAACATCATCACACGTTGATATTATATTGGTGTATCAACCTTAAGATTATTAAGGTAGCAACATATACACATAATTGAGTTTTCAACTATGGTGCGCTTTCCCGCTTTTTCTTCTCCAAATATAATACGTATGTCAATGGTCACCCAAGGATGCCCAAGAAATTCAGAAGAAATAGCCGAAACACTGTAAACAATTTGGCTATAGCTTTACGAACGGCCGCCTGCCTAACGTCAACCCTCTATGGGAATGCATTTATGCGAAAGTTTTACATACAGCGATATCACCTTCCTTAGGAAAGCAATTGTAGCATGAGTTGTAGTGCTTGGTTTTTTAGTGGCCTCTTACGTCATACACAGAAAGAGATGAAGTGGTCCTATTCTAGAGGTAAGCTGGAAGTAACATGACAAAGTATACAAGATTTAATACAGACAACCATCATCATCATAAGAAACATAACGTCCATTGTTGGACATAGGATTCTCCCAAGGATTTCTAAAATAACCGATCTAGAGCGGTCTGCATCTAGCGCTTTCCAGCGACCTTGGTCAGGTCGTCTGACCACCATGTGGGTGAGTGTCCTACGATTCGCTTACCAGTACGTGGTCGCCATTCAAGAACCTTTTTGCCCCATCGGCCATCGGTAATACAGACAAACAAGGATAAAATTATGTGTGTAACGACCTTAACTGTGCGTTCAAAAAGGTTGTCTCTCGTCCGCAATAGAAATGCCCAATGGGGAATTCTGGATTTAAAAGACCCTTTTCAAAAGATTATACCGTTATTTATTGTGCGAAAAGCTTTAAACGGAAAATATAAAAGGAAATTATGGGTCAACGTAAAATAAGACGCAATGGCAACGCTTCCAGATTATTTATTTTTTTATATTTTCATCGGAATTATTGTATTCAGTTTGTTAATATAAACGAATTTTTCCAATAAGGGACGCCGGACGCGTCGAATTTCGGAAAATGTATGAGTATTAACGGGATTTAACTTTTTATTTCGTTTCTGGTTATGAGAAATAAATATGAACTTTGTAAGAAATCAAATATATTATTTGGACACGAAGATTTTTTATTATTCTAAGTTTTCAAATACATTATCTTCGCTTCCTATGTCCCCCTGTTGGGGTGAAGGGCAGACAACACGTCGCCAATCCGATCTGTACGTGTAAATCGCTGCGTTCTTGGTCTCACTCCAGGACAACCCAAGGTGCTTAGCTTCTGCGATAACGGTGGAGCGCCAAGTATGTTTGGGACGACCACGCTTACGCCTGCCCAGTGGATTCCAATCAAGGGCTCTACAGGGATGATCGTGAGGCCGACGCAACGTATGACCGATCCTGCTCCACTACATTTGATACATAATTAGACAAAATATCATTAGGCAACCACCGTAACTCGGTCAAGTACTGGAGAATCAAATAAAGTATTATTAAGGAGGTAATACTTGTAAATGAGATTCGTAAAGAAACTACATTGTTTTGTCAAAAAGTAAATTTTAAGCAATCTTGTATTCGAAAATTAGTTGAAAGTATTGTAAAAGTAGAGCGATATTAACTTTTGCTAGATTTGATTAAGGATATCGGTTTTTCATCAGTATCTAAATAAACGGGCAAGTGCGAGTCGGACTCGTAGATAAGGGGTTCCGTACCACCGTACAATGTTTTAAAACGCTGAAGAAACACGTTCTTTGTGTGACGACCCCCTTTAATTTTTAACTTTATTTTATTTTTAGTATTTGTTGTTATTGTGGTCATAGTAATACATAATTGGTGAAAATTTCAAGTATCTAGTTAATGCCATTATGAAGATAAAGTTAAAAACGCTGAAAAATACACGTTTCTTGTATGACGACCCCCTTTAATTTTTAACTATTTTTTATTTTTAGTATTTGTTCTTATATCCGCCACAGTAATACATAATCGGTGAAAATTTCAAGTGTCTAGCTATTACGGTTCAAGAGATGACTGACGGACAGATAGACTCTGACAGACGGACAGACAGCGGAGTCTCAGTAATAGGGTCCCGTTTGCACCCTTCGGGTACGGAACTCTAAAAACTACTGAACTGAGCTATATTACGGTTTAGGATCGAGAGACTCACTGAGGGAATTATTCAAGGAAATAGGTATACTTACTTTTGCATCACAATTCATATTTGAAAATATAATGTATGTAAGGAAAAATATTTCCATGTTCAATAAAGTAAGTGATTTTACAGATAGAAATTTACGTAATAAGAATGACTTAGTTAGCCCTTATTACAGGTTGAATACAGTCAGTAAGTCTTTTATGGGGAAGTGTATACTTTTTTATAATAAATTGTCAGAATCGGTCCTTGATATGCCAGACAGAAAATTCAAAGCTCATGTAAAGAAAGTACTTTGTGAGAAGGCTTATTATAGGACCGATGACTATCTTAAAGACAAAAAGGTCTGGCTTGAGCTTGGCGCGGGTCCCTCTTAAAGGTTTGTATACTTAGACATGTCATAATTTAGGTACATTGGTACATACTAAATTTACAAATTGACATTATTTTAAATTTCGTAATTCTTATAATTCAATTTAATTATGACATAATAAACAATGTAATCTCTGTCCATCTATATAACTAATTTTAAGTTTTTAGTTTGTTAGTTGACGTCTTTGGAGAAAACGTGCAGTGCAGTTTGTTGCCGCTTCTTCTGCACTTGCGCCTAGGAAGCGGCGTAAACTTAGCTCTAAGTAACGATTTGACGTCAACATTTGTGCAAAACAAAACAAAGTGACTATTATTAAGAGATATTTTAAATATCCTATGATAATAAAGATATTTTGAATTTGAATTTGAATTTGAATTAAATTAGTGTTTTTAAAGAACCTATACCAACTTGTTCATCAATGTCAAAAAATTGACGACTTGAGAAGCCCGTGCCGACCTCTCGACCAACCAGTTGCTATTTGGTTGGAGTAAGGGTCCTGGACGGTTACCACAGAAGACAGTAAGAGAATTACATACAGAACGGAATCTCCTAAGGTCCCGCGCAATATGCGTCCCCGTTCGCCGTCCTTGCACCTCTCCCCTGCTCTCACCATTTTAAGAGGCGAGAGCGGGCGAACACACACGCATGACGTGTGCATAGCGGCACACGGCGGTACAAGAACGGGGGAGAAGTGCGGGGACGGGGAAAGGGGACGCATATTGCGCGTACCTAATGAGATACCGTTCTGTATGTAATACTCTTACTGTTTTTTTTTTTCTATATAAACGAGGTTGCCTGGAAGAAATTGCTTAGCGATAAGGCCGCCTTTTGCGCATTTCCTAGTTTTTAAGATAATTATGTTCTGTTTTTTACTTTTGTGCAATAAAGGGTATTGTATTGTATTGTTGTCCGCTATATATATGACGACACTATCGTCATATTTCAATGTGAAACCAAATCAGACTTTATCATCTCGTAACGCTCAATGTTGCTTGATACTGAAACGCGGATATGTAGGCACGACTCACGTAAAGAGATCACATCTTTATCCTTTATGGGGCAGACAGAGAATTTTGAGTCTTGCGGCTGTAATTAGACCTATATAGAGCCTAGCCACTTTTAGCATGAAGATAACCCAATATTATTTGCTAATAAGACATTTTAATGGGACTGTATAAGAAAAAAAATATATACATTTTGCTAGACCTTATAATAAGAACAAACTGGAAATATCCTACTTTTCCTGCAAAATATTGGCAAATATCAACATGTGATTTTATATCACCAGGGCTTCCAAACGAAGGTCCGCTCGCGTCCTAATATGAACGAAATAACAGCTAGTCGGAGAGCTCGCAATTTGCAGTAAATAAGGATATCGGTTTAACATCATTATCCTCGAAACAGGCCTCGCAAACGCGCCGAAAGCGCAAAATAAGGAAATACAGAGTTAGCACAATTTGTAGTGTGAATGAGTTCTTATATATAGTCCATTCGTTCAATTGGTAGGTATTGCCGTAAACGTGCCGACAAACTAGCGTCGGCTTTTTCAAAGACGCGGCTTGTCATACTTTTTCACATGAACTTTAACTTGCACGGAGTAGAAATTCCAGGACCTTTACCCCAAAAGTGGTTTGTGCTAAGTCCATTAGTCGCATATTACGACATCCACAGGAAGAGATGGAGTGGTCCTATTCTAACCCAGAACCACACGGGTAACCTGTATGAGTTCTTCTGTTCTCTTGTTATTGTATGCGTACAGTTAATGAGTTACGCGCTGCTCTCGGTTACTGCTACTCTGTGGTTTTCTTACACCAATTTATTACGCCGGTCTAATCGACCCTTCTAATGCGTCTAGTTCTAATTTAAATTTAATCTATATTACGTTTATTTTTGTATATACCTGTTCAGAGACTATCGTTATCATCCACTGCTGGACAGAATCCTCTCTCAATGTATGCCACTTATCCTGGTTTTAGGCTACTAATAAATACTTTTAAACTATCGCGTTGCATTATTATTAAATTAATGCATACGCGGGAATTACCGCGAAACGTACCTTTATTTATTTATTTAGCTGACGTTTCGTCCGGGCTTCACTGAACGTGGTCCCAGCCTGACTCTACTATCAAGTATACTATTCATTATATGCTACTATCAATAGTATTGGCCTGAGGAGAGTTGCTGGAAATCACTGGATGCAGGCCGCTTCCGATCGGTTGTTTTG
Organism: Acrobasis repandana; assembly: GCA_963576875.1. Lineage (NCBI taxonomy): Eukaryota > Metazoa > Arthropoda > Insecta > Lepidoptera > Pyralidae > Acrobasis > Acrobasis repandana. Next base: position 21,651,568 of record OY756216.1, read on the forward strand.
GAAATCCTTAGGAGGCCTATGTCCAGCAGTGGACTTCCTGTTGCTGATATGATGATGATGATGACTGGATGTAGGCTGCTTTTATTCAACCAACCATTTTGGAAATCCTCAAACCTGTGCAACTCGATAGTGCAAAAGTATTTTTAGGGAAGCCTACGTCTACCAACAAACTTCATCCCGCTATAGTGATTGTCTCTGTACCTTCATGTACCTTGTTCGTAAACTTTATACTGTTTCTTCTTCTTACAGATTACTACTGGATTGTCAAAAATCATGGCGAATTATTTTCTTCATATTCTCTCTTTTGACACAGCAACCGAAAACAGTGGCTTTTAGTAAGTCAAAGAACGGGGTAATGTTGGAAAATAAACAAAATTATTTCAATTAATTCACATTATAAATTCGTCCTTTCTTACGCCAGCCGTTCCATTTATAAAACGATCTACTCTTTTCACATTTTGGATTAAAACGTTTTCAACTGCTTTAAAAGTAAAAACGTTCAAGTTAAAACGCGGAATACTAACTTTGCTCTTTTTACCGAACTTTATTACACTTCTGTCCTCAAAGAGCGTGGTTACGCTTTTTGGGTTAAGCGGACTTTGGACATATTCGTAAAACGCCCTGCTGAAAATCAACTGTTTCCAAATTACTTTCCATACAAGGGACTGTTTAAATTGGTCTAGAAACGTTCTATTTTCAAAATTACTAAGCATTTTGAATTTTTTATTTTTACAGGGCGCCCAGTTGCTATAAAGATGTTCAGAAAAGACACATAAAAAGATGCAATACCGACCATACTCGTTGGGAGAGTTTGGCTTCTAAAACGACCGAATGGAAACGATTCATTAATCACAATGTTATTTAAAGACCACAGGAGGCATAAGCTTGACTCGAGACGAGATGAAATTAGATGGTTTATTTCTAAGTTCATCTACATTACTACTACTATTTCGTCCGCAATTTAGCCAGTCATCACAGCGAAAAACTGCCAGGGATAATGATGATGATGGATGTATTCTTTGCATAGTAGATACTGTAAAGGCTTCAAAACAACCAAGGTCCACGCTTAGCAAGATGGCTGAAAATAGTGACAGGAAAGCCCGTCATCGCCTATTCCTAACTCTCTGTCTTCTACAATTTTCTGAATCAATTACACATACCATTATACAAAAAAAGGGTAATTTTAAAACATAACCCTAAGGTAAATAATGCATAGTTCTTGAAATTAAAAGCCATGTAAATATAGTTCTGATTAATTGGCTATTTGACTAAGATATTTACCTTAATTTTACAAAATTAGACAATTCGAGTACTTTCGAGGTGTTAGCATAATATCACATACAAAAAGATTGTAATGTGTAACATCGTATAGTGCATTTGCAGGAAATTTATATTGCAGAAAGGTGATTTTATGTCAAGTCATTTTGCGACTACATCCCACTACGACTAAAGCATAGTCTAAAGCACTTTTTGCGTCGTACGCTGCACATTCTGCCGGATTATCAACTTAGCCGACGCTAAATAGAAGGCATGTGACGTCGTCCTTCAGATATAGAGGACAAAGGTCCGAGATGGTTTCTAATTACGGCACAGAGCGTTATGCAAATCGCGGCTCGAGGCGGCGGAGGCTCTTCTCTGTAATAAACATGCGCGGCTCTTGCGGTCGGACCACCAAATTGCTTGCTTTCCATGCCCGGCTATGCATACAGGATTCAAACTTTTCCATCAAGGATTTAAGTAAGAATCGAGTCAAATCGGCAATAGTCATCATCATCGTCCGAGCTTACGTTAGTAATAATATTATCTTTGTCCGAGCGTATTCCCGGTCGCATCCTCAGCGGTAACGCTTTAGAGCCCGGGGGCGCTACCAAACCTAGTGATTTGACGAGGTTACTGGTTTTTACACAGAGCGATTGCCGTCAAACCTCCGCAGTCGGCAGTAGTGTTTGCGTAATAATCCCTAGAAGAACGTCAAAATGTTTATTGTAGTGCTTTACTTTTTGCTTTTAAACATTTTTCATAGTCTTCAATTTACCTGCAAAGCACAAATCCGTTGCAGTTTTTCCACAGCTCTAGTGTTTATCATTACTAATAATGATTTAAAGCCAGCGGCGAAAAGGCACGACCCCATCTATTTAGCGGGGATGCGTTCCGGCAAATTGAACGGCGCGTGGTCGAGGATACCCCGACTTTCCCGAAACTAGGGCAAAAGCGTCGCTTAGCCGCTTCCATTCCGCCAATAATTTTTCACAGGAAGCCGTCTCGCGAGCCAGCGGCCGCCGATTTAAACGAGTTTACGAACACAGCTCTAAAAGTGTGTTCGGAATTTTCACGACATTTATATCGCAGATCGTGTTTGAGTGGCCAAATTTAAAAGTCACTAAAAATCCGGTGACAAACGTTCGGTTGAAAAAATATTCATTTTTCACACCGACGGCAATATTTCCGTTTGTATTCGAACAATCGATGTGCCTTTTGCTCGTTTTATTCGAATGGTACAAAGGGCGCGGGACTAAGCGACGTCGTCGGGGGTTATTCGCACGTATTCGGAATCGCTGCATTTTCGCGCGGCGTTTGCGAACAAGTCGTTACCGGTGTAGGATCGCGAGCAAAAAGTATAAACAGCTCCATCGGCCTTTGTAAATGCACACGGGCGGTGGCGTAGACTTGTGTGGAAATGGATGGTAAATATTGCGGCTTTCTCGCAATAAGCGAGTGTCGGATGAACTGAATGAATTCAGCTTGTGATTTCAGCGGTAAGAAGTCCACATCTAGATGTAGGTTAGACGGACATCAATCGTATTAAATGGTTGGTTGAAATATAAGATTGTAAACAATAAGATTTGAGATAAGTACATTATAAAATCATTTCAAATAGAACTAAGATTTATTCCATGCTGGTCTGGGAGAAAAGAAAAAACTTAGAATGTACCAACTAATTTTCTTCCCGTGCGATTGTTAAAGCCAATCGGAGGACTGGGCTAAAACTACGAATCATTTTAATAGGCGATGCGACTATCAACCTATTACTATTTTGATTCCTTTTTCCACCTTCTCGTCCACCATTACGCTAAAAATGGCCTATGGGTCTTGTGGCCCTGGGCTCTTTATGCTTAGAGCTACAAGACCCAAAATGCTCTATCTGCCTCATTAGGGATAAAGACGTGATAGCATGAATGTATGTTATATGCATGCATACGCATAGTAAAGATAACATGTATGTTGCTCGCTCAATTTTTCATACGTATTCTTCCTCTACCTATTCTATTGTTTATTTTTCTTAAAAAAATATATTATTTATACGTACTTGTAGGTATCATTTTAGTTCCACAGTTTCTCATTTCATTTGTTACACTTTTCGAACTGTGTTTTTTACACTGTGTCTTTGCTGTGTCGTCTATTGAGATAGCTGTTCTATAAACAACGGTGTTCTCTCATAAAGAATTCCCAGCTGCAACTCTAAAGCTACACACTAAGGTCCTATATGATACTCAGTACCTTAGTGTGTACATACAGTATACTGGTAACGTGTGAAACACGTTGCAGAAATAAACAAATAATACTCGAGCGCTCCTTTCGATTCAGTAAATGTCTTTACGCTTGTTTTGTTGTCATCCCGGTGATTCTATGGTTTTAAGACTCTTTCATTTTAGCTGTGTAAAGTCATTTTCAGTAAATTGGATTGGAATCAGCGTTCGGGAAGTTACGCAGTGTCTTCTCGTCCATAATACCTCAGAGCCTAGAGACAAAAGTTTATAATCAATGTGTGTTACCAGTGACGATTTATGGCTCTGAAATGTGGTTCCTTACTCTCATATGAAATTGTGGTCTCATAAGAAGGCTCAAATTGCATATATCTAGACATATAACTGGTTGAAGCTTGAAAGATTAAGCTGGGTCCAGACGGGTGTAAAGTGTAATAACGGGTGTGACGTAGCACGCACGTGAAACAAATATAGAACTTGTTTAGTAGACAAAAAGAGTGAGAGCCCGCTGCGCCTCGCTATGCATCGCTACGCAGCGCGGCAAAGCGGGCTGTCGCTGAAATCAGTATCTTTTTGCCTAGTAAACAAGTTCTATATTTCTTCAAAAGTGCGCGCTACGTCGCGTTGCGTCGCGTCTCGGTGGGAACTGACCCTAACGAGTAATGTAACGCTCGTAGTGCCGTCCACACATAGAATTCGCGACATTACACGTTACATCCGTCTGGATCCAGCTTAATATAGTGAATCATATCATATTTGACCATCAGTATGAAAAACTACCGATATATGCAATTTCTTTGAAATAATTACAAAACTGCCAAAATCTAACATGTCATTTTAAAATACAAGCTATACTGCGTTTTTATGGAAAAGTCTAGGGTGAGGGGACTCTTAATAAACAGGTACTAAACAAAGGTGGCATTGTGGCGTTAATTATTCATTCGTATTTCATAAGCGGCGGTTAATGAAACGGCTTGAATTCCATAAATAATGGGGAAATGTAAAATAATACGGGGCAATTAACAAGAGTATGGCCGTTTGTGTGCATAAATGGTGTAAGTGACAGGCAGTCGAGGGTTTGAGATGCTATTAAATATGCCAGTATTTAAAGGTTGTTTCGTTCACGTTCATAAGGAATTTATTCGATAGACTAGTAGCTATTTTCAATATAAAACAAGTAATTCATTTAAAAAAAGCTTTTAAAAACAAGCTTTTACCTAAATCAATAAACTAAAAAGTTTAAAGTGCTCCTCAAAACAAAAAAATTGAGCCTAAACTCGGTGGGGTTATGTTGTTTAATCACAGAAATGCCGTGGCCACCTTCTGGCTTCATCATGAGATCAGGTCATTGGTACCATAATAATTGCATTGCCCAACTTACATAAGTATGTGAAGTTTAACACGATCGAGTAATGAAAAGTGGGTTTAGTTTGCAAGATTTGATTACGGACTCACAATAAGCGGGACAAGTGAACATAAAAATAAAAGCTTGTAAAATGGTATGTGTACCTAAATGATTACCCAGTAACTATCTAGGTCGATCCAAGCAAGCAAGACGACCTCCGTGGTGTGGTGATCCCCAGCCAGGGCAAGTTGGAAAATGGCCTTTTTCAAATTGTCCTGGGTCTTGGGTGTTTATCTATGTATTTATTATAAAATATAGTACCGTTGAGTTAGTATCCTATAACTCAAGTTTAAACTTACTTTATGGCTAGCTCAATCAGTGTGATTTGTCGCTATATATTTATTTATTTATAAGCAGCCAATGACAGCAGCCCCAGTAACATGACATGACACTGTTGTAAATGGGAAAAAAACCATTGAATTTGCGACACTGTTACCGACACCTAGTAATTGTTCAAGTTTTTACTTCTGTCGGCACTTCAGGAGCGCCACTGTTTTTTTTTTTTTTTATCACGCGATGACTAGTACCATCTCGCTCGTTATAATTATGTAGAGCGAGATAGTGATAGGCCACATGGGCTAGATAAACGCTGTTGACTGTGCCATACTAAGGGGTCAGGTATCTAGATTTAAAAGCCCGAAGTGGAAGCTGTGCTATCGTTATCATCCGCTTCCCGTCTATCTCTTGGGCAATGCATCCTCGAATGATTTATCTACTTTGTAATAAGTGTCATTACCAAAATATGTTCTAAATTGTTCGCATAAGTTACGAATTTCACGAAGGTAAAATGTTTCAGCAAGTGTGAGGAATTTTATACGTGTTTCGGAAAATTAAATTATTATATGCTCAAATTGGCTTTAAATCTTTACCCACCTTAAATTCGCCTGGCAAATTTTTTAACAGAAAATTTTATTTTAAATATATAAACAAACAACATTATCATCATATCAGCTACAGGAAGTCCACTATATGTATAGGCCTCCCCCAAGGATTTCCAAACATTCGATTGGAAGCAGCCTGCTGCTTTTTCTTGCAATGTTGCTTAGGTCATCCACCACCTAATAGGTGAGTGTCCTACGTTTCGCTTGCCGGTAACTGGCGGCCATTCAAGAACCTTTCAAACATATTCAATTCAAAAATAGATCTCGTAAAGCGCAGAATTGTTTACCTTAACCTTAATATTTTTTTAATAAAAATAATTTTATTAAAATTCGATACTTTCAACAGCTTTGATAATATAAAATAATTTTATATTTTCGAGAAATGAGCGCTACGTGATACAGCAAACTTCATTTAATTCCAAATTATTAAAGTATTTTCTTGTAAAATCCAAATCAGAAATTAAAAATCTTTATTTGCCAGAATAGATAATAAAATGTGTTCCTAACCATTCGCGCTATGTTCATTTACGTACAGTGCTTTAATCTTTAGTCTAAGTTAAATGCCTAAAGCCCTAATAAAATTAAATCATCGAAATCTTCGTGTAAAGCGGACAGCTAAAAGACCATCCTTATTAGGCGAAGCGTTAAAATTTTATGGTAATATCATTAAAGTTAGCCGCTTTCAGGCGCAGACTTCTATTAGCATGGATGTTACAGGTAAAAGTAAAGCCAAAATATTGAAGTAAATAATTGTAATATAAGTTAATTTTATAGTTACTTAATTAAAATGTGCCATGTCGTCAAAAATTTGCTTATATCAGCACAACCTGTAGGTTGACTGGTAAAAAAGACGCTGGGCCTTAAGTCCTCCTGTTACATTTTTGTAATAAAGTTAAATAAATAAATAAGTTCATATTGATGTTCGACTGCATGACTGTGTCATTGCTACTCATATTTTAATATCTATTGGTTATTATTTATAATTTATATTTTAATTTTAACTGCGCCACCTGTAATCTTACTCATATACTTCGCACTCCTTCTCTTTATGGTTGCCTGTAAGAGATTGCTTCGGCGATAAGGCCGCCTCTTGTACCTTATTTTATTTAAAGTTTCGTAAACTTTGTAATTTTTCTTATTTGGTGCAATAAAGATTTTTGTATCGTATTGTATTGTATTGTATTGTACTCGTTATTGGCTGGAGGAAACCTCAAGGGTTAGAGAAATGAAAAATAGGTATTTGTAAAATCTATTGCTGTGGCGCTGTGCCTGAACTACAACCGAGCAAGTGCGAAAGAGACATACTGCAGCTTGGACTGAAAATACCTATTAAAAAAACAGAAAATAACGATTCGTAGTCCCCTGATTTCTTCTCCAAAACTTAACAAATATAAGTACTTTTTTCATTACGAATTAACAAAGACTTAAGCGGTGTTACTATGTTTTAATTTTTTTATATAATCTAGTCAAATTTAATTTTTGGATGTTTGAAAGCAGCGGAAAATCTGGCCATTTTTTAGGTTTTTGAACGTTCATTATCTCTTTTAATAAATAATTTATAAAAAAAAAGAAAAAATTGAGACATGCTAATAGTGGCTATAGATATTCAAAAATATAACTCTACCGGGATTATCCAGGGAGGAAACAGGGGACTACGTTTGTATGGAAAAACGGCCCTTGTGTTTCGTATTAAGCCTAGCAATGTGTCTTGAAAATAAAACCTAAAAAAGGCCTTGATTAAAAGTATGGGCATATTTTTCCTCTATTATTTTAATATAAGTCTATGTTCCTAAGATCCAGTAAAAAGGACGTAACCGTTGCTACAAGTCGAAAAAATAAATCAGGGCAACTATAAAACAAATGGTGGGCAAGGATATTATTAACTTGAGACGATTTCATTGCTAATGAGTCGGGAGAGATGCTGTTTTGTACTTCGCAATGCTTTGAAGTGTATTTTATGACGAGGTTTTACTACTAAATACCTAATTACCGCTCTCTAGAAAGCTACATGACCAGTGTTGCCACGATTTATTGCAATCGTGGCAATTTGGCAGGCTTCAACCACTATAAAGAGACTTTTCAGAATACTAAGGGTTGGATTATAATAATAATAAAACACTTTATTGCACCGAAACACTAGAAGACACTAGAAAACACAAATAAGGTGTACAATAGGCGGCCTTATCGCCAAAGCAATCTCTTAGAGGCTACCTTTGGGTGACAGGATTGGCTGAAAAATAATAAATCTCATCTGTCAGCACGGAACAGCACTATCCTATGCTGCTATCCTTTTCTGTCGCTCAGAACAGTAATTTGCTAGAGCGAGAGAGAAAGGAACAGAGTGATTTGTCCACAGAGCTGTTATTTAAAACTAGAGAAAAGACACCACATATCACTGTTTTGTCCCGTTCAAGTGTAGCTATCTCCCTAAACTTCACTTAGTCGCTTGCTATAGCTTATACCTAGTACTCTCGACTCGAAAACTGTTTCACTGTCTCGGCCACCACTCCGTTAGTGCTTTGGTCCACTGACTGTCTTCTTTTTTAGCCAAGTGTCCCACCCGTTCCCACTTCAACTGCGTCATTCGTCTAGCTACGTCTTCAACTATTATTCTACGACGAATTTCTACGTTTAGTACACGATCCAGCAGCGTGACGCCGAGCATGGTACGACACGAGAAAAAAATTGCAGAGTAAAATAAAAAATGAAGAAATGCGCCCAATTTTATCCGAGCAACAAAAGAACGCAGGATTCTCAATTTGTCACCCTCAAAAACAATTAACAACAATACACCCAGCTAATCATAATACGGAGAACAATGAAAATAAGAACAAAACAAATGAGCTACGTGATAAATCGACGCCGTTGCAGGAATAACTTCGTTCATTCCTTCTTTTGTCCGATTGATTGCAGATAATTCCGACTTCCGACAGAAATAGGATACAAAATTGCCTTTCGGTGGTCGGTGAGTGCGCTATTTTCTTGCCTCCACAAAGTAAAAGGAGTACAGAAGAGCATACGTCGCAAATCCATAAAATATATCAAATTGTTAATACAAAGCAATAAGATTTCAACACACTTCGACCACAAAACATCTAACCGAGTAACATCTTATTTTTTTGACAACGATCTTATCTTATCTTATCTTGCATTGGCTATTTGGCGTTTTAGCAAAATTTTTGCACATAGAAAATGAAGACAGTAAGTTGACATTTTATAGACTGTTATTTCGATCTAACGGCTCAGCAACTACGAGTAACTTCGGATATATTTAGAATAACACTCCAAGCAACTGGTGTGCTATGTTTTCAGTTTATACTCTTGTGGTCTCCAAATAAACAATCTCAATCTCGACTTCCATTTATTTGTCTCGACAATTTACATTTTTGAAAGATTATGCATAATTTAAAAAAAATAAGTTTTAACTACTAATATACTATAGAGTTATTCTTCTAGGCTTTACTTTATTTTGCAACGTTTTAGCGGGAACCATTTAATATGTTGTTTTGGCGGGAAGCTCTATGGAAACCGCTATATACGTAGACTGAGTAGCTCAGTTTCAGCTACTATATTTTATAAGCTGCGGTTCGCCATGAATTGAGACTTTGCATGCTAAACCCCATTTCAGTTCACATTTAGCTTCTCAGCAAACTTGCAAATTTTGTTACCCTCAGCTCCAGCCTACTTTAGTTAGCAATTCAGACAATAGATTGCTTGCCAGCTTAGATATCACCTTCAAAGAACGTGCCTCCTACAAGGTAACAGGTCACAACCACAGAAGACAGTAAGACTATTACCACAGAATAGGATACTAGTACTCCGTACAGAAGTCTCACTCAGCAAAGAAATTCAAAGAAATATCTACTCAATGTGGTTAGAGATATGGTGGATATGGTTTAATTTAGCTCACGTCAGAACTCAGCACCTTTTCGTTTAGATACCTAGACATCCATTGCAGGCCATTTTCATTACTATTACTATGGACATTCGTATAACTGAATTTACCACTTGGAGGGGCCGCCGCGCTCTTAGCAATAATGTAGGTTAGTTTTCGATACCTAAACGGGAAGTGACACAGGCCTGGTATTACATAACACAACGTAGTTTTCATGTGTGTAAGTGCTCAAACTGGCCAACACTAGTTACCAGATATTTCAAAGTATGTCATAGCTAGACGACTGCTATCTAATGATGTGAGCTAGGATAAACAGTGAAATTTTAAGGCTGAGACTCCATTGCAGCTGAGCGAGGATGTGATGTGTTTTGACAACCAATAGGATTCCAATGTCACTAGCTAGTATATACTATCTCTATCTTTTTCGTTGTTTTAATATCAAAATGTCATTGTCTAGCGGACCGCCCCGGGTGTCATCCGATTGGGAGTGACACCCAAATCTCCTATTTGCATGCACCCCATTTCTAGAAATAACTGGACATGGGGCGGGGCATATTTAGCTTTTACCCTTCCTACAAAATCTGGTACTGTTGGATGTTGTATCACCGCATCGGGTGCCACCCATGCTAACTACGCCACTGCCACAAAAACATAAGTCCCCAAGACAGCTCACAAAATCGCCAAAGCAATTTAAAGCAACCCAATTCCAAAGCAAACACGAGTAACTCCTCGAAATCTTTTCTCTAAACAGCGTCTTATGTAACTGCATACATGAATGATGGAGTGTACGTTCGAATAGCGTTTGGAGTGACGAAAAATGCTTCCTAGGACTTTGTGATTCCTCTCTTTCGTATCTATGAGTTCATCATCATCAGCAGGTCTTTTTAGTCTCCACTGCAGGAGCACGACCCTCTCTGTACTGCCAGAGCCATATATTAACCAGAGCAGTCAGAGGATTTGGCCAACACTCTCCACGCTGGCCAGACGGGTTGGAGAGGTCTCATTGATGTTTATAAGCTTTGTTTAGCTTGTGTTTCCTAAGTCGCCTTCTGCGACATCCACAGGAAGACTTGGAGTGGTCCTATTCTACTCTGCCGGGAACCACACGGCTTAGTGTACTATCTATGTGTTAGTGGCCAATATTTGCTTCAAATTTCTTAAGATTAAAGGAACACTTAGACTGCTGGAAAACACACCGTGTGTGTTTTTTTGGATGGCAAAACACTCCATTATCTCTGCCAAAAATAGTCATTATGTGCGTTTTTTTTCGACACAATGACACCGTCAGTCAGACACACAGTCAGTGTTTTGTCTTTTGTAACACACACAATGCGTTTTCCTGCAGTCAAAGTGTCATTCTTGCAGTTTAACGACTGCCATCTTAATAATTGACATCTTATTGAGGACATCTTAATGGCTGCCATCTAGTGATAACAAGCCGGATCAATGGGATAACATGACTTTGGAAACATGTAGAAGTTTATTAATTTGCGATATACGCGTAACTGACGTAAAAAGTCAGCTACTGGCTGACATTTGATTTGGATTCGACCTCTCGCGGAGGCCTTCCTCAGGGCGAATGTGACTAGCGATGCATACACGAAGATGTCCCGAGCCGCACTGAATGTAATAATGTAGAAGCTTCCTGTACAGTGCCACTTAGGCAAGCACACCCATCTAAGATCAGGCCGTACCCAGAAACGTTTTACAAGTTACTTATCGTAACATACCTCTGAACTAACCACCACGGCTTCAAAATCTTAGCAAATCCCCAAACTGCATACCTATATGGATGAGGGAACATGGAGTGCACGTTCAAATAGCGTTCGTAGACGTGAAAAATGCACCCCACTTACACCTTAACTATCCGTCTTAGGAACAGCTAAGGCGAATTCTTTCTTGGCATTTAGTAACTATGTGCTAGCATTGACTAGAAGACTGAAAAAGCCATACAGAACACGTACTCTGCTAGAAAGACAAGACAAATACTACTCGCCCGCGTCATACAATGGATGATTTCGGCTGACGGTATCCACGAAAAAATCAGAGATGGCACTTCTTGATTCGTAGAAAATAAACGCTTATACCGTCATCTCTCCGAAATTAAGCGGCACTACTACGAATCTACCTTCTTTAGAACTAGTAGCTTCATCTTGCTACAACATTTAAACTAAATCGAATTACACTTCAAAGTATTAAGATTGTCAGTTGTTCGTCTATGGTGCTAGTGGCTAATCCAAAGAGCAATAATGTACCTTATGTACCTTCGGCTAATCTTAAAAAGTCAGATATTCATGGTTACATCTTACATACTCGTAGCTTAAAAGATTTTGCCTTTTAAATCATGGAGGACCTCAATATAAAGTGCCACTACCAGTTGCCTCTATCTAAGTTCAGCTTGTTACGTCACACAGCGCTGAGTTATCGATCTCCACCGCTTCAAAATCTTAGAAAATCTTTAAACTGCATACATGAATGATCGAGCGTTCGGAGTGGTGAAAAATGCTCTCCATTTACAGCTGACAGACAATCCGTCGGCGAAACAGCAGATACAAAAGGGTTTAGTTACATCCAAAGTAGGCGCCAGTTACGAGTAAGTACGTTCTGTTCTATATTTGTTTATTCCGTAGAAGAAGGCACTTACCCTAGAATTTTCCATACAAACGTATGCTTTTATTTTGAGATGACATGTCAGATTTAGACAAAATTTTGTAATTTTTACACACAACAATATGTGAAATTTTTCACCGCTAGTGAAATTGGTAGTGCACTGAGACGCATTAAAAAAAGGCATCAAATAATTTTTATTTATTGTGTGTTTTAATATTAGTGTTTGTGTGTGTGTGGCAGTGGGCGGGGCACATAGCGCAAAGAACCGATGGCCGATAGGGCAGAAAGGTTCTCGAATGGCGGCCACGTACCGGCAGGCGCAGCGTAGGACAAGCAAGGTTGCAGGAAAACGCTGGATGCAGGCCGCTTCCAATCGGTCGTTTTAGAAATCCTTGGGGGAGGCCTATGTCCAGCAGTGGACTTCCTGTGGCTGATATGATGATGATGATGTGTGTTTAAACAATTTTCCCATTTTCATCATCATTCATTGAATGATGATGACGATGGGTTGCATTCTTAGCTGTACTGCTTGGGTGTTCGCGGAATAATTTCCGGATTTCCAAGTGGAAAATATGCAAAAATCATTAAAACGACTGGGTGGACACTAAGTTTGACAAGTCGTCTGCCTAATGCATATACGTATTTGTGATGTGTGATAAATGTAATTGAAATATTTTTATCACAATAAACAATCAAATAAAGAAACATACGTCAACCTTCCTTGAGAATTCAGTTGTTGCGATCTGTAAATTTCGTAAGAGGTGACTGGGGTACTTGTACTTTAGTCGCCTCTTACGAAATCCACAGAAGAGATAGAGTGGTCCAATTCTAGGACCATTCAGGCGTTGTTGTCACCAATGAAAGCATTCGTGCAGAAAATATTATTATTTTCATCAAAACTCAGAATTACATTGGCAGAGAAGTGAACCAAGCCATTTTCTACAATACACAGCCTCAAGGTGCTTCAACAAGATTTATGATGGACGAAAACGCCGGAATTAATCCGAGGAACACGGTATTCCGATTAAATTTATGTTGGATTGCTAGCTCTGGGATATAGTTGTGTTTATAGCTGTTTGAGACCTAAATTGAGAGCTAGGCAGTGATCTATAAACTATATAAAAGCTACAGATAGCTACAGATGTAGACTGTATAATAGGATTAGTGGACTTGCCGAGATTCAACATATATCCTTAAATAAATTTCGTAGTGCCATATTAGAAGCCTAGGTCTGTGAACTTTCTATCATTTGTATTATTATTGCTATTATTTCTCTCACACATACACTCTCCCTGCCAATGGAATCCGCTGGCGGCTCCCAAACAACAGATTTTGGCGGTAAGAGGTTTTTTTGTTTATCTCGTCTTGTGTACATACAATTGCAAGATGTATTAAGTAAACTAAAAATGATTGTTACCCAAAAGTATGCAGGGCTTACCTTAAATTGGTTAAATAATAAGCTTTTTATGATTTATTTGTAAGTTCTTTGTATACAAGTGTTGTATTAACTGTTGGTAAACTAAAATACAGATACATTATCACGTTTTTATCCCTAACGGGGTAGACAGAGCCCAGGGCTGTAAGTCCCAAAGGTCACTTTTAGCGTGATGGTGGGCGTTAAGATGGAAAAACGAATCAAAATAGTGATGGGTTGCTAGCCGCATCGCCTATTAACATGATTCAGATTATCGCTCATTCCCTCGATCGACTTTTACAATCTGCGCGGGTAGAGAAGCAGCTGATACATTCTAAGTTTTTTTGTCCCATATCAGCATGGAAGCACAAAACCTGACTCTATTAAAAGTACATTCAAGTAGATATGATTCAAAAAGCGGCCAAGTGCGAGTCGGACTCGCCCATGAAGGGTTCCGTAGCAGCAAGTAACATAATATAAAAGTTCTAAAGGTAAATTGCGGTTTACGATTTATGACGTATTAAAAAATAACTATCTATGATACCGAGCCCGCTATAGTTTTAATTGAAAGTACATACTTTGAGGTATATACCACATTTTTTTCAGAATTATTTTAGTAATACATATTTCAAAAGTTACGGTGGGGGGACACCTCAAATTTTAACTTTGTATTAGATTATCTCAAGACTGGGGGATTTGATCTACATAGTTTTAGAGTTTGTTGCATTTTAAAAGACCTTTTCAACGATAGGCCCATACGTTGGGGTTAATCCAATTTAATTTTTTAAATTCACTTTTCGTTGTATGGGAGGGGGGGGGGGGCTAAAAAAATCATTTTTTCATAATTTTAAATCCAACTTTTGGAACTTCAATTTATATCTCTCCACCAATTTTCGTGACAATCGGTGCAGTAGCGGCGGAATACGAGCCCGGACGGACAGACAGACGGACGGACATGAAGAAACTATAAGGGTTCCTTGTGGACTACGGAACCCTAAAAACTAGGTACATCTTGTTTTACGCCAATCCCATTTACTGAAATTACTACACGCCCATTGGACCAATCAGTGACTACTGTATGACGCTGCGTCATAGCAAAACGTCTTTAAATACACTTACTTACTATATTCTTTTGATAGCGGAATTTGGCCTACAGTTGTCGGCGAAGGTAAGTGTTACTATGTATCTGTAAGATTACGTTTTTTTTATTATTTATTTTTGGGAATATTTTAGAGTCAATTAAGGTTTTTCTAGCAAGAAGAAAAAATAAGTCATCAATCACTGAAATTAATGCTTTTCTAGAATCAAACGTTCGTTTAGTATTTTCATACAAAAATATAAGCAAATATGAAACAAGCAAAGTTTAGAAAAATCACCTCATGTACCTATGAGGTAAGCCTATCTTTTACTTTTAATTATAAAATAATACTATCACTTTTTTATCTGTTAAACTAACTTCCGACTTTTAAGTCGACTAAAAATCAATGCTACTGCCAACAACACCCCGGTTAATTAAGGATGTCCTAAACTCATTAAAATTGATAGACGTTTCTATCAGCGAGTTAAGGCGCATCGCGGTGGTTATTTCATTAACCGGTGCTGCCCGTACGATTAATCAATGTCTCCGAAATTGCGCGTCGGAGACTGATGGTGCGTAGTGATGTGCCGTTGCATGATTTAGTCGAGTAATCGAGTTGCAACTGTGTATGGAGTGTGATTGGAACGATTTGACGTTTATTGGCATCATTGTGTGAATTAATATGCTGATATTAAATTATTTAATTACCTATTATAAGTACATATAGTTTTGTATCATCATAACGCGTACCCGGTTGTATCTTAAACCCGCTCCACAAGACAACCCAGCTCCGGGACCGATAATGTAATAATTTTTAAATGTAATAATTTAATAAATGTAATAATTTTTAAATTCGTTAATCTAAGGCGAATTATCGTGTTGGCTAGTAATACAGAATAAGTATCGGAAAGCTCCAAGTATCCCGAATAAGTAAAGTACGGGCGCACGAAAAAAAAAATAATACATATTTAAATTAATCTTATAATATAAAAATGAATCGCTGAATGTGTTGCTAAGCGCAAATCTCGAGAGCAGCTGAACCGATTTCGCTAATTCTTTTTTTAGAATATTCCTTGAAGTACGAGGAAGGTTTTTACAGAGCTTAAATACCCGTGCAAAGCCGGGGCGGGCCGCTAGTTTTAAATATAATTGAATTAAGCTAGGTATTAAAGTTCATAACTTAACTTAGAATATTTATTTTATTTTTTCAATGGTGAATTTTACTTAGTTTTTGTGCAAGATGAAGTAAGAGAGCACTACACATACGAGTAAGCCACTTAATTCGTACAATCTGTTAGATTTTCAATCACAGCGCTAAGCAAATTAGAGAATAAAAATCTGCGATCTTGACATTTGAAGACTAATTCGAATTCCACTTGAAGTTCACTAAGCCGTCATAATTTTAATCGAGTTACAATCGACTAAATAAATTGAGTCGTTGGAGCCAGGTCTACTAGTACCTACAGCTTCACAATTACACTGGTTGAGTGAACTAAGATCGGGTCAGTACTGGCCATAATCGAACCTAGACTCGATTTAGATGCTCACGACGCTTCTAATGCGGATGCGGCAATTTGTGTACATAGACGTCTATTAAAAGATTTTAAAGTAAAGCTTATATTAAAAGTGAAGCCTTTATTTCTTTAATGAGCTGTAATATATTTAACATTTTAATTTAGATTAAGGGTCACTTAAAATATTGGTTATTTTATGTTAATTTTATTACGAAATGATAAACAGTTTTGAGGTTGCAAATATAAAGAACTTTTGTCATATTGTCGCCACAAAAATATAACAGGACTTATGTGATGATGCTACACCATTCAATTCGATATTTTAGTTTCGAAGTTACGCTAACAAGATATAGGTAGTTTAAAAACTAAAACCCCTACGCTTATCCATTAAATGCAAGCACAGCAGGTAAAAGCAGCTAATAATGTAAATATAAGTATTTTTGAAATTTCACTATATTCAGGAGTTTACAATTTATTTCAAATGACTTGCCACTTCAAGGTCAATTGCTTCTAACTTCACCTTAAGTCTATATACTTCTATATTTTATAGAAGTCTGAATCGTCATAGCAATTTGTAATGGACTAAAGTAATTACTGAATGCGCTTTAATAACAGTCATGTTAAAAAGCTGATTTGTGGTTGCAATTACATTTAATTGGGATCATTTTCCATTTGTTAAGGTAAGCTTATGATTGTGGCATTCAATCATTTAATTTTATGATTTTTTTGTAATAATTTGAACACTTCACAATTTGACTAATTTAACTTATGGATTTAGGTTCGAATGTACAATTAGGACAATTTTTGAACTCCATGAATTAGAACGTAATCCGTTCTAATTCATGGAGTTCAAAAATTACGTACAGAATAAACCATTTTTATTTTTTTTATCTTACGAATAACAAAGCTACACTAGACTCTGACTTGTCTATTTTAAAATGAATACATCTGTTTTCTTTTCATGCAAGTGCGGATTCGTGATTTTCGTGAAAGATTTAGATTCGATCTACTTTAAACTTGGTCCTCATTATATGCACCTTTTTTGGTTGTAAACCAAAAACCGTACCGGGAGTACGCTACAAAAAGTGTGTGTGTGTGATAGTTCTCTATGGCATACCAATGTACTTCTGTACATTGGTATGCCAGTGATAACCAACAAACCAACCAAACAATTTGTATCAACAAACTGGGTACGCAGTTCCATATACCGTAGAAAAGAAAATACAAAGCTCAGTATTTATTTCCATTTATATAACTTATATCTCTTTTCTAAGAAACGTTGACGATTCAAACATTACGAATGGAGCATACATTGGATTCCGAAGTAACGACTCGTGAGAGATAAGAGTGTACGACAGCGAAACCACGACACTCGCGACACTCGACACGCGACATCCGTCTTCCATTCCCTGCTCACTGACTGCACCGCGATAGCTCAGACAAAGAAACCAATGGCAATTTTAATGCTCCTTTGCTCTTTAGGCGGCGATACCATTGCACCGCGCATCGTCGCAGAGCGCGGGGTGGCAGATTTTAACATTGTATGCAAGTGTCTCAGTTTGTATAGAAAACTCGCCTAGTCCAACACACTAAAAACAAGTCAAGGCGCGGAAGCGTCAGTGTGTTGAACGACACTAGTATTCTATTCTGTGGTTGAACCGCGCTCCACGACGCGGCGACGATAGTGCGCGCGGTGCAGTGGGTTCACCGCCTTATAGCAAACAAAACCTTTGTAACGATGATGTTCGTTTTCACCTCCTTTCTCCAGATGGAGATCTTATTATACCATGGACAGGATCAGATGATCCTGTCCATGGTATAATAAGATATGGTACTCTCTTCCCGCGATTGCCCAAGACTACGTCACGAATGTCAAGAAAACTGTTACCACTGACTTTTATTTTCAGTAAATTTAAGGACTTTCTCAATTAGTTAATAAATATAAAATAAAAAAGTCCATAATTAGTTCATGATTATTGATTATTATAGCATATGATAGTGGCAACTCTCCCATGACCAGCTGTCACGGGAAGAGAGTACCATATCGTATTAAACCACGATCTTATCCATCTTACTTTTAAAAACTACATTTCAAATTTCATTCCTTAATTACTCGAATCACACATCTCTTTTTATTTGACTCATTCCACTACCACCTCTCATCCTGAGTGGACATTCAGGAATACCTACCTACTTATTACTTATAAAGTCTAATTATAATTTTTTAGTTTATAAATAAGCGTTGTTGAGTCTCTTACTGCTCTCCACTACATCTGCCTACACCTACTCTGTACCTACTTCTCATGTGTGACTCACCTGACGGGCACCGGGACAAGTCGAGGCCCCACACATTTATAGGAAAACAATTCACAAAAGAACACTTGACTTAGCCTCGCGATTTCCCTAGAATACGGTTGCCAAGATCTTATAATTTCTTTCTGATAGCATTTGGGGAGTTAAATTACGTATGTTGCAACCGAGGGCCTATCGCGATTGGTATCGCAGCACATATAAATCGTGGGATGTCGCCGCCATTTTGGATTACCAAGAAAGTATTCTCTTAAGTTTCATTAAGCGATCGGCCGATAGGATACGGGTTAAGGATCGCAACACACTAGTGACTTTTGCGAGTATGTGGAATGTGTAGATATGGAAATGTCATGGTCTCTCTATTTAAAGGTGGAAATGGCCTTTAAATAGAAATAGATAATGACAAATCACACTAATTGAACTTAGCCCCAAAGTAAGTTTAAAATTGTATTATGGGATACTAACTCAACGATACTATTTAATAAATAAATGTATAGATAAACACCCAAGACCCAGAAGAATTTGATAAAGGCCATTTTCCAACTTGCTCTGGCTGGGGATCGAACCCAGAACCTCCGGATTGGCGGACTAGCGTGTTAACCGTCGTCAAAGCATTTATAAATATTTTCAATGATAAGATAAATTCAATAATGTATAACTTAGTCGCATCACATTTATGCCTCATCACGTCGAGTCGTGTAAAGAACAATTTAATTAACATTGTTATAAAATCTGCGCCAATGAATGTGGATTGACACAATCTGAGGTCAATCCAGAAAGGCAAGTTAGTTGTGCATTAAAATTATGTACATGGGTCATTTTCTTTTATTCATGAATATTGTCTCTGATATTAGAGCGTTAATACTAGAACGTTTAAGGTATCGAATACAACATGATCGCTGGAGTATTCAATACACGTGCAATTTCGCGACTATCTAACGCAAAACACGCACGTCTGCAAAACGCCAGTGTGTGGCCAACCTAACCGAGGGGTACTCGTAAATGGGGACTGGAAGTTTGGACACACTTGATTTACTCGATGGCTTTGCTATATCCTTTTAGCCTCCCAATTTCAGAGGTGTTTGGAAGATACTGCTCCTTAAGTTAGATTACTCTTGGTCTCAGTCAGATCAGGCCAGATTTCTGCAATGTTTGCTAGCTCTCTTGGAAATAAATAATCTATCTATTTTCAAGGTATTCTATGTTTTGCTGTATTTTTCAGCGGGACTATATTTGATTTGCAAGAGTAATGTCTTCCATTACGTATGCAATGTTTTTTTGTTATTTTTACAAATTTCTATGATTTTGATTTAAAATTAAACAGACAGTGAACTAATTGCTAAGAACAATATCTATGTTTACGTTAGCATAGGAATTAATATAACAATTCTTACATAAGCAAAGGGATAAAAGATTGTTTGCTTTTGCTGACACCCAGGGATAAAAATGCCTCAAATTTTTCCTTACGTAATACTTGAACGATCCCATCTTTCAGCAAAACTATCAGTTTGAGACCGACTCTACTTTACAATTAAGAATTTTAAGAGGTGCCTTTGATTCAGTTAAATAGTGCATGTTTTACAACATCTTTTTACAAATAATACAGCCAACCTTTTTACAAATAATATGTAGAAGATACCCGCGGCATATATAAACTAAAATTGAGGTAAGTCACTACAACCCTCAAATGAAATTTATTTCAGAGAAAAGTTTAATAAAACATGTACTGCCTGCCTGCTAATATTTCCTTAAACAGACGGTTTCATATTCCTCCATCATTTACGAGTTTGGGAAAAAAAATTGCAATAGATTTGGCGCCACCTCCTTCAAACTAAAATTAAACACTCCAAATATTTACCCCACACGGAGGCTGTAGGGCAGGCCGCCGCAGGGCTTAAGTGGCGTCTTCGAGCGCCGGCATCAGCCCTCATTAAATACCTGCCAGAGACTAAGGGCGAATGGATGAGACCATAGAGCAAGGTGTGGCCATGGCAATTTAAAATCTTCGACACATTCTTCATAATGTTTTTTTAGATAGTGTCAAATCACACAACAATGTTTAACTAAATACGAAAATAATAACAGTGATTATATACATTCATAAAACTGTTCCAAAGATTACTTAAATTTTCACTGATATAGATACATTATCACGTCTTTAACCCTAACGGGGTAGACAGAGCCCACGGCCGTAAGGATTCATCTGTTTAAGTTTTAAATAAATGTATAAGATATTGAATTATTAGTTCATAATTGATTTGTTCAGTTAAAAATGCACTTTGATCGAGTAACTCAATCGCACATCGTGGCAACACTCCCAACTGATGACGTATTCTTGGGCCAATTACAAGACCAGCTGTCACGGGGAGAGAATAGCTTGTTTTGTTATATCATAGGCAAAAACAAGGTAGCCGGACAATTTCAAATTTCACTAACTATACCTACTTATATATATAACAGTTTTACACGCATCAAGCATCATCCATTTGATCTAAATCTTGGAGCAACCCTTCAGGCCCTATCGCGTGACGATCTCGCCCTCATCGAGACGTAAACGAGATGCTTACCCCTACCATCGACACTCGAAGATAGATGAAAGGAAAGATGATTAATTAATGCTTTCAATTTGACGGAGGATTTCAAATTTGATGGTCGATAGGGTGAGTTTTGGGTGATAAATCTTTGCTTAAGTAATCCGAGACATACGTAAAGGTGAGCTGAGTGGTAGGATATACATAGGATTTCAGTGGCAGGATATAGGATTTCTGATGGTCGATCCAAAACTCACCCTGAGTTTTTGATGATAAATGTTTGCTTAAGTAATCCGATACATGAGTAAAGGTGAGTGTAAGGTTGAGTAGTAAATAATGTTAGTAATTTTTACCATGGGACCATCTGAACAATCGATCTTGCGATTTTAGATTTGGGTTTGTATCCTGCTCAGAAATTAATTGAAAGGCTGATATTATGTAGACTACTCTCCTCAAGATACATTATTATGACTAGGTCCAAAATATCTTATTTTTGTGACCTATGTAGCTTTACAAAAAAATGGAATATTTCTCTTGCGGATCAAATATTTGTCACGTTTATTTAGTCCTGTTTCCCCGTTTCAAACCAAAACAACGACGGATAAATACAGCAGTTTGGCGTAAAAATAGTATGATATTTATACTTTTCTATACATTTATTTATAGAAATAGACTATAAAAGTTCAGCTCCATGGTAACGCCCCAGCCTTGGGTTGTCCCGAGTTTTTTTATGCCGCTCATTCGTATTCACGAGCCGACGCCAATAGCTTCGTTTAGTAAACAGATAACGCATTTCTGAATTTACTTTTAGCAGTGCAAGTTTACGACTTGCAATAAAAATTGAGTAGAAGGATGCCGTGTGGTTCCCGGCAAAGTAGAATAGGACCACTCCAAGTCTTCCCGCGGATATCAGAGAAGGCGACTTAGGAAATACAAGCTAAACAAAGCCTATAAACATCAATGAGACCTCTCCAACCCGTCTGGCCAGCGTGGAGAGTGTAGGCCAAATCCCCTGACTGCTCCGGCCAAGTATGGCTCTAGTAGTACAGAGAGGGTCGTGCTCCTGCAGTGGAGATTAAAAAGGATCTGTTGATGATGATGGGAAGGATAGAGGGGTAACATGGGATAAAAAGCCAAAGAATATTCAACTGGCATAAAATAATATAATATTGATGATCACGATGGTCAAAAATGACCTGAAACAACCACAGTTGGACGCCACCACAGCTCAGGACTGTGCAAAGTCGAAAAGAAGAACAAGGAAGGCCGATCCCGAGTAGATAGGACAAGGTCTAGAGAGAGAAGAAGAAGATAAAAATATTGGGACAAATCTAAGAACAGCCAAGAGACGTTGGAAAGATGTGTTATTCAAAAATGGATGGCAAGTTATTGAGAAAGGATGCGAAGCAAAAATGGGAGATGCTTCCGACATTCTATTAGTCTTGGATATTGGGTTAAAATGGTGGAAACATAATGGTGATGAGCAAGAACCTTGATTAAAGCGGTCAAGTTTAGGCTCACATCGAAACATAATTTTGATGAAGTTAGTGTGTTAGTTAGTTAGTGACTTAGACACACATCGATTATTGCGAGTAGACTGTTCTATCGTAGACCTTTTATGAAATTCGGCTTAATGATCGATTGATTGTTTGCCATTAATGTCAACC
The DNA here is from genome assembly GCA_963576875.1 of Acrobasis repandana. Classification (NCBI taxonomy): domain Eukaryota; kingdom Metazoa; phylum Arthropoda; class Insecta; order Lepidoptera; family Pyralidae; genus Acrobasis; species Acrobasis repandana. Next base: position 21,674,358 of record OY756216.1, read on the forward strand.
TGGGAAGCCACCTGTCAAGTCAGCTTGAGGCATATATTACAAACACAACCCTATGTGGAACTAATTAAAGGTATAACTACGTTAGTACTTTTTATTCTGAGGTATAACTACTTCATATATGTATATATGTATTATATATACAATCTATATATGTATTTATCATAAAATATAGTATCGTTGAGTTAGTATCCCATAACACAAGTTTAAAAAAACTTACTTTGGGGCTAGCTTAATCAGTGTGATTTGTCCTTATATATTTATTTATTTATTTATTCATTATTAAAACCCGGACGAAACAACAGCGAAAATAAATAAAAAAGGTATGTTTTGTGTAAATTAAGCATGATTTTAATAAATAAAGGTAGTGTACGTGATGTAACGAAACTTGCACTTCACTTTTCTGCATGTTTTACCCTCGTAGCGTATACGACATCTATGTATACCTTTCTAAAGTAAACAATACACGAAGCATCGCATCTGTTATTCTCTATAATTTGCGTTTACGAGTACTCTCCCTTTGAAGGAACAAATCGATCAGACACCGAGGCGAGAGATTTAATATCGAGTCGGAATCGAAAATTTGATGTTAGTTTTCGATTGTTCTGGAAATCGAATCTCGGCTGAGGTGAATCTCAGTTGTTTAGAAGTATACAAATATACAATATACGTGTAATTGACATATGTGTAATGAATCAAACCACGGGCTATACAAGATCACTTTATAGTATAATGAAATTAAAATAACCGTAAGAGAAATTGGGATTAACTTACAAAAGTGTGCAGCCACCTGGGCAATTTGTATCGTATCATTATTGTATTGAATCAAATGTCGACCTTTTTTGTCTTTTGATTGTTATTTTAATATCATTGTACTATAGTGATCTAGTATACTAGATATATCTTTATTTATCTAGTAAATATAGACGGGCTGCCCGTGGTTCGATTCATTACGCATATGTCAATTAAGGCCGTACCTAAATTTTCCGGGGTCAATTATTACTACGCACATTTGCGAAAAACGGCTACTTTTCGCAAATGTGCGTAGTAAAGCTTAACGTTCTCACTTTAAAGTGAAAACAATAGTTCATAAAATACTTTGAAGGGTTATCTAGGAATTGATAGTAGCAAAACTTTAAATGGTGTCTCCGTTTTCTTTGAAATGGTGTATTTTTAATGGGGGCAGCACTGGACCCCGGAAAATTCACGTACGGCCTTAATTCTTTGATATAGTTATGTTATCACTTATTGCATTCAGAGAACGAACTTTTCCAGATTGTTCTTCATCTGGGTTGTTTACTAATATAAGTAGACAAAGTGGACCAAAGTCCACTATTGCTTGTCTTAATTGTAATTTTTACATATACCTAGCGAAAAGAAAAAATGGCTAAAGTTGGTAAAAGTGGGAGAAATAACTGATTGTGTTGGTATCAAATATCTCGTATTAAAAATAGTTTTACTTTATGAGGCATATTGAAAGTGGCTTTGATTGTCTTTATTATATGATGGCAGTAAAGACATGTCAAATCTTTTAATCTATACCTTTATTCTACCTAAAGGCATCTTCTTCTTTAATTTAAGAGCTTGCTCTTGTCGGTAGAGTTAAGTGGAGATGCCATAAAGGCATAAGGACAACTTAATAAAGGGACATAATAAAACTCAAAATGGTTTTAAGTTTATAGACATGTCCCAGAAAGTGCTCAAAAAGATGTCACCGGTGGTGTAGGCTAATATAAGAAAAGCAAACTACCAATAGCACCAATGTAAGTACTTATATTTATTCTATGCCAATAGTGAGGGAAGTAAGTCTATAATTAATGGCAGAGGTAAAGTGGCCCGGAGCGATGGGTGTCATTTGCAATTGCATACGGTCATTACGTCCTACGACCTGCGTCCCATCCTGTCATATTAAAGTAACATGGTCTTGTCATCTCCGCTTTATGCTAACGGTTGATCAATAGTGTCCTTTTATTTTATTTTAATTTTATAAATTCTGTGCTAATAGTAAGGGAAGTAAGTCTATGATTAATGGCAGAGGTCAAGTGGCCCGGAGCGGCGGGTGTCATTTGCAATTGCATACGGTCATTACCTCCTATGACCTGCGTCCCACCCTGTCCTATTACAGTAACATGGTCTAGTCGTCTCTGCTTTATCCGAACGGTTGATCAATAGTGTCCTTTTATTATCATTGTATTTATTTAATAAATTCTGTGCTAATAGTAAGGGAAGTAAGTCTATGATTAATGGCAGAGGTCAAGTGGCCCGGAGCGACGGGTGTCATTTGCAATTGCATGTGGTCTTTACGTCCTACGTCCTGCGTCCCACCCTGTGCTATTAGAGTGACGTAGTCTTGTCATCTCTGCTCTACCCTAACTCAATCTATATAAATACACCCACGTCTTTAGTCCTTGAAACAGGGTGGATATGTAAGACATAAAGGCCTCACTTAGCGTGATTATATTGAGATTTACGCATGACTTGACTTTCGTAGTGCAATGTTTTACTTTAAAGATAATACTCTTCACTTGACTATCTGATTATATATCCAATATGAAATTCTCAATTTGAATTTAAGAATCAATGAAAACAGAATAAAATTGACAGTCATAGTCCACTTTTGAAAGAAGTGAATTGAATGTATAGCACTTGTAGTACAAACAGGTAGATTTTGCATCCTAGCTATACTGAAATCTTGAAATCAGAATCTATCACTAATGGGATACAAAGCCTAATTATTACAAATTCTGATACAAATTCTAATAAATGGCTAGCGAATTGACCCCACTACAAACAGGCCCTGATGTTGCTGGCCGCCGCCCGTCAGTCGCTCGGTAGCAGGCGAGATATTTTTCGTATACATTAATACGCTGTTCCATTAATCTTTAGTTTTTATTATGAAACAAGTTAATTAAACAGAATATGTATCTATTTTTAATTTAGTAGTTATATAGAGTAGGTACTTTCCTTGAGGAGCTAGGAGATTCAAAATCACCTGTATACAACGTGTTAAGGCCGTACCTGAATTTTTCGGGGTCCAGTGCTGCCCCCATTTAAAATAAATCATTTTAAAGAAAACGGAGACATTATTTAAAATTTTGCTACTACCAAATCCTAGATAACCTTTCAAAGTATTTTATGAACTACTGTTTACAGTTTAAAGTGAGAACGTTAAGCTTTACTACGCACATTTGCGAAAAACGGCCACTTCTGGCGAATGTGCGTAGTAAAGCTTAACGTTCTCATTATTAACTGTAAACAGTAGTTCACAAAATAGTTTGAAGGGTTATCTAGGACTTGGTAGTAGCAAAATTTTAAATGATGTCTCCGTTTTCTTTAAAATGATTTATTTTAAATGGGGGCAGCACTGGACCTCGGAAAATTCAGGTATGGCCTGAATGAACTAACGCAAAACCTCTCAGATGGTACATCAGCTCATGAAACTTAACAACTGTTATTCTACAACTTCCACCAAACCTAAAAAAAAAGTTTAAATTTTCATACAAACTGATCTGAATTTGTATAAAAATCCGAATTTTATTTTTTGCATTTTGGGAATGTTGTAGAACAAAAGTTGTTCAGTTTCAAGGACTGAGGTACCATCGGAGAGGTTTTGCGTTAGTTCATTAACAAGTTGTATAAATATGTGAATGAATAAAAAGTCTACAAAAAGATTTTCTTTACGATGCCGCGTCAAATCACCATTCATTGGAAAATGTCGGCTACATACGCGACTTTTACGTCACGCTATATTCGCGACATAAAAACTCAGTTTTACTGAGAAACCCGGGCTCCAGGAGTTACTACATAACTTTTTATGTAACGCGAGTGTAATTGAAAAACGTTGGCCAACTTTTGAGTATTGTACTTCTAGTTTGGTGTACAGCCGTATCTCCTTTAATAGTGCTTTTACAAGTTCCGTCGAACTGAAGTTTTTGTTAATTAAAATTTCACTGGGGTTTGTAATGCGACAGTTGAGTGGATTAAATATGGTTTCGCAGTGGAATAATCTAGTGCAATTTTTAAGGAAGATTAAGGAAATATTTTTATTTATATTTTGAATAAAAATTGTTAATTTGGAATTCTAAAAGGGCCTGTTTCTAGCATTGGTGGATGAGGCGATATATAACTAAAATGTATAAAACTTCACTTCTAATAATTATTACGTTTTAAAATATTATTTTTTATTTCGCCGCCTTCCCTATACAGGCTGACTTTTTACCCACCTGCTAAATTTTTGGAGCAAGTTCAGTCCATGATACTGAACTACTTTCCATAAAAACAATAAACAAAAAACGTGAAAAAAGTTTCGCCTTCCCATACAGACAGATTGGCGCTCAGCCCAACTGATTTTGTATGGGAGGGCGAAAAATGTTTATCTATATTCAATACATTTTTTTTCAGTATCATGGACTGAACTTGTTCCAAAACTTTGGCTGGTGGTTAAAAAGTCAGCCTGTATGTGCTGATTAGTTTGTATTAAAATATATATGATATACTTTGTGGTGCCATGTGGTTTCCGGTCTAGACCACGTCATCTCTTTCTGTGGATGCCGTAAGAGATGACTAAAGGACTAAGTACAATTTTTTGAGCAAGTTCAGTCCATAATACTGAACTATTTTCTACAAAAAAAGTATTAAAAATCGATAAAAATTTTTCGTCCTCCCATACAAAATCCGTTTGGCTGAGCGCTGATTTTTATGGAAAGGCGAATTTTTATTTTAATTTTTCGTTGTTTTTATGGAAAGGAGATCAGTATCATGGACTAAGCCTGCTCTAAAAATTTGGCTGATGGGTAAAAAGTCAGCCTGTATAACTTATTAATTTTCAATAGTTTCTAATGTATCCATGTCAAACCAGTACAGTTTACAATTTATCGACAGTTTATAATCTCACAAGATAGTTTATTAACTATCGGTGTTCACAATCATATGGTGACAGATAGACAGATTTCTTTCCAGAAAAACAGAACAAATAAAATACACTAGGTATGTATAAGTTATAAATAAATAAATAAATAAATGTTTATTTCAGATAACGAGAAAACTCAAAATAAAATTCAATTAAATAAAATAATTTCAAAATAAAATCAACATAAAATAAAAATAAAAATAAAAATAAAATCAAAGTAATTATAATTAAATTAAAATTATAATTAAATTAAATTAAAATTATAATTAAATTAAATTAAAAGTTATAAAATTATTTTACTTACATTATAGTGTGGGATTTTAAGATTACCCTTCTCACAAGGCAAGCCCAAAGCGGGGACGTATATCTGTCTGCCAGGGTCTGCAGGATGCTGCAGTTAAAACATAGAAGAAAATTTATAAAATAATAACACAGTAATTGAGATTATTATATAAAATTAGGTACCTACTTAGGTATATCTATGAAAAGCGCAAAAACCAGCCTTAACATTTTAAAATGTTACTTATGTACTCGTGTTACTTACTTTATAATAATGCCTTGAATTTTTTTCGCATATTTTTTTCTTTTATTTCTGTATAAAAGTGGAACTTGGAACACAAAGCATCGAAAACTAAAAAAGAGTTCATGTCAAGAAATCCAGCCAAAGAAATCATATTTGCGAAAATAAAGGCCTCCTTATACGAAATCTGTATTACGGAGCCCTGTATGATCGTGTAAGCGCAGGTCGGCAAACATCTCTGCCCGCAGGCCCGACCCGCAAATATTTGACCTCCCATTATTGACCCCACACCTTGTGTTGACGCGCCATAGATATATTATTGAGGTATAAGTAAGAAGAGACAGCGGTGGATTTTTTTTAACATTAAAATTGATTAAGTTAAGATTGATTCTCTGCCTACCTCTGTGGGAAACAGGCGTAATAATATGTACTTATGCTTCTCTGCGATGCTTGTATGTTGATCTGTTCCTTGCCAGACCGGATTCCCTTTACAAAAATAGTTTGATATTTTATCAAGTTTTTGTAACGGGATAGTTTTTTATTTTTCCTTACTAGTCGGTATAGTAATAAAGCAAGAACTAAATTTAATAAAGAAAATTTTATTTCTGTATACGAAGACCATCGTTTTTCTTCACATATCTCTATCATTCTTTCAAGACGCCGCCAATAAAAGACTTAAAAGATTTCTTTCGAATAGTCGCATCGCAACCCTGATATTATTGGCGTCATCTTTTCTTTTCTTTAACACATAGCAACCGTTGAACCCGACAGGGTTAAAAAGAAATGCCTGAAAAGTTTAGCAGTGGACCGATACAGACTGAAAAGAAGAATGCTGAAAAGCGGGACAGAGACTGTCCCGCACGGGATATCATATCACGTTTTTATCGCTAATGAATCCTGATCCTAAATAAAAAAATAATAATAATAATCTTCACTGCAGAAGCACGACCCTCTCTGAACTACCAGAGCAGTCAGAAGATTTGGCCTACACTCTCCACGGTCGCCTGACGGGTTGGAGAGGTCTCATTAATGTTTATAAGCTTTGTTTAGCTTGCGTTTTCTTAGTTACCTATACAAAAAAAACGCTGCTATCTCTTTTGTGTGCCAGTACCTAATTATAAAAAAATAAATGCTGCTATCTTTTGTGTTCCAGTACTTAATTATAAAAAAATAAATGCTGCTATCTTTTGTGTGCCAGTACTTAATAATTATAAAAAAAACGCTGCTATCTTTGTACCTGCACCACACACCATTGCTCCGACGAAGTTGTCGGCAAAGTTACGTGTAACTGGCACATTGATGATTTAGGCCCCATTGTGAGCTGTTGAAAGCCTGTGCTCCATACTTGTAATAAAATCGACGAGAGCTGGCAACATGTACTGTATGAAGTTGTTTTACCCCAAGACAGGCGTAAAAAGGTTTTAAGTTTGCAATTTCTGTTCTTCATTTTGAACCCATGGGTACTACTACCATAACAAACACTAGGGGACTCACAATCTTCATAATTCGAAGCGTAATTCGCCTGATGTAGATAATCTAAATTTTGCTCCCGCTTCCACGCCCACAAATTTACTCTAGCAGAAGCGAGACAGCGAACCATGCGGGGTGAAAAGATCACGGGAGGTCAATGAGGCAGGTTTACGCGATTCTGGTTGTTGAGGTCTTTTCGTTTTACAAAGAATATTTAAGAGTTATTTAAAAAATAAGACATATGACTGCTTTATGTTTAATACAAATTATAATCCAAAGTTACAAGGGCTAATTTATTATAATTCTTGAATACCTTCCGTTTTAGTATAATTCTGAGGTGATTTGGAAGCAACTTTGCAATTTTTTTTCTATGGAGAAAACTTTAAGCAATCGTGTACAGAGTTAGTCCTGAACTTTGCTGTGTTTTTATTTCGAAGTGTGTATTTCGTTAATATTGATAATATTTAAGATCGCACTATTAAGGTCATACGGGCTCTTGATGTTATAGCTAGATGGAGCTACTAGTTCGAACAATGGTGGTTACGTAGTGGTGCCCCATTTCGGAAAGATGGCGGCATAAGTGTTCATTTTTTAACGAACAAACAAGCGCGATCTCTGGTTTTTCGTGGATACCGTCAGCTCTATCTACGAGTATATACTCAGCCACAGAATTCATAAGTCAGCATCCATTGTACCTCTACAACTAGCGGGCGAGATAGACGAGACATCTAGAAATAATACAGGATTTTTACTTTCTAGCAGAGTAGGTACGCTTTTCCAATTGGGTTATTAGTCCTGTACTTTCTTCGTCCATGGTACTTATATTATTATATTTGTGTCTTTTTGGCATCCTTGGGTGACCATTGTGATGAAAAAGCGGGAAGCCGCACCCCGGGCTCCGAAGCAGCACAGCTGAGGATGCAACCGGGAACGAGCTTAGACGAAGGAAGGTACTTATACTATTATATTTGTGTTTGCCATTAATTTCTGCATTTTACACACTAGTTAATTTAATAGTCACTGGTGTGCAGGTTTTTTCACGATGTTTCCCTTCACCGGAACTGCACGATATTTTTTACACACCTATGTATTTATTCCACTCTTCAATTTCTATGATCTTCGGAAGCCCAAACCATTGATATCGGTTGTCACAATTAGATGGCAGTCGTCAAGCCACGAGTACGTTAGATGCTTTTAGGCAGCCTGAAACAAGGGTTAACTTCTTGCTCGCACAAAAAACCAACAAACTATTTACACCACAGATAACCTCAACCAACGTAAGGCGTATTATACATACGCAGATACCGACGCCGCTCTCGGCCGTTTATAATAAAGTGTCGGCGACAGCTAGAGAGCTCTGCTAGAGATGACAGGAAAAACTGGTGTACGCAGGTGCTCTCCATAAATAACCCGACACGTCTCCTGCCGCAAAATATAGGGGAAGGAAGGATACTTCATGTACTGAACATTTTATAGGGATGTGGCCTAGGACCAAAAAATATTATTCTATTTAGTTAAGGCGACGTGGGTTCACAATTTGCAATACTGTGCGTGTTTTTGAAAAATCACTGTTATTAAACTACTAAGTTAAACTATTAAGTTAATTACTCAAAATATTTACATAAAAATTTTAAGGATTTTCTACAGACACCCACAATAGCCAAAACACGATTGAGTATTTTTGGCAATTTTGGCATTTTTTGCAATAAATAAAACACTGCGAAATATCGTCGAGCACGGCTCCGGCCCTTCCTTCGCTCTCGACGAATATTTTACTGTGTTTTATTTATTATTTTTTTTGTATTACATTTATAATTTTTTCTGTAGCCAAAACGGATAGATATTTAGATAATACATTTTTTGGTATAATTTTCATATAAAAAGGTGATTGTATAAAATAGTAAGACGTATTATAAAGGCAAATTTAGAGGTATGTTTGTGATTTTTTTAGTAATAAACTGTAGTAGTTTAATAACAGTGATTTTTCAAAAACACGCACAGGATTGCAAATTGTGAACCCACGTCACCTTCAAATAATGGACGCATATTTTTTAGTTTAGCAAAGTCGTAAAAATTCACAAAGATACTCGTACCTATAGCGCGTCGAAGTTTCGGAGTTTCGGAGTTACGTCACCGATGAAAATCTTAATCTTATCACTATCATGCGCTGTATCTTTATAGGTACTTATTTGCTAATCAGAAAAAAGAAAAAATACGTATAAGTACAGTACTTTTTAAAAATCTGCCTGATGAGCTTAAAATATTTTTTAGTCCACGTCCATAAGTTCCATCAAAGATTTTTTAAATTGAAGATTCAGCCCGGCGCGAACTTTTGAAGTACCTAATATAGAACTTGTTTTCTACACAAAAAAAAACTTATTTCAGTTGACGCTTAGTTCGCCGCGCGGCGCAGTAAGCTCTCGCTGAAAGTATATTTTTGTTAAGACGTTTTACAAATATTAGGTATATTTGTATAACGTCTTAACATTCTCTATTGCTGAAATTGTAGGATTTTTATACACAAAATAATAAAAGAATAAATTGAGGGAGATTTTTTTTCTAATTTACCACAAACTCTATAACTCAAGAAAAAAAATACCTATGTAGGATTTTTATAACTAAAAATAGGTTATACAAAAAATAATTTACAAATGGCATAGAACGATAAGCCTTTGCCTTTCAGTGGGACAGTATAGGCTGATAGAAATAGAATAAGTCGAGGTGTCGCTCCTGTTCCTCTTTTAACTTCTGTCCTGGCAGTGGAGTGTCGCGAAACAAAAAAGTTTTCATTCCGCAGCGGATTTGAATAACTGCTTTTAAAGAAGATTTCGGTTTACTGAAATTTCGGAAATTAGAAATGATGGATAGCGTTTGGTTGTTTAATAAAGCTTAGTAGTTTTTTAAGTGAGGTGAGAGCATTTTCTAGGCAAATTGTACTGCCGTGTCTTTTCGCTGTAACAGGTGTGATTTTACAGTAATACATTGGATTAAAATAAATGGGTGAAATATTTTAAATAGTATTCCTATCTAAGAAACATGTAATGAAATAAATATTTTTTTAACAAAAAAAAAACTGAAATGCTGCTAGACAGACGAAGCATGCAAAGACGTCAAAACCCTCCAAGAAGATGGCGCAGAATAGTGGCGTCTTCTGGTGTCAGAGCCCAACATCCATTTTGGGTCACTGAATCAACACAATAGGTACCTTAGTAAGTACAAAGAAAAAAAACAATCGACTTAATTTTCTTTAAGGAATTTCTCCAAAATTCTTCATTATGTCTTCACCAAATTAATATGGGACAATTTGGTAGTAAAGGCTTTTAAATAAAAAAAGAATCATCAAAATCAGTTAACAATTCGCGAAGATATCCCGTAACATACCTACATACAAAAAATATACGGTTCGAATTGATAACCTCTTTTTTTTAAAATCGGTTAAAAATAAAACTACAACCTACAAACTTTTCAAAACTCTCGCATAGAAAATTGGCTTGGGGGTTATATTTTTCTGAAAATTTATGCGAAATCCTGTAAGTCAGTACAATATATCATGGGAAGAGACCGGAGAACTCGAGTGCGGCGGGATATCGCCCGCGGCTGGGAATATCGAGATACCTAGCTAAAATGGAAATACCTACTCTTGATTCTATACGATACACATCTGACCAATGAGGACTTTAGTAACAAGGCTATTTGCCAGACAAATTAAAAGACTCCTGACTTTCAAGCGTTCACTTCCAATAACTTTTAAGGTGAAGGTATAGGCAAATGACCATGAAGTGGCGCCCTCATTTGAAATAAATTGTTAACTCGTAAATATGGAGATAATTTCCATATTGCTCTTCGTCATGCACTAGATAGCCATTTAAATTATTTTATGAACCACAGTATACATTAGTCCGTCTAGCTTTAAAACTTGCCTCCGCCAAAAGTGGCCAAGTCAAGTTTTAAAGCTAGACGGATCACCAATAATAGTTTCAACGGCAATTCATTAAATAATTTAAAGGGTTATCTAGTGTATGACGAAGAGCAATATGGAAATTATCACCATATTTACGAGTTAACAATTTATTTCACACTTCAAGGCCATTTGCCTATATCTTCACCTTAAGATACCAAGCTGAAGTGGCGCCGTCATTTGAAATAAATTGTCAACTCGTAAATATGGTGAAAATTTCCATACTGCTAAATGTTAGGCACTAGATAGACCTTTAAATGATTTCATGAACCACCGAACCACCGATTTCCCTTATTCAAACTATTGGTCTGTTTTCCAGCTTTGGTATTACATCTAAAACTTATTCATCTAAAGTTGCGCCCGATAACATCTTCCGTAGAGATTATCTCGATGTCTTTTTAAAACGACAATCACACAATTTGAGCGCGGATAAATTTACCGAAAGATATTTCATTCTTCACGAATAATTTCACTACAATCTGGGTCGCTACACAAATGATTTGGTCGAGTACCACTGTGATTATATACGCGTTCCTTTTTCACTGTGATCTTGTACGCGTTCCGTCACGAGATATTTCAGATATATTTAGCGGATAAATCGCGTCTTAAGAACACAATGGGAGGTTTTCTGTGAGAAATATGAGCCCTGGTACTTTTATCACGATCCACGGATCTAAAGTGGATGTTTTTACAGTCTAGGCGTTTTGTTTTATCTTACCTAACAGCCAAATTCATAAAAATCTTGCACCCCTTAAATCAGTTATATAGTACAATGTTAACGATTTCAAGAGCGTAGATTTTTTTGTCAATTCACTAAAAGTCTGCACTCCTTAATTCAATTCAATTCAATTCAAAATATCTTTATTATCATAGGATATTTATAATATCTCTTAATAATAGTCACTTTGTTTTGTTTTGCACAAATGTTGACGTCAAATCGTTACTTAAAGCTAAGTTTACGCCGCTTCCTAGGCGCAAGTGCAGAAGAAGCGGCAACAAACTGCACTGCACGTTTTCTCCAAAGACGTCAACTAACAAACTAAAAACTTAAAATTAGTTATAAACTAAAACTACTACTTGAACTGGTAGATTACTCACTATATTTGTATGACTGATTGAAGAGGGCAGTTTTTGAAGTAAAAACTTCTTTAGCCGCGTTGGGCATTTTTTGAGATGGGAAAAAACCATTGAACTCGCGACACTGTTATCATTACCGACACCACCTTGTTTAATTATTACTTCTGTTGGCACTCCCGGAGCGCCATTTTTTTTTTATAAATACGTTGGAAAGTCATTATTTATAAGTTTCATTAGGATTTCTTACCCTGGGAATCATCACTTATCAAACAATTGATGCTTACCTGTAACAATAGGAAAGATGTCATTATTAAACACTGAACACAAGTAAATTTAGAGACAAATCTAACACTTGACAAATGTTAGATTAGCCGGCATTATCTTGATCTTTAGACATTATTCTCTATTCGTTCTTATTAATTTATTACAAAAAAGACATAACCATTTGCCGCTTTTTGCACATTTGCCAAAAGTGGCCACTTTTGGCAAATGTGCAAAGCAAAGTTTCACGTTTTCACTTTAAACTGTAAACAGTAGTTCATGAAATAGTTTGAAGGGTTATCTAGGGCTTGGTAGAAACAAAATTTTTAATGATATCATCGTTTCCTTTCAAATAATTTATTTCAAATGAGGGCAGCACTAGACCCCGGAAAATTCTAGTATGGCCTTAAGGCCCAGGGCCTTTTCTACCACTTCTTCACTACTTGTGTCACTACCCACTATTTAGAAGTGTGGTTTTTAATTTAAAACTAGACGAGTAGTAAGTAATTATAATTATATTTTGTTCAGTAATTTACCTATGCGTACTAGAATAATATTACTTCATAACAAACAGATATTTCTTGTTTCTCAGAAAATATAACAATATTTTTACAAGAAACAAGCAGAATGCGACATTAAACAAAATCTGCCTGTTTCGCGGTAACTTGTGTAATATTTTAACTTTGTTAAGATGTATATGGGATTCTTGTGTATTACGTTAGTAATCTTTTTATTATAATATCAAGAAGAGTTATTTTATTATTGTATTTTTTTTTAATTTGGTACTTAACACATTTCTATTCTGACTTGACAAAGTAGTTTTTTTTTATATATTGGTCCACAACTGAGTTAGTGAACCTGAAACATAGACGCCAACTACTGTTTTTTAGTGTGTGTTATAGTTGCCACCAAGTTGCGCGGGTAGAATTGTATGAACGACGCAATTTGCGTCGCGCATCTTGCGCTGCGTGTGGTACGATCCTTAAATTTGAAGTTTGGTTATACAAAAATATTCAACACAGTTTATTGAAAGCAACAACGATTAGGTCCCAATATAAGTGTCTTCACACAACCACAGAGCAATAAAACTGCAGTAAAAAATGTTTCTTTGTACATTTCGAACCTCCCAAATTGGGTCAGCGCAATGTTGCTAACAGGTGTTCGAGAAACTAAAACTGCAGCGTTAGCACACATAAGTTGCTGTCGACTGTAAAACTCGTTTCTTATCCGAACTGCTCAGTTCTTTACGTCGGGGGTAAATCTTCAACTTGTTCATACTACCCTGGTCACATCAGTAAAATTCAGTGCTGGATATTTCTTTGCCAGGTTTAGGTTTTAATTCATGACGTAGCTCAAGAGCTGCAAATACCGCCATACCGCCTCCGCCGGGCCAGCTGGCAAAGGGGTTTAAAGAAAAACCCAATCAATCATCAAAGATGCTTGCAAATATAATACATGTACAATGTGAAAAGCAATAAAGAAATTGAAATTGAAATGGTTCTTATTGCTCAGTAATTAGAGTAATGACACTGTTAATGAACTAAATTTACTTTGAATAAAAATTAATTAAGTAATTATTTACTTTTCCGTTTTTGAGTAATCATCCACTTTTTATAGACTATACCGACAAAATATTACTACTTAGATACTTTAGGCGTGTCGTTCCCGGCAGAGAAGAAAAGGACCACTCCAAGTCTTCCTCGTCTAGACTAAGATCCCAGAGCGATCAGACATAACTTATTTTTACACGGACGAAAAATTAGGTTCTCAGTAGCGTCTCATGTGCTTTGTAATACCTGCGTGGTTGTGAAGCTCGCCTTGTGATACCTAGGCAGGTACTAGGTAAGAAAGGTAACTAAAAATAAGAGTTACTTAACTTAAATTTCAATGGCTGATTTTTATATATATATTGTACAATATTATTCGTTATATTATATTAAAGTTAAGTTACTCTTATTTTTAGTTACCTTTCTCACCTGGTACCTGCCCAGGTGTCACAAGGCGAGCTTCACAACCACGCAGGTATTACAAAGCACACGAGACGCTACGGAGAAACTGAGGTTTCGTCCGTGTGAAAATAAGTTATGTCTGATCGCTCTGGGATCTTGGTCTAGTCGTAAAAGGCGACTTAGGAAACATAAGCCAAACAAAGCTTTTAAACATCAATGAGACCTCTCCAACCCGTCTGGCCAGCGTGGAGAGTTTAGGCCAAATCCTCTGGCTACTCTGGCTAATATATGGCTCTGTTGTAAAGAGAAGGTCGTGGTCCTGCAGTGGAGACAAAAAAAGACCTGTTAATGATGATGATGAGAGACTTTTACATATTACATTAAATTAATTGACGTAATACTTTATCCTGTCCCACTTTTAACAACGTAACAAGATCAAAACAAGTGGGCAGAGATAGACTCCCGGTGCAATCCCGACAGGATTAACAGATAATATCCTGGATCCTGTAGGGAACAATATTCGAAACAATAGTAACTTCGGCCACTGGAGAGATCCCCAAACCCCCTTTTTAACCGGCAAGAACCGGCGTAAACTGGTATAAGCCGGTTTAGTTCTGACATAAAATAATGATTATACAGAAGAGCCTTTTAGAACAGTGTGGTTTTCGGTCCAGAATAGGACCACTTCATCCCTATCTGAAGATTTCGTCAGAGGCGACTAAAGGAGTAAGCATAGACATCTCGTGCTACAACTGCATTTCTAAAAGTTCCCAAAAGGAAGAGCTTTCGCAAAAATTCTCGAGCTCCTCCGTGCTTCGAAAGGTGCGTAAAGCCATTGGTCGCGGCTGTCATCATTGTATGGCAGTCGTCAAGCAATGCCAGCAGCATCGTCAGAATGCAAGCCAAAATACCTTTCGGCAACTTAAAAATCTGACTCCGACTTTAGGCAGGTAGTAAAAACTACACCTAAATCATTTAGTTCCAGCTTATAATTCCTTGACCCCGGATACGCATATCTTATTTGGAGAAGAAAAACCCAGAAAGCGCTATCCGAGCACTGAAGCTGATAAAGATGCAACCAGGAAAGCGCTTAGATGAGATTCTTCTTTCTTCTTCTTATGCCGTGCTTTGTCCCATTTTTTGGGGTCGGTACTCCTCATACCACGGCGCTAGGACGCTCGGTCCCGGGTTGCCTAGATTTTAAGTTGTGCCCACTTGGTATCCCTATTTAAGGTTGTTCATCACGTGGAAAGTGTATGCCCTTTGCCTTTATTCTTGCTGGGAATGGCCAAAACCCTTTGGACAAAATGCTCTTTTCCTCGTCTCATCACTTACCCAAACCACTTCATACGACTCTCTGTCATATTATCTGCTATAGGCGCCACCATAAACGAACCCCTTATATGCTCATTTCTGACTTTGCAAGTCTTGACTCCCTCTGCCCACCTAAGCATCTATATCTCACTTGTGTACATTTTCTGTTCATGCTTCTGTAAGACAGCCCAGCACTCGGATCCATACAGCAAGCCTGACCGCAGTTTTGCAGACCCTACCCTTCAGCTGTATGCATTCGATTGTCAAACAGTACGCCAGTTAGTGTTCCCAATCATACTGCTGATCTGTGCGTCACTTCCGAGTTTATGCTAGGATCAGCTGTTAACATCGATCCAAGGTATTTGAACCGATCTACTTTAGGCACTGGATGAGCATAAGCAAAATACCAAATAAAATAGAAGCATTGTTAATTTTATTTTTGGAAAGCGTTATTTTGAAATCCGTTACGAGATACAGAGTTAATGAACAGTTGTGGGTCATTTTTGCCAAAATAATCAATGGTTTTGAATATTTCTACCAACAAACGTCACCTTACTCCGCGGCTGTATCGGTTTAAGCTCTGAGTCCTTTTATAAAAAAATACGAGTCGCCTTTATGGTATTTATCCGTCACTGTCAATAACGTCAAATGTCACCGTTTCCGCTTAACTAAGAAAAGAACTTTCCGCTAATCATGGGCAACTGAATTCACTGAATGACACTGATACTGACAAAGACTATTATGACACTCGCGTGTTTTTTTTAAAATGTGTATTAGGCTAGGGCGTTTGTTTTGTTAAGACACGACTTTGTCTTTGACATGATTTTTATAATAATTTATAAAAATTAACTAAGCCGTAATATGACAAGATACTCAAATTAGTGTCTTGAAATACGATATATTTTGATATAAAAAAATAAAAATTAGGGATAAAAAAAATATTTACAATCCCCATTGCAGTGGACATTCTGCACATAAACAATTCTATGTAGCCTTTATTTTATGGCGCTTGCTAATCTTGCTCTCAGCGTTTTTCCGACGTCATAAATAATGGGTTTTGTTTCAATCCCAGTCTGACTCATTTATTTAATGGGTTTCTTATGTTTTGGGAAATATACGAGTTGCGGCTTCATACTGGTGGATTTTTGTAGCTTTTCATTGAAATTGTGTATGCATTTGGGATATGTTTGTTTAACGTTTCTCTTAGTATTTTTTTCGTGTGTGTAAGTAAGTGGCCCAGCAATGGTGACAGATATTGCAAGTTGCCTTAACAATTCCACTGCTGAAAAATGCACCGTGTGTGTTTTACCAAAGAGGAAAACACATACGGTGCGTTTTCAGCAGGCGAAGTGAGCATTTGACATTGTTTGACGAGTGTCTTATAATGATGTCGGCCGGGACCAACGTCTTAACGTGCCTTCCGAAATATGAAAGAGCTCGAGAATGTTTTATGACACTTGTGATCAACCATCCAAGTGCGGACCACGCCCGGGGTTACATTACTCTCAAAAGCGCTAGTTATGGTACTCGTACCGGGCTAACAAACTCTTCAAGTATCGAGAAAGAGTTCATAAACTGGTTACGGTCTGTGACTTGAGGTTAAAGGTCCAAATTCAAAGTATGTTGAACTAAATACGGTAGAAAACGATACTGAACACGTGGTCAAATCCAAACTACTTTCAATTAAAAAGGGAGTACCGCAGGGATCTATTTTAGGACCTATACTGTTTCTTATATTTACTAATGACCTGGTTAAACATATCTTAAACGTACACAATGACACAAAATTAATATTATACGCGGATGATACGAATGCCGTAGTTTCTGACAATAACATAGAAAATTTAGTACATAAAATTAATACATTATTAAGTGCATTTAATGACTGGTTTGTTGCCAATAAACTTAAACTAAATCACAACAAAACTAAGATCATACTTTTTAAAACGACGGCTAATAATTCAGATACACTGGACATCAATCTAAATGGAGATAAAGTAAACATTGTTCGAGACACTCAATTTCTAGGATTACATATTGATGAATTTTTGAATTGGAAGAAAGAACTGGGATCACTAGAGAAGTCTATCTCGTCGGCTTGCTATGCTATCAGGACATTAAGGAACGAAATATCGTTGATACATCTAAAAAAAGTCTACCATGCCCTAGTGGAGTCAAAGCTACGATATAGCATTAAACTATGGGGAAACAGATATCTTTACAATCAAGACCGAGCTTTTGTGATACAGAAGAGCGCCATACGTGCAATGGTAGGAATCCCACCGTGGGAGTCTTGTAAAAAATATTTTACCACTCTGGGCATACTAACTGTTCCAAATCTGTACTTATTTGTTCTTTTAACGGATCTGAAAAAACGATTACCGGCAATAGAGACAAATGAAATAAGGCAAGCACGCAAAGAGACTCGCAGGAAGGCTCTTAAACACAACTTAATGCCGAATTTAAAAATAATGGAACACAGTGTGCAATATTTGGCTTTCAAAGCTTATAACAAATTGCCCAACGAGATCAAAAAGGTAGAAAGTCTTAAGCTCTTTAAACAGAAATTGAAGGTGTTCTTGTTGAAAAAAAACTATTACTCTGTTAAGGAATATTTTATGTGATCCTCTTTTTATACATTTTTTGAAAAATTATTATTATTGTTGACATGTACGAGTATTTATTAATTAATTGATGATTTAACGTAAATTTTAATATATTGACTAGTGTAATTTTTCTCATATGTTATCGTATGGATTTAAATTTATATTATGACATATATCAGACACAATGTAAAAATTGTTTGTGATTAAATAAATGAATGAATGAAATCAATAGTGCTCTATGTACAAACTGCTGATCCCTTCTGTACTTAATTAACCAGGTCTTGACTCCAGGGAAGGTAATTATTAAAGGAACTTTACTAAGCACATTTACTGCTGACTGGTTTGAAGATTTGGTAAGACATTCAGTAATTAAATAATAAAAAAAAAACCGAGGGGTTTGCCCTATATCTCCAAAGTTCTTTATTTTAATCTTTAGCAAATTAATAAGGGACTACGCAGTAAAGGCTTAAATTAGAATCATCTAAATCGGTTCACAATCAGAAAAAAAAACATACAGTAGAATTGAAAACCTCCTCCTTTTTTGAAGTCGGTGAAAAATAGCGATACCTCGACTACGAGGAGAATTTCAAAAAATCAACCCCTATTCCATTTTCATCTGCAGTTTTACCACCAAACTGGCGGTGGAAAATGAAATTTGTTCCTTTAGTCACGAAGTTTATTATGCAACACGCTGTATAGTTTTTGCGTATTTAGTAAGCCATTTTTAAGGAAAACCGGTTTTGCTATTTACTATATTACGACTTAGAATGAATAAGAAAAGACCTTTAAACATGGTGTGTGACATGTTAAACTTTGCGTGACAATCATTAAGGCACAATCAAAATAAAAATGTCCCGGAAAGAGTTAAGAACCATTCCATTTCGTTCCAATGTATAAGTATAGGTATCGTCTCACCGAAACATCTTTCTGTACTATTACTCTCAGACTATTATTATAATACCGGATTGAGAGCGAAAATTAAGCGAATGATAAATTAGTTTGTTCCCTGTTCAAATCCTTTCCAAGAAGGGCCCAAAAACACGTCTCGCCTGTTGCCAGTCTCATTTGCATTTCACTGATTGATTATTCAATCGGACAGCCGCAGAAGTGCCCTCCCTCCTACCCCCTCCCACCCTGTCCAACTGCGGACACGGAATTGATTCATAACTAAATGTTAATGGAAATTATATGGTGATATTCATCTTGACGTTACCAATTAGTTTGCGAACCACGGACCTAATTGAAGTTGGCTGCAAACTTTGGTCTATTTGCAATTTGAATTTGGAATTTTTAATGTTGGAAAAGAAATGAAACCTTTTCCATCGACGTTCGCGTCTTTTTGATTTGACAAATGCTGGCCACTAAGAATAAAAAAACTATAACTAGATTTTTTTATTTCAAAATTTAAATGGAACAGTTTGGCCAAAATCGTTGAAAATTCAAGCCTTTTTTTATAATTTGAAACGTTGAGGTTTATTTGAAAGGCAATGAAAACTGTTCGCATGCAGCCAAAACCAATGCCATTTACTACTTCGCTATTTGCACAATTGCTTTAGCGATACAAGGTTTTAACTGTAAGTTTAACTTCTTTAGCCTAGTTCGGAGTTAGTTTTAAAGTTGGTCAATAAAGCGGATGGACCAGGTGTTAGTACTATCAATTAAGTTGATGACTGTTGTAGAATGTCACCGTGTGGATTAACTACAACTGACGTTGAAGCTAAGGTTCCTTTTAAGAAATTAGTAAAGTTTGCTGTAGTTAAGGCCGTAACTACCACAGGTGTAGATTAAACTTGGGCAGTAAAAGGTATAAAACACTACCTACAAGACTATAAATAATAATAATAAAGGTTTTTTTCTGCCTATCAGGATTTGGCCTCAAACTAGATAAAGATGACAATCTTGAAGAATATTATCTAATATTTTTTAAGTGCAACTTAATGCTTTATGTGATTTTTAGTAGAAATATAAGAGTAAAAGAATATTAGTTAAATACATTTTCCATTTATATTCATTCCTCCCACAGCTGGAAATATGCCTCTCTCAATTAATACCATTCACCACGGTAAAAAAAGAAAATTAATACAACACAATAATCAAACCTTCACTTTAACATTTTATTCTAAGCTAAACCCGGCTATTTCAAGTTTAAATATATTAAAAAAATAAGAGCGCAGGAACGAGTGTTTTATTTTTCTGGTCTGGCATTGTCGTCCGTTGCATGCGGCGTTGGCTCCGGTCCGATTCTAATCGAGAGGCGAGGTCTGCGATTCCGATTAAATTGTGGTGGACCGTTAAAGCTATTTTAACTGAGTAATAAATAATATTAGCAAATAATTTGTAACTCTATAATACAACTCTCATCATCGAATCAGGTATTCGTGAAAAATTATAAAAACTTATTCCTAAAGAGAAACGTAGCTTGTTAAGGTAAAGATATAGGCAAATGGCCTTGAAGTGTGAAATAAATTGTTAACTCGTAAATATGGTGATAATTTCCATATTGCTCTTCGTCATGCACTAGATAGCCCTTTAAATTATTTTATGAACTGCCGTTGAAACTATTATTGGTGATCCGTCTAGCTTTAAAACTTGCCGTGGCCACTGTTGGCGGAGGCAAGTTTTAAAGCTAGACGGACTAATGTAAATACTTTCAACGGTGGTTCGTAAAATATTTTTTTATCTCATCTATTCGAAAAACGATGATTTTATTCCAAATATTTGGGGCAAAGTCACTGGTAATTCTCTAGACACTGAAAAGTAAAAAGTAAATTCCCTGGGTGTTAAAACACATTTGAAAACCGAACACGAATGTAGAATCAAAAATAATATTGGCAGTCAGCTAAAAAAAAGAATGATTTAGTTTTAAAATTATAAAATATAGGCAAGGGCGTCATATTTTTTAAAATTGGAATACAACACGTTTTACGTGGATGACTGTAGGTCAAAATGTTTTGGTTCTCTTGCTTCAAAATAATAATTTATTAAAAACCAATAAAAACGCGCAATTGTTGCCTTTGATTTAAATAGTAATTTTATTAAGGAACTATTAGGTTATTTTTACAACTATTTTAAATGTGACTAATTTCTTGATGAGGCCGATAGTAAATATGAAGTTTACGTATAATATACATATTTTAAATATATAAAGGATTAACACACAAGGAAAAAGTAATGAAACGATTCTAGTGACTGGAAAATGTATAAGATGTGGTGGTCCTAGAAAAATATATTCATAGTACTTTTTCAGTGAAAACGCCACCAAATAAAGGTTAATAACTGTCTGTTAAACTCTGATTAGCTATATGTAGGTATTCTACTTTCGCTATATTTGCAAATTTTCCTCATAGATGGAGATGAAAAGAAGAATGTGCTACACGGTGTACGGTAATAGTTTTATTTCGGGCGATATATTTGAATCCCTCGTTTTACTCAGGATTCCACCGTAGAATCCGTCGCTACGCTCGTGATTCTATTGTGGCATCCTTCGTTTCGCTCTGGATCCAAAGTAGCACCCTCGCGTTAAAACTATTACCTTTACGCCTTGTAGCACAATCTACTATAAAGGGCTATCTAGTGCATGACGAAGAGCAATATGGGAATTATTTCCATATTTACGAGTTAACAATTTATTTCAAATGAGGGCGCCACTTCAAGGCCATTTGCCTATATCTTCACCTTAATTGCAAAATGAAGCTACTGAAAATGCAGAAAAAAAATTGGCAGTTTTAATTATATCATTGTTATATCATAATTGCTAAACCCCTGTTATTAAATACATAATTTAATAACAGGGGTTTAGCAATTAATTTTAGGGTTCCGTACCTCCCTCAAAAGGTATACCGTACCGTACGTAATATATATAAAAGATCTGCAAACTATTTCGTGTGACATAGAAATTAAAGATCTTGTTGTAAGAATCTCAAATATATTTTTTTATAATTTTATGATATATATAATTACAATATTTAAGAAAATAGGCGAAATTTGACCACCCTTTATCTCCAAAACAACTGGACCTAAATAAAAAAAAATACAGAGTAAAGTCCTTTACTTATACATTCCAGGAAAACCTGTGATAAGTACGAAACCCACTTCACGCGTGTTTAACTTCCGAACACTTCTGCTGTTCGCTTTTCTTTTCCAACCCTTTCAAACAGTCTTAAGTTACTCATCCGACCACCTTGATCTTGGTCACAATTACTACGAGTAAAATTTTAAAAATGCAAGTGTTTTTACTTATTTGCATTTAAGTAACCTAAAAGGCGACTATTATTGAAATAAATAAAGTCTAGATATAAAACCCCTAAGCTCCGTCGCCCAAGAAGCGCAAATTGGTAAACTGTTTTCACGTCAGATTTTTCCCAAAAGGTATGGAAATTAAATATTTTTGTAGCCTTTCATAAAGATTCCTAGCTAAAATAAAGAAATTCCCCGAAGATATTGGGACTAAATTTAATTTTTTCGTTCAAGGTTTTATGACTTATCGAGACAAAGGTTAAGCCCATATCAATGGGTTGCGTTGTTTTATTACAGGGTCCCTATAGCTACCTTTCGGCTCCATCATCAGATCAGCTTCTTGTTATAATAATATTGAATTTTCATCTGATTTACATTATCAAAAAAAATTACAACTGAATCGGAAACCGGGAAGTGGCTCAAAAAAAAAAACAGGGCTTTTTTACAAGCTAAATAAAAATATATAGATAATATATGTATATGATAGTATGGAGATCGAAGTAGAGTATATTAAAAATGGCATTAGGTCCACCACTTGTACAATAGTTTTGTGCAATCAAGTTTTTAAATAAATTAATAAATAAGTACTTAGCTTGATTTAAAATCATGAAGCCGATGGCTGGCTACGTAGAGTAAATTAGTATTTAGTGAAAGATGTGATAAACCTCCAAAGTCAGCTCACTTTTATCCAAGAAAGAATATTCAAATCTCGCCACGCTTTTATTAATTATGTCGAATTTGTACAATTTTCCTTAAAAATATAATTTCTTATCGACGAAGAAAAATATCGCTAATAGACAAATAATTTCCTCAGTTAAAAAGTGCTCAGACAAGATGTCGCCCGAACGGTAATGCTTGAAACTCGCACAGCTGGCGCCGAACTAACAATGTGACACAAAACGTAGAGAATAGCAGAACGATCATCCATGTGAGTATTTATTTTCATTAACTATTATTTATGTTGCAGTTGGATTGTATAATCCGCTGTTTGACAAAACCGCTAGCAATTTAGCAATACAGCTCGTTTTTGTTAAATAGCTATTTTCTTTATGTTATAGGACGGCAAACGAACAAGCGGGTCACCTGATGATAAGTGATCAGCGCTGCCCATTGACAACTGCAACACTACAACCATCACTAACAACAAATGCCAACTTAAACGCCAAAATGAACTCGGAAAAGGAAAATTTCCTACAAATTCAATAGAAAATTAGTAAGGCAGTTGATAGTTACGGAAAAAAGAACTGACTACAGTGACTAAGGAACCCTTCACTGCGCTTGGGTGACTCTTGACCGGTTTTTATTTTTAAATTACGAACAGCAAATGCGTTAACGTTGTTGGTGATCAACAAAGGGAGTTTCTTGTGTTGATGTACTTACATGTCCGTTAAAATCACATTTCGCCAGTCATAGTGCATGGTATAGTCGCTTCTCCTCCTCACTATAGTTTATGGTACTATGTAGGTCAGTCACTGGGACGCTATTGTCTATGGGAAGGACAAAAAGAACCGTAATTTCCTTTTATATTGACAAGCGTTTCCTCGTCTTGCTTTGCTCTTATTATTTAGTTTTATTTATTAGGTTGCGGTGATATTTTTAATATCATATTTTTAGGACAAAATTTTAAGAAAAACATTAAAAAATCCGCAACATGCTTCGTCAAAATGGTCAGAAAAATGTATCCGCAATCCGCAACACGCTTCGTCAAAATTTTCACAGAGAGCTCTAGTAATCCGCAACATGCTTAGTCAAATTTAGTACTCTAAGAGACCACCCCGTATCGTACTCGGCTCAAATGTTTTTATGATACTGGCGGCATGGCCGCGCTGTATAGCAATTATGTAAAAAGTATTGACTAAAATTATCTTTCTATATGGTTATCTAATATGCTACACAAAACTGTACTATTTTATGGTAATTTAAAATGTTATACAAGTTAATAAAAATTTTACTAACGTCCCATGAACCAATACAAATATCCATTGTTTGTTACCCTAGTGACTTACTTTAAGGCCGTACCTGAATTTTCCGGGGTCCAGTGCTGCCCCCATTTAAAATAAATCATTTCAAAGAAAACGGAGGCATTATTAAAAATTTTGCTACTACCAAGTCCTAGATAACCCTTCAAAGTATTTTATGAACTACTGTTTACAATTTAAAGTGAGAACGTTAAGCTTTACTACGCACAATTGCGAAAAACGGCCACTTTTGGCTAATGTGCGTAGTAAAGCTTAACGTTCTCATTATAAACTGTAAACAGTAGTTCATAAAATATTTTAAAGGGTCATCTAGGACTTGGTAGTTGCAAAATTTCAAATAATGCCTCCGTTTTCTTTGAAATAATTTATTTTAAATGGGGGCAGCACTGGACCCCGGAAAATTCAAGTACGGCCTTAATAGTACACTATGTATTTCAATATTTTCAATTTTCAATCTGAAGGTAAAATCAAAAATTGTTCTCAAAACGCATAGTTCCGACACAGATTCACAAAAAAGACAATCACAAGCTTAAACAATACGTTTGTTTCAAAACAGGCGAACATAGAACGAATATTTAAAAACACAAACTATTTCAATTTCAAACTGGAACGTTCCGTTTCAGCGGAGTGTGTAAACGCATTGACTTAAGCAACCGCCCAATCAGCGCGAAGCAATATTGCGGCGTATTTTCAATCACTCGACTCGAGTTGCGAGCGACCTCGAAGAGCTTCATGAAAAATTTATGGGTCGAGCTAGGGTCCGCCGCGAGCCTTTTTTACTCCCGCAAGACGCATAACAGACTGAATAACATTAGTTTATGGACGCCACGCGCGCTGAGAGCACTAAAGCGCTTCCGCAGAATTTAATGCCTCCGTTTGGATAGATAATGTTGCTTTTGCTATCGTATTTTTGGCGTTTCAGCGTGAGAGTGGTTATCACTCGGCCGTGTTTCCGCAAAACTTTATGGCAGTTTTAATGGTCAGCGGTGTAGTAAATAAACTTTCAGTTTTATTCACCATCATCGATTAGACTCGTCTTTCAATCCTGAATATTTTTTCTGTATGAAAATGTTTTGTACACCACAAAACATTTTAAGCTCAAATAATCTAAAGTAATTTGTAGCTTTTGCATTATTAATAATTTTAAAATGTACCTACAATAGCAGTTACATAAATGTATACTTTATTTAATTTGAAAAAAATAATTTAGCTTTGAGTTTGAAACAAATTATGATTACCTTCTTAAAACAATGTTGTTTTGTAACCTCTTATATCTGTGTTATATTCTTTCTCTTGTTTATGTAATTATTTATTGAATGTCACTGCATTTAAAACTAAATAATGCATTAATGTTACGACGCACTCGGTGAAAGTAATTGAATAAATAAATTCAGGCCCCATAAAACATTTTACGAACTCAACACCTTGAAGGCACTCGTCAATTTACGAACGTTAAAATTTGATTCATCAATTCAGCAGCCGGTCCTCGGATGTTATAATTTTCATCTCAACTCTCCCGATTGAATTATTGTAGGCGTGAGGGTGTTAATTGTTGCAAATGTAAGACGTTCTTCGCGGTACGGGCTGGAAATTACGTTTGAAGGAGTAAAAAATTGTATGATTTAAAATGCAAATTTAAATAAAAATTTTGTTTTAATCTAAATTTTTGTCTGGAACATAATAGAACAATTTGTGAAATAACGGAAGAGAGATTGTTGACTAAATTATCTATGGAAATGATGATATAAAATTGTCTATGTTAAGTCTGCCAATTTTTTTTAAATACCTTCATACTTCATACACATTGTATGAAACTGTCAACTGACTCCAAAAAATACTACTAAATAGTTACAAACGGTGGACATATTTAAAACTGCAGGGATCTATGAGCCTTATGAATCTAAGTTTCGATTGCTTTCAACCATTAAAAAAGCAAGAAAGGCGTCAATGGCTTGATGTCATTTTAAAAACAATACAATTCCAATTTCGAATTTCCAGAACACGGACAAAGGAAACTTCCCCCGTACATCTACTAAAAACGGCGCGAAAACGAAAATGATGAACCCTTTGCGTTCCGTTTCACCCAAAATAATGAACCGAAGAGTCGTTAGCGACTGGAACTTGTATCGGACACCCGTATTCCGTATTGATCAGCTAACTGCGCTTATCGAGTTTCTCTTACTTTTGTTTCCTAAGTTTCCAATTCGAGTACAAAAGGCTTTTTGGCTCACTGCTGAGATGACTGGACTACTTCTGTTGTTTACTTTTCGTGTTTACTCGTGCCTCGTTCAAATAATGGCTTTTAAGTTAAATAGTTCGAAAATTGCGAAGGGATTTGTAAAAATAGCGGATCATTGTGTGTACGGAAATTGCTATCGTTTTAGTAAAATATTTTACATTATTAAAACGAATAAGAGTAGGTAAACTATAATAATAGGTAAGCTATTTAGTTATATTAAACATAGTATCGCGCTAAACCTACATACTTTATTGGTTATTTAGATCACTATGGCTGTGGCTGAAACTCGATAAAACATACCTACTTACATCAGATACAAGTTACAAAGTCCTTTTTATATAATTCGGTCGATCATTCTAAACAACTTTTATTTTAAATAATAAATTAATGTAAAACCAAAACATGTTTCTTTTTTTTCTTTGCATCCTACACAAGAACTGGCTGAAAACATGAAGGGCTGATGAAAAACAAACTATTCAAAATATGAGACATTAAGTTGACGCCGTGTCGTATAGGGAGGTCAAAAGGATGGCTCAAAGAGAGGGAGACATGGAAACTACTCCGCCGACAAGAACGTAGTTCTTAAATTATAGATAGATAGATAGATAACAGTGTCGGTGATAAGTACATAGAGCAGAATACTTAATCGTTGTATGAGTATTAATACCCAAATAACAGCTCAGTTTATGTTTGTTTGTCATACATTATCTTGATATTTACGGTGCCAATATTTGTATTTCATTTAATGTTAAACAACTGTTTCTCTCCATTTCAGGAATAAATATTACAAAGCCTATGTGATTGTTTACCTACTTTAGACATCTGTGCTGGTTTTGTATATAAAATATTAATGGATTAAGTATATTTTTTATAATGGGCGGCGAAAGAACGTCTCAGAATAGGAATTAGCTACCCGAACCGAGAGAGTGTTATATGAATGAGTATGTCATCATCATCATGTCTTTTTTAGTCTCCACTGCAGGAGTACGACCCTCTCTGTACTACCAGAGCCATATATTAGCCAGAGCAGTCAGAGGATTTGGCCTACTCTTTCCACGCTGGCCAGACGGGTTGAAGAGGTCTCATTGATGTTTATAAGCTTCGTTTAGCTTGTGTTTCCTAAGTCGCCTTCTACGTCATCCACGGGAAGACTTGGAGTGGTCCTATTCTACCCTGCCGGGAACAACACGGCACAATAGTTCAATATAATGAAACATTTATGTTAGTAAATTTAATAATTTTATCAAAAAACGACAGTACGTGATAAATAAACGGGAAGTGCGAGTCGGACTCGTACATGAAGGGTTTCGTACCACCGTAAAATGTTTTAAAACGCTGTAGAAACACGTTTCTTGTATGACGACCCCCTTTAATTTTTTACTTTATCTTGTTTTTAGTATTTGTTGTGTAATACATAATCGGTGAAAATTTCAGGTGTCTAGGCTATTGCGGTTCAAGAGATAGAGCCATGTGACAGATGGCGTTAAAAACGCTGAAAAGTACACGTTTTTTGTATGAAAATTAAAGGGGGTCGCCCTTTAATTTTCAACTTTTTTTTATTTTTAGTATTTGTTGTTATAGCGGCCACAGTAATACATAATCGGTAAAAATTTCAGGTGTCTAGCTATTACAGTTCAAGAGATAGAGCCCTGTGACAGACGGACAGACGGACAGACAGACAGCGGAGTCTCAGTAATAGGGTCCCGTTTGCACCCTTCGGGTACGGAACCCTAAAATGTAACGTAACATAAAACATATACAATTTTTTTGTATGAACACGCTCATATTCGACATTACTGGACACACGCTCATCTTCGACATTACTGGACGGGTGTATAAGCGCTTTTCAACAATAGATGAAGCTCAGCTTGGAACAACATAAAGGCTTTGTTTCATTGAAATCTGATATCAGATAAAAGTTCTTGCCATTCCTGAAAGTTACGTAAACGAAGTCGCTAGCACCAGCTAGTATCATATAATATTACGTCTTCACCTGACCAGAAAGTGTCGTAAAATGCTATTATTCAGACCGGGAAAATGTAATAAAAGGGATGCAGCAGCCGTAGCATGGCACAGTTGATAAACCCAGATGAAGTGTATTTCGCGCAACGGACTAGAGCTATCTCGCTCGTTATCATTACGTAGAACGAGATAGTGATAGATGATAGCGGTCGATAAACGCTGTTGCCAATGCCATGCTAAGGGCTTGATAATTTAATTTCTGCAACTGTTTTTAAATATATATTTTTTTGTGTTGATTTGTTAATATTACATTAAATGCTGAAAGTCTTCAATTAATCCGTGGTCTAAATTCAAAACTTCCACAAACATAATAAGACATTGTTTAGTAACGGTTTCATTAACGGGAAGTTAACCCGTCGTGGCTGTTTGCCGCTTGATTCCTTTGTCTGTTTGCCGCAGAAAACATTTGTGCAGCACTGTCAATGTTTACTCGGTATGATTGGGGACCGCCTAGTGTTTACTGTAAGTTTCAATTTTAAAGTCACGCAATACTCATCTCACATTTAATTGGATCAAACAAAATATACTGAAATTATTTGAACGGTGAATTCAGTCCATGATACTGAACAAATTTTACCGAATAACCAATATCTAAACATGAAAAAAAAATCGGATCAGCTGATCCGAATTTGCATGGAAGGCAATTTTTTTTCTTAAATTTCAATATATGTTCCTTGGGGAAATTTGTTCACTATCATGGACTGAATTAACCCTCAAAATAGTTTCGGTATATTTTGTTAAATGTAATAGGCATGATGAAATAGGTCAGAAAAGTAAATCTATTTAGTCCGTCTGTTAGATCATCCAAAATTATAGACCAATTATAGCCAGAGAAAAGAAAAACCACATGAACAACATTTTTAGGGTTCCGTACCTCAAAAGTTAGGAACGAAACCCTTATAGGATCACTCATTTGTCCGTCTGTCACCGTCAATTTGCTACGAAACTACTAGACCGATTGAGTTGAAAGGAGAAAATTTAAATACATCGGTCAAAGCCAAAGTGCAGGCTGGAAGGCGGGAAAGATTTAGATCGTTAGTACTAATAATAGTGAGCAATTGTTAGTATTACTAACCACAAAATAAATAATACTAACGTACAGAAGTCTTACTCAGCAAAGATATTCAAAGAAATATCTAGTCTATGTTGCTAGCGATATGGTTTAATTTAGCTTAAGTCAGAACTCAGCACCTTTTCGTATAGATACCTAGACATCCATTGCAAGCCAATTTCATTCTTATTACTCTGGACAAACGCTTTCGCATAACTGAATTACCACCCGGAGGGGCCGCCTGCGCGCATAGTAATAATGTATGTACATGTTCTATACCTAAACGGGGAGTGACACAGGCCTGGTATTACATGAAACCTGTGGAGTTATTAGCTGCTTTTTTCCTGCGTAAATCCACACACAACCGATCTCTATTTGATTCTCTTTTTTAGTTTGATAGTATATTATGTAATAACCTGCAAGTCTTAAGATCTAGAAATTTTTTAGAAGGGGCAAAATGTAGTTTCAATTTGCCGCCTTTAACCAGCCGCCGCGCTATGTCTTTGGTAGCTCTGCCGCCCCTCTGACCTTGCCGCCCGGGGCTGGCCCCTTCCCTAGACACGTTCGTAGAGTCAGGAAAGAATCAGGTGGCACGACGATTATATATCTACCCTTTGGAGGCAATGCTTAAAAGGAAACTTACGTTCCAAATTAGTATTTTCAGCGGAAATGTACCTATTTAATGCTATCATGTTTACTGTTTTCCCTAGAAATGTAGAATTTTAGTTCTATCAAATGGTGTACAAACTACTCGGGCGTAATTATGATAACCTAGAAACTCCTTGAAGCATGACCCAGTCGACTTGAATGTAAAATAGAACTGATGCGGAAGTACTTAAGTACCTACTTACTAATTAACTGTTTCTAGGTAGGTAGTGTAATTGTAGACTTATCAAACAAATAGGTAAGTATAGACTTATATTTCTACTTTGTCCCTTTGAAATGTCGTTTGTCTTTTACAATACATTTAAATTTTGTTGGGTAGTTGAATTATTGTTTTATACAGCATTACAATGCTCGGAATAATATCTAAGGTATTCAACAACGGTGAATAGCACCTGGCCTATTACCACGAAGAGCACCTAATATTCGCAGGTGCTCTTCTTGGACTTCAATTTATTTTTACATTTTTTTCCACGAAGACCACCTATGATTTAGCAGATTTATATTTTTTACTTTTTATTACGTATAAAAGATACGAAATCCCCTAGAACGTTTATTATTTACGCCATAATTGCGTATTTTGTACATACTAAATATGTCTAGCTAAACGATGGGATATTAGAAAATAAAATAATAACAAAATCATGAGTACCTACAATTATATTAATCTTACCCAATAACAACACTAGCTTTTATGATATAATATCACAATCAGCCTCCACGTATATCACATTTTTTGCAAAATCAACCTTACCCAATAGTAAAATTTTCTCTTTAATGTATCATAATCAGTCTTTTATGATCTCTGTTCTGATCATTTGAGTTCTAGGTCATTTTGTATCGATATCTTTTATTCGTAATAAAAAGTAAAAATATAAATCCCAGCACTAGCTGCAAAAACCATAGGTGCTCTTCGTGGACAAAAATGTAAAAATAAATTTTAGTCCACGAAGAGCATCTGTGAATATTTGGTGCTCTTTGTGGAAAAGGCCAGGTGCTATTCGCCCAGGTGCTATTCAGACGGGTGCCCTAAGTAAAAATTTATTAGTTTGTTGGTATACAATAGTTTACCAAAAATAAAAACAAAATATAAACGATTATTCTATTCTCTATTAAAAAAATTAAAATAAAATAAAACGCAAAAGAAAACTTTTATACATCGATATTCCCAAAACAAATCAAATTCGAATTTGAAAATAGAACGAGATCGTTTGGCCGCCAATACGCCGCGCCGCGCGCGACACTTGTCCTATTTTCAAATTTCAATTAACTAAATACGCCAGGTATCGCCTGCCAGTGACACGCCAATAGTCGATAGAAACGATGAGTGCGCGCCGTGCATCAACCGTGCGTGATATTTGTACATCACTAGCGCTCAGCAAATGATATTTACTATACAATTTAAAGCCTAAACAAATCAATGAAATAGTTTATCGATAAATGATTTTGAGGCTGCAGTTGAAACTAGAGGTGCGGCTTGGCACGTGAATTTAAACCAAAGATCTAAACATATCTTCCCTCTGGTGTGCAACCGTTCGAAGGGTTGCTTGTGATGGGTGCCTGCTAAAGGCGACCTAATTATATGCTCCTCCGTGCTTCGGAAGGCATGCCAATCAGTTGGTTCTACTTAGTTGTAAATACTGTGAAAATTTTACTAGAGACTAATAGGTCCTTTAATTGTTCCCGTAAGTTATGTGACGAATATCTATGCAGAAAGGAAATACAATGTAAAGTCTAAACGATCAAATTACGTTTGTTTGTAGAAATATTTGGATATTTTTACCAACCATTGATTATTTTGGCAAAAAAATTACCTACAGTTCTTCATTAACTCTGTATCTCGAAACGGATTTCAAAATAACGCTTTCCAAAAAAAATTAACAGTGCCCATTAGGTTTAGTAAATTGTAAACTATTTTATTGTTGTAAGGTTAATAAAAAAATTACGTTTTAATAAGAATAAAAAAAATAAGTACATCAATAAACTTCATTCCAAACATTATCATCTAAGCGCGTTCCTAGTTGCATTCGTAGCTGTACCTTCTGAGTCCGGAGAGTTTTCTTATACTAAGGCCTTCGTATAATTCAATTCACCTTGTATGTATTGAGTAAATAGGTATATCTCCTCAATACTTAAGCTGTTAGCTATTACGGAGATAATAACAGTTATTGTTAATGAGCCCCACACTAGTCCATTACAGTGACGTGAAACATAGTAGATACTACTAAGCTTATACGAAGTTACATTAGTGTTTGAATTATTTATATGAATGTGTGATGTCGATGTCGAATACAAATTTGATAGATGGCAGATATGTAAATGGGCGCTGAAACAGCCATCATAGGTCATGTGCATTATATTTGCTTTCGCGTTTGATAGCTGAAAACGCGTGTCGTAAATTGTCGGTTATTTCGTGTACACGATACACAAACAATATCATGTCTTGATAGGGTAAATAAATAAATATATAAGGAAAAATCACACTGATTAAGCTAGCCCCAAAGTAAGTTTTAAACTTGTGTTATGGGATACATATGGGATACTCAACGACACCATATTTTATGATAAATGCATATACATATAGATAAACACCCAAGACCTAGGAAAATTTTAAAAAGGCCATTTTCCAACTTTCTCTGGCTGGGAATCGAACCCAGAACCTCCGGATTAGCGGTCTAGGGTGTTAACCATCACGCCACGGAGGTCGTCTCAATCACAGGGTAGACACAGTCAAGGCTTCCAAGATTCAAAGATCTTGCTAAGCAAGATGGTGATCCTTGAATAAAAAACAGGGATAGGAAACAGCGCAGCTTTATGGGTGCGGCACCCGGTGCAGTGATACAATATTCGTAACGGTTGTCAGCAGTGACTTTTTTAGGACGGGCAAAATCTAAATATGCCGCCCCATGTCCAGTTCTTCTGGCGACTGGGGTGCAAATAGGAGCCTCGGGTCACCCCCCCACCTGCCGGGGGTGTCCCGTTGGGCAGGCTCCTATTTACGCCACTGAAAGTAAATAATTACAAGATGCCATTTCCTAAGTCAACTTCTACGACCTTGAATTTGCACAGAGAAGTGGCGTTTTCCGTTTGCTCGCAGACTGTCACAGTCACGTCAGCGATTTCATCTTATATATATATATATATAATATATATAAAAGCGAAAATCACTCACTCACTCATCACAAAAACTACTCAGCCAAAGAAGATGAAAATTGGCAGGAAATTAGACTGTGACGAATATCACTCACTCACTCATCACGCAATCTCGAAAACTACTTAGTCAATGAAGATGAAATTAGACTGTGACGAATATCACTCACTCACTCATCACGCAATCTCGAAAACTACTTAGTCAATGAAGATGAAATTAGACTGTGACGAATATCACTCACTCACTCATCACGCAATCTCGAAAACTACTTAGTCAATGAAGATGAAATTAGACTGTGACGAATATCACTCACTCACTCATCACGCAATCTCGAAAACTACTTAGTCAATGAAGATGAAATTAGACTGTGACGAATATCACTCACTCACTCATCACGCAATCTCGAAAACTACTTAGTCAATGAAGATGAAATTTAACTGAAAGTGAGATTGTCACTAGGAGACGTCTGTTAGGGCCGTACCTAAATTTTCCGGGGTGCAGTGCAGTTAAATAAATCATTGCAAATAAAACGGAGACATCATTTAAAATTTTGCTACTACCAAGTCCTAGATAACCCTTCAAAGTATTTTATGAACTACTGTTTACAGTTTAAAGTGAGAACGTTAAGCTTTACTACGCACATTTGCGAAAAACGGCCACTTTTGGCAAATGTGCGTAGAAAAGCTAAACGTTCTCATA
Organism: Acrobasis repandana; assembly: GCA_963576875.1. Taxonomy (NCBI): domain Eukaryota; kingdom Metazoa; phylum Arthropoda; class Insecta; order Lepidoptera; family Pyralidae; genus Acrobasis; species Acrobasis repandana. Next base: position 21,708,459 of record OY756216.1, read on the forward strand.
TGCATTCAATCAAAAAAATACTGGCTGATAAAAAAAATTGGCCGACGAAAAAAGACCTTGTTAAAAAAACAAAAATCGTGCATTCTGTACCATTGTAAAAGTTATAAAGTCAAATTATTTTACAAAAGAAAATATTTTTAAAATGGACAATGACAGCGAAAGTGATAAATTCGATTTGCACGACAAATTCAACTATAGAGAGCATATAAACAGCTGCAAATGATATTATTAATAACTTTTAACCGCAAAAGTTCCGGGTAAAATAAGTAAGTTAAGTTAGTTTTGTTTATAATTTGTATTTTTTTTCGTACGTATATTTTATACTCAAAGAATATAAGAAGTTGAAAGAAAAGTTACGCACCTTGCTGAAGTGAGTAATTAATGCACTCGTGCTAATTTAATGCCCTCGCTATCGCTCGGGCAAAAACATAGCACTCGTGCAATAATGACTCACTTTGTGCTCGGTGCAGTAATCTACTATTAGTAGTTAGTATAAAATAATAATGCATTTATTAGATTTTGAAAATTACATCCCGATAGGGTGAAATGGGAGTTGCAAGTTTGTATGAATCTACGTCACTTTTGAAGCGAGACACATGACATTTTTGAATTAGTGGTTAATAAAAAATAATAATCTAAATGGATTTTATTAAATTGCAACCCCAGTTTAAAAAAAGCAATCTAATTTGTGTAGTTTACGCGGGCGAAGCCGCGGAAAAAAGCTAGTAAATAATAAATTTTATTGTTATTTAAAATCAAAGTAAGAAGAATCGATTCGTCTTATCAAAACGTAATTTAAAAATGTAACATCATAGCGATAAAATGTAAAACAACGTAAACTAAGTCACTTTGTAAAACAACGCAAACGATTCTTAGTCACTTTGTTCCAAAGTTATATTCACGTGAAAGCAGACGTGATTTACCGTAACACAAAAAAATTAAAACCTCATTGGGGGTAAACACTGGACTCTATTTACCATTCAGAGCGTAAATAAAAAGCCGGGCGAAGCAATATCGAGCACTGTCAAAGCCCAGAACGGAACTAAAAAAAAGAATCAATCCCGCCAACCCGATAGTGGCCATTAAAATATCGTTGAATTTCAAAAGGAGACGTTCCGAAACTCGATAGTTGGAACCGCCAAGACGTATCGGGTCGCCCTCAAAATGGACTTTTGATGTAAGTTCGGAACGCACCTCGCCTCTGTCTGCCGTTTTTGATAGTGCACGTTCCGAACGAGTGCCTCTCGAGATGTTCGCGTATCGGAATCGAAATATCGAGGGAAAATTCCAGATTTGAATTTCTCGTCGAATTTCGATTTTTGAATCACGATTATTTTGATAGGTTAGGGATGGTGCGCCGTGTTTTTGATACCGTTATGATTCAGTAACTTTATGGTTTAGATAGGTATTCAAACATTATCCATCTTTATATAAAACTCGGACTAACTTTAGGATCTGGTTCACCATTATTCACCCAAATGAAGTTGACAGTGACAAAAGAGAAAGTGACATGTTGCGGGAGGGTTCTTATTTTGGGTGGATTATGGTTTGAAAGAGATAAGAAGTACCCGTAACCGAAGGGTATGTATGAAGAGGTTGATGAGAGTAGATGAAGCGAAATAGATCTGTCTGGATCGTAGCAAGTGGAGGTCCATAGTAGTCTCTGCCTGCCCTGTGGGAAACAGGCGTGATAGTATGTATGTATGTATGGTTTTAAACCAAGTACAGTATTTAGTCCGCGTTTTAAAATGAGACGGTAAAGGTACTATTTGTTTAAGTACCTGAATACTTTTTATACAGGGTCTAAAACAAAATATACTGAAACTATTTTAAGGGTGGATTCAGTCCATAAACAACTTTCCTCCTCCGATAATATTTGGCCTCCCATATAAGTTTACCGATCAGCTGATCCGAGTTTGTATGGAAAGCCAAAAATATTTTTCATACTTATATATACAACGTGGAAGACATACCCGTAATAAATCGAACCACGGCCTATATTAGATCATTATAGTATAATGAAATTAAAATAACAGCCAAAAAATATATCTGAATTTCCTTACAAAAGTGTGCAACCGCCCAGGTGATTTGTATGGAATGTCAACATTTTTTTGATTTCTTGACTGTTATCTTGATTATATTATACTTAAGGTCATACCTAAATTTTCCGGGGTCCAGTGCTTCCCCCATTTAAAATAAATCATTTCAAAGAAAACGGAGACATTATTTAAAATTTTGCTACTATCAAATCCTAGATAACCCTTCAAAGTATTTTATGAACTACTATTTACAGTTTATAATGAGAACGTTAAGCTTTACTACGCACATATGCCAAAAGTGGCCGTTTTTCGCAAATGTGCGTAGTAAAGCTTAAGGCCGTACCTAAATTTTCCGGGGTCCAGTGCTGCCCCCATTTTAAATAAATCATTTAAAAGAAAACGGAGACATTATTTAAAATTTTGCTACTACCAAATCCTAGATAACCCTTCAAAGTATTTTATGAACTACTGTTTACAGTTTAAAGTGAGAACGTTAAGCTTAACTACGCACATTTGCGAAAAACGGCCACTTTTGGCTAATGTGCGTAGTAAAGCTTAACGTTCTCATTATAAACTGTAAACATTAGTTCGTAAAATACTTTAAAGGGTTATCTAGGACTTGGTAGTAGCAAAATTATATGATGTCTCCGTTTTCTTTGAAATGATTTATTTTAAATGGGGGCAGCACTGGACCCCGGAAAATTCAGTTACGGCCTTAAGTGATCTAGAATAGTATAACCCGTGGTTCGATTTATTACGGGTATGTCCCTTCCAGGTTGTATGTTCCTTTGGGAAAGTTTTTCGATATAATGGACTGGATTCACCCTTAAAATAGTTTCACTATATATTTTGTTAGGCGTAATAGGTATAACTTATTAAAGTTATGTAAAAATAATATACACTATCAAAATCAAATTATACCTAATCAAATATTTATTCAGGAGTTTGGCTATTTTTCACTTCAATATATTTATATGTTTATTATGATCGTATTTGGATTAAAAATTATAGCCGAATATCATCTTCATTCATATACGATAAACGGTGATTAATAAAATAATCCGAATATGAATTCGGATTATTTTATTAATCACCGTTTATCGTTCCGAAACTAGCACCGTTGAGAAGAAACGTCGCAAGAAACTCATTAGGATTAATATTTATTTTCCAAAAAGCATTATAGACGCATCGAACAATGGATGGCGAAATAATTGAAGCAAAAAGATTAATTTATCTATTCCATTTCTGCGCTCGGACAATCACAATCGAGCACTCGGGATAATCGGCGAATAGATTCGTTTCTATTAGAACCGTTTTCCAGTTAATGCCCCGTATGGTGGGCTTCTCTTGACTCTATTATGAAAATTATTACTCATGTTATTAAAAGTAAATAAGGTTTTCGAATTTTTTTTTTTCATACAATCTTTCTTGTCACTCGTGAGTTCTAAGTAGGTATTTATCAAGAAAAATGTAATACGCCCAAACTCGATGGGGTTATGTCTTTTTATCACAGGGTTCCTATAGCCATCATCAGGCTCCATCGTTAGGTCAGCTTCTTGTTTTAATAATATTGCATTGTTATCAGATTTACATTAGCATACAAAATTTCATCTTAATCGGAACCGGGAAGTGGCTCACATTTTACTAGCAAGTGCTGATAGATGAGATCCAACCCTATGACACAGAATACAGTAAGAGTAAACAGAACGGAATCTCCTAAGGTACGCGCAATATACCTCTTCTCCGTTTTCGCCTTGATGACACAAGTTGGCCCACACGAACCGGAGGAGAGGTGCGGGTGCGGGGAACGGGGACGCATATTGCGCGTACCTTAAGAGATTCGTTCTGTTTACTCTTAATGTATTTTGTGCCTATGACGTGATAGTGTTCACACGTAATACACACACACGCAGACACACTTGTGTGTGTGTTTTACGACACAAACCGTTGGTGTTGAAATAATCAGATCACTGCTGATTTTTAACCGACTACGGCAAAGCCAAACGGAAGGGTAATGGTTTGAGCAGTCTATGTATGTACTCGTATGTATGTGGATATCTTTGTGTGTTCCACCGTAGAAACAAAACTACTTATCCAATTTTCACAAAAGAGATGTCAATCAATTCGCCATTATCGTCTGGGTGACATTACATTCTGTTTGCAAAAAAATGTTGTTGCATACAAAAAAGTGCTAGTAATTTTTTTTATCGATATTGTGAGGGGTATCAAATCAAAGATCTTAATTAGAACATTTTTAAAATATATACATTGTTAGCCATAAATAGCTAATGAATTGGATATAATACAATAAAAAAAATACAATATAAAATTAGTTTTTTAAACGTAAATCTTGTTACTTTAGTCCTAGACCTGTCCCAAGACCGTAAACATGTTTAAACAGTAGTGTTAGTATTTCATCGCCAGAAGGAAGACCAAGAAGTTCGTTCATGGATAATGTAAAAGAAAAGGCAGAAGTCATGTCGTTTATGGAGGTTCAAAATTAAGCCGAAAATAGGGAGTCATGACAATTACTCTACCGACAAGAAGTTCTTAAATTTATTGATGATGAGGGTCTCCTGCTGGGTCCAAATGAAACAGAATCCCAAGTATTAGAGTAGCGTTTGCGGTTTAATGCGGCGTCGATATCGACATTTTTCACCCCGCTGCTCCCAAGACCGGCCCCAAGACTGAACGTGCCAACTCGAATGGATAAAGTCTGTATTCTGGAATTCAGATAGACGATGATTTTTTATGTGCATTGGATAATAGGGAACGCAGAGCATTGTCCGTATGTAATATGCCCGTAGGACATTTTAAAAGCTACTGCCAAACATTATACACGTGCAACCTGTGGAGCAATTATACGAAAAAAGCCTACAATGCTCTGCGTGTACAGTACAACAACAGCTTCAGGAGTCTGTTGGGACTGCACTGGCGCTGCAGTGCTTCAGGGATGTTTGCAGATCAGAGCACAGACAGCTTCCAGGACGTGTTTCGCAAACGAGTTGCATCCTTGTAGTCACGGGTTTGAAATTGAAGCTACAGTGTAACCGTTTCGACTCGATAAGAAGAAGAAGTCACGGGTAAGGAGCAAAACCAACACACTCTTGAACGTGGTGTCGGAAAGAGTGGACCGTACAATATGAAACATTGGTCGTCTTTACACGTGTCAAATAACCCACATTTAAAGTTTTACCACAGAATAAATAATACTAACGTACAGAAGTCTCACTCAGCAAAGAAATTCAAAGAAATATCTACTCGCGATATGGTTTAATTTAGCTCACGTCAGAACTCAGCACCTTTTCGCATACACATCCATTGCAAGCCAAATTCATTCTTATTACTCTGGACATACGATTCGTATAACTGAATTAGTAGTTATAGTAATAATATAGGTACATTTTCGATGCCTAAACGGGGAGTGACACAGGCCTGGTTTTACTAACATAGTTGTATAAGTTTCCTACTAACACAATATGGACCTGTGTCTATGTGCATTTTGAAATAAACTATTTCATTTAATTTCATTCATAAGCATTTAGAAGTAATGATTACTAATATCAGTTTTACTTCTTCTACATCTAAGCGCGTTCCCGGTTGTACCCTCAGCTGTGCTTCGGAGTTTAGCTTAGCTTAGTGTAGTGAAGATTTATTCCGAAGTATAAGTACAAAAATCCCACGAATAAAATACTTTTAATAAAAAAAACAAAAGTTCTTATAGAGCTCTATCTTCTATTTTTCCTGTGTGTAAGTGGCCAACACTGGTGCCAGACTCTTCAAACTGCCTAAAGGCATCTTGGTAGCCTACCTTTACTTATGTAATAACTATTTTAAATTCCATTTCACTACCATTCTGTCTAATTTTTTTCCGAAAAAAGTTCGATACAACCAGAATACGACCGTATTTTAGTATTCTAAGCACAGTGCTTGCCCGAGAGCCGTATTCTTAGCTAATTGTAAACCACTCTGCAACTTACGGCTAGCTTTTTAATCGAGAAGCCTTTCACGGCTTTAAAGAGATATAATGCTTTTCGATTTACTAGGCTTTTTACTTTACCTGCCCTGGCAATTTGCTAAAAAAGATTATCCTTTAAGAATGGATTAGGCTTGCGACGTCATTTAAAAATTACACTTTATTTTTAGATTTCTCGTGGAATATTAAAATTAAGATTTGCTATAAAAAGTTGCGTAAGTTTTAAGAAGAAATAAAGATACACTATCACGTCTTTATCTCTAACAGGGTAGACAGGTCTTAGGGCCGCAAGACTTAATGGTCACTCCTTAGCGTGATGTTGGAAAAAGGGAATCCGAATAGTGAGGAGTTACTACCAGAATCGCCTTCTGACATGATTCAGGATTTCGCCCATTTCCTCGATCGGCTTTTACGATCTGCGCGGGAAGAGAAGCAGCTGAAACACTCAGCTAGAGATTTATTATTATTTTTTGTATCTCCTTTGAATTCCCGGACTTTTCACCCCGGTCCTTTGGAAGGCTTGGCCGAGATGCAGATCCAACACGTAGAGGCCATTTGGAGAAGTTGATGTAATGTGGCGCTCCCATCAAAACCCATTCTTTGGATATACCAATGAAAGACATATTTACCCTTGAACAGGTTTCGGCAGAAGAAGGATTATTATTATTATATATTTAGAGCTCAAAAATGTTGTGTCGTCCTTTTTGAATAGAGATATCTAAACTTGACACATATTTTAAAACAACCCCATTTGTATATGGCGTTGGCATTTTCGCTCGAAGCTTGAAAGTAGCTGAAAGCAGAGAACGGGACGGGGGGTACCATAAAAACTTGGTAGATAAAACACCCGCTAAGTTGAAAATATCTTTGCCGGCATTGTCACCAACTCTTCAGTTCGAGCAGTTTCAGTTTTTGGGTTGTTTTGAGTGTAAAATAAGTTTGAAGATATTTCGTGCTTTTTAGGGTTCCGTACAAAAAATTAAAAAACGGAACCTTTATAGGATTACTCGTGCGTCTATCTGTCCGTCCGTCTGTCACAGCCAATTTGCTCCGAATCTACTGGACCAAATCAGGTAAAATTTGGTAGAATGTTGTAATTCTATGACCCAAACATATATGTTCAAAGTAAATAAATATTTTTTTTAAAATAAGGGTAATTTTCGGGGGACAAATAAGGAAATTTAAAAAAAAAGTTGCAAACCTTACTGTGTCATATATCAAATGAAAGGGCTCGTTATGAGGATCTCAAATATATTTTTGTTATTATTGTAAAATGAATAGTTTTGATTTTATTCATGAAAGAAGACGAAAATTGACCATTCCCCCCCTGGTCTCCGAAACTGCTGAGCCTAAAATTTTGACAAAAATACAAAATATAGTTCATGGCTTGTAGATTACAGGAAAACCTATAAGAATTCAATCAATTGTACGGAACCCTCTCCACGCGAATTTGACTCGCACTCGGCCGGTTTATTTCTATCCTATTATATACGATTAGACAAAATTAAAAAAATAAAAGGCCTGACAAAAAGCTAAAATCTTTAAAGTCTAAGGAGAAAAAAAAGCAAAAAGAGCTCTCTTTTTGCTTTTTTTTATATGGGTTTAAAACGTAATAAAAACAACCATTAATAAATTAAGTTACAAAACCATTCTAGATCGTCCCTGCTACCTCAAAGGTTTTAAAAAAGATCCAAAAACACGTATATTCTAATATATCCCATCCCTACTGAACGATATTTTTACTGATTTGTATTCAAAGAAAATCGTTCTAGACTAGCCCGTCCCGGCTACCTCAGTGGTATTAAAAATACAAAAAATATGCGTATGCTAATGATGAACGAGTTTAATATCCCATCCCTACCGAACGATGTTTAATTTGATAACACCGGCCGAGGCAAAGGCAAGGGAACTTAAAACATAAAATAAAGTGAATAACAGAAGGATATTAGTAATCGCGCACATATCAAAACAAACTTTTACAAATATTTAAAATTGCTTGTGACAGTTCTTGGATCGGACTGTGGTGACAAGGAAATACGAAGAATAACAAAATCGTGATCGAAAGAAGAAAAAATTGGTAAAAATTTGAACAACTTTGCTAAGGCACCCATTTCGATATTATTAAAACAATAAACGGGCAAGTGCGAGTCGGACTCGTACATGAAGACACGTTTCTTGTATGACGACCCCCTTTAATTTTTAACTTTATCTTATTTTTAGTATTTGTTGTTATAGCTGCCACGGTAATACATAATGAATATATAGAGTGATTCAAGAGTAAGGTTTATATGTATGTATAATACATACCCGTGTGAAGCTAGGGCGGGCCATTATATATTATCTACTAGTGGTTCTGATGAGAACATTAGACCTCACGACTCACGAGCTCGTATAAGTAAGAGCTTGGTCAATAAAAGTATGTAGTTTCGCATCTGTCGCTCCCATTATTTTGTAGTATAACTATGTAATATTGTAAAGGCAGGGTATTGTAATATGCGGTGATAATAATCGGATAATAAAACGCGGCGCCTCGCGAACTTCGGCGGGAGATGACGGGGATATTAAAGGGTCGCTACATTCGCCGTGCCGCCACCGTACCCGTTTATCAGTTCTGTGGGAGACATAACGTAATAATATTTACAGTGACTGGGAGAAGTAGACCTGTTTGCCTAACGTTTGTGTTGCAAGTCGACTTGTCTGAGTCTGTTTATCCCATTAGAGATGGGAGAGACGTAAAATGTATTTGAATATATTTTTCTTCATATTAGCGCATTCTCGAATGCATCATCAGCTACGCTGTTTAGGAGCCCGGGGAGCGATTTCTCGTTTTTTCTTTTTCAAATGTAATATACATGTCAATGGATCGAAGACCTTGCGAAGTGGAGAAGAAATAGCCGCAATTTAACAGTTAATGATTTGTCTATAGTTTTACTACCGGCCGCCTGCCTGGCGTCAACCCTCTTTGGGAATTCATTTGTGCGAAAAGTTTTACAACCGGCCACCGCCTGACGTCAACTCTATTTGGGAATGCATTTTAGCACGAGATGTTTGTGCTTATTCCTTTAGTCGCCTCTTACGACATCCACAGGAAAATATGGAGTGGTCCTATTCCTAGCTGGAAGCCACAGGCAAATGTATTTGAATAATATATGTATTGTGTATAAGAAAATTTTATTAATTTTTAATTTAAAATATTACTAACCAGTCACCGAAATGCTGAAATACCTACCTACTTTTCACACTATTTATTAGATATAAAAAATATTTAAATCACTATTTTTCATTTTAATACTGGACGAGAAAAGACACACACATAAAACAAGGTACTGTCATTGATCAATACACAGAAAATACTAAGCCGAAATAACGATTTGTTGCCTTTTATTATTATATCATCTTATCATACATATATACACTACTTACGACCAATGCGTAGTATTATTACAAGGAAAAAAACTTGAATATCGAATGCATTGAGAGTAAAACGTCCGAAAATATAACGAATAATAATTTGTAAAATCTACAGACATGTTTTTATTAAGTACCTATTTACTAACCTCCAACCAAACCAACCTCCATCAAATCATTTAAAATGCACATTTTCAGGGTTCCGTAGTAAAGTAGTAAACAAGGAACCCTTATAATTAGGCCATGTCTATCTGTTCGCGGTTTTACTAAGAGACTATATACTATGCCAAATAACAATCTGTAGGAGGAGCACCGAGGAGCTCGGTGGTTCGGAGTGGTCCGGTAGGAGTACGCATCGCTAGCACTGTCACAAGTTAAGCAACCACGGGCGTGGTCCGTACTTGGATGGGTATTTTGTACCACAAGTGAAAAAATTTCTTGAGCTCCTCGGTGCTTCGGAAGGCACGCACCCGGCTGTCATTATTGTATGGCAGTCGTCAAGCTATGTCATATGCCTTTAGGCAGCCTGAAAAATCTGACACCATTGTTGGCCACTTACATACACGAAAAACAAACAAACAGTACTACCTGTAATTTGACATGGGTATGTAAATTAATCACGCCGAAAAATAGAATCGGAACCCAACATTGCATGAAGCCCGACACGCACTTGGCCGGTTTTTATTTTAAAGCAAGTTACTTACAGTAATTTCATTCCACAACAAATAAAGTACGATATTCACTAAACTTGATCAGCTGATCGCTTAAAGTCGATTAAAACGAATTAGAAAAAAAAGAACAAACTGGCTGTAGAAATTTGCGTACCTTCTGAAAGTCTTCGTGCATTTAGTTGCGTACTCACAGTTTTATAAAATATAGCGAAAACCCGAAATAGCGAAATTTATATAAAACAGCAGATTTTTTTAAACAAATGTTGAAAAACGTGAATCGCATTCGGATTACGTTCTCTCCGTTGTAAACCGTCGAACAAAGCTTCAAAATCAGCTTCAAATCCCAAAAACATTATTCGAATCTCTGACAATATGCACCATCGACGCAGCGCAAATAGGGCGAGCCGGGATACAACGCATATACTCGTACCATAGAAATAAATTTTGTATTTCTTTATATGTATATCTATAGATTATTTCCATAAATGAGGGCTTTGGACTTGGAACTCGCCGTGCTGATCCAGTGCAGGTTTTCTTGACGCCAGGGCCTCGTCAGGTAAGGTTGGCTAGAGTTCCTGAAGGCAAGTTGAAAGGGATCAAATAGAGTCTTGGAAAGAGATGGGGAAGATCTTTGCCCAGCAGTAGGACAATATAGGTTAAAGAAAAAGTATATATGAATAGATAGGTTTCATTTCTTATCTATTGGGATACACTTTTCAAAAAAGGGTGTAAGTAATAAATATTGATTTATTACACCCTTTTTTGAAAAGTGTATCAATTTGATTCCATGATGCTAATACCACTTAAAAAAATAATTGCCATAAAAATTATTAAAATTTTACATTTTTAAATTCCGCGCGTAATTTGCCGAAAACGTTGGAGCAGTGGACGCCATATTGCTCTGTGGTAATGACGTCAGTTAAGCATGTAAATAAATACGCTGATGTATGTATTTTGACAGTTTATACGGGCGTATGACGTAATAGCATTGCGGATATTATAAAAACTGGGAACTTTGAATCGAATTTTAAAATTTATTTTGTTATTTTAAGAACTGCCATTTTCCGACCGTTTTAACTATCTATGTATAAGCTATCTCAAGAATATATTGCTAGATTATTTTCTCATATAGACTAAAATATCGTATCCGCCATGGACTCCAACCGCGAAACTAGCGCGATTGCTATTACTTTCCGATTTCTATGCAAAACATGAAAACGGCGTTTGGCGATGGCATTACGATTCCGACTCGATGTCACTCGGATGAACTCGGATTAGAAAATCGTTCGATAGTTTGTTCACGTGTGGACTTAAACCGTCTTATTATAAATACAGGACTAACTTTGTTTTTAGGTTTAAACCATTATCCGCCCGATATGTATTTAAAAGCCTTTAAAATCGGTTGGAAAGTGAAATTGTCATCAGTCAATAGTTTTCAGTATTCATTCGGTTTCGGAACCCGTAAATAATAATATTTACGGGCATAAACTAAAAAAGTGTTTTTTTTTAGTTTATACCATTTACTAATTTTAATATGCATATAGGACTAAAAGTTATAATACGCCTTTACATACAGACTTTAATTATCTTGGGTGTAATGTAAACATCGCAATTATCCAAGGTTTCAGAGTAATACGGCTGTAAATAAACCGCCCCGGATGAGATTATGGCCAGTTCACAATTACGGAGAATGGCCCCCCTGGGATGGCGACATGGAATCGCATTCTATGGAGTCGGTGGAATTGTTTCAGTTTGAAAGGATTAAAGTGTTTATGTTGTGTGTACCACAATTACGTCTTTATACCATTTGGAGTATATAGAGTCAAGGACACTTGATACGGCATTATAATTTTATGCGAATTACAATAGAAGGCAAAATAGAAGGAAGGAGGGAAAGAGGAAAGCCAAGGCACAGCTATATAGAGCAAGTCAAGGAAAAGGTCATAGCAGTGTCGTATCAAGATGTCAAGAGGTTGGCGGAAGATAGAAAAGAATGGAAGAAACTCCACCGACAAGAGCGTCGCTCTTAAATTTTGATGATGATGAGAGTCAAGGACTAATATTCATCAAATAATTGCCCTCTTAAATCAGGCATACAGTGAGCATGCTACCAATTTAAGGAGTGTAGATTTTTTATGCAATTGACAGAAAAAATAATGTTCCTTAAATCAGTGGCGTTATACTATACAACTGATCTAAGAAGTGCAGATTTTTACAAGCTCTTATTTAGCTTGCCCTTTTTGTTTTTGTTTATTACTTTTTTTTTTGGCCAAATCTTGCAAGTTAAATTTGAGCCACTCCCCAAATTTTGTATGCCAATGTAAATCAGATGACAATGCAATATTATTATAACAAGAAGCTGATCTGATGATGGAGCCGAAATGTGGCTATAGGAAACCTGTAATAAAACGACGCAACCCCATCGAGTTTGGGCTTATTACAATTGTCTTGATTATTACTTAGACTAAGAAAAAAAGCTTACTTATGAATATAGCGGATTCCTAAATACAATAGTACTACCTATATGTGGGCTGTTTGTTATTCCTTTATTATTTCAGTAAAATTAAAAATTATATTAATCATATTTTTATTTGTGACGTTCCACGGGTAAAGGTATGGACGGTGGCACTTACGACATTGTGTTTATTTAAACTAAGTTTATTGTACGAATTTCCTTTATTTTTATACATGTACTACCTTAAAGTTATTTATTTTTATACATGTACTACGAGTACCTTAACTTCATTTATTTATTTTATTTATTCAAGTACACTTGGAAATTTACAAACACACACATAAAAAATTATATTACCTACAGCAAAATTGCACCAAAATCGAAACCTCAAGACAATCAAGAATTTGCAGAGAAAAAAGCTCGCGCCACATTCCCTCAAACAAAGGCGCTTAGCACGAATCGTTTACTTTCACACGATCGCCGAATTTCTTTCCTCCGATAAAGCACGAATGCAGGTTATATGCCGGATTAGTAGAATATCGAGGTCTGGGCCGTGATTTTGTTTTAAAGACACGATTTTACGCTTCAATGCTTGTAATACTTAATTTTTTTTACCGTTATTGCACTAAGATGGAAAATAGAGAGATAGAATCGCACTAATTGAGCTAGCCCCAAAGTTAGCCTAAACTTGAATTATATATAGTAAACAAGTAAAGTAAACAATCATTTATATTATCCAAAAAATCATTTTACAATAACAATAGCGTACATTTATATGGGTTACCAGCACCGATTTGAAAGAGACTGGAGACTTATGAAGGCTGGGCCAGTGTCACAGTTCTCCAGTACTCCCGCCTTTGGATATGGAAAACATCCAATTGGATGTAGTGTACTTAATTGGTAGCTTAACCTTATAAAAATGAAAAACTAAAAAAGATGAATAAAAAAGAAAGAAATAGATAGTGCCCAAGAAAGTCACAATTGGGGAGACCGAATTATGAGATACTAAACTCAACGATACTATATTTTATCAATTTTAGAACAGAATAAACGTAAAACCCGATCGAGGAAATGGGCGAGAATCTGAATTATATTAATAGGCGATGCGGTTAGCAACCCATAACTATTGTGATTTCCTTTTTCCACCTTCATGCTCACCATTACGCTAAAAGTGGCCTAGGACTAGGGAATCGACATTGATGTTATAATCCCGCATTTTCAAATACACCATGTCACAATCAGACGCTAGAAAATAAATTGCTTTGTATTGTAGCCTCTTTTAGAATGAATGACGTCATTTGACCAAAACACAAGGGGTGTCGGGTTCTCGAGATTAAACTGCCAATTCTCATGTTTTTATCTTTTCGTATCAGGAACCCTTGCTAAGGCCGTAATTTAGGGCTCCGCAGCTGCTCGCGTGATTACAAATTATGGAATGAACAGAATCACACTATAAGATTCGCTCGCTCGCAGATACAGGAACTACTGTAAGTACTCATAGTTAATTTGAAAGTGAGCTTGCGAAGCCTTTACAATTATTTATCTTGGGAAATCCTTCGAAATTAAGCATATATTCGATTTCAAAAATAGGGTACTTGACTGTGTTTGTTTCCGGTTAATAGGAATTTTATATAAAACAAAAAAAAAACACTAAAAATTAAGCAGCAATTAGCATTTCAAATATTGGTGTGAAGAAAAGTGGAAACGTGGTGGGGACATCTCGCTTTCTCTTTTATACCCGCAAAACCTCACATAGCAGTACGTGCATATGTTACTTGACAGTTTCCCTTTCCATCGGATTTTAAACTTAAGTACAGATCGCGCCAAACTTCTAGATCGCTCTGAAGTTGCCTCACTCAGGTTACAAACAGGGACAGAATATTTACCACAATAATATTTTTTTCAGAATTATTGCAAGAATGTAGATATGATATACGAGTATATACACAATAAAAAAAAAGCAAATTCTATCTGCTATGGGTATCTGTATTTTACTACTGCAACGCGAATCGCCTCAACTTCAGAGCGATCTAGAAGTTTGGCGCGACCTGTACTTATTTTTGATTCGATTAAAAATATATTTTTGGTTCGGATTATTTTATATAATAAAAAAAAAAATATTACATACCGTATTCTTTTGATCTACTAATCTTGCCTACGTAATTTCATGAATTTTCTATCAAAGATACTCGAATAATATCGTTGGATGTTGACTAATAATAAATTAATAACTTTCTTGACATTTTATATTGTACATTCGCTTACAGTGAGCAAGTAATTTATGACAATTACCATATATCAGAGATGCTATTTATTTACAATATAAAAGGTAGGTTTTTTAAAGCAGGATTGGATTCATTTGCCACCACTCACTTCCACTGCTGAAAAATGCAACGTGTGTGTGTTTTGCCAAAGAGGAAAACACATACGGTGCGTTTCCAGCAGGAGAAGTGTCAAGTGATCTGAACAGACAGAAAGAGAGCTATCTATCTGTACTCTCACCATTTATATTGTAATGTTGATTGTATTGCGAGTGAGCGTGGCCTAATCGGACGTTTTGCCCTTTTTATGTGGCCTGGGCGTGTATGATCAATAGACGATTCGATCTGGGGATTTGGCTTCGCCCGTTAATTTCTGGCTAAAGTTCTGGTCCTCCAGATAGAGACGTAGCACGTGCTATGTTCGACTTTTATGGCTTGATTAAATTCCGCGTTTTCATTTGTATTTTTCTAACCACTGAACTTATATAATATTTACAAAAAAGTGTCTATGTTCTTTCATCTTTATCATTAAATATAAAATAGTCTTGGTAAAATAGAAAACAATAAGTTTTTAGAAAATATATATATATTTTTCGTACAAGATTTTATTGTGAGGCGTAAGTCCTTACCAAGACAAATGTAATTACCCTAAACTCGACGGGTTTGCGTTGTTTTATGACTGGGTTCCTATAGCCACCTTTCGGCTTCATCATCAGACCAGCTTCTTGTTATAATAATATTGCATTGTCATTTATTTTAAATTAGCATCTCAATCGGAAACTTATACAGTGGCTCAAATGTAACTTCCAAGATTTGACCCAAACAAATAACTACAAATAGGTCTAAATAAAAGCTTATAAAAATAGAAAAAATATTTAAACAATAGGGTTTGCGGTAGATTTTACATAAAATTAGGCAAACAAAAGAGTATTTACTAAAATACTTAAATTAGTATGATGATCTCAACGTTATAACTATAGGTTATAAACTAAGTTAGTGGACCTGAAATAATTAGGGGCTGGCGTCACCGAACACTTTTAAATCTTTTTTTAAATCTGTGAATTTAGATCCAGACTTTTTCTGCAATTGGAGAAGTATAACTTAGTTATCTATCTATCCTTTACAAGAAAACACTACGAATAAACAATGGAGACATTAAACGTTTCATTAAAAAAAGACCATTCGCACCACCTCCGTTTAACATCAAGTTAAAAATTTGACATTTAACGACGACGTTAACGCAACCCGTTGCTATAAATTCACCTTGAGGCGTCCCTTTATTTTTGTTTAGACAATCGGGAGCAATTAGCACGGACCTGCCTCGGGACTTTCATTACATTAATCCCGGAAATAAATTGCGGGCTGGATATAAATTAAGTCGCGAGTTAAACCGAGCACTTAGCACGGAATTAACCGTTGGTTAATTGAAACTAGATGAGTGTAAAAAAGCGCGCCCGGCGGCCACTGATAAGTGACCTGCTGTGATCCTCCCTAAACAAAGGATTTAAGTTTAGCTCGGTGAGCGCGACTCTTAAATGTCTTTAAGAGGAAGCAATCCTCTTTCACCCTGTTGGTGCTAAAATCATTTGAAAATGTTTACAAACTAAATCTTTTGTCTGGGATATTGCCATTTACTTATTTTTATTTCTATTTTTATAGGTAATGACGTATTTTACTCATGATTTCAGCCTTGTATTATGTATAGATTAATTTTGATACCATACTTAGCTTCAAAGACTGATTTTGATAAGTAAAAACAATAATATGCAAGAAAATTAGGAAAATTAATAGCAACTCAAATTTTTGTAACTCATTTTGTAGGTAAATATAGTACCTATTCATAGAAACAAAATAATAACATTACAAAATTCTCACTTAAGGCGAAGATATAGGCAAATGGCCTTGAAGTGTGAAATAAATTGTTAACTCGTAAATATGGTGATAATTTCCATATTGCTCTACGTCATGCACTAGATAGCCCTTTAAATTATTTTATGAACTGCCGTTAAAACTATTATTCGTGATCCGTCTAGCTTTAAAACTTGCCGTGGCCACTTTTGGCGGAGGCAAGTTTTAAAGCTAGACGGACTAATGTAAATACTTTCAACGGTGGTTTATAAAATAATTTAAAGGGCTATCTAGTGCATGACGAAGAGTAATATGGAAATTATCTCCATATTTACGAGTTAACAATTTATTTCAAATGAGGGCGCCACTTCAAGGTCATTTGCCTATATCTTCACCTTAAAAATTGTTTTCAAAAGAAATGGATGTTTAAATGATATGCGATATGCAACCACTTAAAACTCTTAAAATGTCAAAATTTCCAGCGCTGATTACGAAGGCGTAATCTCCGGATAGGTGGCGTTTCGGAAGTTAAACTGAGAGGGCAAGGGTTGGGCTATTATTTTAAATAATATGCTTTGATAACCTACGGCCGTGCCACCCGCCATGTAGGGCTATTTAAATTCTTAGCCGTAATCATCTTAAATAGTAGGGGGTTGGGATTGGGCTATTTTGATCAAATGTTTCATATTAAAGTTTATTACGTTAAGGATAATAAGTACTAGTATACCGTGCATTATAGCAGATTACAGACCGAGAGCGCGGGTGAAAAAAAAACTGAGCGCAGGAATTTCCTAGGTTTACTTGCACTAATATGTATTGTGTGTCTGTCACAGGGCTCTATCTCTTGAACCCTTAACCGTAATAGCGAGACACTTGAAATTTTTTATCGATTATGTATTACTGTGACCGCTTTAACAACAAATACTAAAAATAGGAAAGTTTAAAATTAAAGGGGGTCGTTACAAGAAACGTGTTTTTTCAGCGTTTTAAAACATTGTACGGAGGTACGGAATCCTATGTACCAATCCGATTCGCACTTGGCCAGTTTTTACTTCTAATATGTTCGATCGAGGTTCAAACAATAGCCGTAGGTAGCTATGGATTGTCTAAAATTAATAGTTGCTGTGTTACATCAAAATAAACTCCAATCAGAAAGCGCAGAACCCAAAACATAAATATTAAGTCTCACTCCCATAGATCTTCGTATTACTTGAGTCTATTTGCACAAAAAGAAACACGAGTCCCACAGGAGCTATTTCTCGTAATAATATCGATTTTTCTCCCTCGGGATAGCTCCCCTGATCGATGGGAAGTCACCACGTGGTACTATTGACTGTGGCTGTCGATTTCGCACGATTCCCGTTCGTTCGGTAATCCTGATGGACATTTATGTGACGATTCACACTATAGTTGTCGTTAATGAGTTTGGGGACATTTTTATTGTTATAAGTGATATACTCAACGTCCAAAAGCTTGAAGCTACACAAATATATATAAACCTGCATCTTGCAGCCTTTACCGCAACGTGCCAAGCGTAGAGTCTCTTGGGTTGAGCATATGGAGTCTTGTGCAAAAACTGTTCAAACCCAATCACAATCTCATCACGCTATCACAAAACAAGATAACACGCGGAAGTCAGCTGCAAGCCAGCGTCATCTCTAATTACATTTTGATAGCGACGTTCAGTTTAATTTGCATTCTGATACAAGCATTACGGCGAATGGCATTTTAATGACGACACTACATCAGATTCCTGGAGCATGTACCCGAAAGAAGTACTTATATATTTACCATATTATGTAAGTAGAAAGGAAGTAGGCTCTGTAGAAAAGTATACTATCTCTATACTGTTGGTATTATTATATTACACTATTTGTGGTATACTTTTCTATGTGTCCTACCGTACTGTATGTACAAATAGAGTAAAAGAATGAGATTAAATTATTATTTTAGTTTATAATGAGAACGTTTAGGTTTACTACGCACATTTGCCAAAAGTGGCCGTTTTTCGCAAATGTGCGTAGTTAAAGCTTAATATTCCCACTTTTAACTCTAAACAGTAGTTCATAAAATACTTTGAAGGGTTATCTAGGGCTTGGTAGTAGCAAAATTTTAAATGAAATCTCCGTTTTCTTTGAAATGATTAATTTTAAATAGGGGCAACACTGGACCCCAGAAAATTCAGGTATGGCCATAAAGGCCTAGATCGGTCGAAAAGAAAACTATTGGAAATTCCAAATGATATATGAGTAGATACATTTTACCTTCAGTGTGTTTGTTTTACTGTGTAGTAGCTAGCTGCAAATCCAGTAAAAATGTAAAAAAATAATAATTTACACCGGTAAGTTAAATTTTTAACCCAAGACCAAAAAGAGGGTGTTATAAGTTAGACGCGCTTTGTATCTGTGTGTTTGTCTGTGTCATCGTAGCTCCTAAACAAATAAACCAATTTAGATTCGATTTTTTTAATCGAAAGCCTGTCGAGATAGCTTTTAGTTGTTTGTTTTTTTTATGTCATAGGACGGCAAACGAACAAGCGGGTCACCTGATGGTAAGTGATCACCGCTGCCCATGGACAAGGTGAAGCTACTACTCAGACGTCGATTTTCTGTGAGAGTGTGGTACTTCCCCGGACGAGCCGGCTCATTCATGCTACTAGCAAATCTGAGATTTGCCGGTGGCGTGGCTCTACCACAACTAATCGATGAAAATCAATTCAACCGTTCAAAAGTTATTAGGGGTGAATGCTTGAAAGTCTTTTTTTATTTTTTTGGCAAATATACTTTTACTGATCTGTTACATATTCTTCAATTTAAGCAGATTGTTAAGTATATCAAAACACTAAACAAATATCATATCAAATTACATTTCCGTATGACAATGTCGAATAATTCAGGCCGATTCATTAATATAGCTAGAAGGTAGCATGCGTGTAATATAACATTATTACCTACGTGAAAGCCGGTTCCCATTTGCCAAACGCTCATTGTAAACAATAACTTCATAAGATAACCTATTCCAATATTTGCCACGTTATGACATGAATTCGTAATGAGTTTACTCAATAAAATATTTAAAAGCAATCACGATGCCATCGATGAAATCCTTCCGTGTAAACGAGCTAACTTTTGAAATTTTCCGTTCCATTTCCGAACGCGCCATTTGTTTTTTTTTTTTGTTTTGTTAGCACGTTATTTACAAATGAAAACCTTACGTAGGTCTCTCATTGACGTATATTGACGTATAACGTAGCGAAAAACATATTGTGTTGTGAATAATCTTAGGACTGCTTCGATCTTATCTGGATATTGCAATATAAATGCTCAGGTCTATTTGTACTTTCTGTTAAACATGTTACCACAATCTACTGTTTTTTTATTAAAACTGAAAAGGCCTTAAGGCGAGATGGGTTCATAATTTGCAATACTGTGCGTGTTTTTGAAAAATCACTGTTATTAAACCATTACAATTTATTCCTCAAAAAAATTACATGAGAATCTTAAGGATTTTCTACAGGCATCCACAAAATCCAAAACACGATTGAGCATTTTTGGCTTGCTAGAAAAAAATCACAAACTTACCTCTAAATTTGCCTCTTTTAATATTATACAAAAAAAAGTAATAAATAAAACACAGCGAAATATTGTAGAGCTTGGGTCCTGGCCTTTGTTCGTTCTCAGCGAATATTTCACTGTGTGTTATTTGTTACTTTTTTTGTATAATATAAAAATAAAAATTGTGTAGCAAAATTAAATGGTAATTTAGATTATAAATTTTTTGGTATAATTTTCATATAAAAAAGTGATTGTATACAGTAGTAATATCTTTTTTAAAGGTAAATTTAGGCAAATTTAGAGGTATGTTTGGGATTTTCTTATATCGAGCCAAAAATGCTCAATCGTGTTTTGGATATTTTTGGGTTTCTGAAGGAAAGCCTTAAAAATCCTATGTCAAATTTTTGAGAAATAAAGTGTAGTAGTTTAATTGTAGTGATTTTTTAAAAAACACGCACAGTATTATAGGCTCTGAACCCATCTCGCCTTAAGTTCAATTAAGTAACAATGGTTTTTATATCCAAAGGGGCGTATGACTTCAATATTCACTCTACGTCAGCGTAACACTCACGTTCTGTTTATCGTCCGGTTTCCGTTTACGGTCTCATCGCACGCGTCATTCAGGCAGTTCAAAAATGATTCTTTATTCAATTAAGGGTACGTTACACGGTCTGCTTGTGGGTTATTTATCCTGTTGTTTACACGGCGGGTATGCGTTTGCGGCGGCACGTGTGTAGCAGCCGCCGCACGTGTTGTTATTACTATAACAGAGTACACAACGCGATCAAAGACCTCGTCTGACAGGACTTGTGATTAAATTATAATTCGCCTGGTGGTTTCAGGCATTTTGTAGAGGTATCAGGAAATATATTGGCGGATTATGAAACGGGTTGTTACAATTTTAGATTAATTAATATAGTAACAGTGACTCGTGATAGAGTCGGTATTTATTATATCAACCATTGAGGCTGAAACTCCATTGGAGATGGGCTGCCCCATTAGGGACGTGGTAGTGTATGTACAGTACACTATTACATCTATATCCCTAATGGCGCAGACAGAGCATTTTGGGTCTTGTGGGTCTTAGCAGATAGAGCCCAGGGCCGCAAGATTCAAAGGCCACTTTCAGCGTAATGTTGGGCGAGAAGATGAAAAAAATTACCAAATAGTGAGACATATGATTCGAATTTCCGGCTAGTCCCTCGATCAGCTTTGACGGTCAAAGTTATTGTATTAATGTCATCATCATCATCTTCCTTGCCTTCTTCCTATTTGGGGTCGACTCTCTATGTTAACTCCCTCCATCGTTATCTATCCTTATATATATCATTATATATCGTTATATATCTGTACTAGCCCCCTCTCCATCATGTGACATGTCCCGCTTAACACATTCCCCCTACGTCTTTCTAGGTCGTCCTCTATCGCTGTGGCTATCCACCTTCAAGTTAACCATTTTATTAGCTAGATGTTGCATCGGTGCGTTTAAATCAGCAATATTAGACAATATTCAAGCTATGTAAGTTGTAAACTAAGCTTGTAAAGCATTAGAAATATCAATTATATCAATTATAGGAAATTAAATGTAACCCAGCCCATCTCAAACTGTCGAACTTTATTAATAATTTTGTGATAATCAGTGGTTGGCGATTTTGATGGCACATTCATCTGTTACTCTGTAACTTCTTGTAAAAATATACAATGCACCATTGTTTGCTTACTCAAATAAATGGAAAAAAATATATATATGTTCGGCATCCCGCCTATGACCGTACCATGTTAAACGATGGCTTTTTAACTTGTATTAATGTCAGTTAGTGACAAATTAGAATAGATAATGCTTTACTTCCTCTGGGAATATTAAATATCAAACTTTCATAGTAAATTCTGACATCACAGGCCTATTTATTTTTTTACGAGTATTCCTAAAATATTTACAAGAAGCATTGCTATGCTTCTTGCTATACTGAGACAATACATCCCCCATCCGGGTTCTTGCAAACAGTAAAGAACCAATAGTGAGTTCAAATACGGGCAGAATTAACTGGGAGCTTGCGACGCGAAGATCAGGGAAAGAAGGAGATAAAGTAAGATATGAAAGTATCTAAGTATATATTTTTTTAAATCAATAAATAACTAAAAAGTTTATTCATAAATCCAATTAATACACAAATATAAGCCCGTATTCGAAGCGGTGATGGCTAAGCGGTTGGGATTGGCTGGCACTGCGTCTGTGAGGCATAAATTCAATCCTTACTAATTGCGACTTGTGAGTTTGACTTATGTACGGTTATTTTCAACTACCACCACTAGCATAAATAAAGGGGAATACCAAAGAAGAGATGGATGGAGTCCGTAAAGTATGACATGAATATGGTTTGTTTGTTGTTTTTCGTGTATGTAAGTGGCCAACACTGGCGTCAGATTTTTCAAGCTGCCTAAAGGCATCTGACATAGCTTGGCGACTGCCAACAATGACAGCCGGGACCAACAGCTTTTACGTGCCTTCCGAAGTACGGAGGAGCTCGAGAAATTTTTGTACCACTTGTGGTCACCCATCCAAGTACAGACCACGCCCGGGGTTGTTTAACTTGTGAAAACGTTGTGAAAACTCCCGCCGGGCCACTGAGCTCCATATATGAATATAGTATAGAGAATATGGATATAGTAGGAGTGGATGAAGAAATGACGGGTGCTAGAGGAAAATTAAGGGATAGGGCATACTGCGCCGATCCCAAATAAAATGGGAAAAGGTAAGGAAGATGATGATGACCACAAGCTTCCGGTCAAGGAAAACATCGTCAGGAAACCTGAACACTAGCCTATTGTTTCTAGATGTCAGTAATTGAGCTACATGAGTCTTTTAGGCAGCTTGAAAAATCTGACACCAGTGTTATTAATTACACACTTGATAAGAAAGAAAGAGTATTTTTTATGCACGTTTATTCATTTTTTCATTTTTTTTCATTAATTTTTAATGCAACGCGAGTAGTTTACAAACCTCGTATAATTTTCGTTCAAAGCAATATCTCTTATTTTCCGTAACCATAACCCTAGTCCCGACCTGTCTTGTAGGGTCGTTGGGGTAGCTACCCCAGTCTCGCATGCACCCTTGCATACCCTAGATGAGTATTGAAGTTTTATTGTAGTTTTGGATGTGGTGCATTTCACCATTACGACCTTAGTTTTTAATAGCTCTATTGTGACGTCTAAATTTCAATTTCTAGTTTCTGTATTAATTGAAAGATAATAGTTGATGATTACATTTTGTTAGAAAGATTAATAGAGCAAATAAAAATGAAATGTAATGATATGAAATCAGAAATCAGAAATCTATATTTGCCAGAATACATTACAAAATAGGTGTTTAGTACAATTAAAGCCATTGTATTCAGCCTGCAAGCAGACGTAAAAATACACACAATCAAGTTAATAAATAATTACCAAGTTACATAAACCGAATTTATACAATTTAAATTACAAAAACTATTAAAAAAAATAATAATAAAATGTCAGTCTACTTAGAAGCTAACTATTCCTTTACACCCTTAATTTCGTCAGGTAGTTTATTATATATTACCATACTTATGTTATAAGAATTTCTTTCGTACACCGTTTTGGGACAAGAAGGTATGTATGTTATGTTTTTAAAAAATTTTCACAAAAAAAAAAATGGTTGCCTGTAAAGTCGGTTTTACGGGCGAAGATTTTACGTGACAACGGCGGCAGACCGATCATAGTTGAGTGGGAGAGAGACGCAAGGCATTCGGCGGGCCTCTCTCTCGTTCGGTGACTCATCGTAACGTTACCGAGCGTTACACTTTTTCATAAGTGACTCCCAGCCGCAACCTAATTTAAGACGTTGTCACGTCAAAATGTCGGATGGTTTCTAAGAAATTAGACTCTCATTGTTGCTCTCTGAGCATTCTACTGCCTACTTACTCTACACCTACTGCCTGTGAGGTACCACCGTACTAAAGCTAACTGGGTCCTCACAAATTTAATACCAGAATGCCGCAATATAGCGAAGTCTACAAACAGTTATCGACCCACATGTATTGGTATAGTGACTTCAGTAAGTATTTAACAACAAATAAAATATTTACTTGTTTTATTTGTTGTTAATTATTTACTTCAGTCGCTATACATGTGTGATTAAGTTAAGGGCCGATAACTATGTTTTAAGGCTTCGCTATAGGTATATTATATATTAACACTGGGGAACTAGTGTGCAGGTTTCCTCACGATGATTTACTTCACCCGACTGCGTCAAAAAAAAAATCTAAAACTACACCAGTTTGTTTATTTTGAAGTTTTTCATACTTTGAAAATTAAAACGAATCTAATGACACCTCTCAAGCTAAATCAATGAAGCCATTTAGGCTGCAGAGTGTGCAGAGAAATATACATTTAGACAAACAATGGGAAAAACACAATCCTCCTTCTGGCGCAATCGGGGAAAAAGCCCACATACAAGCAACTACAGGCAAAAAATAAAGAAAATAAATTATTCTGTGTTCGCGTGCAGATTGAAATCGGAAGGACAGACAAAAAATTGCATTTAAGTAGGCGCCTCACACGCGACGTACTAGGGAAACATAAAGGGTGGGAGGCAGTAGCGTAACGATAGGGCAGCAGAGCGAATAAAATACCATGGGCACACCCTATGGGTAACCACTAGAACTAAGGGATAGGACAAATAAACTAGTAAATAATTAATTATGCTAATATATACATATATAGGTAAATATCCAAGACCCAGGAAGATTTGGCCTTTTTCAAATTGTCCTTAGTCTTGGGTGTTTATCTATAAATATAAGTAGACAAATCACATCGATTAAGCTATGCCCAAAGTAAGTTTTAAACTTGTGTTATGGGATACTAACTCAATGATACTATATTTTATGATAAATACATATATACATAGATAAACACCCAAGACCCAGAACAATTTGAAAAAGACCCTTTTCCAACTTGCCCTGGCTGGGCATCGAACCCAGAACCTTCGGATTAGTGGTCTAGCGTGTTAACCATTACGCCACTGAGGTCGTAAACTCTATCTTTATTTGTAATTATTATAAAATTTAGTTGAGTTAGTTTCCCATAATTATTAATATTTATTTATTTATTTATATCCAGCTTTTTTATATTAATCCATTTATTTATTTACAAAATTCATGTACACAACCATCCATCTATTTTTCTTCTCATCTTGCAAACAAAAATGTACTGAACGGTTTCACAGAAATTTTCTTTCCACTTAAGTTGTTGAATTTGCGTTCCGCAGTTTTCTCGAAAGACGAGATCAAGAGATTAGGAGCTCGGTGGGCCGAAGTGGCCACTTATACACAAAACAAATAACAAGATATTCTTCAAAAAGGGCGTGAAAATATTTCTTCAGGGATGTCGTCCTTGAAAAGTGACGTACCTCCGTTGTCATAGATTATATAGACCAGCTATCTCAAACATTGGCCCCTGTTCTATTTTTGAATATATGGCGGCGTGAATTTTATCACACGTATTTAATTTTCAAACAATGATTTCTGGATACTAACCATTGCAACATACACCAAGGCATTTTTAATTATGTTTACCATGTTTTCGTATGATTTCGCCTAAAAACTGTCAAAAGTAATAGGCGTATAAAAGCTAGCAAGTGGCTAAGTGAAGTATATGGAGATAGCTAAAATTGACCAGGATATAACTAACGATAGTGATATATAGTGTCTCGGGTCTCCTCTAGTTTAACATAAAAGCTCTTTGCGTGACTCCCCTGATGTTACTGGTGGTGACATCAGGGACCATAAGCTTATTTGTCTATTTATGTAATAGTTCCTATATAAAAAAATAAGGCAAGAACCAATCCTATGCTTTTGCCCTGGGCCTCAAATGGTTATACTTACGCCATTGGCGCGAGTTCTAATAACCCAGCGAGTGTAAAGGGGCCGATACATGAGCAGATGCGGGGTCCCCAGGGGCCACGGCAGCGGTGTCTTAGGCCTCATTTGAACGCGATCGGTTTGACGTTAGTTACGAGTATTGTGCTCGAAGGGGACAATCGTCAAGGGTCGGCTTAAGGACAGAATTTTATGGACAATTTGAAAATCGAACGCGAGAATTACAATGTATATTGTCTTTGATCGAACAGCGATTTATTTGGAACGCGTACCGATAGAAATAAAATTGAGTCTGATTTTTTTTTACTAGAAACTTAATATTGGATTTAGAGCAGTAAAAAGTGGACTTCTAAAGCACTTACTCAATACGGGGATTAGGTATTCTCGAATTCGAAATTTATTGGGTTTGATTGAAGATGGCTGCAAGTCAATTTGGAATTAGAATTATTGGTTTTATGAAAATTCATACCTACTGCATTTAGTTCTCTACAGATTTAACATAAGTCTGTCAGTACGTGGTGTTTTAAACGAGCGCCCCGAAACAAATAAAAATATGATGTTGTATTTTGCTTGTTTTTCGTGTGTGTAAGTAAGTGGCTAACTCGGGTGTAAGATTTTTCAAACTGTTTTATGGCATCTGATATACCTTGACGACTGCCATACAATGATGACAGCCAGGACCAACGACTTAACGTGTCCTCCGAACGGAGAAACTCGAATTTTTTATTATGTCACTTTTGATTATACCTATCCAAATGCGGACCACGCCCAGTGTCACTTAACTTGCGAAAGCACTAGTAATGAGTACTCCCTACCAGGCTCCGAAATAAAATAGGTAGGTATAACATGATTACTTCACGCCGAAAAAAAAAAATAGAAATAAACGGGCAAGTGCGAGTCGGACTTGTACATGAAGGGTTCCGTACAATGTTTTAAATAGCTGAAGAAACACGTTTCTTGTATGACGACCCCCTTTAATTTTTAACTTTATTTTTATTATTTGTTGTTATTGTGGTCATAGTAATACATAATTGGTGAAAATTTAAAGTATCTAGTTTATGCCATTATAAAGATCAAGTTAAAAACGCTGAAAAAAACAGGTTTCTTGTATGACGACCACCTTACATTTTTAACTATTTTTTATTTTTAATATTTGTTGTTATAGCGGCCACTGTAATACATAATCGGTGAAAATTTCAAGTGTCTAGCTATTACCGTTCAAGAGATAGAGCCCTGTGACAGACGGGCAGACAGACAGACGGACAGACGGACAGACGGACAGACGGACAGACGGACAGACGGACAGACGGACAGACGGACAGACGGACAGACGGACAGACGGACAGACGGACAGACGGACAGACGGACAGACGGACAGACGGACAGACGGACAGACGGACAGACGGACAGACGGACAGACGGACAGACGGACAGACGGACAGACGGACAGACGGACAGACGGACAGACGGACAGACGGACAGACGGACAGACGGACAGACGGACAGACGGACAGACGGACAGACGGACAGACGGACAGACGGACAGACGGACAGACGGACAGACGGACAGACGGACAGACGGACAGACGGACAGACGGACAGACGGACAGACGGACAGACGGACAGACGGACAGACGGACAGACGGACAGACGGACAGACGGACAGACGGACAGACGGACAGACGGACAGACGGACAGACGGACAGACGGACAGACGGACAGACGGACAGACGGACAGACGGACAGACGGACAGACGGACAGACGGACAGACGGACAGACGGACAGACGGACAGACGGACAGACGGACAGACGGACAGACGGACAGACGGACAGACGGACAGACGGACAGACGGACAGACGGACAGACGGACAGACGGACAGACGGACAGACGGACAGACGGACAGACAGCGGAGTCACAGTAATAGGGTCCCGTTTGCACCCTTTGGGTACGGAACCCTAAAAAGACTGGCTTGTTTGTTTTTGTTCCCATAAAAAAGCACAAAATCCGACATATCTTTGTCAGCTAAGGGTGTTGTTACCATCGAATATTTATTGGGGAGCGTCGGTACTATCGCCGTGACGGATGGGCGTCGCCGACAAAAATGTCAGATAAACCGGTATCGCAATAAGGCAATTTGTCCCCTTAATTTATGTACCGGGCTATAATTAAACTTATCTATGGACTGGCTGGTTGTTTTAGGAGCTGGCAACCGATTAGTTAAAAAAGTCTCACATTCCAAATTTAAAAATTTCTTACTTACTGGCAACTGATTTAAATGTTTTTTACATTTAATTTGTTTTATTTTAGTTTGTATTGTTATAATAACGAGTTTGTTATAGTTAATTAAATAAATGAAAATAAATAATTTTTAAAAGTTTCTAGTTAAATTTTTAGCACTAAATTTTGATTGGTTTTATCAAAAAAATAAAATAGTCAATCAAGAAATTAAATTCTTTTGTTAAAATTTTCTGTTTTCAGTATTCCATTTTAGGACAGATACAAATTGCAATTGAAAGTATTTACTTTCAATTGCAATTTGTATCTATCCTAAAATGGAATTATTATTTAATAAAAAAAAATATAAAGTAACTAATCTAAGAAGTAATGATTTGATAATATCCTAATAATACAGACAAAAATCTCACATTATGCCGTCTCATATTTAAAGAACGCTTACTAAATAGATATGAATATTAAAACGCTCTCCTTTGGGCTTATTTATTATCTTCCCCCTAACACCGTTTCTAGATAGCGTCTCATATTTTCCCTTTAAAAGCTTTGCGCAGATGTGTTCACTAAAAGCGAAAGAGGTAGCCGGGAGGGAGGCGGGAGAGCCGAAACAAACATGTCAGAGTTTAGAAGCCTTTTCAACGTGTTTGCCGGCGCGGCGCGGGCATTGTTGCAAGCTAATTCTTAGCAACTCACACGAGACGACAAAAGGCGACGCGCGACACAGTTAGTTCCTCCGAAATCAGTTCGGCGTTATGAGTTTCGGCCTCATAACATCCTCCCATCATAATAAATTCAAACAAAGAAACGGAAACCGAGTCGCGAACTTCAAATCGAGGTACGAAACTCGCGTTACCAAGTCAGGAAGGAAAAGTCCCCAAACTTTGCCCGAAAAACCGGGAAAAACCCTGAAATTTAAGCCCAACATTGTGCTTCCGCCGGCGCGTAAATATTATCCGGGAGTTTCTTTTATTTCCTTTGTTTTAGGTTTATTATTTGCGGCGGTCAGCGCCCGCGACCGGTCAGCCGCTTCCGGCGCGCGAAAAAACAATAATGAGTCCGAACAAGATTTTAAAACTTTCTACGTTTGATACAAAAGAAACAAAGAGCTCTTCTTATTTTGTATATTTCTTAGTCCGCAAAGCGGGACCCTCCTCAAAAGTAATTGACAAATTTGTTCGAATACAAAAATAAAAGAAGTTTTTCGCGTTCCACGGGGCGGAATCGCGTATAATTAGTCTACGAGTCGGGAGCATTCCGATACATTCCGGGAGCGTCGTAAAGACGGCATTTTATTCCCGGTCCCCTGTTTTATGAAAACTGCCCCCGCGACACTTGACGCGTATAACGCAGCAAAGAGATTCCGTAATTTCTTCGCTTTGAGTGATTTTTGGGGATGATCGGTAGGCAGATGGCGAGATATTGGGATCCTAGTTTTATATCCGAGCCTTGCAGACAATGTGGGGCGTCGTCGTAAAACAAAAAGGAATCTGTCAAGGCCTGCGATATATACTCGCCGAGGATTTGCTTAAAGTTTTCGGTGACTTATTCGAGATAAAGTCGGGTAAGGTCCGGTCATTTGTTAGATTGATGCGTTGCCCAGTGCGTATGTTAATAAACTTACCGAGGACATGTTGGAATTACTGCCAAAGTTTTCCTGTAACAATGAAAGAAAACATTTAATAAATTGGAAGGAAAATCGATCAAGTACAAGACAGCTCGCGCACCAAGGGTTCAGGACGAAGAAAATGCTTGTTGTATCGAGAACCGGGGCGTAATAATTTTTTTGGGGTTTTAAATGTTAGCATAGGTATTAAGGCCGTACCTGAATTTTCCGGGGTCCAGTGCTGCCCCCATTTAAAATAAATAATTTCAAAGAAAACGGAGACGTTATTTAAAATTTTGCTACTACCAAAGCCTAGATAACCCTTTTAAGTATTTTATAAACTACTGTTTACAGTTTAAAGTGAGAACGTTAAGCTTTACTACGCACATTTGCGAAAAACGGCCACTTTTGCTTAACGTTCTTATTATAAACTGTAAACAGTAGTTCATAAAATACTTTGAAGGGTTATCTAGGCTTTGGTAGTAGCAAAATTTTAAATATTGTCTCTGTTTTCTTTGAAATGATTTATTTTCATTGGGGGCAGCACTGGACCCCGGAAAGTTCAGGTACGGCCTTAAATATTTTAATGTACAATTTCAATCACAATTACAAGACCCAGAATAGAGAATTGTGGAAGCAGAGAGGGGAGGCATTTGCCCAGCAGTGGGACACAAACAGCTTTTAAAAAAAATACAATTTGCAATATAGGGATAATAGAGAACTGAGGGTTCAAAGGATTTTTTAAATCGAAATTACGGAACCCTAACAACGTTCGTTGGAGGTATTTTATGAGGCAGCCCCTAGCAAAGGAGGAAGGAATTTGTCAATACGGTGCCGTAGGGCTCTGGGCAGGGCTGCAGCACCTGAGCCAGTGATGTCGGCTATATCGTGACGTCATTTATTAGGAGAGGTCGACCCGCGTAAGATATACTATATAAACTTATATTGTGCTCCTAACGTGAGATAGAACTGGAAAAACAGGGGAATCAAACATCGAAACGTCCTTACAACGAAGGGCCCCGTAACCATAAAGAGATATAAATAAATGTATGTAATCTGTGCCAACACTTTTTATCGGCAAAAACTAAAGGCTACTTTTCAAAACACTACCATACTTATAAAATTCTGCACATTTAAAACAGTCATATAGTAAGTAATTTACTAATTTAAAGAGTGCAGACTTTTAATGTATTTGACAGAAAAAACAGAGGTCTACCCTAGACTTTTCCATGCAAACGTCGTCTACGTTTTATTTTGAAATGACAAGTCAGATTTCGGTAAAAAATTGTAAAGAAAGGTGGGCAAAAATGATATAAACACACTATATTCTCTTTCAAGTTCATATTTTGGCTTTGAAAGCCAATTATAACCTTAGATATATGCAATATCTTTAAAGTTACAAATTTTTACCGAAATCTGACATGTTTCAAAATAAAACCTAGACTACGTTTGTATGAGAAACTCTGATTGTCTAAATTAAAAAAAAATTAAATCTTTTAAAGAACATCTTATATCTACTAATAAAGTACCTACACAATATATTAGACTTATACAGATACATTATCACGTCTTTATCCCTAACGGAGTAGACAGGGCCCATGGCCGTAAGACCCAAAGGCCACGTTTAGCGTGAAGGTGGACGTGAAGATGGAAAAGGGAATCAAAATAGTGATGGGTTGCTAGCCGCATCGCCTTTTAACATGATTCAAATTCTCGACTTATGTACTTTTTTTGTTTTATCCTTATTACAAGCATATTACTGTCCAAGCCTAATTTTAACTCTATGCTGAAGTCTAAAAGCAGCCTCGTATCCCGTATTAAATATCCTGGTTAACAACCTTGCTAACAATATCTCATCCTAGAATATTCTAAATCATAATGTGTGGTTACTCCAGCTTCCTAGCATCTAGATCTAGGTCTCCTAGGACTTGGATCAAATGTGATTATGCACTCATGTGCCCTGAGGGGAATTGAGGCTTCATATTGAATAGATCTTGTCTGATATGTATGGTTTCCGATATTTGATATTCAATCTTTTGGATATTCTATGGTACATTTGTTTAAGGTGAATATAGAAGCAAATGGGTTTGAAGAGTTAATTTGAGTTAATTTTGATATTACAACCGATTTGTTAGTCAAATAAAAAAAAATGAATGTAATGTAAAAAATAATTGTGTTGAACAATAAATACAGTAAGAATAATAAACCTTATCTTAGTCTGTTAATACCTTCACAGTTTTAAATTATTTGAGTTTTTTAACATGTCAATATAGTCTTTAGCCATATGGTCTGATAAAGTGGGCCAAATAAATTTGGTGCCAAATAAAATCAGCGCCTCAAAAATCGTCTACCGTCTTATAATTTGTAGTTTGTTTTGACAGTTCGAAATGACAAAAGTAAAATAATATTGCCGGAATTTATTCTGCAGTAATGTTTGTCTGTAGTTCCGAATATGAGTCACTCTCTAAATCAGATGTAAAGTTGTTTATTTCTAATAAATAATAATAACAGTGCCAAATAATAATTTAGCCAGTATCAAATTGCATATACAAATATTACAATAGATATTGTAGCTAGCTTTTTACCTCAAAATATATTTATGGTACATCAAATCTCATTAAAATACATATAACATGTATCATACGTCTTCTGGAACTTTTTAGAATAATTAAATCTTGACAATCGCTTTGTTAATGAAATGAGATAGATTTATAACTCCTATGATAATAAAGATATTTTGAATTTTGAACTTCACTTCATCAAGTGAATGAAGTGCATTGAACTGAACCGAATCCTTTTGATTACAACACTATTTGAGTTGTGTAATAAAGTGGTACCCAGAAACTGTCAACAACTAAATAAACCTCCGTCTGAAAGTCAAATAAATCTATGTATTTAACAAAAATAATGCATTGTTAAAAATTAATCAACAATATTAACATAAAATTTTTTTCTTTCGTAAATTTACACTCGAGCTATTAAATTAATCCAATATTTCAATCCCAACAATGAATTACCAAAATTACCGTATTTTCTGTCAAATTAATAAAAAATATAATCCATTAACATGCCGACACACTACGGTTATAAATAAATTTCAGGACGCCGCCGGGCCGGGTGGGGTGGCCATATTTTACTGCGTCGTCCGTGGACATGTCGACACTTTTTTGTCCTTTTTGCAGCGTGGACACACTGCAGACACTCGCACGTGTCTGTGGCTTTTATAGCGTTTTTAGGCATTTCTGTCAGCACCCCGTTCAGAGTAATTGTTTTTGTTTAAATTGTGCAAATATTATGTAATTTACCGAGCAAAGTTAAAGGTGATCATTATGATGTGCGACGATTTGCTCGTACGTTTTGTTTTAAGGGTCGGCACCATGTAAACTGGGTATGCGCGGGCAACAAGTTTGTACAGAAAGCGTTTGATTTAAGTCAAATAATGTATACAGATAGATAGAGGAAGAGTTGGGACAGTAGACGAAAAAAAGGATTTTTTTAATTTTTTGTAGTTTTCCTAAAAACGAGCATTGAATTTACCCAAAAACATGCAAAACGCACTTTGCGCGGGCAATAGTTATGGCTTAAGTAGAAAAGACCACTAAGAAAATTACATACCTAGTTATAGGTGAATAGACTAGCCAGTAGACGAAAATCGTATTTTTTAAATTTTCATTCAGAAAAAGTAAGATAATTGTAAAGAAACCTGAAAGAAATATTTTAGAAAATCTTGCTACAAACTGTCTTGTTTTTCTGCGTAAAGAAATATTCTAACAAGGGATTGCATATATTTTTTAAAAATAAAGGCTATTTTGAAACATTATTCTTAATAATGTTTCAAAATAGCCTATTTTGAAACATTATTCTTAATAATGTTTCAAAATAGCCTTTATTTTTAATAAAATAATTTTAAAAATTGGATGTTTTGCAACGTTTTTGACAGAAATCTCTGAAATGGCGGCCATGATTCTTCCATACAAATTCAGTTGCCCGCCGGGCGTTCAGGAAGGAGGCCGTGTCGAATTTTTCAAAAGAAACCATTTTCAAATTACGTAAAATTGCATTACAGTCTAAAATATTTCAATAAAAAACTATGTACAAACTGCCAAATTATGTCATACTTTTGCTACACTATGGTACAGTTTTGACATTTTGTTGACGTTCAAGTAAAGATGTAATGCTATCGCAGATACGGCATCGCACATTTTTTTTTAAAATTTTATTGAAAATTAAGTCAATGAAAAAAATAATTTGGTTTGATTTATTACCTATATTTTTTAATTGGCGATTAGGGTGAAAATCGGATTGGAACTTTCTCGGGTCGCGGAATCATATTAACTGTTTTTGTAATAAAAGGTGCTGTTTAATTAGGGTTTTACAATTATTTTGAGGGATGTTTCAGTCTGAAATTTTGAACAACTTTTCCCCATGAATGTATATCAAAATACGAATTGGCATTATGCGTAATATATCGAACCACAGGCTATACTAGGTCTATACTTGGCTTGGCAGGCAGGCTATAGTAGGCTATTTATCTACACTAATATTATAAAGAGAAAAGATTTGGTTGTTTGTTTGTTTGCATTACATGGCTCCGAAACTACTGGACCGATTTAAAAAAAACTTTTACCGTTGGAAAGGTACATTATCCCCGAGTGACATAGGCTTTGTGTGTACCAAGGGCGAAGCCGGGGTGGACTGCTAGTATAGTATAATGATATTAAAACAACAGTCAAAAAACAAAAAAAAATCTGCATTTTTATACAAAAGTGTGCAGCCGCCCGGGAAATTTGTATAGGAACCGATTTTTTCGGTGTTTTTACTGTTTTTAGGGTTTCGCTTGTCTGTCTGTCCGTAAGTCACAGCCAATTGGCTACGAAACTATTAGAATGATTTAGTTGAGATTTAGTACCTACACTTATGTAACTTAGTGACCTAAAGATAGACGTATAATGTAAATAAATGAAATTTAAAAAAGTGGGCCACTTATTGTGGGTAAATTAGACATTAAAAAAAAATTTTGGTAACAAAATCGTGTGACATATCAAATGAAAGAACTTTTTATGACAATTTTAAATATATTTATTTTTTATTATTTCTTAGATCGGTATTTTTAAGTTATTTAAGAAAATAGGCGAAAATTTACCCCCCCCCCCCCCCCCTACTAAACTACTGGACCGATTCAGTTAAAATGTGGTGCACATAATGTACATTTGTGACCCAAAGACGGAAGTAAAATGTAGGTAAATGAATAAATAAATAAAAAATGGGGCCACTTTATGGGAGATAAATGAGACATTAAAAAAAGGGTTTTGTGAACTATATCGCGTAAAATATCAAATGAAAGAGCATTTTATGATAATATTAAATATATTTTTCTATATTTTTTAAGTTGGTGTTTTTGAAGTTATTTTTGAAAATAAATAATAAAAATACACTTATCTCCGAAACCACTGAACCCAATCTTTTGAAAAATATACAGTTAATAGTTCTTTACCTATATATTACAGGAAAACCTATTAGAAGATAAAAAATAAAAGGGTGCAATAATGCTAATTACTGCTTCATTAATCAACCAATTTTTTTAGCTGTTTTCAGGAAAAGATTTCTTTTTAGTGCTCTTTGTTGATTCGTTAAAAATATTGTACAAAATCAAACAGTCAAGTCATTGATTGAGCACGTACAGCTGCTACGCCAAGACTGTTGATCTGTTCAACGTGCAATTCTTTTGTACCCTCCGTACTCCGTACTTACATAATAAGGTGAATAGAAGTGAAAGGTGTTACGATTGCAGATGGTCGCTAAACGTATTATTTCACAAAGAAAATTCAAATGTGTACATTTTCTGTCAGTGGAACACAAAACGTGTAGTTTTCCAAGTCACCGCTCGCGTAAAATACTATTTGATTTTTTTTGAGAACGTCATGTCAGCGATAAGCAATATTGATTTACACAGAAATATCATAAATTTGTCTATGGTTCCCTAAAATTTCAACTTAACCAAAATAAACCGGCCACGTGCCGTGACGGGCCACGTGCAGTGTAGGGTTCCGTAGTCAGTACCTATTTGTTTTATGTAACTAACAACTGCCTAACTTTAGGTCTGAATTCAGTCCATGATACTGAACAACTTTTACCAAGGAACAAACGAAATACAAAAATTATTTTTGATCTCTTACACACAAGATTTGGCAAAATGTAATATTTATATTATATATATAATTTCAAAATACGAGTAATCAAAACCACTTGTGCAAATATTTCGCTCCACTTCGCATACGATAAATTCAAAAATTGATGGATGAATGACCGTGCTTTTACAGGTTAAGCAACTTCTAGCTTGGTCACAGTTAGGATGGGTGACCGTGCTTTCAATCTTAATGTTGTCCAAATCAAATGTTGAGATTCTTATGAATAAATTTAAGTTTTCTCTACCTACATAACTTTGCAGCTATTTAAATTTCAATTGTTTTGTCGGAATTTGAACTTGGCATTTATGTTTTTGATGGGATAAAATAAACACCCAAGAACCAGGACAAATTAAAAAAGGCCATTTACCAACTTGCCCTTGCTGGGAATCGAACCCAGAACCTCCAAGTGACGGACTAGCGTGTTAAGGAATCGCCACGGAGATCGACTAATAAATTGAAAAAGTAATAAATTTTACGCAAGATTCGAATAACTATAACTTGGATTTTTTAGAAAATGCTATATGAATTGCACATATATTTAAACTCGCTTTTTAAATAAACGTCTTGCATTCACGCACACTACTGTATTTTCGACTTTAGCCTTTTTCTACTGATAGCCTGTCTACTAAAGTGTTAAGTACATTATAATGACGTCTGCCAAGGCCTTAATTCAGAAATAATAATTCAAACAAAATAATTCTTTGATTTGATTGATTTGAAAATTTTAATAAGTATCGCGGACTGGAAGTCTTGACGAAAAGAAACAAGTAAGCTTCTACGTTACAATTTATGATTACCTACATCTATTGTCCCGTTTACACATTATTAACTCTAAGTAACTTCATCTTGACATTTTTATCCCTCTAGCGGGAAAATTTTGCATATTTCAGAGCCAAATCCGACCACGTGGCTTTGTGCATACAGTCCTTAACAATTCATTTTGCTATACGTAAGTATACAAAGTTAATGATTACATTATAATTTATTATTATTACTTAGTTAGGTCAGTATTTCTAACTAACGCAATTCATAGAAAAATCAGTCATATACTATATGTATATCTAACAAAATATACTGAAACTATATCAAATTCAGTCCATAATACTGAACAATATGTCTTCTGTAATATTTTTTGCTTTCTATAGAAACTCGGATCAGCTGATCTGTCAATTTGTATGGGAGGAAAAAAATATTTTTCTATATGTATTTCGATATTATGTTCCATAGGGAAAGTTGTTCAGTATCATGGACTGAATGCAGCCTTTAAATAGTTTGAGTATATTTTTTTACATTACTGTATAGGTACATGTACCCTGTAACTGATTTAAGAAAATCAATTTTTTATGAAAACAGCAGTAGTTGTTAGAAATATGGTATAATATATTTCAACCACCCTTAGAGTATTGTAGTCTTGTATATTATATAAAGATAAATTATTGGCCAGTTCATTTCGCTCCATCTCCAAGTGACATTTGTCATGGGTAACAGTGCGTGTAGTACAGGATCTGCGCGTTTCAAATCTGGCTATAAATACTGCACTAATGCGAGTGATGCGACGCGGAATACGGCGCGAGTGCCAAGACTGCGGACGCCATTTTGGTGGCATATTTGGTCGTTTCGCTACATAGTCTGTACGCACCACGGTTCATTTAGTACTAGAATATTTGTGTAATGTAACGAAGTAAGACTCATTACAGCTAACAGTACAACTTGAATACCCATGATGACTAAAAAATATTTTTGGCCCATCGGTTAGATTATTAAAAAATATTGTACACGTATTTTTCCTTTTCTCTGAGAAACAATAAATAACGAAAATATAGCGCATTAAAATTTCCCATGACGTCACGCTTTCGTACGATTTTTACACATCGGTGACGTCACAAGCCCCTCTCTGGAACTTTGATACTCTGTACCTTTGTGAATTTTTACTTTTTTGATAAACTGAAAAATTTGGGTATGTACATTATTTTTGGATAATCTAACTAACGGACTAATTAGAATAATACCTTTCTTACCTAGGCACCATCCCTATTCATAAGTAATTAAAAACAGTAAAGTTAGCTCGGAAGTAAACGAAACTTAGGATATTGTAGTCCTGTATAATTTAATAGCTTATCCATTCCGATGTCTTCAAGTGACATAATATTTATCACAGCGGATGTAAGTTAATTTTATGTTTCTTCAGTATTAACATGCTAAGTTAGTACCTAAGTATATAAATAAATCACGCTGCGAGTATTGTATCTTGTGTCATATAGAGGAATTATTAGCTTGTATATTCCGTTTAGTCTTCAAGTGACATATTGTCACAGCGCATGTAAATGGTTCTTGCAAGATATGATTCTTCAATATAAATAAACTAAGATAGTAAGCTTATGGATCAACCACGCACGCTAAAAGTTTTATATCTACTTATCCTAATCCTAATTCTAACTCATATTATAAATGCGAAAGTGAGTTTGTATATTTGTTTGTTTGTTACCTCTTCACGCTTTATCTACGAGTACTGAACCAATCTGATTGAAAATTCGCATACACATAGTTACGAGTACTGAGAAGGCCAAAGCGTACCTGTCATCCCGGAAAAATGTAATGTTCCCGTGGGATACGCGAGCGAAGCCGCGGGCAAAAGCTAGTATCATATAAAGAGGAACTATCGGTCAAACCATTCCGCTCCATCTCCAAGTGACATTTGACTCTGGTAACATCAAGTACGCGTTCAAATCTGGCTATAAATACTGCACTAATGCGAGTGACACGAAATACGACGCGACTACGCGAGTGGCAAGACTGCGGACGCCATTTTGGTGGGTAACGTAACGAGAGTTATAAACTACCGATTTTGCGTTAGAGCTTCCATACAGTTTCTTCTTCCTGTATTGTCACTCTTTCCCTGTTCAAATATCTCAATTGTGTGCCACTTCCTCGCATCTGGCCAGCCTGGAGAGTGTAGGCCAAATCCTCTGGCTGCTATGGCCAAGTATGGCTGTGCTAGTACAGAGAAGGTCATGCTTCTACAGTAGAGACTAAAAAAAAGACAAGATGATGATGTGTGCCACTTCCAACCATTCTCAAACTGCCGCAAGTCGTCACACCTATGTTTCCTGGGCCTACCAATTTTCTTTCGACTATCTTCCGGAGTCCACTTTGTTACTCGTATCAAAGATGTTTCTAAGGGTAAATATTGGATTTAACTATTACAATCACCAACTCATGAAAGCCTTGGATGAGATCTATGTATAGAAGTGGACTTCCAATGGCTGACAATGTTGATGATGATCATCAATCCGTCTCCCCAGCGTGGTGATATAGGCAAATCCTTCCTTAATTGATAGTAGTTCAGCAGTGGACTGATATAGACTGGTCAATAGAAACAGGATAAAAAACCCACGTGTTTAAAAAAACTACTTTAGGTCCTATTTGAACACAAAAGCCGGTCACATTGAGCGGGCAAGTTCCAGCACAAAGCAGTCTAGTCGGAAAGCCATAATCTATTAAGCAATAGCTGTTGTAAGTTACGACTAATTGGGGACGAACAAAGCCAGCTTGGGTAATGGCACATCTTTGCAGTTTCCAGCAGGAAGCGGAACTCAGTCGATAGTTGGTACTTTCTGCTAACAATGAGCAATTTTTTTTCTTTGTGAGCACTATTCCATGCTGGATCAGGAGAAAAGAAAAAACATAGAATCCAACAGATCTTTTCTTCCCTCAATGATTGTAAAAGCCGATAGAGGGAATGGGCGATTGCAACTAGCAAACAATCACTATTTTGAGTTCCGTACTAAAACGGTTAAACGGGAATCCTCATATCTCAATGTTGTTCATTTTTGTTTGTTACCTCAGAAGTCTGTATTTTATACCAATTTAGAAAATATTTTTTTGTTTATAGGGATATTACTTTCCGTGAAGAAATTTAAAATCTGTCGTGAATTTTTTCACGACAAAAGTAATAAAAACATACGTGTAAATAAGTACCATATTTTTTAATTATCTTACTGACGGATTTAATAAAATGTATCAGTCAAACAATTTGCCGAAAATAGGGAGAAATAAAAATACTCTACCGACAAGAACATAGTTCTGATGATGAATTGGGTAGATGACAGGGTCAAAAATAAATTATTTGTACTGTCAAGAGAAAAAAACGTTACAAAATAGTGTCACTTGTCATTGATCATATCCATTTTTAACTGAAAAACTGATATTAAGAGCGCTATCTGATTCGAAAAAATTATGAAGTCACGGTTGTGTTTTTTCATACAAATCCAATAGAAAATGTTTGTTTTGACGTTTACAAACAAGTGTCTGATTTGACTTGTTGTCATCTAGCGGATTATCCTGCCTGTCAATCCCAAGATGGGTTGGTTTCTACCGATTTGCGCTACCCAGCTCTGCTCCATTGGGATTTGACTCCTCAATTGACTATCTTAGGTAACACAAACTTCACGAATTTTCCATCTGACAGGACTTAATTCTAGTCTATAATAATCTCTTGTCATAAGTTAGAAGCCCTGTGCGTTTCGATAAAGCTTATAGTTTTGAGGCAAAGGGTAGGAAATAATTACTATAGATCGCTATAGCCTACTGTATTGACCTATACGACTATTGCAAAAATTTTGTATTCATCAAATTATGAAATAAAATTTTATATTTCATTTGCCGCTGGACGAGTTGGGTAAGTTTAAATCCAACAGAGTTCTTATACAGAAGTGACAATAAACATGAAAAATATCCAAATATATAGTTCATCGCACCACATTACACCGCGCAGTGGGTGCCACGCGCAGTCACGCAGTCACGGTATACGTTTGACATCGTTTGGCCACGTGTCGCAGACAGCCCGGGTTTTGACATGACAGACATTTTTGGCTGAATGGAAATGATAGAAGCTTTCTGCGTTACCCGTGTGGTTCCGGGTTAGAATAGGACCACCCCATCTTTTCCTGTGGATGTCGTAAAAGGCGACTAAAGAACTTAGCACAAACATCTCGGGCTACAATTGCATTCCCATGGAGGGTTGACGTCAAGCAGGCGGCCGGTCGTAAAACTATAGGCAAATCATTTAAACTGTTCCGGCTATTTCTTCTCTATTTTGCATCCATGTTATATTCGGAGAAGAAAAAGCGGGAAAGCGCATTCCGGCCTCCGAAGCAGCACAGCTGAGGATGCAACCGGGAACGCGCTTAGAAGAAGAAGATGAAATGAAATAAGCTAGTCATGTGTAAGATGCAGCAGCATTTGTACTTGCTATTAGGTACCACGAAAAATTTGTTACCAGTATTATCTAACTCGAAAAGAGAGAGAGACAGAGAGAGAGAGTATTGGTCACTAACGCACACAAAATAAAAACAATTCAATATAAAAATCTTTATTGCACCAAATAACATTTACAAATATTTAAAGGACAGCATATGGGTAATATAAAGTACAAGAGGCGGCCTTATCGCCGAAGCAATCTCTTACAAGCAACCATAAAGAGAAGGAGTGCGAAGTATAAGTATTCAGGAAGAAGGAGTAAGTATTCAATGACAGTACAAACGAACTATACAGTACCTAATTAGGTATATGGAAAATTGATATGGAAAATGGTATGTTTAAAGTAAAATCCAACCCATGCTGCTGCATCGTACACATGACTAGCTCCTTTTGTTTCCATTTAGCCAAAAATGTCTCCAAAAGTATCAGAGACGGAGTTTTCCCGAGTATGAAATTTTATGCATTAGCCATCAACGGAATAAAACCCGGGCTGTCTGCGACACGCGGCCAAACGATGTCAAACGAATAGCGTGACCGCGTGACTGCGCGTGACACCCACTGTGGTGTAACATCAACATGGTGCGATGAACTCTATATTTGGATATTTTTCATGTTTATTGTCGCTTCCGTTTAAGAATTCTGTTAAATTTAAATGTGGAAAATAGAACAATCAGCCAACAACTGCATGAAACCCGGGTTGTTTGGAACACGCGGTCAAACGATATCTAACTTATAGCGTCACTGCGCGTGATACCCACTGCGGTTTGATGTGGTGCGTTGAAGTTTGAACTGTACTATACATGTGGCTATTTGTAATATATCTACTTAATCTGAATAACTGTTAAACGTTAATAAATTAGGAAACAACGGTGTACCGTTATACACATAAATAAAATTTAATTATTGCAGTGTCACCGCTAAGCTATTGAGCTTCTCACACTGTAAATCTCTGTCATAAGTCTCAAAAGAACTAACGGTTTCAAGTTCACTAAACTAAAATAAACATTCTAACTGCAAGGTCGGCTAATACAGTTCCACTAATTACCTACACTCGTCAAAGTGGACTCTTCTCTAGATCATTTATTTCTGAAGTGGAAGATGCATTGTCCCTGATTTATATTTTTGTGCTGTCACTTCGAACAAATACTGTTTCTTAGCATTTCAAGTGAAATATGAGCTGTTACCAAAGTAAATGAAAAGTTATGAACTTGGTTTGATAAAAGTTAAGTATTTTTTACGTCTCTGTTGTTTTTATTTATAGCAACCAAATAGTTATAAATATGTGTGTGTAGTCTAATCTCAAAAGTGCTTCTATATATTTAGTAAGTAAATAAAAAAAATAAACGTATGTTATTTGTATGCCTATTCAAGGTATCAATTACAATATAGTTATTACCAAAATCCGACAAATAAATGATTCTTATAGTATATACTTCAGTCAGACGCAAAAAACTGTAAATCTTGGCCTGGGTAATTAGTTTCAGTGAATGTGTTAACATTAAATCAAATCGAAAACTCTTAAAAAGCAAATATTTCACAATGCAAAAAGTAATCAAAAGAAAATTATACGAGAGATTCATCTCCGAAAAATGAAACTCCAGTATTAAAAATGAACAATTTCCCCCACAATGGCCGCCGATGAGGGCCAATATTTTCAGAAGAGCGACAAATAGCCGAGTACTAAAAATACTGTCGATTTTTTAATAAAAATCTTGCTTGTTTTAGTCGCAACGAACGATGGCCGGATATTGGAGCATCGGTTCGCGCGCAAATTAAAAATTCCGGAAGCTACTGTATTATGCTAACGTATTTACTTAGTGAACAAAGTAAGGATCATCGAGCGAACAAAAAGTGAAACTTTTTATCACGTATGCTCTAAGGCTTGAAACTGCGTTAGGCCAGGCCTGTATCACTCCCCGTTAAGGTATCGAAAATGTGCCTACATTATTACTATGCGAGCAGCAGTCCCTCGGAGTAGTAAATTCAGTTATACGAATCGTTTGTCCAGAGAACTAAGAATGAAATTAGCTTGCAATGGATGTTTAGGTATCTAAACGAAAAGGTGCTGAGTTTTGACGTGAGCTAAATTAAACCATATCGCTAGCCACATTGAGATGATATTTCTTTGAATTTCTTTGTTGAGTGAGACTTCTGTACGTTAGTATAGGTCGTGTCACGTAAAAAGAACGCTGGCGGTCAAGCCGCGCATCAGGCTATTTATCGATCTATACCTAACATATTTTTCAATAGCCAATTATACCAAGCCGCGAGTGAAAATATATTATATAGTATGTAGTAATGTAATGTTTTATGTATATGTTCTTAATATTTTATATGAAGTTAATATTTTTATTAAAGTAAATGTGTTATTAAATCGGTAGTCATAATTGATTAATTTTGCTTTTTGCGGCGAACAAATTACTTTTCTGTTTATCCTTATGGTTGACTGGGAGAAAATGCACATAGCATTAAGTCCGCCATATGTTAAAAGTATGTATTACTTTAGAACAATAAAGAGTATTAAATTAAAAAAAAATATATACAATAGGCCTAGTACCTTTTTGCGCGAGTTTATAGACCTAGTATCCATGCACACACACCTCTTCTACTTTATTCCAGCGTTCTTTTTACATGACGCGAATTATATTAGTATTTATTCTGTGGTTAGGCGGAGACCCGCAACGGGTCTGTAACAAACTTGACGTGTGACAGATCTCTATCTATCACATTATTACATGCATTAGGGATCGATGTCAAAGATTATGGAAATAACTGCCCCTCAAAGTAATACATGCGTACGTGATATGAAAACGACTAACTCAAGTTTTGTTGGCTGTTGCTCGAAAATACTATTGTTCAATTGAAAATCACATCTCTTTGAAGTCAGCTAAAGAGTAAAGAATATGCAAGTTGTCCTTCTGTACTTTCGGTATTTTGTAACGCCATAAAGGAAAATAAAACGCGAAAATTCATTGTTGAATGGATTGCCTGTGAAGATTTCATGCTGGATATTGATGAAATTCGTTTACTACCTTTGTAGGCTATTAAATTAAATTTCTGCCAAAAGTGACAATCGTAGCTACATACTTTTTTTTTTTTTCAATTTATGGCTTGACGCTACTGCGTATTTAGCCAGGAACAAGTTAATTAAACGTGGGAAATTCTTTTTTCCTAACAAGTTACAATCAAAGGTTGGTGTAGGCCTTTGATATTATGTCGTCAATCGTACA
Source organism: Acrobasis repandana (assembly GCA_963576875.1). NCBI lineage: Eukaryota > Metazoa > Arthropoda > Insecta > Lepidoptera > Pyralidae > Acrobasis > Acrobasis repandana. Next base: position 21,753,083 of record OY756216.1, read on the forward strand.
TATTAACTTACATTTACATTGACATTCATGTTTTTATCCATTAAGGGGTATATAATTGTCAAGAGCAGCAAAAAGAGCAAAGATTTAGAACGGGAATGAAAAAGAGTGATAGTTTACTAGGCTAACATACTTAAAAAAAAAAAAAAACTACATAAAAAAAACTATTTAATCACGATGTCAGTATGTTACTGTACCAGTATGTTTGTTTGTTTGTAATAACTTTATTGTACTAAAAACATGCATATAAAATTCAAAATTCGAAAGAGCAAATATACAATGGCGGACTTATCCCATATAGGGATCTCTTCCAGTCAACCTGCGATATATTTAGAGGACAAATGTCCTCTAAATATATCGCAGGTTGACTCAATTAACAGGTAGAAGCAAAAACGTACAAAATAAATAATAATAAAAGATTATACTTACATCGCTACATCATCATAAACATACACAAATACTTAATACTCATAAACTTACATATAAGTACATATATACTACTTTATACATACAAAAATAGATACTTTATTACTTAATTCAGCCCAAATGTGACGCAACTATAGAAGATTTATTCAATCTTACTTTAAATGAATCAAGCGATGGTGCCATTCTAACATCAGCAGGAAGAGAGTTCCAAAGCCTAAAAAAATAACAAAAATGTTACTGGTAATGGTTACATCTATACCTAAATTACATAGGTACCATATGATGGGATAAATATTATGGCCATTCCGACAATTAAAATCTTAAGCGCACATTTTAAAACACGAAGCACTCGTGTAGGTATATGTCATAATAATAAATCCAGTAATTAATTACAACGCTTTAATCATTTTGTAAAATCTCTCAGTGAAACGGGACATTTTTCATTCATTCGAGGTTGCTGTGCTCAAAATATGAAGCGTGTAGAAGTATCACTCATACTATTTGATTAATGTTTTTCTTTATTAATTTTTAGTCTTACATTAGGTTTTTATAAAAATATTTAAAAAATTTAAATATAAAACTTACTACAAAATATAAACACATTATAAAAACCTAACCTAGTTGTCCGTTGGCAACGGGCCCAAGCTACCGGCCGGCGGCGGACGCAAAGAGAGATACCTTCTGACAAAGCGTGCCTTCTGACTCTGAATTACCTATTTTATTACTATTATGTTAAACACGAGTAACTCACGTGAAAAATCAGCTGACATGTTCCTCCACTCCATCCTTTTTAGTCCCACATATCCTGAGTACCTTAAGGAACGTTTTTTCTTTAGAACCTCTTCAAGGCCTCTACGCAGTGCAGATAAACTTCTTCTCGATATTCCAGTCCACTCGACCAATTTCTATAAATATTCTTTTACTGTCTATGCTATTCATCTCTGGAACACGCTACCCCTTTCCATTCGATTCGCCAAAACTTTGAATAACTTTAAAACCCTTACTAAAAATCATTTTTTTACTTCTGTTTAGTTCCTCATCTCTTTCCCCTACTATTTCTTCTATCTTCCTGCTTAAAATCATCATGTACAGATCTGTTTACATCATTGTGATATTTATTTATTTGTATGTATGTAATAAATTATTTAATATTATGCTATGTATATATAAGTATGAATATATATATATATATTCATTTATTTTTATACCCATATCAATTTTTTTAATTTTTTTATAATGTTATATATTTTGTATAAGTATTTTAATATCTATTGGTTATTTATAATTTATATTTTAATTTTAACTGCGCCACCTGTTATCTTACTCATATACTTCGCACACCTTCTTTTTATGGTTGCCTGTAAGAGATTGCTTCGGCGATAAGGCCGCCTCTTGTACCTTATTTATTTATAAGTTCCGTAAACTTTGTAATTTTTTATTGTTATTATTTGGTGCAATAAAAATTTTTGTATTGTATTGTATGTTCACGTGAGTTACCCGTGTTTAACATATAGTAATGTCTGTGTCTCACGTAAGTTTTAACTAAAAATCCTATTTAATAATTATGTTTTAAAACTTAATTTTTAATAATTGGCAAGTGTTTATGATTATTAGACTTTTGTTTTTCAATGACACATTCCTAGTTTGTTGAGTCTATTTAAATTGTAAATTGATGTGTTTTAAATTGTAATATGACAGAGGAAACCACACATGTAATTACGCTGGTGTGGATCCCGTTGTCATACTCGTATTATTTTTTAATTCCTTTTTCATACATCAGGGCGATATCTCGTCTGCAATTATTTTGATTTTCTCGGGTCCCCCGCGCTTTGGTGAAAGCCGAAATGAGACCTAGATTACAGTGATTTAAAACCTACTTGATCAAAGCTTCTATTCTGTCCTATCTATATTTCCTGTTCGGGTTCAGTCCTCATTACCTTGACGCGTATTTTAAAATAATTAAATTCCATCACAGGAATTAGCGTGTGACGTGAGTTCTTTGCAAATATTTTCGCAACAAAAAGTGTATAAAAGAGGAGCTAAGTAATTATTTTTGCCAGACCTGAATAAAACAGTGTCAAGTACGAGTTGGGATTCGTGTGTAAAGCTCATAGTTATAGTTGCTATTGAAAATAAAGTAAATCTTTTTTAATTAAATAAATAAAATAAAATAAAATAAATATATAAGGACAAATCACACTGATTAAGCTAGCCCCAAAGTAAGTTTTTTTTAAACTTGTGATATGGGATACTAACTCAACGACACTATATTTTATGATAAATACATATATAGATAAACACCCAAGACCCAGGACAATTTGAAAAAGGCTATTTTCCAACTTGGCCTGGCTGGGGATCGAACCCATAAAAAACCCAAATTCCAACCATACTCAATTTTAAATGGTTTGATATACGAAGAGATGGATTGTCTTTTTCTTGATATAATAAGTATAACTGACATACTCTCTAAGATACAGAAAAATAAGATAATACAGTATTGGATAGATAATTCAAATATAAGCTCAGACTATAAGGTCCCAGGAGGCCATTTCAAATGTTTGCATCTCGATCTCAAATGTAAATAAATTCATATTGATTTTATATTTACTTACTTAATCATCTTAACAAATAGAACCTATTAAAAAAAAAAAACTAAATTTTAAATCTCAATTCTGATGAAATTTCGATATTTTTTTGCAGCCAGTGTACTTCGCACCATGCTATATGAACAACATTTAGATTTTAATTCAGATTTAATTTTACTTTTAGTTAGATTTTTATTATGAAAAAAATACAAGTCACCAAGCGTTTGGTTTAGAAAATATCGTGACTATAGTATAGAAAATCTGTCAAAATTCTATGACTGCTTAAAAAACTTATCTTGGACTGATGTTTATGAAGAAAAAGATGCAAATAAAGCTTTTGACAAATTTCATAAAACATTGATATTGTTCTATAACCTATGTTTTCCTACTTACACTAAAAAAAATGTTAAAAACCATAAACACTGTACATGGTTGACGAGAGGTATAAAAAGATCCTGTAATAGAAAGAGAAGCTTGAGGTTTGCATACTACAAATCAAAAACTTCAGGAGCTAAGAAACAGTATAGAAATTATAGCAATGTTCTTAAACGATGTATTAATACTTCAAAACGTCTAAAAAATTCGGAAAAAATTAAAAAATCTAAAAATATATGCAAAGCATCCTGGGAAATCATAAAAACAAATAAAAATTCCAACAAACCAAAACAATCGATTCAAGAAATTCTACACAATAATCAAATATACAATGACCCAAATAATATTGCCAATATATTAAATGACCATTTTATTAACCTAACATATAATTCAAATAATAATAATAATACAAAATCACAACGAACTAAGGATTGTTTAGTAAAAAATAATAGTTATAGCATATTTTTATTCCCAACTGACAGTTATGAAATAGAAAAAATAATTAAATCATTAAATGACACGAAATCTGTAGGCTACGACGGAATTACCACTAAAATAATTAAATTAACATCAAAAATACTTGCGCCGATTCTTAGTCACCTGATTAACTTGTCACTTGTTCAAGGTGTGTTTCCTGAGGCTCTTAAGAAATCGGTTATAAAACCTATTTTCAAGAGGGGAGATAAGTTATTGATCGAAAATTATCGTCCAATCTCATTAATACCTATTTTATCTAAAGTGTACGAGAAGGTTATGTACTTACGAATTTTAGCATTCCTTATAAAACACAACATTTTGGTAGAAGAGCAGAATGGTTTTCAAAAGGGGAAGTCTACAACGTTGGCTGCATTTAAATTAATAAATAAAATATTAGAAAATGTAGACAAAAAAATTGCAACTACAACTGTATTTTTTGACATGTCAAGCGCATTTGACTTCGTAGCTCATGAAATATTATTGACAAAATGTGAAAAATATGGTTTTAGAGGGCAGGCGTTAGAATGGTTGCAAAGTTATCTCTCGAACAGATCACAGCATGTTGAAGTAGAGAATATTGATGATAATAATGAAGAAAAAACATACAAATCAAAGCCTATTATTAACAAAGTTGGCGTCCCACAAGGAAGCATCCTAGGCCCTTTGTTATTTTTAATTTATATTAACGACTTGCCTAAGGCTACAAATCATTTTTGCACACTCTTCGCAGATGATATATCTATAATCATACCTGACATTTATAATGATGCAATAAAATACAATAATGATATTAATAATACTATTAATGATATAATAAATTGGATGACATGTAATAATTTGAAGGTCAATATTAATAAAACTAAATTTATTCAATTCTATAATAAACGCAGTGACACTAAGAAAAATCTAAATATTACATACTAAAAACAACCCGTTGAAGAAACTAAGCAAATAAATTTTTTAGGAATTATTTTGGACAACAATTGCTCATGGGATAAACACGTAGAAAGCGTGTGTAGTAAAATAAATAGATTTTCTTATGCACTTAGGAGATTGACAAGGATAGCAGGCAGGAAAACCGCTATTCTTGCATATCATGGGTATGTAGCATCTCAACTCAGGTATGGACTCCCCCTATGGGGAAATGCTACAGAACTTAACACAGCATTTATGGCACAAAAACAATGCATACGTTCAATTTTTGGGGTCTCAACTGTAACAAGCTGTAGGCCCTTATTCAAAACACTGAAGATATTAAGTCTCCCGAGTATGTATATATACGAAATGTGCGTATTTGTAAGATCACACCCAGAATTATTTAAAACCAGTAATGATTTGCCAAGTAGGTACAGTAAAAGAAATCCCAACAGATTAGTACATACCACAATGAAAACATGGTTATATAGTTCAAACAGTTTTCCTATGGCTGTACGAATCTACAATGATCTGCCTAATAATATTAGATCAATACATAGTCTTAAATCATTTAAACAAAAACTGTATGACTGGCTGGTTAAGAAGTGTTTTTATAGTGTTAAAGACTTTTTATCCGCATCTATAATTATATGAATTCTATAATGATAATATATAATAATAATTTGACTAATATAGGATTTTTAATTGACAATAAATAAAATAATACCTAAATTTTTTTTTCCAATTGAATTGATGTACCAATATCTGTTGCATGTCAGTGATGACTAAATGTGTGAGACTCTACATGACTTTTGTACCACCTAAATTGTACCACATTTTAAGCAATAAACTACATTTCATTTCATTTCATTTCATTTCATTTCATTTCATTCATTTCATTTCATATGGAAAGTTGATAAATATCGAACAATGTTTTTTTTTATATTTTTATAATATTATATTAAAAAGGAAAAAAAATATAGAAACTATAAGAGAGGATAAAGTCCCGCCTTTGTTCCGTAAATCTGTACGTTATGTTCTACGGTGGATTTTAATAATAGATTTGCAAAATAATAGTTCGCTTCTTCTTCGTCTAAGCTCGTTCCCGGTTGCATCCTCAGCTGTGCTGCTTCGGAGCCCGGGGTGCGCTTTCCCGCTTTTTCTTCTCCAAATATAACATTCATGACAATGGTCACCCAAGGATGCCAAAGACCTTGCAAAATGGAGAAGAAATAGCCGGAACCCTGACGTTAACCCTCCTTGGGGATGCAATTGTAGCACGAGATGTTTGTGATTAGTCCTTTAATCGCCTCTTACGACATCCACAGGAAGAGATGGAGTGGTACTATTCTAACCCGGAATCACACGGGTAACAACGGGCAAAATAATAGTTTACTGACATGCAGTAAATTTTAAAGCCTTTAGGGTTCCAAGCACAGTAGAATCGAACCACTCCAAGTCTTCCCGTCAATATCGTAGATGGCGACTTAGAAAACACAAGCTAAATAAAGCTTATAAACATCAATGAGGCCTCTCCAATCCGTCTTGCCAGCGTGGAGAGTTTAGGCCAAATCCTCTGACTGCTCTGGTAGTACAGAGAGGGTCGTGGTCCTGCATTGGAGACTACAAAAAGACCTGGATGATGATGCAGTATATTTTACAAAAGCGACATTCTGCGAAATTAACATTAGACGTAGAAGAGCTTAGATATCATATTATAACGCAATATTAAATAAAATATCTCCATAACATAAGAAACGTCAAAGTTATCGCGAAGACGTACCGTTAATATCGCGAGGAGGGAAAATATTATTTTATTAAGTGTCGGGACAGGTGCTGGGACATCTCAGGTAGGGTGACAACGGAAGTTGGGATACGTAGGACATAAATTTATTTATATTAATTTATTTAACTTTATTACAAAAATGTAACAGGCGGACTCAGGGTCTTTTGTACCAGTCAACCTACAGGTGGTGCTGATATATTTCTTTCTTTTATTTATGGATATTTTATTACTTATTTACTATTTTTTATAGGCATTGAAGATGCAGTAAGTATCAAAGTACTCAAATTAAATAGTGAAATAAGAAATGATGAAAAAATACCACGTGAGCGGAACTTGAACTCGGGCCCTTGGTCTAAACACGTGATAGCTCAGTGGTTAGAGCATGGTCGTATTTAGTCCCGCTTACGTGGTATTTTTTGCACCATTTATTTTATAATTTCATTATTTATTTACTGTTTATTGCACTAAGTTTAAGTAACTTGTGCATGTAACTTAATGCTTGTTTTTTATAGATGTTTGTTTATTTCTCCATTATCATTTCAGCCGCATAACGTCCACTGTGAACATTGGCATCTCCCAACGATTTCCAAAATAACCGATCTAGAGCGGCCTGCATTCAGCGCTATCTGGGGGTGGTTGGCCTTGTGGGACCCACAAGGTGGTCAGACGACCTGACTTAGGTCGCTGGTCGTCCTACGCTTTGCTTGCCAGTGCGTAGCCACTGGTCACTATTCGAGAACCTTTTTGATGATACATGTCGTATTTTTTTCCGAAAAACTCCGATTTTTTGGTAACCTCAGCATCGAACCCGAGACTAAATCAAAATAACTGAACACCGCTTCACTGTTCCCCGGGGCCCTTCGCATATTTTTCGTTTCCTCTCGCATTTCAATGATCTGCTCAATCGTTATGAAATTCAATGGCATTTTTTGTATCGAGTTTTGTTTTATGTTAGAGGAATGTTATGCGGATAGGAAACCGGAAACTTCTCTTGGCATTTATACTACATATTTTCTTTTAGATGTATACTTTCCTAGACAATTTCGCTACTTATTTCTCTTATAACTTGAAAATACAGGGTGGAATTGAAATCGTTGGCATCCTTTTAAATATCCACTATACCCATGATACAAAGTAATGTGAGCCTATTAAAACGACAATCAGAAGTCGTCATTTTTATATTAAAGAAAACCTCTAAACATGCGATAGACTCCTTGATAGACACCATAACTGCAATTATAAATAAAAAAACTTATCGTCATAAAACTCATGAAAAGTAAATTAATTATAATAGTATTAATTCCATTGCGTCGTCGTAGATTCCGTAGTACCTAACATTCGTTCCCTCAATCGGTCGCGTGACATCGCCTTTCCCCACTCGACTTTAAACCTTATCCTTGCAACTTAAAGTCTGTTTATGTATGCCGGCCGCCCGCGCACAGCTGGTGAGTGTACTTACCAGCGCCGGGGTCATATAGCCCTCTCGCAAGCGCGACGCGCGATGTTTTGATACTTTGTTTATTTTTCTTACTTTTCGATACTTTTTAATTACTGCACTAATTGCAGTATTGTTACAGTAAAAATATCATATAAGTGAGTATGTTAACAAGTTAAATTAATGCCAATGATTTCAAATGCTCCCTGTGTAATGATTACTAGTCCCGAACCAGTGAGTTTATACGACTTACCAAAATCAAAGATCTTATTTTATACACTATTTTACAGATAAATTATCACGTCTTTATCTCTAACGGGGTAGACAGAGCCCTGAGATGTCACTTCTAGCATGATGATGGGCGTTAATATGGAAAAACGAAATCAGAATAGTGATGACGATGAGTCATTGCCTACGACCATAATTCAGAGTCTTGCCCAGTCCCTCGATCGGCTGTTACGTATACTCGTAGGTACGTTTTAAGTTTTTTCTTTGCTCACAGACCAGCACGGAAAAACTAAACAAAGAATTGAATAAACTATTTTATAAAAAAAATATCACAAATCTACTATATTAATTGTTTTATGTATGTATTTTATTATTGAGATTTTCACCCGTCAAGAATGCGTGTAGACGATTTTTCAAAATATTAGGTGTTTACAATAAATAAAATTTAACAAAATGATAATTAAAATTAATTAAAAGCCCTTAACTTTAAAGTAACACATAACTGGCTAACTAACAATATTCTCAAATAAAATAACTATTTCTACCTACCCTAACTTTATCTAGCTACTGATCAAAGCAGTTCTGAAATTATTAACAGAATATCAAATTAGATTTGTCGAGTTTCTAGTAGTCAGCTTTTAGACTACAAATAAAACATTCACTTTGTATATCAAATGCTAAAAATACAGAAGAATTTCCAACTCATTTATTTTTAAATAATAAGATAGCAGTTATCCGTCAGCAAAATGCCTTTAGGCAGTTCAAAGAATCGGACACCAATGTTGACTGCACGTAAAATAAACAAATGTTATTGTAAAATTAAAAAAAACTTAGAATACAATTTAGAGTTTAGACCTATCAGGTCTTATTATTTCAAAAATATAATACTTAGAATAAGTAAAAAGGTACTGGAGTTATCAGGATATGGATTGAAAGAGCAATTACTCATTTGAAGCGACAAAGTTACGACCACTCATAAAATATCGATATGTATGTACGTCGGAACGTTTACTGTGGAATAATATTTTTAATTATAAATAAATAAAGTTAACCAACGATTTTCATTGTTATTCGCGGCTACAAACGACTTATCGAAAGCACGAAGCTCCTTATTTATATTCTCTTTAATGTATGCTTTCTATATCTAATTGTTTCGTTTGATGTGACTCTGAAACTTGCTTAATAGATGTAATGACTCCCAGCTAATAACAAAATATTAAATATCTTTTGGAAAACAATATTGTTTTCGAATACCCTCGACTTGAATGCACTTGGGAATGAGGCTGACATAGAAATTATTTGATAATAATTATAATATATAACTTCTTTTGCGTAATTTCCTAGTAATAATCAGTATTCGTACTGGCTGTAAATATTTGCACAAAAAAAAAACACAAAAAGAACTAGCATATTATCTGGATTTGGCATAATATCTTTGTAAACTGACAAAGCACTTCTGGCGACCAATACCGTGTAAATTAGTTTCTTTCGTCGATTCTTTTCAGCAGTGGTCGTTGAGAAATGCTAGAATCGGCAACTTAAAAATAAATATATATAAACTAGCTTTTGTTCGCGGCTTCGCTCGCGTATCCCACGGGAACATTACATTTTTTCGGGATTAAAGGTACCCTATGTCCTTCTCAGTACTCCTAACTATGTGTATGCAAATTTTCAAGAAGATTGGTTTAGTAGATAAAGCGTGAAGAGTAACAAACAAACAAACAAATATACAAACTCACTTTCGCAATTATAATATTAGTTAGGATTAGGATTAGGATAAACTTTACACGTAATGTACACTAAAGTTATTCACGTGTAAAATTGTCTGCGAAGGTCTAATTACTGAATGAATATTTGATTCTTGGTTCTTGGATTTCACTGGACACACTTAGGATGATAATGCAGCTTCTAGCATCTTGAGCACAATGAGGCACGTTACACTTAGTGTAACCTTCTCACCTGCGTCTTTGTCCGTGATATACGATGACTGTTGCGCTAACCGCTCGGTTAGTACGCTTCTATTGCTACTGCCGTTTCCAAGAACACAGTTTAGATTGGTCTAGCTTGGGTTTCAACGTACTTAAGTACAATAAGATAATTCACTTGAGAAGCTAAAAGAGAGTAGTCATTGCTTGCATCTTTGCATGTTAAGCAACCCCGGGCGTGATCCGGAATTAGATCGGTGACCACAAATGGCATAAAATATCTCAAGCTTCACCTTGATCCCGGTAGTCGAGTCATCATTACATGACAGTAATCATGCCATGTCAGGTGCCGATGTACGATGTTGGCCACTTAGAAACACGAGTAATTTTTCCAAAAAAAAAAGCTTTCTTTGTGATGCCTTAAAACTTATCAAAGCACGATTCACAAAAATTGCCTCGATAGAAAAAAATTGGAAAGTTACTTTTAATTCTGCAAATGGAAATAAAATTCTCCAAAGTGGCTTCGAAGAATCAGATTTATTCAATATTTTTGAATGTATTTATTTTTATAATTTTCAATGTATTTAATACTATGAACAAGTGGAAGTACTTTTTTATAAAACAATTGTTTATATCATTTATTAAATATTTATAATTACTTAAATATTTACTTATATTATCACGGCGATACCGCCCGGTCCTTAGTCAGTTTAGTCAGACTGCCTCTTTGCCCATTTCGCCTTACGCCATATGTGAATATTTGAATAATTTCTCGAGGCAGTGACAACAATGTACTACTCGTTGAAAACATTTATTTGTGAAAGTAAAGTTATTTTAGTTATGCATTCATGCAACAGAAATAGCATTTTCGATAAAATATTTTAAATAAACATGTCTGGCGATCGAATCGCGTCTCGATATCGATAACTCACGCCGCACGTCACTATAAATCAACGTTCACTAGTGTTGCCCACGTACGTTAACTAGTCAATGTCGATGTAATATTCACAGATTCGCAGTTATTTGTACATTACTAATAAACTATACGATTTTTAATACGACCTAAGTGTTTTTTTTGTAAAGTATCTAATGAAAGGAATAGTAAATAATAACCATCGTTAATTGTATTTAAATCTAATTTAAATAAAACACAAAATACGATTTATCTAGGTATTTTATTCAAATTGAATTAAATTCAATTTGAGCCACTTCCCGGTCTTTGATTGAGATTAAATTGTGTATGCTATTGTAAATTAGATAATGCAATATTATTATAACAAATAACAGATCTGATGCTGGAGCCGGAAAGTGGCTATAGCGTTCAGGCGGTCAGCGTCCAGTTCTTAATTAGTCTTCTTATAGTTATGGCCAGTTCTGGATTCGACTACTTCTTAGGGCCTATAGGAATCCTTGTAATAAAACGACGCAACCCCATCGAGTTTGGGCTTATTACGTTTTTCTTCATAAGTGATTAGGCTTCACAATAAAGAAAAACTTACGTAAGTTAACTCAAAAACGGTCAAAAATCGCTTTAGTCTGTGTACATGTATTGTATAAACTCCAGTACCTAGTAAATCACATTCGAAATGGCAACATAAAACGAAAATAGTAAAAAATAGTTTTGCCGAACAGATTTGAATGCGTCGTTTTTATACGATAATGACTTTATCTGATTGAATATTTTACGCCAGATATTAAAATCTCTGCTCGATCACGAAATGCGCGTAAAAGAAAATATTTTTTTTTTGTTCTGGGGTATAATAGTAAAAACAAAACGCGAGTCGCAGATGTGCCTTTATCTCTCTGCGTTTAGTTTAGCTCATAATAAAATCACGTTCAAGTAAAAAACGTGGAAGAAGTGTGTCAAAAATCGAGTCAGTTGTTTTATAATGGATACCATTAAACTATTATACACTATCACGTAAATATCCCTAACGGGGTAGACAGAACATTTTGGATTTTGCGGCTCCAGAGGCAGAGCCCAGGGTCACAAAACTTAAATACCACTTTTAGAGTGATGGTGGGCGAGAAGGTGGAAAAATGAGTCAAAATAGTGATAGGCTGCTACAGAAGAAAAGCAACTGGTACATTCTAAGTTGCTTCCTTTCTCCCAATTATTATATATCATTAATATTCTGGTAGAGTAATTTTACTTATTTCAATCATATTGTTTATTTTTAATACAGAAAAGTATTTTAATTATTTTTATAATCGGAAAATTATAATATTTTTTTTTTTATTTACATTAAGTTATTATTTTTATTGAAAAAGGTAAAGCTTGGTAGTTTTTTTTTAGAATTGAATTAGCGTATTTTTTACTATGAATATCTTATTTTTTGTTATCTAGTTACTAGGTTTCGGATTTCGGACAAAAGAAACACTTGGTCTTAATCTACGAAGATTTTAAGAGAGTAATTTGTAGTTTTTCAATACACGAAATATTAATAAGCCATTCTGACCGAAATGCTTTGCAAATGGCCGGCATTAGGGTATATTCATGTTAATTTTTTATTTTTTTAAACGATTCTATAAGTTATTATATAACCGGAAAAAAATATAACACTTACAGAATATTATTAAATAAGCTTAAAAAAATAATTAAAATTACTATTATTTTTGGACGACTATAAACGCGTTGCCATTTTGCGCTTTTTTCTGTGACGTCACCGTGCATTGTCAATGTCATAGATACACTTATATGTCAGTGTCAGTCAAGTGCAAATTACAAATTCAAAATATTATCAACAAAACAACGAAGTTTTGGATTCACAGTTTTATTTTATAAGTAATACTATCTAATTTGTGATTATAAGTGAGTGATTAAAGCTTTTAATATCAATTCATTACAAATGGAAGGGCGCACAAAATCTTATTATAAATATTGTATGGTTCCTATGTGCAAAAATAACATCGTAACTGCACCTGACAAAATATATTTTCATATGCCCAAAGATGCAAATGTAAGGAATCATTCCGCGTATTAGGGTTCGCTGTTTTACAAAACCGAGCTGTAATGCCAAACAGCTAGAGGTTTAGTAAATTAGCGGATTATACCATTCAGCTGCAACTGTACATACCTATTGTGAACAAAAAATACATATTCTGAGCAAAATCAGTAGTGTCATCCTTTGCAAAACTACACAGTAGTATTGTAAGTACCTACTTCAATTATTTATAATTTAATAGGTAGTAGACTAGCTGCCTGCTACTATAAGCTATAAGATAATGTACTACCTACCGTAATTAATTAAACAAATTGATATTATTTAAGAAAAAAAATACCCAAAATTCTCCAAAAGTATTATTTTTTTTTCTCTAAAATTTCCCATTTTTACCCAGAATTGCGAAAAAAATACCCAATCTGGTAACACTGCAAATTACAAATGACTTATTGACAGTGACAGATAGTCTTCTTCTTTTTAATTTGTGATTGACAGCACAGACTATTTAGAAAATTAAGTTTGACAGTGTTTCGTGACGTCACGTGGCGTTTCGGAAATTTGCGAGGGAATTTTAAAAATACAGCTTTTAAATAATTAATTTCTCAATGGAAACACGTTAAATTGAAAAGATATATATATGGGTATTTTTCTTTAGCAATGAAGTATACACATCATTTTTTTTGTTCGTTTCTGAATCACATGCATATTGTCTTTTATGCCACGATTTGTGCCATTTGCAGGCAAATAGATACAACAATGACCATCAACACAGCGGGGAGAGGGAGCTGGAAATATCGTGCTATTATCGATACAGAAGCATCTATCTATACAGTGAGTAGTGTACTTGAAGAGTAAGTAAATACTTTATTGCATTAAAAACTCTAATAAATAATATTTAAAAATATATATATTATAGGTATACAATAGGCGGTCTTATCGTCAAACATGATTGTGCTAAAAAATAACTAGTAAATTGAATTGCTCTTAGACTAACATAGATACTATTATCTCTGTTAGTTTAAGAGTATAAGTCGCCAACTTATTAAGTATACATACCTAGTTGGAAAATTACGTACAAAATAAATCCTTAGAAAACTTGGAACTTTACTCTAAGCGTGGCCAGGACACGCACTTGGTCATTTATTATTCATTTCTGGCGTTTATTGTTACATCATCGTTATGAGTTGTTACACTTGAATTTATACTCGTATATTCATTCAAAATCTAAAATTGTAGGTACAGACAGAGTTTTTCTTAAACTTTCTCCCGACATAAAAATATGAAACACTTAGCAATTTCAGAGCGTCTGAACCCCACTTCATATGGTAATGGCGTGCAAATTTGCCCATTGTTGTAAACGAGCGTACACAAATACATACTGTTCTAGTACAGAATAACGCTAATACAGAAATTGCACCAACAATGAGCGAGCATGCTTTTAAATTAGTAGAAAAAGACAAGTGTGTGACATATTCAAAGTTTCTAATAAATTAATTTAAAACTGCTGACTCAGATAATCGGAACGGAAAAAGACTTACGTATTAGTCGGAAAAGTCGGGTCGCCGCCGTTCCTGATCGTCTAAATTGATCGAAACCTGGTCGCCCTATTATTTTATTTATTTATTTAAAAACTTTATTGCACAAAAATATTGTACAAGTGGTGGACCTAATGCCATATGACATTCTCTACCGGTCAACCAAGGTCTCAACCAAGCAGAAAATATGTGTGTGCCCTTTTCCAATTACATTACGTGAGTCTACCGTTTTAAATTCATTATTTATGGATTTATCTCACGTGATGTAGTTTCAATAAAATAATATAATTAATTATATTCGTATTCGTAGTTTCCTACAATTTTTGTAATTTTGCATTAAAACTTTGACTTGATATTAAAAAATATATTTTTTTACGACCCAATCTAAAATTCTTAAATCTATAAAAGTAAATTCAATAGAAGAGTTGTTTACTTAAAGTTCCTTACCGTACATTCCATATTTTGTGTAGATACTGTTTTAGAACTTGGAAACCACTGTAGGGTGCTGAGTTCAAGTCCCGGCGGCGATTTATTTTATGTCCAAGAGGGCTATTGTTTAAACCAGGTACTGTAAGTGATTCTAAATATTCTCTGTATATTTAAAGCATTACAGGGAGCTGTAATATGTACAGGTAATATTGTGAAGGGAGAAAGTAAGGTTGTTGTGGTAAAAAAAATACTCTTTCAAAAGTTGGGTTGTTGGGTTTAATTGGTATTTTCCATTAATTTGTATAAAAATTTAAATAGTTATTAAAGACATTTATTGAAGGGAAGATATTATAAAGAAGAGGGTTCGGAAAAACAAGAAGTGATTGTATGATAACATTAATATGTGTATGATAAAATGATGACGATAAAATAAAATTAAGAAAAAATAAAAGTAATATCAATATATCATACATCACCTCTTACTTCACGGGTCTTTTCACCCCAGTTCTTTGGGTGGCTTGCGTGGGGATACAGATCCAACACGTAGAGGCCCTTTGGAAAAGTTGATTACATTACCTTATTATTAATTAAGCAAAAATTGAGAAACATGGAAAGCACTCCAAATACTAGTCCTAGAATATTATGAAGTTTTCAATCAAAAAACATATACCTATTTTAAATTGACTAACTCTCTAATGCAAATAAAATATAAAGTCCCCTGTCGTCCCCAAAGTTAACTTGATTTGAATGGGAAATTCCCATTCAAATCAAGTTAACTTTGTCAAATATTATCTTATGAAAATCAAACATTTTTACTACCTGGCGATGTTCCAGAGTTCGTATTATCAGTTACTTTTGCCCGTTGCTCTGCCTGCTTTAGGAATAACTTCCATTTGATAGAGCAAATGCTGCTGAAACTGTATGAGAATTCATAACTAACAGTAATAAAAGATGGATGGTAATTAGATTTATAATATGTTTAAAAGCACATATGTTGTGCTCAAGTTCTTTAATGCTGGTCTGGGAGAAAAGAAAAACATAGAATGCACCAGCTGCTTCTCTTTCCACGCAGATCGTAAAAGCCGATCGCGGGCATGGGCGAGAATCTGAATCATGTTAATATAAATTCCCTTCTTCCATCTTCATGCCCACCATCACGCTAAACGTGGCCTTTGGGTCTAACTGCCTTAGGCTCTGTCTACACTGTTAGCGATAAAGACGTGATAATGTATTGTATTTGCTCAAGTAGATATATACCTATGTGCTATTCTATTGTATTGGTGTAAACTGTAAAAGATAGATTTAAGCTTTAAAATAAATAAATAAATCAAATGTGGTAAAATTAAAGTTATTTTTATCCCCCTGTCGTTTTAGCGAATGTAAGCAAATCTCTCATCTTCCTTCCCATGCCACGTAGAAACTGATATAAGTTTTGCGAATTTAAGTTTTCTGTAAAACCTTTCATCTCTTTACAGGAGAATTTACGCAAAGACAATAAATTAATACTTGTTCATCAAAGAATCAAATATTTATTCAGTAAGTGCCTTTGCAGGCACTTACATATCAATATTTTTTTGTATACATTACATATAATGTGTATTTATATTTTAATTATTTTAAAAATACTACGGATAGTAGCGTTTCGCAACGACCACTGCAGAGAAGAAACGCCGAAAGAAACTAATTTACACAGTATTGGTCGCCTACGCGCCAGAAGAGCTTTGTCAGTTTACAGAGTTATGTCTAATACAAATAAGGTAATCAACAGATGAAGGGAAAGTAAGTCTACAAGATAAGTTTTTTCGGAAACCCTAGACCAGCATGGAAAAAAAATCTAAAACAAGAAATCGTCATGAGTGGTAGTAAGATTCAGGTAAACCCTCAAACAGCAATATCTTATAATCAAGTAAGATTTATGAAATAATTAGAATATCTAGTACTCAAGCTTATGTTCCCTCGTAATTGGCAGTAAGGCGCGGCCATGTTTATTTTACTCGTGAACTGTCACTGTGATTTTGTATTATGTTCTAGAATAACGTTCCTTGTTACAGCTTTAACGTCGGTTAGTTATTACCAGCAATAAACTGCTTTCCGCCAGCGCTTTGGAATAACTGGTATGTATTTCAGTATTATTGTTTAGTATAGACTGACAATATGGTGTCTTATTCTGAACATATTTTTTTTGCGTCGCATGCGCCACTCTCGCCACATTTTAACTTTTTTATTCAAAAAGTAGGAAATCTTTGGCTCTCAAAAAGTTTAATTGAAAGCGTACTTTTAAACCATTAAACCGGCCAAGTGCGAGTTAAACTCGTGTGGAGAGGGTTCCGTACAATTGATTGAATTCTTATAGGTTTTCCTGTAATCTACAAGCAATGAACTATATTTAGTACTTTTTTTCAAAATTTTAGGCTCAGTAGTTTCGGAGATCAGAGGGGGGGGGGGGGGGGGATGGTAAATTTTCGTCTTCTTTCATGAATAAAATCAAAACTATTTATTTTACAATTATAACAAAAATATATTTGAGATCCTCATATCCCTTTCATGTCCCATTTCATGATCCCTTTCATTTGATATATAACACAGTAAGGTTGCAACTTTTTTTTGCAATTTCCAAATTTGTCCCCCAAAAATGACCGATTATTAAAAAAAATATATTTTAGATTACACCATTCTACCAAATTTCACCTGATTCGGTCCAGTAGATTCGGAGCAAATCGGCTGTGACAGACGGACAGACAGACAGACGCACGAGTGATCCTATAAGGGTTCCGTTTTTTCATTTTTTGTACAGAACCCTAAAAACTATTAAGCTCGGTTAAGGTTTAAGTGATTCTTAATTTTATGTATTTTTTGATAAAATTATTACTATTAATTGACATGTATTAATTATATAATTCATTGATGATTTAATTTAAATTATATTTGTCTAGTGTAATTTAATTCTAATATGTTATTTATATGTATGCAGTTATGTACTTTAATGAATTATTTTAAAAATTTAACTTTTATACCAAAACATGTGCCAAATGAAAAAATAGTTTGTGATTAAATAAATGAAATAAAATTAATTAAGTATAACGTTTTTACGCGCAAAGGTACCTACCAAGATTGTTTGAAATTGATGAACTCTATCCGGCGTTGTAAATATGTTGGTTGATTGATAACTTGAATATCTTTGATCAGAATATCATTTACTGGGAGAGTTGTTGGCGAACCGCAACCAACCAGTCTCTTTTTCTTTAAGATATGTAACTTTTTTTATGGAACTTATGTCATTGTAAAACAAAAGTACTAAATATAGTCAGTCGTCACATAATTTTCTTTAAAAACAAAAAAACACTTTTCGTTGTAAAACTTTTCGCATAAATGTATTCCCAAAGAGAGTGAACGTCAGGCAGGCGGCCGGTCGTAAGTTTAGATACTATAGCCAAATAGTTTAAACTCGGAATAGTTTAAACTATTTGGCTATAGTTTTATAGTTTCTTCTTCTCGATTTCGCATGCTCTTCGGCATCATTGGGATATGATTTTTTTTCACTTATTTGGGTATCCAACAATGATACAATCTATAATTATATCTAAAGTCTTATTAATTAGTAAATATAATTGTATCACCAACTACGATACCACGAATTGATCATAGACATGCATATTATATTTAGAGAAGAAAAAAGCAGCTGATGATGTAACCGGAAACTCGCTAAGATGGAGAAGAAGATTACAATACATCAACATACCGCAATGATATCGGCGTGTGGACATTGGCTTATAGAGTTATTTTAGAATAAGTTGGCACAATAGAAATATCACCACGATGAACTCTCCCGTGCAGGCAACGCACGCCATACTGTACAAAATCCAATCGCCCATTAACCCTCAACTGCGCGGCGAACACGGAACATGGTGCAATAAAATCAATGGCTCACTTACACCGCCTATTTTCATTCAAATAAATCGAACCTAAGTAGCGGACTAGTGTTTCTGGCCACTATTTGATTTCCGTGAACCTTAAGGTTTCTTTCTTAAAAAAAAACTGACGTAAAATATTTAAACTTTTTCTAAAGCCTTAACAAATAAACGCAATAATTGATCCAATCAGATGATGAATCAAACAGATGAAAAAAGAATCTTCAATATTTTACAAGAAAACAGAAAGAAAATGAGTTTGCGATGTTCCTCCATTGCAAAATAATGTCCTTTTTGTTACCTTTTTTACCCGAATGCGGCAAAGCCGAAAAGGTCGGTATATGTGTTTGACCTGTATGTTTATCCCTATAATTCTATGTTCCCTAGTAACTACTAAACGGCTGAAGCGATTTTAACAAATTATACATACTTAGTTAAATTCGTCTTAACTATAATTAGTGACATAGACTATATTAAAATTATTGGAAACCCAAATGGCGGATTTTTGGCGCCAAATTGCGCGGCATAAATAGTCGCAGACGATGTATGGCGCAGTCGGGTTTTTTGTTTTCTTTTAATAAATTACTTGTTTCTTTCTTCCGAACGTGTTACTAGTCAACACATCACTGGTGTCGGGTGTATTAATTTTATGTATACTCACTTGTTTATGTATGTATATTGTATTTGAAACGATTGACATTTAATTATTTTACAAATAAGTGAGCATTTTAACTCGGAAATGCAGTGAAGATACAAATTACTTAATAATAAGCAAAAATAAAATACATAAAATAAAAATAGAACTTTTAAAAATCATTTAAAATCCTCAACACTTATAGATATGAAAAGTCCTCAAAACGCCTCGGATGGGGTTACTAGAACAAGTAATGGCATAACTGGCCAGTTAATCGAGTTCGGACGTCGAGATCGCGATAGTTAGGCGAAATATACGGCCAATTTGGAGAGAGATTTGTTTTCGAATAAAAGCTTATTGTCTGGAGGACGCCTTCCTCAGGCCGTATTAAATTACGGGGAGGAGTGCTTGACAAAAACTATAAAAGACTGTTCGCATGCAATACATTGTGTCTGTATCTGGGAATATAAAATATTGAAACTATAGAGTTGACTACACTTAATGTGCTGGCACATGTGTGCTTATGTGCACTCTAGCAGCATCGCATACATAGATGTTATTTACTTGACTGTTGTACTGTTAAGGCCCAGAACCCAGTCTTGTGGCGTCCTCATTTGAAATAAATTATTTTATAATTATATTAAAATTTTGTTTTTATGAATGTTTAGATAAAGGTTTAGATAACTCTTCATTTTCTGTTTAAATGTGTAAATATTTTGTTCTGTAAAACGTTGACGTTTAAATCTTATTTTTCTTTACTCCAAAAGTTTAATGTCGACAGACGTAATTATTCGCAGAGGTGAAAGCTAAATAGACTACAAATAATATTTTAACTATCGTTTAAAATATTATTTGTAGTCTATTTAGCTACCACACTAACCACAATATAATTTAAAGAGTTAACTATTTCATCATTAAACAAAACAAAACAAAATGACTATTATTAAGAGATATTATAAATATCCTATGATGATAAAGATATTATGAATTGAATTGAATTGAATTATAGTTAATAGCTTTCAGATGCCCAACGTTAGTAATTTTAGTTCACCTATATACATACATATACTACCACGTCTCTATCCCGAATGGGACAGGCAGAGCATTTTGGGTCTTGTTCACAGTCATTTTAGTTCACGGCTTTGTTATAAACAAACATTCTTACAAACATAATAAGCTAAACACTCTTATTCAAATGATGCCGCCACTGGACTGGGTTCTGGGCCGTAAACGTTACTTTTTTAGATTCCGTATTTTATATTGATACGGAGTTTTGCGCGGTGGGAGCTGGCTCGCTGCCAATTTTTACGTTTTTTAATATTCGAGGCACGGCGGTGCGGAAACAACAACTTTTATTGGTGCATCTCGTGCAAGTTGTTTATTGATGCCTTTTGTATCTAATATCTGACTTTGGCGAGTTTTACAGCGAACGTGCATAAATAACGTGTAACTATATATTCTAAAACTATTTTAAGGGTACATTTTGTCCACAACACTAAACAACTTTCCCAAAAGACTATATAACGTCTTACAAAGTATAGAGGTACAATACAAAATCTTTATTGCACTAAATAAGAAACATTAAGGTACTAAATCTATTTGATGGGCAGATTCAGTCCACGATACTGAACAACTATTCCCAAGAAATACAAAAAAGAAAATGTTTGCCCTTCCATACAATTTGACTGATCAGCTGATCCGAGTTTCTATGAGAAGCAAAAATGATTGTTTTTATTCCAAATAAATATTTGGGACTAAAGTCACTGGTAATTCTCGTGGGACTGAAAAGTGAAAAAGAAAATGTCATGGGATTGAAAATATTTGAAAACTGAACACGAATGTAATCTATATAGAATCTAAAATAATATTAGCAATTACAAATTAAAATGGTTTCAGTATACATAATTTCGTTAGACCTATATTAGCTCTACAGTTATATCACAGCTAACTGGTAGATCTATTGCGACAAAAATCCCAGAAGTTCTACTGGTAGTACCTTGGGAATCTACTGGGACTATCCTGTCCCGACCACAGTTTACTTTTGTGATATTATAATACGTGTAAACTAACAAAGCAGTCTGACGAGTCATGTGATGTCAGATAACATGAAGCTTGCTTATAAAACTGACGGGTTCTGAAATGCAAAATTCAAAGCATTTTAAGGTACAAGAGCAACACAAAGGTTAGATACCTGCTTGTTTCTGCGATTTTACTTGTTTGTATATCATCCATCAGTTTTAAATTTATAGAAATCCTCCAAAAAGCCTCTTCATTTTCACAAGGTTTCTTAATGCTTTGTTGCCTTTTGTGTTAGTTATGTATGAATGTACGTTCAGGCGGTTTGCGTTCACTTCTATATAGTCTTCTTCTAGTTAGTCTTACTTCTTCCATTTCTGGATTTGACCACTTCTTGACCACACTACAGTCATACAACCCGCTAACATTTTTGTAAAAAAAAAACAATATTATACAATATAATTATGAAATTGCCGCACAGTAAATATAAGTGGGCAGTGTAGTGTAGCGAGTAGTGTTTTTATCTTTATTTTAGTTTTTAAGAAATTTAATATCTATCTATAATTTAAGAACTACGTTCTTGTTGGTGGAGTAGTTTCCATGTCTCCCTCTCTTGAGCCATCCTTTTGACCTCCCTATACGACACTGCGTCAACTTTCTCCTTCACTTGATCTATGAATGCTCTTGTCTTTACTTTCCTCTTCTTGCTTCTATTTTTCCTTCTATTATGTTTTTAATAAATTGATCGTGGCGTATAAGATCACCAAACATCCATAATATAAGAAGAAATACAAAGAAATAAGAAATTTAATATGTATACCTCTATTTTTATTATGAAATCGATATTGGAAATCATGCAACATGTGAATTCTCTTTAATAAACAAAAGTTCTTTACAATCAAACACGCAATAAAATGCATACAAAAGCAAGACTGTAATATAGTAAATACTGATATCTCGGTTTCTCCGTACGTTAAGTTAAGGGGTAACCGTTAGTGATGCACCGATACGACGTAGAAACGATCGTCTAGGTTGATAACTCAAGTGGCTCATTAAATGACTGAGCTTTCTAAGCTCCAACACCGTGAAAGCTAACATCTGCCTGTTAATTTATTTGCCGGTTTAATGGGGGCTATTATTGTACTGCAGATAGGGTTAAGAATGTTCGCACACTTACAATAATATACCACAGTTACAAAATACTCATACAAATCGATAAAATAATTGGAGAGGCCTTAACTCCAGCTATGGTCTGATAAAAGCTGTAACGAATATTAAAATTTAATTAAATCTGGTCAGAAGGGCTCATAACCTTTATCTTAGTCTATTATATACAAAAATTTTGTGATCAGATTGCAGACGTTTTGAAAAAAGGAGAGGTAACCTGTAACTGAAGGGCATGTATGAAGAGGTTGATGAGTGTAGAGGTAGATGAAGCAAAATAGGTCTGTCAACTCAAGATCGTAGGAAGTGGAGGTTCATAGTGTCTGCTTCACCTGTGGGAAACAGGCGTGATAGTATATAAGTATGTTTGTATTATATACAAGTTTCTTTCGTGAGTGAAGAAAAGTGGCTAACAACTACTTTTTAGCTACTAGCTAACACTAGGCAGACATCTGCCTGTCTTCGACTTGCTTTTCGAAGCACGGATTTCCTCACTACTTTTTTCATTAAAAATACCTACAGAAATCCCGAAAATCATAGGATATTTTTAATTAACTGATATCATTATTTAACAATCTTAGTATTGCTATATACGAGTACAATCCAAGGACTGGGCAGTTGCATTTACTAAAAACAAAACACGTCATACATACATACACTTACCCAACAGTTCATGTTAACTGGTATAACCACATACTTATAAATACGGATATGGCAAGCATTTCCTCACATTTTTTTGACATTAGTCATATACAATCCAAGGACTGGGCAGTTGCATTACCTAAAAAACACGTCACTTACCCAACAGTTCATGTTAACTGGTATAACCGCATATTTAGAAAAGCGGATTTGGCAAGCATTTCCTCACATTTTTTGACATTAGTCGTATAAAATCAAAATGCAAAGGCGTCGAAAAGAACATTAGAGCTATAAAAGAGGCTATAAAAAGCAGTTTTTGAGCGTTAGCACGACTACGAAAGCTGTTGTGGAAGGTAATCGCCATTGAAGCAGCAATAATCCTGTTCTACATACTGAACATATCCGTGTGTATGTCTATGTAGGTAAATACGTTGTCAGCGTTCCGTTGCACGCAACTATTTTCGTGTCCGCCGCACACTGCAGTCGGCATGCGGAGTTTCTCAGCCATTGTTTTTGAAATTCGAACGGTGTTTATTTAAATTTTAATTGCGCGGGTCTAATTGTTCTGAGCTGGCAGCGGAGGGTTAATTTTGAACAGGGTGTTGTAATTGTTTTGAAACTTAAAAGTTAGTTTTGAAAGGAGATATATGTTTTGCTTTCTTATTTCTTTTAAATATGGTACCAATAAGTCTTCGATAGAGAGAAATAGAATGCTAGTTATTGCTGATAGATAAGCTTGTGCTCTGCAGTTGGACAGTATAGGCCGGATTTCCAGCCTTTCTAGCCAAATTCAAGCAAGATTGTAAAAAAATTGAAGCAACATTTGATAGTATTAGGAAAATAAGTTTACATACATACTAGTATACAAAGTGGAAGGGACATACCTGTACAAACCACGGGCTATACTAGATCATTATAGTATAGTGAAATTAAAATACCATTCGAAACACCAAAAAAAATTTTTACATTCCCATACAAATTGCCCGAGTGGCTACACACTTTTGTATGGAAATGCTGATTTTTTTTTTCTTTGGCTGTTACTTTAATTTCATTATACTATAATGATCTAGTATAGACCGTGGTTCAATTTATTACGGGTATGTCCCTTACACGTAGTTATAGGTCAACAAGATAACAAAGGTTTGCAAGTGAATCTTTATTAAAGAGTTGAAAAAATGTTCTGAACTAGTGAGAGTAGAAGCTTTAAGGCCATACCTGAATTTTCCGGGGTCCAGTGCTGCCCCCATTTAAAATAAATCATTTCAAAGAAAACGGAGACATCATTTAAAATTTTGCAACTACCAAGTCCTAGATAACCCTTCAAAGTATTTTATGAACTACTGTTTACAGTTTATAATGAGAACGTTTAGCTTTACTACGCACATTTGCGAAAAACGGTCACTTTTGGCCACCTACACAGCTAAGAATGCAGCTGGCAACATGTTGAGACGAGATAAGGGCAAAGTTTGTAAGCAGTATAATATATATCGTCTAACAAAATATACTGAAACTATTTTATGGGTGAATACAGTAAATTTTTTTTGTAGGTACAATCTTCTTAGATGAAGATGGTACAAATAAACGGGCAAGTGCGAGTCGGACTCGTACATTAAGGGTTCCGTACCACCGTACACTGTTTTAAAACGCTGAAAAAATCACGTTTCTTGTAAGAAATTTTTACTGATTATATATTACTGTGGCCGCTATAACAATAAATACTGAAAATAAAAAAAAGGTTAAAAAATTAAAGGGGGTCGCCCCTTTAATTTTTTAACTTTTTTTTAAGTGTCTAGCTATTACGGTTCAAGAGATAGAGCCCTGTGACAGACTGACACACAGCGGAGTCTCAGTAATAGGGTCCCGTTTGCACCCTTTGGCACGAAACCCTAAAAATTGCTGTTATAAAGTTAGACAACATTATTTTAGGTAAATTTTTCTTTAACATAATATATGAACTAGTTAGTATTTTTCTCAGAATTTCTCGGCAACTATTATTACTAAGTAGCATTACTAAGAAGGTACATAATTAGCCATAATGGAGTTGATAATTGGTGGTTTGGTATGGAAATTAGATAGAACAAAATAAATAAATACCACACTTCTAAATAGTGGGTAGTAATGAAGAAATACGCAGAGGAAATTCATCAGGTGAGTCACGGTACAGCACAATTAGAAGTGCACTCACAGTACAGATGTGAGGGGCGTGGGAAATAAATTGTAAATACATAATAAGGACAACATTAATTACACAGATTGACCTAGCCAGCCATGCCGTGTGGTTCCCGGCAGATAAGAATAGGACCACTCCAAGTCTTCCCGTGGATGTAGAAGGCGACTTAGGAAACACAAGCTAAACAAAGCTTATAAACATCAATAAGACCTCTCCAACCCGTCTGACCAGCGTGGAGAGTGTAGGCCAAATCCTCTGACTACTCTGGCTAATATATGGCTCTGGTCGTACAGAGTTGTGCTCCTGTAGTGGAGACTTAAAAGAACTGATGATGATGATGATTAACGTAGCCCCAAAGTAAGTTTTAAACTTGTGTTCATCATCATCCGAGCGTATTCCCGGTTGCATCGTCAGCGGTAAAGCTTCAGAGCCCGGGGCCGCTACCTAACCTAGGTGATTTGACCAGGTTACTGGTTTTTACACAGAGCAAAGAGCTCCGGCTCTTTCACTCACCGAACGAAGCATAGAAGCGGTGGAGCTAATACTTCACCTGTGGATGACGTAAGAGGCGACTAAAGGTTTAAGCACAAACATCTCGTGCTACAATTGCATTCCCAAGGAAGATTGACGTCGGGCGGCGGCCGGTTGTAAAACTTCGCACAAATACATTCCCAAAAAGGGTTGACGTCAGGCAGGCGGCCCGTCGTAAAACTATAGCCAAACCGATGTAACTGTTCCGGCTATTTCTTATCCACTTCGCAAGGTCTTTGGCATCCTTGGGTGACCATTGACATGCATGTTATATTGGAGAAGAAAAAGCCGTAAAACGCACCCCGGGCTCCGAAGCAGCACAGCTGAGGATGCAACCGGGAATACGCTTAGATCAAGAAGAAGAAATATTTAAGCTGTGATTTGCATCATCTTTCTGCACTAGTAAAGTTCACCGTTATTTATTATTCGCGTCACATTTTTGATCCCATTAATTCCTCAATCAACTGAATCAAATTCCTTCCTACGTAGGAGTCAACCTTTCTCCCACACAGCGACTGTACAATTATGCAAGAATGAAGCCATTATGATCCATATTAAAGGCTTTGTCGGTCCTCCCATCGTAATTATAGTCGTTCTAAGATTTCTTCAGCGCCGACCCATTGTTGGAGGAACGTCTATTAATGTGACAAATCGAAGGCTGGCTTTCGTACTATTGCTTTTTTTATTAAATGATGATGAGGAGCTGGTGGGCCGGTGGGAGCACTTTAGCAAGTTAAGCAACGCCGGGCGAGGCCAGCACTTAGATGGTTGACCACAAGTGGAATATAAAATTATTAAGCTCCTCTGTGGAAGGCATGTTACTCGTAAGTCATTGTTCCCGGCTGTAATTTTTCTCCACTGCAGGAGCATGACCCTCTCTGAACTACCAGAGCTATAGTTGGCCAGAGCAACCAGACAGACAGAGCCTACGGTCTCCACGCTTGCTAGACAGGTAGGAGAGGTCTTATTGATGTTTATAAACTTTGTTTGGCTTGTATTTCCTTTGTCGCCTTCTACGACATCCACGGGCACACTTGGTGTCGTCCTATTCTACTCCGCCGGGAGCCACAATTAGTACTAATACCAACAAAAAGATCTGTCTGATTAATCAATTGTCCCGGAATGCGGGCGTGAGTGGCGAGCCTTATCGACTATCGATTTTTCTCAGTTTCTTTTGTGGGACGTTTATTGAATCAATCCTGCTATTTTTGGGAACGTAAAAGGTACTTTGATTGAAGAGCTTGATTTCGTAATTCTTAGAATACGGATAAGGACTAACAAATATTTTTAGCTCATGCATCAGGTAGATTATTAAAAAATATTGTACACGTATTTTTCCTTTTTTCTGATAAGCAAATAATTATAACAAAAAAATACATTTATATTCCGCATGAAGTTACGATCAAGTACGGTTTTTACTTGACGGTGACGTCAATCACCCCCACTCCGAAACTTCGACGCGCTGTATCTTTGTGAATTTTCACTACTTCGATAAACCGAAAAATATGGGACCATTATTTTTGGATAATCCTAACAGACTTACTAAATATAATAAAAAAAAAATAACAAAAAAAAAAAAAACAACAGACTTAATTTTTTTAGGAGTTTCTTCCATATCTCCAAAGTTATTAATCGTATCTTCATTAAATTAATATGGGACCAACTTGGTAGTAAAAACTTTCAAATAAAATAAGAATCATCAAAAATATCGCGTAACAAACATACATTAAAAAACCTACAGTAGAATTGATAACCTCCTTTTTTGAAGTGGTTAAACATTCAATTTTTCGGACCCAGTCTACATCCCTGTTATGTAAAAAAGTTAAATATTGACTACATACGAGTAAAGCATCTGAGTCGTCAATAGGTACTGCGCGACGCGTTTAGTCTATCGCTATCTACGTGCGAAAGAAATAGCAGGATACGTAGCGTGATGCCGTGTCTCTTTCGCACGTAGTTTGTGACAAAGACAGACTGAACACGTTACGTGGTCCCGCTTGACGCGCACGCCCTGACAGCTTTACGACAGCCATGTAATGATAACATCCTAGACTAACAGCTTTAAAAATCGAGTGCGAATTTGTGATTTTCGTGCACGATGCCAGTTCAATAGAGTTTTAAAAATGTCTTCATCTTGTCTAGAATTTCCACCTGCATTTTAAGTCATCATTACTCACACAAACGCCGGATGTGTTCCAAACGGGATATAGCAAATAGTTAGGATGTCTTTGCTGTGTCCACATAGTTGACTGAAGTATTCCTGAAAGAGTTATGCGTTGATACAAACTTGCTCGGCACAGGAACTTCCGGTCGACTAACGTACTTGTAAATATAGTTTTCGAAGTGTGTATTTCTAAATTTATGTTGTTATTGTCAACTAAAACAGGACACTTACTCCACAAAATAAACTTCTGATCATAAGTCAATGATTAAGCCTGAGCTTAGATAGGTTAGGAAATAAGAATTCTTAAGATAAGTGAATTTAAATCAAAGCATTTATTGCTCTTCACCGCTTCCCACAATCTCCCCTAGGTGTTTAAAATAAGCAGGCTGTGTGGTGGCAAACTATGCACATATATAATGCCATTCGATTGCATACACCTGTGAGGTACGTTTATGTATGCGTCACGATGCGTCCATTTGCAGTGGACATGCTTATGTTACAAGCGTTAGCGAGTTTATAGAAATATAATGGTGAAACTCACTTGTAAAAATAGAGAAAATTTATCAAACAAATTGCCTAGTAATTTTCAAGAAATTATCAGAGTGCACATACCTAATTAGTATGTGTTTAAATATTTACTTCATCCATAACTTTAAAAAGTCTATGACTTAGCTAAACACTTAGCGGGACAAAGCAAATTGCCCTCGCCTGTTACCATTGTATGACAGTCGTCAAGCTATGTCAAATGTCTTTACGCAGCTTGAAAAATCTTACACCAGTATTGGCCACTTACACACACGAAAAAAATTTATATAAATATTAGCTCCCAACCGCAGTTTTGACCGTGTGGTAATAAATTGAACTAGAAGCTAAAGTAAGCAGAAACAGTTTGGAGTCTTC
This sequence comes from Acrobasis repandana, assembly GCA_963576875.1. NCBI lineage: Eukaryota > Metazoa > Arthropoda > Insecta > Lepidoptera > Pyralidae > Acrobasis > Acrobasis repandana. The sequence continues at coordinate 21,782,264 of OY756216.1, forward strand.
CCCGCTTCCTCTCATACTTTACGCCACACCAAAAGTCACATCTCTAGCGTAGCATCGCGGCATAGTTTAGCATAACACAGGCGGCCGAGTGCGCACTCTCGACCTTTCTCTGGGAGCGGCGCCCGCGCATCTATTAGAATATTTGCCAGTGTGCGCCAGCCCTTATCTCAGTGTTAATATTTCATGAAGTTATTTTAATTTGAATTTCAGTAGGGTATTGTTTATTCCCGCTTAGGTGTTTTAGAATAAGATGATAAGAGATATGGCGTTGGATTTACTGGCAAGTCTTTTCATACCATTGACTTACAAACTATTATTTTTGCACCCTCCCTCGACCTAAAAGGGGATTGTTGACGTTTGACAGGCCTATGTATCTGTGTATCTACGTTTTTGCGTTTTGTGTGTATGTGTGTTTGTCCGTGGCATCGTGGCTCCCGAACATAGTCTATTTTTTGAACCAAGTGTTTTTCAGTTTGTAAAAGGTTATGCTATACATTTTCTTGATCGTTGTCTATTGATTTAAGTACGTAAGTTACATCCATTACTCTTTTTTTTATGTTATAGGGCGGCAAACGAACAAGCGGGTCACCTGATGGTAAGTGATCACCACTGTCCATAGACAACTGCAACTCCAGGGGTGTAACAAGAGCGTTACCGGCCTTTCAGGAAGATATAGACTCGTTTTTTGAAGATTTCAATGTCGTGTCGGTATAAATAAACTCGTATATTTATTTTAAAAATCTGCCTGATTTTGATATTGATCTATTATATTATCCATCAGTCTACCCCCTAAATCACTCTGTTACTAGATCATTCACAATACTTGCACAGCGATAAGTTACTGCGTCATACGAATCGAGGTTACGATAATCTTGGAATTTATGCTGAATTATAAATAACTGTCGGTTAGCAATGCAGTGTGTGCAGTGTTTGTTATGCTGCTTATCGAGAATTCCTATTATATATAAAATAAAGAGGCCCTTCAGCATTGGGCAAAAACAGCTCGCTACAATAATTATAGCTATACAACGTTGAAGGGACATACCCGTAATAAATCAAAACACGGCCTATACTAGATCATTATAGACTTATAGTATAATGAAATTAAAAAAAACCACCAAAAAAACAAAAAAAAAAATTGGAATTTCCATACAAAAGTGTTCAACCGCCCGCGCGATTTGTATGGGAATGTCGATTTATTTGGTGTTTTGACTGTTATTTTCATTTCATTATACTTTAGTGATCTAGTATAGCCCATGGTTCGATTTATTACGGGTATGTCCCTTCCACTATGTCGGAGCGCCATAATAAATTGGATGTATGAAGCTTTTGCGTGAGTGCTTGATTAAGTGCGTTTTTTAAATGAATAAAATTAAATACAAGCTCAAAACGCCAATTGCCAATGACGCTGCGTCAAAGCGGACATTGGCCGGATGTCATATGACATTCATTTTACATAATTTTTAAGGCCGTTTTGCTTTTCCTCGCTTCTATAGAATTGTATTGATGTCATACGACGTACGTCCTATATTTGTAAAACTGTGCTAGCATTGTGCGCTTAGTAACCTATTACCAATTTGCTATAGCGCCTTCTCAGAATAGAATAATAACCAAGCACATTTTATTTACATTTCAGCTTCACATTGTTGTATTGTGAATACAGTCAGAGAAAACTGTGGATTTGCGTCGCCCATGTGCAGAACCAATGGATTAGCGGTTGTTCACGCACGTATTGGTATGCAAGCACTTACGAGAATACCTTTTTCTTCTTGTATGGCGAACTGGCTTTTTAAAATCAATTCTTCGAAAAAAAAATTTTTTGGTTTTGTATTATTTGTAAGGCCAAATTACCTACTTATCAAGCCTTATGAAATCAGCCCAAACTTCATAAGATTACGTCGTTTTATTCCAGGGTTCCTAATGTGCCTATGGCCACCTTCCAGTTATATCATCTAAATTAAATGCTTATTGTCATTATAATACGAGTATTGCATTGTCATCTGAAGAACCTGGACCAGAACCTTCGTAAGGACCAGGGTGAAAAGACCCGTGATTCCAAAAGGAGATACAAAATAATAATAATGCTTTAAAGGATTCCCCGACTCTATTGTAACCCAATTTAAATAGTACAAATAAACATTTTTGATTTTAATTTTTTCATCTGCTTTTGCATACAAAATTTCATCTCGATCGAAAACCTCCCAACTGGGTCATAAAGATTTGACTCGAACGAACATACATACATTGCAAGTTATAAAAGCTTGTCAAAGAGGACAACTTTTTTATTTATTTCGTGACTGTGTGTTTTACAACCTTACAAAAAAAACTCAGAATTCGACTGACTTTACATAAGACTACTGAGCCACATAATCTGAGGTCGTATAATGTTAGGTACATTCGACATTAACTTAATTTGCCAAGTACATCGACATCCTCGTGATAACACAATTGTGTAGGTCGGCCATTAATCTTGTGCGGCGAATGAGACCGCTTCCTAGACTATAAATTACAGCTGAAAGAACCGGTTGGCATGCAGTCGAGTGTACTATTTTAATTGAATAGACTAGATGTCTGTGAGCAGCTTGTTATATTTTTAATAATATATAATACTCATGTTATTTATACATATTATACCTACCTATTTTGTTAAACCTTAATATTTATAAAAACCACCCTCAATCAGTCATATTTAAGTATGCTATCAATTTAAGGAGTGCAGATATTTAATGAGCTTAACGGTAAAGACAGTGCTCCTTAAATCCTATAGCGTTATACTACTAACTTAGACGAAGCATGTTGCGGATATTTTTCCGTTAACATTTTTGACGAAGCATGTTGCGGATTCTTGTATGTGACCCATTGACGAAGCATGTTGCGGATATTTTTTCTTTATATTTGTGACAAAGCGTGTTGTAGATATTTTTCGTTCACATTTTTGACGCAGCATGTTGCGGATTCTTTTCTGTGATCCATTGACGGAGCATATTGCGGATATTTTTTTATTAACATTTTTGACGAATATGTTGCGGATTTTTTCCTGTTAACATTTTTGACGAAGTATGTAGTGATTTCTTTTCTGTGACCCATTTTGACGAAGTATGTTGCGGATACTTTTTGTTAACATTTCTTCCGAAGCATGTTGTGGATATTTCTTTTTTCACATTTTTGACAAAGCACGTTGCGGATTCTTTCCTGCGACCCATTGACGGAGCACGTTGCGGATTCTTTCCTGCGACCCATTGACGGAGCACGTTGCGGATTCTTTCCTGCGACCCATTGACGGAGCACGTTGCGGATTCTTTCCTGCGACCCATTGACGGAGCACGTTGCGGATTCTTTCTTGCGACCCATTGACGGAGCACGTTGCGGATTCTTTCCTGCGACCCATTGACGGAGCACGTTGCGGATTCTTTCCTGCGACCCATTGACGGAGCACGTTGCGGATTCTTTCCTGCGACCCATTGACGGAGCACGTTGCGGATTCTTTCCTGCGACCCATTGACGGAGCACGTTGCGGATTCTTTCCTGCGACCCATTGACGGAGCACGTTGCGGAATCTTTCCTGCGACCCATTGACGGAGCACGTTGCGGGTTCTTTCCTGCGACCCATTGACGGAGCACGTTGCGGATTTTTTCCTGCGACCCATTGACGGAGCACGTTGCGGATTCTTTACTGCGACCCATTGACGGAGCATATGGCGGAATTAATATGTGTTAATCAATTAAAATAATTAAATAGACTCGCATCAATTGTCTTTACTAATTTAAGAAGTTTAGATTTTGTATGAATATATACTTACCAGCAGAAGTAAGTATTTCTTTTTACCATGTTTCGGACGTATAGGTCAAATTGTAATAAAACAATATATAAATTGAACATTGGAATTGACTGTAGTACTGCATTGCGCATGCGTGCCGCGTCAAACCGCGCTCGCACGCGTCGAAATTCATTATTCAGTTTTTTGTTCGCCTTCGTATTGACATGTTCACTGTTTTTACGGCATACTTGTCAACATCGAATGCGTAGCAGGCACCTTACAATTTTTTTTTGTATAAGATTTCTGCGCAAGCATTCATTGACCAGGTGAGCGAAGCGTCTCAGTTTCAAGATTGCAGTTTCAAAAATGCTTTTGTCCGTCAGTTTGTCTGTTGGTTTGTCCTCACTACAGGTCGCATTTATCAACTGATTCTCGTGAAATTTTATAAGCAGGTTCATTAATAATAATATTAATAATACATATACAGGGTCGAATAAAATATACTGAAACTATTTTAAGAGTGAATTCAGTCCATCAAACTGAACAACTTTCCACAAGGAACATACGAGTAATTTTATCGAAATATGAACAAAAAAAATTATATTTGCCCTCCCATATAAATGGACCGATCAGCTGATTCGAGTTTGTATGGAAAGCAAAAATTTATCACGGACTGAATTCACCATTAAAATAGTTTCAGTATATTTTATTATAAGTTATACTTATTAAAAATATCTACATTTTTTCTTCTACAAAAAGAAAAAGTTATATCCCAGAATATTTCCACTCTCCTCCATTTTTATTAGTTAAGTGGTCATTCTGAATCTATTTACAATAGTAATAGTATTCACCGTACACTCGGAACAGAATAAATTTGGAATAACATTATACCAAGCGCTATTGGGAAGGTTTTTGAATCAATGAATGGGATAGGATTGTTTCACATTTTCTGTAGCACCCTTTTTATTTCTCTCATTTTTTTAAATGGCGCGAGAATGGTCGTATTTGGTCCTTCTGATTAAATAAATCGTCTTGTTTTATTTAATGTTGTAACTAAGTTCTCTTTCCATGTAGTTCGTAAAACCCGATCGAGGGAGATGATGTTAATAGGCGATGCGGCTGGAAAGCTATCACTATTTTGATTCTTTTACCACCATCACCCTAAAATGGCCGTTAGGTCTTACTACCCTAGGCTCTGTCTGCCCCCTTCGGGAAAGAGAAGTGATAGTGTAATTATATGTATGTAACAAAGTAACTGTTTTAAGGAAATTACTTAACCGAAAACTTCTGAGGTGGTCTCATAGATATCGAAATCGGTTGCCTAGGTATCTGTGTATCTATGTATACAATTTTTGAGTATAACTTTTCTGTGTCTAGAATTGAAATCGATTTAAAATATTATTAAGCTTTATTAAAATAACCCATTTTAATAAAACTTAATAATATTTTAACAACACATTTTTAAAACTAAAAATCGACTTAAAGACAGATAGGGAGTATCCCTTTTTACTTTTTTACTGAAAAAAATGACGCACATACGTATAAGTAGAGGCAAAAAAAGCTTGTTTACTTTAACTGGAAACAGTAAATAAAATATAGTATTATTGAGTTCGTATCCCATAACACAAGTTTAAAACTTACTTTGGGGCTAGATTAATCAGTGTGATTTGTCCTTATATATTTATATTTAGAAATATATAACTTTAAGAAACTCAATCATCTGACATAACATAGCTATATCAAAATAGGCTATCGTCTGATAAATAGAGCTATTAATTTAGCAAGCTGTTGACGTAGAATGCCACGAAGCGATCAGTCTCACAGATCCATTAATATAACATATCGACACACTCAAATTTGACGACATGATACGACATATGACGTGATTTCGATGTGGCTAGCTATGTCTTTGATTGATGATAGGCTACGGTTATGAGGTAACGTCTGTATTTCAAACAATAATAAATGTTTACGTCATTGCAGGCCGTAAGTGTTATTTTACACCCGCCCGTGCGAAAATTACTTTTATTTACCATTCCCCCCACTAAAAAGTTTATTTTATTCACTGAAACAGTGAATAAAACGCTTTTAATCACTATTAATTTAAGCGGGTCACTCACGTCAAAAGTCAGCTACTGGCTGACATGTTTCGACCTCATCCGGAGGTCGTCATCAGGGCGAATGTGTTACCTGCTTAAATTAATTAGCAATATCTGTATCTCACGTTAGTTTTAACCTAATAAACGGGAAAGTGCGAGTCGGACTCGTACATGAAGGGTTCCGTACCACCGTACAATGTTTTAAAACGCTGAAGAAACACGTTTCTTGTATGACGACCCCCTTTAATTATTAACTTTATCTTATTTTTAGTATTTGTTGTTATAGTGGTCATAGTAATACATAATCGGTGAAAATTTCAGGTGTCTAGCTATTACGGTTCAAGAGATCGAGTTAAAAATGTTGAAAAAAACACGTTTTTGTATGACGACCCCCTTTAATTTTCAACTTTTTTTATTTTTAGTATTTGTTGTTATAGCGGCTACAGTAATAAATAATTAGTGAAAATTTCAGGTGTCTAGCTATTACGGTTTAAGAGATAGAGCCCTGTGACAGACGGACAGACAGCGGAGTCTCAGTAATAGGGTCCCGTTTGCACCCTTCGGGTACGGAACCCCTTAAAATGTACATACTTATAAAATAACAAAACCTTACTTTGCATTGCTGGGGAATCGTTGTCCGCCTCATCTCACTCGCGAATGCTGTAGAGATCTGAAAATAAAAGAAAAATAATTACATCACTGTCAAAATGTGCTTTATATTATAAATCAATAATCCGCTAGATGACAACAAGTCAAATTAGATACTTTTTTCTAAACGTCAAAACAAAAATTTTCTATCGGAATTGTATGAAAAACAAAACCGTGACGTCATAGCTTTTTTCAATCAAATAGCGCTCTTATAGCCGTACCTAAATTTTCCGGGGTCCAGTGCTGCCTCCGTTTTCTTTGAAATGATTTATTTTAAATGGGGGCAGCACTGGACCCCGGAAAATTCAGGTACGGCCTAATATAAGTTTTTCTGCATTAATAAATCTAAAATCATGTTGAAAATGTATATGATCAATGTCAAGTGTCACTATTTTGTGACGTTTTATTCTCTTACAGTATCAAATAATTTATTTTTGACCCAGTCATCTACCCAATTTAGACTAGGTTCATTTAAGGCTTAGTTTGTAGTTTAATTTTATTTTCAATTGTATTTATTTCTTTTTACATAATATACATTATACTGCATCGTTTCAGTTAGTCTAATAGATCACACGTGGTAGCTATTTTTTTTTATTTAACTAAGAAAGCTGAACGTTCTCACTAAAGTAGTTCATAAAATAGTTTGAAGGGTTATTAGGGTTTCATCAAGACAAAGTTTACAGTTATATATCCGTTTTGTTTCAAATAATTTATTTCAAATGGCACTGGACCCTAAAAAACTCATGAATGTTAAGTAGGTGCTTCTAATTTATCATCTAAATGATTCTTGTTCTGCACTTCGCAAGATCTTCGGCATCCTTGGGACTATTGACATGCATTAGTTAGTTTTAGGTTTTCGTGTGTGTAAGTGGCCAACACAGGTATCAGATTTTTCAAGCTGCCTAAAGGCATCTGGCATATCTTGAAGATTGCCATACAACGGTGACGGCCAGAGACAACGGCTTAACGTGCCGTCCGAAGCACGGAGAAGCTCGAGAAATACCAAATTAATTCAAAGTTAGGGTTGCTACACCATTACCGGGCTTTATGGTTCGGCAAATACTGCCGAACCGAAAATGCCGGCTCGCCCATGTGTGTAGCAACTCTTACACCACACATAATTGTAAGTATGTCTAATGATAGAAATTTCAAAGCTGACGCATATCGCATCAAGTGAAAGAATTCGTATCGTATTCAGGCCCGGGGCGAAAAAGGGCCTCAATTTGCGTACATTGTACATTTTTCAGGCCAGCAACCGAGCAATATTCCGTGATGAATAGTCCCGGGAATAAATAATGACGTTCCAGAAGGATAACATTATATATATGTAAATTGTAAGTTTACATATAATATTTATTAAAAAAAAAGCGGCCAAGTGCGAGTCGGACTCGCCCATGAAGGGTTCCGTAGCATCAAGTAACATAATATAAAAGTTCTAAAGGTAAATTGCGGTTTACGATTTATGACGTATTAAAAAATAACTATCTATGATACCGAGACCGCTATAGTTTTAATTGAAAGTACATACTTTGAGGTATATACCGCATTTTTTCAGAATTATTTTAGTAATATTTCAAAAGTTACGGTGGGGGGACACCTCAAATTTTAACTTTGTATTAGATTATCTCAAGACTGGGGGGTTTGATCTACATAGTTTCAAAGCAGTTTTTGTTGCATTTTAAAAAAACCTTTTCAACGATACCCCACACGTTTGGGTTAGTCCAATTAAATTTTTTAAATTCACTTTTCGTTGTTGGCTAAAAAAAAAAACCTCATTTCATAATTTTGAAAACCAACTTTTAGAACTTCAATATCTATCTCTCCACCGATTTTCGTGACAATCGGTGCAGTAGCGGCGGAGTACGAGCCCGGACGGACAGACAGACGGACGGACGGACGGGCATGACGAAACTATAAGGGTTCCTTGTGAACTACGGAACCCTAAAAAAACCGTCCAATATACGCGTTATTGGTTAAAGAAGACCATTTAAATTTTTGTTTGTAAAAACTTTGTTGTACACATGAACATACAAAAAATAAGAATTTATAACAAGAGAACAGTAGGTACAAAGGCGGACTTATCACAGAGGAATCTCTTCCAGTCAGTTACACAAGTAAAACTCAGAAGTAGGTACAAGTCGAGCCTAGTGAGGATCGAACTGGTGCCTTACAGAGGCACAGCTAAAGCCGTTCAGGCATTGGCTTGCCCACTATCGCTTCGAGGTGTGAAAGTTGATGTATCTTTACTACTCGGATCTTTTTTTTTAAGCGCCATGTTGGAAATGTTACTTATCTTGTGGTTAGCCTCATATCTTTAATTTTGTTGCTAACAGCGTCTATTGCGTGCAGTTTCACATCTACCATCAGGTCTTTTTTAGTCGCCACTGCAGGAGCACGACCTTCTCTGTTACTGCCAGAGCCATATATTAGCCAGAGCTGTCAAAGGATTTGGCCTTACACCCTCCACGCTGGTCAGACGGATTGGAGAGGTCTCATTGATGTTAATAAGCTTTGTTTAGCTTGTATTTCCAAAGGCGCCTTCTACGACATCCACGAGAAGACTTGGAGTGGTCCTATTTAACTTTGACAGAAACCATATGGCAAAAGTTTCACATCTATAGACCTCTGTAATCCCCGGTATAAGGGCCGAAGTGGCAAGTCACTCTTTTATATTGCAAGCTTTATTTTGGTTCGCTAATGAGCTCGCCTAATGGGTAACCCTTCCGTAGTTAAGTCACTGGGAATTATGTTAGGTAATGGGAATAGATGACTGTCTCTTGTGCTCTTTGTTTTGTTGCAATAGAGAAGGAATGAACATTTTGAAATATGTTTACCATAAAAATATCAGATTTTTCTGTTCAATTAATTCAAAGCAAAAAATAGTTAATTGTAAATCACGTAAAATTCACTCCCATACAGCCGTCAAAGCCCCACATACGAGTAGTTGTCAAAATATGGTAGTTCAGTTGTCAATTGTATTCTTCTTATATTTAAGAGCTGGGCTCAAGTCGGTGGAGTGCTTTCCATGTCTCTGTTTCTTTCGCCAAGTTCTTAACCTCTTTATATGTTTTCACTTGTATGTCAACTGTCATAGTGATAGTATTTTTTTAATTCATCAGACGGTCAGAGCAAAATAAAAGGTGACGACAGCTGTATGGGAGTTAATTTTACGTGATTTCAAATTAATTATTTTTTACATTGAATTGACTAAACAGAAAAATCTGATATTTTATGGTAGTAGGGGAGCCCAAGAGGGGGATTTTTGTATTTACTCGAGCGCGTTAGATAAACTTTTTGTAAAATCTTTTATTATGAGACCCATGTGCTAGTCAAGACAAATCAAATAAGCCCAAACACAATAGGTTTTCGTCGTTTCATTACTGACTTGCTATGGCTACCTCCCGGCTCCACCATCAGTTTACCAATATGATATCGTTATATTTTACTATGATCCTGACATGACACGACTGCATGTTTATCTGACGCGCTCGAGTAAATTCAAAAATCCCCCTCTTGGGCTCCCCTACTATGGTAAAGAGGAATGTTATTCCTAACAGCAGAAACATATTCAAGCGTTTTCAACATTTTCATCCCTTCCCTATTACTTGTTCATACGTACATTTCTTGGATTAACTCTCAGTAAAACGGTATAATGGCCAAGTCTTTAAACTAGAACTGGTAAATACATTTAAAAAAATCACATTTATTTAAATAATGAAGAAATCTACAAATGTCGGCAAGAAGTACACTGCGCTAATACGAGTTCCTCTAAATCAATAAAGTTTTTTTCTAACAAAGTTACTTATCACAAGTACGAGTATACAGTAGCCTCGATCACTACCTAGCCCATTAAATACTTCTCACAAAGCAAACCAATCACGAAATGACCTCGAACCGAATTGCTTAACCAACATAATCGCGGATCGGGGTCAGTGAGCTCTTCCATAAAACACCGCGTTATGCAAATGAAGGTATGGACGAGAATTTAAGTTATATCTGTGCGTTGTAAGTTGTAAATCTTGTATGTGATACTTACTTTCACTTGGCGTAATGAGCCGTACGTGTTTTTAACAAAGAAATGCACGGTGCTTGGCCGTAAGTTTGCAAGTTACAAAAAAAAATGTAAATTTTAGTGCTTTCGAGTCCAGAAAGTGGTTGTTACTTGTAACTAAAAATAAAAAATAAAACAATATGTTTTTTTTTAGAGAAAGCACGGAGGTACATCAAAAAGTGCGTGAAAAGATTACTTTAGGGTCGGCTAGTGGCATCTAGTGATGTGCCGCTGGATATATTCCAAATTTACGGAAATTTTCCCGTTGTTAATTTACGGAAATATTCCCAATATTTCCGTAAATATTGCCTATGTTTCAGAAAAAAATCACATATTATTTAGCTTAAACAAAAACTAACCAAAGCCGAACTAGAACCAGTGGGTTGCTTCAAATACGCAAGGAGCAATACGATACAGTTTTTATCGAAGCATGCAACCGGCAAGATATCGTGTGAAACAGAAAACTCTGGCACTCTTTCTAATCACTACTACTAAATTTAAGAGTCAAGCTCTTGTCGGTGTCATTGTATGGAAAGAAACACATAATGGAGCGGTTTACCATTACTTTTTCCATTTTACAAACTTGTTAACTAGTCACTAGTGTATGAATGAATGATTTTAATGAATGATTAATTCCTCAAAAACATACGTACAATTAACATAGTGTGTCGGTTTCTTCACAATGTTTTCTTTTATCTTTACTTTTAATTATACCAATATGTAGATATTCAGGTAAGTTCTATACACCGCACCATTTCCAACATGTATCTCGTATGCAGTATAAGTAAAATAAGCGTAACATAGCACAAAAGTACATAAACCGCCTGCGGTGCTAGCGGGCTTGGGGATCGAATTCTTCCCAAGTGTAAGTTTTGCACGCAAGGGTCGGCAGGCCTTACTCACACTCGCTTCATTAGGGAAACTGAATAGGAAAATCTACGACAAATAATAAAAACAAATATACCTTTATTATCTCCGTAAAGGCCGTACCTAAATTTTCCGGGGTCCAGTGCTGCCCCTAATTAAAATAATCATTTCAAAGGAAACGGAGACATCATTTAAAATTTTGTTTCTACCAAGCCCTAGATAACCCTTCAAACTATTTTATGAACTACTGTTTACAGTTTAAAGTGAGAACGTTAAGCTTTACTACACACATTTGCGAAAAACGGCCACTTTTGGCAAATGTGCGTAGTAAAGCTTAACGTTCTCACTTTACTGGACCCCGGAAAATTCAGGTACGGCCTTAAAGCCGTACCTGAATTTTTCGGGGTCCAGTGCTGCCCCCATTTAAAATAAATCATTTCAAAGAAAACGGAGACATTATTTAAAATTTTGCAACTACCAAGTCCTAGATAACACTTCAAAGTATTTTATGAACTACTGTTTACAGTTTAAAGTGAGAACGTTAAGCTTTACTACGCACATTTGCGAAAAACGGCCACTTTTAGCAAATGTGCGTAGTAAAGCTTAACGTTCTAATTATAAAGTGTAAACAGTAGTTCATAAAATACTTTGAAGGGTTATCTAGAACTTGGTAGTAGCAAAATTTTAAATGATGTCTCCGTTTTCTTTGAAATGATTTATTTAAAATGGGGGCAGCACTGGACCCCGGAAAATTTAGGTACGGCCTTAAGAGGGATGTTGACTTGGCCCGGAAAATATTATTTTATTTAGTCCGTCAGTTAGAGTATGCAAAAATAAGGGACCAATATTTTTCGGTTTATCGAAATAGTAAAAAAGATCACAAAGATACACAAGTACAATAAGCACATCGAAGTTTCGAGTCGGGGCGATTAACGTCACCGTCTAATGAAAATCGTATTAGACTGTGTCGTCATGCGAAATTTAAATGTGCTGTATGTATTATGTCAAATTTTACTTCAGAATATTGAAGTGGAATAGATGATTTGTAATCTGTAATAGTGTGCAGAAAAAACGTAAAAAGCATTTATGGAAAGTACAGGTAGAACCATTGCATGTTCAATAAAGTAAGTGATTATACAGATAGAAATTTACGTAATAAGAATGACTTAGTTAGCCCGTATTACAGGCTGAATACAGTCAGTAAGTCTTTTATGGGGAAGTGTTTACCTTTTTATAAAAAAATGCCAGAATCGGTCCTTGATATGCCAGACAGAAAATTCAAAGCTTATGTCAAGAAAGTACTTTGTGAGAAGGCTTATTATAGGACCGATGACTATCTTAAAGACAAAAAAGTCTGGCTTGAGCTTGGCGCGGGTCCCTCTTAAAGGTTTGTATACTTAGACATGTCATAATTTAGGTACATTGGTACATACTAAATTTACAAATTGACATTATTTTAAATTTCGTAATTCTTATAATTCAATTTAATTAAGACATAACGAACAATGTAATCTCAGTCCATCCATATAACTATTTTAAGTTTTAAGTTTGTTAGTTGACGTCTTTGGAGAAAACGTGCAGTGCAGTTTGTTGCCGCTTCTTCTGCACTTGCGCCTAGGAAGCGGCGTAAACTTAGCTGTAAGTAACGATTTTGACGTCAACATTTGTTCAAAACAAAACAAAGTGACTATTATTAAGAGAATTTATAAATATCCTATGATAATAAAGAAATTTGAATTGAATTGAATTGAATAGAACTCAACGCACGCTCGTGGACTGGATTAAAAATTATCGTATAAAGGTAAGCAAAGGTTAAGATCAGAGCAAGGTACATATTTTGACAAACGATCTATAATACAGATTAAAAGGATACAGTTTGCATTTTACATTGGAATTCCTACTATAATTGTCGACTTTGCTTTCAGAATTTCGCTAATATTTTTTAAATTCTTTTTATCTAATCTATTGAGCTCGTCGCGGTTTGCGGTAAATCTACCAAATTAGTCCTTTCAAGAGGTCTAAGGAAAATTTACTAAATAGCTGTGCTATGTACTAACGTTTCTTTATTGTGTGACGAGCCTTACTATTTAGTGCAACTTTGTCATCGGGGCCAATGATGTCGTAATTATTTTGTTTGTCAACCCATGCCCCGGGTTTATGGGTTCCCCTTTGGAACTTTGAACAGCGGTCGTGAAGTTTCGAATTCGAGGGTTCTTATGTTCTTAAACATCCATTAATTCGATTTTAATCACCGTAGATAAATAAATACATATGGACAAATCACACTGACAGATCTACCCCCAAAGTAAGTTTTAAACTTGTATTATGGGATACTAACTCAACCATAATACATATTTTATAATAAATAAGTATATGGATTAACACTCAATATCACTTCTTTATATCTTGTTTTCAACCTACACAACAATATAGTGTCACTTTATCATATCTCATTGGTATATGATATCATAGATAAGAATATGGTGACTACGAGTAGGTAGGTATTTGATAAAATGTATGTAAACATTAAGATATATTTTTGTATATAAAACACATAAGATTTTTAGTAATCGTATCATATATTATGTACATATAACGTCTAACAAAATATACTGAAACTATTTTAAGGGTGGATTCAGATCATGATACTTAATAACTTTTCGCATGCAACGTTTCTCGTAATATGAAAAATATTTTTTGGCTTTTCATACAAACTCGCAGCTGGATCAGCGATCGTATAACTTGTATGAGAGGCCAAAAATTGTGTTTGATATATGTTCCTTGGTGAAAGATGTTTAGTACCATGGAATGAAACAAGCCCTAAAATAGTTTCAGTAAGTATATTTTGTTTTTGTTACGTATAAAATCACAGAAATAAAACATTCATCAATTTCCACAAATTCTAAACCAAAACATCTTTAGGGACAATAAAAATCACAACATTTATATAAAATACTTTCATAAATAGTTTGTCGTAACATATATCCAAAATTTCCATATATCTGAGTTTATTGAGCGAAAACACTACCTATTAATATTAAAAAGATGGACGAAAGATAAATTTAAATTACTAACGAAGTAATATTTTACGACTCTCTTTGTATTAATGATTTTCGAATTCATATAAATGGTGCCGTCAATTTTAAACATCGACTGCATCGAACCGCTTTTAAATGTAATATTATATATGAATTGGTTGAATTTTCTTGTGAATCTTTAATCAGATTAATTAATTAATTATCAAGATAATGATCTGATGATTTATACTTTATATTCAATTAATTGCAAGCCACTAAATTCATATCACAGGATTTGTTTACCAATGGTAACACCTAACAATTTAAGTAAAGTACGTAAGTTGACGTCAAAGTCTGCACTCGGGTAAATTCTCTTGACTTAAAAGTAAAACATACTCGTAGCACAGAATACAGTAAGAGTAAACAGAAAGGAATCTCCTAAGGTACGCGCAATATGCGTCCCCGTTCCCCGCACCCGCACCTCTGCCCCGGTTCTTGACGGCCAACGTGAGTCATCGAGGCGAAAACGGGGGAGAGGTGCGGGGACGGGGAACGGGGACGCATATTGCGCGTACCTTAGGAGATTCCGGCCTGTGCTCGTAGTGTAAAGTTTTTTGTTTGAATTTATTTTATTTTTGAGTTCATTACATTTTGGCCTATAATTAGAGGCACACAGTTAAAAATCATGTAATTTTACTAAAAATTACGTAATTTTACATGCAAAAAATTACATAAACCTGTAAAATTCCCGAAAAATCTGGGAAATTGACGGAAAAATATGTGAAATGACAAAAATTATGTATTTCATATTTTTATGTAAAATTGCATATTTTTCATTATATTTCCCAGATTTTCTGGAAATTTTACAGGTTTATGTACTTTTTTTGCATGTAAAATTACATAATTTTTAACAGTGTAGCCTCTAACCAGCGGACAGCCAAGGCTTCTAAAGATACCTCATTTGTCAATATACCATTGATATCATGGAAGAAACAAGGGATCAGATGAACATACATACATACATAGCGGCGAAACACATAACCCTCCTTTTGAATTCACCGAAGTCAGGTAAAATGGATTAAATAAGATAGGCTAACGAACTTCGCACCCTTTTACACTTAGCATTTTACAGAATTAACTAAACAAACTTATTTATAAAATAAGATTCGAAATAAATCCTAAGCCAATACAAATCCCAGGCCGAAACTTCGGATGAATGAATAATTCAAAATGCATTTTCAATGAAAATACGACACGTTTACCATTTCTAGAAACTTATTACTTTTTGATGAAATGTTATTTAAACGAAATTATTATAAAGTATTTACATTTATTATAAAAAGACTTTTTCAAGAGTTGAGATATAATTTTTTTAGTTTGTAAAATATTATGTTGAACTAGTAAAACAACTTTAAAAATTATTTAATTGTTTATAAGGTTTGAACTCGTACAATGAATATCAAATAAGTAATAAAGCTAATAAAATAACGACTACCTCCGTGGTCCAGTGGTCAAGGCGTTTGCCTTGTGATCCGGAGGTCGTGGGTTCAATTCCCACTGGAAAGCATAATTTGTGAAACCTGAATATCCATAAAGAAAGATGATTCCTTGCTTCGGAAGGCACGTACAGCTGTGGTTCCGAATTTCATTTAGCGTTTACTTAAACCTATGTTAGGATTGGTCTACCCGTTGGGTTGCGAAGGCCAGACCAAAGTCGATCTGTGTAAAAACCAGTAACCTCGTCAAATCATCTAGGTAAGGTAGCGGACCCCGGGCTCTGAAGCGTTACCGCTGAGGATGCAACCGGGAATACGCTCGGATGATAATGCTTTATATAAGTTATTTTTAATTAATAATGGCATAGGATGGATATTTTTTTAGGCGACAAAATCCTAATGTAAAAAGGCCAATTTACGTTTTGATGACTGGACTATACAAAACATAAAAGAAATAAAACGGAATAAACAACTTGTTTCCCACAAGAACTGCACAGTAATATAATAATAAAGAAAGACGTATAAACATTGATCATTTACGATTGGTGTAACTGGTAAAAACATACAACTCCTTCGTATCTTGATCTCCGCCGCGCGACAACTTGACAATGAAGTGTGTGGTGTAAGTCACAATACTGTTGCGGTGTTCATCAGTGAAATCAAAAAATACTAATTAAATGTATCAAGAATGTATCAATTTATCTATGAATAAAAAAAAACTATAAAAATAGTCACAGTACTTTTAAATTATTTTGTATTTTTTGAATACCTATTGTTATTTTTATAAAGGGTGTATCAAGCCGAAAATTAATAAATGCACTCATTATAAAGAACGTTTACTATGAAACTGACTTCAAAATCGTGCAAATAGATCATTATGTTTAGTATGGTAGGTTGAAAGTTTTTATTTTTTTATTAGTCAAAATAAATTAGATTTTATCATCATTTCGTGACGCTTAATGTTGCTTGAGAGTTACTACACACTTATTCGGGCCAGCCCGAATAAGTGTGTAGCAACCCTTACACGAAAATTCGGACACGTAGCTACGTATGTGTGTCATGCCGCTTTAAGAGTAAGAGTCCTTGCTGACATTGCTGTTAAAATTTGCATCCATGCAATAAAATTAATCTCTTTTAACTTACACCTCATTCCTACCGGTTCCATCATAGCGGGTCGTCCCATCCCACCTGGTTGATTCATACATAACATTATACAGTGGAGTTGTTTGTCCACTTATACTCCTACAAATGTTTAAATTTAACGCTACTCACGCTCTGCCTCGTACTTTTTAATTATTATTCAGTTACTTTGCCGACAGATCTGACAGTCACAGAAGTCAGTACCAAAAAACTAATATACGTAAATACTATGTTAGTACAGTGCGTTTATTTTCTTAATATCCCTCGGCAATCATCGCATTTCCGATTACAAGCGCAAGCAAGCAATACTATTTACCATGTCCATCAATTATAAGATTTACATAAATGTTCAGAGTCTATTCTAAAATATTAAAAGATGAAAACGCAAACGTTGCACTAATATTAAAAGATGAAAACGCAAACGTTGCACTAATATTAAAAGACGAAAACGCTAACGTTGCACTAATATTAAAAGATGAAAACGCAAACGTTGCACTAATATTAAAAGATGAAAACGCAAACGTTGCACTAATATTAAAAGATGAAAACGCAAACGTTGCACTAATATTAAAAGATGCAAACGCAAACGTTGCACTAATATTACTCGTAAAAGATGCAAACTTTGCACTAATATCAAGAGATGATAAAATATACTAAAAAAATATATTCTGATATATAAATGAGCTGTAATTTATGAGATCTGTTATTGACACTGCTCTGTACATTTTTTAATTTCTTCGCGAGAGATCCGCTGTGTTTTAATTAAGTTCTAGCTGTTCAAAACTAGTTTTTATGATGGCTGTGCTCCCATTCACTTGATGCATGGCTGTCATTTAGTTGATTGCTTATTCAACATAATTTTGCATGGGGGGTCTAACATAATTTCTCTATATGATATCTAGTTGATTAGTTCAGTTAATTTTAGACCTGACAAAAATTTGATTCTTTGCTCTTGAACAAGTAAGAACTAAATAAATAATTGACACCGTAATAAGACAAGTCAGTTGAAAATTACTATGTAATCATCATCATCCAGGTCTATTTTAGTCTCCACTGCAGGAGCACGAGTCTCTTTGTAATACCAGAGTCATATTTAAGTCAGAGCAGTCAGAGGATTTATAAACTCTCCACACCTTTGGGTCTTGTGGCCCAAAGCTCCGAATGACCCAAAATGCTTTGTCTGCCCCATTAAGCATAATCTAAATCATGTAAATAGGCGATGTTGCTAGCAATCCATCACTATATTGATTCTCTTTTCCATCTTTATGTCCGCCTTTTCACTTAACGTGAGCTTTGGGTGTACTATTATGTATTCTGTGCCTTTGGGTGTACTATTATGTATTCTGTGCCTTTGGGTACTTTTGGCACTAAGCTACTCGTATGTGTACCCCGTTTGTGCCAAAGACGTAATAATGTATATGCATATCACAAACGACCCCTCACTTATATAATACGCCAACGTCTTACTTAGCGAGTACTCACAAAAGAAATTAGCCCAAATAAAGTAAACCTCATATTTGGGTTAAAATGACTTTACTAACTCGGCGAAAACTATAAACAAAGTTTAATTAATTCAGCTGGATGTCTGGTTCTTCGCCAAGAGCTTGTCTTGAGCTTTGCAGACCTGTTGACTGTCTTAATGGCTACAAAGTCTCAGAATTCAGTTAGATATTCAGATATAGAGAAACTAAGTTGCCATTTAAATTTTGAGTAATATAATGATTAATAGTAAAATACATTCTTCCATGCTGGTCGGGGAGGAAAGAAAAGACTTTAAATGTAACAGCTGCTTATCTTCCAGATCGTAAAAGAGAATAAAACGCCAAAATTAAATGTCACTTGTCATTCATCATATCCATTTTCATTTCGATTTCATTTCATTTAGATTTATTAATGCAGAAAAACTGATAATAAGAGCGCTATTTGACTCCAAAGAAAATTACGTCGAGACTCGCATTATTCATACAAAAAAATATTTGTTTTGACGTTTAGAAAAAGGTAGGTATCTGTTTTGACTTATAGGAAACAAGTGGATTTAAAAAACCGGGTCTAGTGCGAGTTGCGTGTTTTAAAACTCTGAAAAAACACGTTTCTTTTATGACGACCTCAACTTTTTTAGTATTTGTTGTTATAGCGGCCACAGACATAATCGGTGAAAATTTCAAGTGTCTGGCTATTGCGATTCAAGAACCGTGTGACAGATGGACGGGCAGAAACACAGACAGCGGAGTCTCAGTAATAGGATCCCGTTGGCACCCTTTGGGTACGGAACCCTAAAAATAAAGTGCTTGATAAAATCGATAAAAACGTACAAGTGATTCACTATGGTCAAAATATGTTCTGGCCGTTGACCCCTGACCCCAAACGTCAATTAAAGCGGATGATCCGTATCTCATTGGCACTGACAGTAGCATAATTAACGCTATGGAGCATGCGCACAACGGTATCGTGACTGCGTTATTATACTAACAGGATTTGCACCGTTAGTATGGGCTGTGTGGTTTTTGGAGTACTATAAAACGTTCTCACCATAAATCCTTGTTGCATAGATACAGATACATTATCATCCCTAGCGGGGGATCGTTCAAGTATTACGTAAGCAGAATTTAAGCCACTTTAAAATTAGGAGGTGATTTGGAGGCAACTTCGCATTTTTTTTCTATTGAGAATATTTAAACATATCTTAGAGATATTTAGTGACTTACTAGAGTTAGTCCTGAACTTTGCTGGGTTTTTATTTCAAAGTGAGTGTTTCGTTAATGTAGATAAAACTGAAGATCGCTCTAAGAACTCGAGGGTAGCATGGGCTCTTAACATGATTCAGATTCTCGCCCATTACCTCGATCGGCTTTTACAATCTGCGCCGGAAGAGAAGCAGCTGGTACATTCTCAGTTTTTTTTTCTCTCCCTGACCAGCATGGAAGATCTTGCTGCATAGGCCGTCATAATATTTTTAAATGTTTTATTTATATTGCACGAACGTCTCGAACCTCAAGATTATATGTATTATTGTAGCGATCCTATTCACGCAGCCAATATGAGTGATATTAACTATTATCATGAATTTCACGTAATTATGTGTAATTACTTGTCAGTAACATCTCATTGCAGATTACATTGTAATTATGTGGACAATTCTGAGGAATTGTAGACTATTACAGCATGACTCGATTAACTAAGACCCGGCAAAAGGACCTATATGCAAAAATTATGTTAATTAAATACTGATGGTTAAAGATATAGGTCTCCTTCTTTGTTGGTCTTTACTCTTCCATGCTGGTCTGGAAGAATAAAAAAAAAACCTACAATGTACCAGGCATAAATCTGTAATTATACTACTAGACAAACAAAGTCCTTCCTAGCGTGCAATACAATATTAAATAAAAAAATCAGTTACAAACGGAAGGAACCTTTTTTATTACTTCCTCCAACGTTTTTCGACGAGTTTCTATGGTTCAAAACGGTAGCTTTAGGTATTTAACAGTAGAGAGCTCAATGTCCGATCTAATGAATTGACATACACGGACTAAAAGTGACGATCCTTAATAAAGTCAATTTGACGGCAGATCGACACGGAAATTCATACAGAGGCTGTGTCTATCTTAATTCATGGTCTGTGGTATCAAGCGATGCAGCTAGCAACCCATAATTATTTTGATATCCTTTTTTCACTTTTTCGCCCATCATCACGCTAAAAGTAGTCTTTGGGTCTTGCAGCTAGGGCTCTGGCTGCTTAGAAGTAGGACCCAAAATGTTCTGTCTGTTCTATTCGGGATAGAGACGTGTAAGTGTATATGACGAGCTCCGTGGCGAAATGGTCAACACGCTTGTTCGCCTAAGATTATCTCGTTAAAGTGGCAGTGGGCGGGAGACATAACGCGACGAACCGATAGTCGATGGGGCAAAAAGGTTTTCGATTGGCGACCACGCAATGGCAAGCGAAGCGTAGGACACCCAACAAGGTGGTCAGACGACCTGACCAAGGTCGCTAGAAAGCGCTGGATGCAGGCCGCTCTTTTTCGGTTATTTTGGAATTCTTGGGCCTATGCCCAACAGTGGACGACGTAATGCGGCTTAAATAATGATGATAATTTTCAATTTGATTAACTTTAAACAGGCTTGCAGCTGAAAAACTGACCCCAGGCTTTACAGCATTGCAGCTGAAGATGCAACTGGGAATACGCTGAGATAGAGAGAGAGGTTTCCAATTCCAGAAAAAATATCCAAAATAGATTTTATCAAAAGAGAAAATCCCAGCTGCAAAGCCCATTTCATCTGCTAATTTTAATTTAGCGAATTCGTCTAAAACCGATGCTTAATCGATTTTGCTGCAATTCGATAAATTGCAATCCGAATTGGAATCAATCATATTACTGCTGGAGACGGAACTCATCAGAATATTTGATGGAAAGTCCAACATTTGGATTCGATTGAGTGATCCATTAGCTTCTTTGGGAGTAATCTGGCTATTTATTGATTGCTTTAGTCTAGTCTAGATATTACGGTCATTTTTACAAGGTTTTATGTAGCTTGCCCTGTTTGCTGTTACTTGTTTTTAGACAAATCTTGCAAGGTAAATTTCAGCGACATCCCGGTTTTCGATTGAAACAAAATTTTGTATGTAAAAATCAGATGACCAAGAAGTTTATCTGATGATGGAGCCGGAATGTGGCTACTGGAACCCTGTAATAAAACGACGGAACCCAATAGAGTTTGGGCTAATAACATTTGTCTTGATAAGTACTTAGGCCTCGCAATAAAAGCTTGTACGAAAAAATGTTTTTTTTTTCGAAAATCTTATTTTACAGGAATTTCAGTTACAGATTCTAGACGATAACAAATTTGCTTCCTCTAAAACTGGTTTTATCGCTTGTATAAAATATACCGCTGGAGCGATATACAAAGAGGAAGGGACATACCCGTAATAAATCGAACCCACGGGCTATACTAGATCACTAAAGCATAATGAATTTTAAATAACAGTTAAAAAACCAAAAAAAATTCGACGTTCCTATACAAATCGCCCAGGCGGCCGCACACTTTTGTATGGAAATGCCGAAAATTATTTTTGTTTTTTGGTTGTTACTTTAATTTTATTATACTATAATGGTCTAGTATAGACCGTGGTTTGATTTATTACAGGTATGTCCCTTCCACATTGCATGATAAATACCGCTGAATAATATTCGATGAAATAGGAAAAAATCGACATCCCAAATGTACAGCTTATCGATATTATCCTATTTCGTCAAATATTTCATAGTAAATATGTGACGTTCCACGGGTAAAGGTACCTTATGGACGGTGGCGCTTAGGACGTTTAGAAAAACAATTCGTACAATTAACTTAACTTGAATAAACACAATGTCGTAAGTGCCAGCGTCCATAAGGTACCTTTACCCGTGGAACGTCACATATAGTCAGTAAGTATTACGAACTGAATTTACTTTAAAAATATGGGCACGGAAACATAAGTCTTATAAATGTATTGATGTATTTAATATGTAGGTATAGTATTATTATAATATTTATATTTAGTATGTTTCTTTTTATTTCATAGTAAATATGTGACGTTCCACGGGTAAAGGTACCTTATGGACGGTGGCGCTTAGGACGTTTAGAAAAACAATTCGTACAATTAACTTAACTTGAATAAACACAATGTCGTAAGTGCCAGCGTCCATAAGGTACCTTTACCCGTGGAACGTCACATATAGTCAGTAAGTATTACGAACTGAATTTACTTTAAAAATATGGGCACGGAAACATAAGTCTTATAAATGTATTGATGTATTTAATATGTAGGTATAGTATTATTATAATATTTATGTTTAGTATGTTTCTTTTTATTTTATTTTTAAGTTTAAAATTTTATTTAGTTTTTTATTGTTATTTTTTATTATGTGTTACACCCACATAAACTCTCCCAATTAACCCAAAGGTTTGACTGTTAAAGAATGCTTTTAGCATTAAGTCCGCCTGTTGTACTATTACATTTGTATGTGTGTACAATAAAGTGTAAATAAATAAATAAATACAGAAAAACTGTCATGATAAAGTAAAACAAGCGAAGGGCGACATAAATATTTTACTTCCATTCCACAAATTAAATAGGAAATGTATGAATAATGCGAAACATTTCGGAACTTTTATTACGTATTCAATAAACATAATTTTCCGATACCCGAAAGCTATGTAGATGTACGGAAAATTGAGACGCATAGTTGTTATTGCGAAGGAATGAACTGAGGAATTTTCCATTTCTCAAATTTACGTCCTCGGAAAATATATCGTTCGTAACTGGCACAATGCTCGCTCACACAGGTACTCACTGGCGTATCTAGGGATTTTTACAAGTAAAGACTGTGGGAGGGTTGAATAGACCTAAATCAAAAAGAATCAAAAATACTGTTATTTAATTTTTTCTTTTTATGCATATGACGTATAAAAAATTTAATGAATAAATATGATTATGATTATATATGTATATTATATCTGACGTGAATTCAAAATGTATCTCTCTCGCATCGCCAATGTCAGTGCGGCTCGGGACGTCTTTTTGTGCGCGTCGCAAGTCACATTCGCCCTGAGAAAGACATGCGGGTGAGGTCGAAACATGTCGGCCAGCAGGTGAATTTTTTGTAAGTTACACGTTTATCGCATATAAGTTAAGTCTCGAAGCTTAGATTATGTTAACAAAAAGGTTTTTTAAAACATTAATTTACAAGTATAATATCGTTAAAATAGTCTACGAATATAGATTAACACAAGTGACTCTGTGAGCTGTAGACCTCGAGACCCCATGGCTCTGCCATTCTGAAAATTTTCATAAAACTGAATGACAAAAAAAAACCATGTAAGTATCGACCATAATTATCAAAACCGCTCACAAAATTTTACGAAAATCGGTTGGGGAATGGATACTGTAAGGGAGAACATCCGGACAGACATATGAACGAATTTTTGCCCGAGCTAAAATAGAGACGCTTTTCTGGTGCTTTACGGTCGCTCGTTCAAAAAAACAATCCATTACTATTTTAATACCCTTTTTCCATCTTATCGGCCACTGTCACGCTAAATCATGGATGACACGCCTAGTTACTAATTGTAATGCAGTCATATGAATTTGTATTACATTTCAAAATGAAAAATAAATAAACATTACTGTAATTCAATCCAGGGTGGGCTAGGCAAATATATTTCTAAGGTGTGCCCTCTTTGCTTCCCCATAGCTACGCCCATGTATTCTAAAAACCGATGCGGCAACTGACAACGGGATATCGCATCTATTCTGAATTTTATTTAAAAACCGGGAAAACAACTCTTGGCAGGAATAAAAGTTGGGCGCGTTTGTAAGCGAGCCGTATATACGATTCTGTAAGCCAGACGCGGGCAGGCTTGCATGCTAAGCAGAATCGATCCCACTTCGATGTACGGAGCTGTCAAGAAACAACGAATTTATAGACAAAGACAACTTTGCTCGGCACTGGCCGCTTTTAAAAAGGTAGCGTTCGATTTTCAAAATTCAGTTTCGCTTTTAAAACGAGTTAGAAATAGCGAAAAAAAGTTTGCAGGTTACGTGGATTCTTTAACTTGAATATAACAAAAAAAATAGCCCCAAATTAAGTCAAAGATACTTTTATACCTTATGATAAATATAAGTATAAATAAACAACCAAGATCCAGGATAATTTGAAAAAGATTTTCCAACTTGCCCTGGCCAGGAATCAAACCCGGAACCTCTGAGTGGAAGACTACCGTGGTTACCAATACGCCATGTAGTCGTCAACTTATATTGAGGTATTGTTTTATCCCAATGGCCATTTCGCTTCTTCATATTTTTGACGAGGAAAATTCTCTTATATTTTCTAATACAGTCCTGAAAAATATTCGGTGTAAAAGATTTTATCAAAACATCTTGGTCTCACCTCGACATCAAACCGATCCGGCCCTCACGGGGCACAGTTTTTATTTCTCACGACCATTGACGTTATATTTTAAGATATTGCACAAGTTCAGAGTTCAATAGTGACGAAAGTCAGGCTTTACTATAAATGTGTAGATTAATTAAAAATAAAATTATGGTATAAGAACAATAATTGAAACGTCTATGTTTCCAAAGTTACCAAGAAAAAATCATTGCATCATCCGAATCTGTTAGCCATCATTAAACTTTGACAGTGTTAACATGTATGTTGTTGCCCATTTTGGCATTAAGAAACTAACAGCAAGTTACAGTAATCCTTTACTTAACGATACTAAACAAGGATACGATTAAAACTAACAAGTGCTGACTAGAATAATGTTATCGCGAAGAAAATACACTCATTTGCTAATACGTTTCTTGACTGTCTTTTCTTTCTGGGCTGTCGGTGTATCTATAATTTTCTTGATCAATGTTCACGAATGTTCCCAGGAGCCTTCCGACCCGTGAAGAATGTAATAGAGAACGAATGGAAGCCAGTGAAAAAACATACAATAATTCGAATCGAAGATATTTCGATGGTGGATTTGTAGGTTATGCCGCCATATAATTTTCTTTTCCGATTTTATAGGATACGGCTTTGGCTGTAGACTTATTCATGTCGACGCCGTGTTGGTTTTTCACGAAGAGTTTTTTATATGTAAATGCTTTACGAAAATTTGTTACTTATCAAAAGCTAAGTCAGATGCATATACAGTTCGATTTTGAAAATCATGACTATATTCAATGAGAGTAATTTTTAAGCGAAATATAAAATACAAGTCTGACATACGTATCTTGTTTCATAATAAGAACCAAAGATATCAGCCGACAAATACATACCGAAAATCTCCCATTTGAATGTCACCGCCTCATGACAGACCGCGGCCGGCGAGCTTATAGTAAAGTCAGATTAGGCATTTATCAGAAATTCTGGAGTTTTTTTTAAATTTTGATTAATAAGTATAGGTCTGTTTGGCGGTCAGATGTATTTAAATATTTAGAGAAGGATTGAAAAAAGACAACAAAGAACGGGGTAACTAGAGACTTTTGTCAAACAGTGCGATACAAATAGATACCTAAGAAAACCCTTTCCTGAATATTTTATAACGTTAACACACGAAATGAAAATGACAAATCTAGAACACGCTTTAAAACCAATTATTTTTAAATAGGACTTGAGACAAAAGTGTCAACCATCAGTGCGTTCATTACTTAATAATTATTATGACACGAGCAATGTCTTTAGTGAAATAATATAATGGCGTAGCGTGAGATTGGACGAGCGAGGCGGTGTTGCTACACTTACGAATATGAATCAGGGTTAGCACAACTGAATCGGAGTTACCGGTTTAAATGTGTTGGTTTGTCGAAAAAACAAGCATATACATTTGTATTTGCTTGTTTTTTCGATGAGTGTATTTACGTCTTTGATCCTAATGAGGTAGACAGAGAATTTTGGGTTTTTAAGTTATTCTCTTTTTCCCAGACCAGCGTGGTAGAGAAAAAACGAGTAAGCATAAATAAATTAGTTGAAACGGATAAAAAAGACATTAAAAATGCAAAACGCAAACATAAAAACAAATGTTATTAGTCATTTTGGCTTTTTTATTACTAGTGAAGTTATGTCTTGTGGCTTACTTAGATACTTATTAGTTAAGTAGAAAAACTCTGGTGACGATTGCTTTTTCTTATGATATTTTGTTGTGTGCTGTCCAAATTAATACCTACCAGATAAACATGTCATGTTACTGGATCAGAAAACTTTCGCAGTGCTTAATAATAACATACCTGAAACAAAATAATATAACATGAATACGAGTTATTAATAATCTCATAGTGGTTATTTATCATTACGATGTCCGACCGGAAAAGGGCATTTGAGTACCTAAATGACAAGTTCAAAAGAATAAGAAAACAAAAATAGTAATAAAAATGAAAAAGTTATCTAATTTCTAAAACATGAGAAATTTAATTATTTCCCTAAAATCGAGCAAATTCAAAGAAAGCGACAACACCGTCTCATGTGGCGGCATGTCTAGACCACAGTCAAGCGCGGCATCGTCTGTCGGCTCCTTTGATCGCACCGCATAAAAGCCGCCACGCCGTGACTAAGGCGCTTCCCAGCCGTCAGTCACCCCCTGAGTTGCCATTTAAGTTACAATTTAAAATTGAATTTTAATTTAATTTTGCTAGGGGTAATTTTTGTACCTATTTTCTGGCGAGAAACCGATAAATAGAACCTACACAAGCTACCCAACATGACCTTCACGGCTCGGACAGGGTTTTTGTTACATACTCGTATTGTATAAAAAGTGACCCTGAAAAGTTAAGCAAGAAAGGCATACCAAAAAGTGCGTCCCATCCACTACATGTTCTTGATGGCAGCTAATCACTTATTTTTGATTTCAAAGTAAAAAAAGGAAGACACATTTGAAAAAGTTTTTTTAACTGTCATTTCAGGGATTAAGTAAGTGGAGAAGGCAATGGTAAACTACTCCATTATTTTTACAAAAAACAAACCATCATTGTGTGCTCTTTCGATAAAATGACACCGACAAGAGCCTGGCTCTTAAATGTAGTAGTAGAACTAAAAAAAAAGCCTTTTAATTTTTACATACAACATTAAATACACACTGAAAAGGCACACTCTTTATTAGACCCAAATTCTTTATATCTGTTGTGTGACAGCCCTGGCGACGACAAGTCTCGGATACTAATCGGCGCTGACACGCGTCAAAAAGTCGCGGAATTTCGAGGATCCGCCTCATATCGCGTTTCAGTGCCGCTTACGCTGATTATTGTGATTGTTTCCCTTCTTGTTTTCGTGTTTTTGTTCAATATTTTTTTAAAAGCTTTTATTTAACTTACGAGTATAACCTTTGTATGTATATGTATGTATGTTAGAATGGGCTTAAAAAATCTCCAGAAGAACACAGTAAAATATATATATCAATAAATAAGTACTTAAACAAATAAATTTAGATATGTACATATTAAATACTTTAAAACATAGTCGTTTTTCGCCTTTTGTAAATGTTAGCAGTATGTACGCTTAGATCATTTAAATTAGTTTATTTAACAAGTCAAATCAGACACTTTTTTCTAAACATCGTAACAGACATGTTATTTTGTATGAAAAACACAACCGTGACGTCATAGTTTTTTGAATTAAAACAATGATTTTGTATCAGTTTTTTCTGCAATTATAAAGCTAATCGGCTTGTTACGTTTTATTTTTTTAACAGTACCTAATAATTTATTTTTACCCAGTCATCCATCTACCTAATTCCTAATTCTTATCATACTTCATCGAAACATATTTTTTTTTACTTTTTTCTTACATGCCAGCAACACTACAAATGTTTATTTAATTAAAAAATAAATACGCACTAGAAAAAATATACTCTATATTCCTGTCTATCCTTTATTCGTGTAGATATAATGCCGTTTTTAATCTGCAAAACCATTTTTCCTAACAAAGAGTAAAAAAAAACATTTCATACAAAAATGAATGTATCCTTTTAACTTTGAAAACATGATTCATTTCATTACCATACCGTTAAATATTAAGTATATTTACAGAAATGTGTTCCTCGTAACACAAAAAACATTCACTTTTCTCTTTCCATTTCTGCTTTATTTATATAACAAAAATATGCGTTTGCATAGGGTTATTTTATCATCAGCTTTTAGCTGCGCCTTCGACAACATATCGCTTAGAAAACATATCGTTTTAAAAAATGTACCCTTTACAGCGAACTCTAAGCGCAAAAAATTACCTAATGAAAAGTACATTAAAGTAGGCAGTAAGTACTAAAAAGCTACATCGCGTTTTCCGTCAATACTGTTATTGACGTTACTTCACGCCAATTAGGGGACCAATCAGCGGCTGCTGTATGATACTGCGTCATAGCAGTGTAGTATAATAAGTTCACTGTCCCTTTGTCACTTTACGGAATTTCAAATATGCAAACATATTCGTACGTTGTCTTATCTAATTGCGTTTTGGGTTGCATCCTTAGCTGTGCAAAACATGTTTGTGGAAAATAAATATTATTTTCTTTTACAATCAATCAATCAGCACCAATTCTCCACAGATATGTATTACAAAGGTCGCCCAAGTAAGCCAAGACCGTACGAAGTAGAGAAGAAAAAGCCATAATCAATAATACGATTTGGCTCTGGTTTCAAGACCTTTGAGAATGCAATTGAAGTAATGAGACATTTATGCATAAATAGTACTTTAGTAGCCTTTTACGATATCCGGCAAGAGGTGGAGTTGCCGTATTATAGGAAATTACAGTCCATACTTTTACATCTATAATTTTCATTGGTTAAATGATAATAGACAAAAAGCTTATTATACAGGATGTCAGGGGGTGGTCCGCGATAATTCACAAAAAGGGGTCACAGAATAATTGCCGACACTATAATAATTATCGCTTAATGTCTTGCGCGAGCCGCTTGTAAGCGGATTAAACCAGTTTGCGGCGGATAGAAGCGGTGGACGATTGCTGTATGTACCTGATAGTCTCAAACCCGTCACGTTTTGCCGTATTATGTCTATAATAGTTGATGATAGTCTTCAGCTGTGGTTATGTCTACTGCATGAAAAGATAGCCGTGGACTTTTTTTGGATAGAAAAACGTGCCTAAAATTAATTTGTTGACCTATATTAGCTTATAGTGCTCAGTGGAACCTTATGTTTTTGCCCAAAATATTTAATTTCAGCTTGTTTTGTTTGACAGAAACTCTAAACACATACTATTTTGAGTTTCTGACTATATTTGTCGCTTTAGGCGAAAATGCGTATTTAATTATTACTTATTTGTAAGAATAGCATTACAATGCTCGGAAATTTATCCAAATTGAAAATATGTGATGAAAAAATGTGGGTTCGAATCCCACTCGTGGCGGATTTTTTATCAGATATTTTTAATGCGTTTTTAATTTACCTATATACTTACTTTTAACCATAGTACAAAATTAATAAAAAAAATGTATAAAATACAAAAACATATTTCAATATCGTTTTAATAAAGGTTAGGTTTATATTACATTAAAAAAATAGAGCCCTAAGTCCGCAATTTTTTTCATGTAATATATATATATATATATATATATTTTACCTAAATGAATATACTTATTTTAAATGCATCAGGGCATCACTAGATTAAAAATGAAATATTTTATTTCAGTTGTTCAAACAACATCAAGTAAAATAAATTTTAATAACATACGCAAAATAAATAACACAAAGCGACGCCATAAAATTAGTGTCATAATTGTTGAATTATCCCGCTAATAAAGATTGAGCGTGGGCACCCCAGCTCAGGTGTTGCGGGGAGAAAATCCGTCATAAATAATTTGATTTGACACCTGCAAACAGCGACGTGAAACAATTTGAGGGTTCGAGTTTGATAAACATTTTAATGTGTGTTATTTCGCATTTAATTTAATGCTCTTGTTTTTTTGACCATATTAACATTTTTGTAAGTAGCTATGAACTATTATTTTTGTATAAATAACTATTAATACATCTGTGTGTATTTTTTTTTTGTAGTAATGCAATTAGACACAAACCATTATTAGTTAGTTGTACAAAAATAATAGTTAATATTTACAAAACTAGTCCAATAACAATAAAGAATTACAATAAATACATACATACATGCCCTTCGGTTACGGGTACTTCTTACCTCTCCCTTTTTCAGAACGTCTGCAATCTGATCGCAGAACGTTTTACCGAGGTCGACTCTGTCCCGCTCTTCCTTTTCACACTTGCCTTATTAATATTTTTTGTTAATCTATTTTCATCCATCCTTTTTACATGCCCAAACCATCTTAACATCCCTTGCTCTACTTTTCTCACTACGTCCTACATACAATAAATGAATCACGTCCTAAAGCTCAATATCAAATCTAGAAATACATTAAAAAAATGCTTTCAAATCAAAAATCAAAATAGTTCATTCATTTCTGTAGTTTTTACAGGACTGGACAAGCGATCAAGGATTTCTTATAGTACTGCAAAGAAGTATCTCATAATAATTTTTGACAACATTATTGACACATTTATGAAGAATACACATACGGAAGATTGCATCGTCAATTTCCAAACTAAACTATAGATACAACAGTAAAACCATTACAAGAAGGCACCTAAAGTGAAGACTCGTGTAAAACAGTCCCCAAATTGCGCCCGAAAATTGCAAGCGGAAAAGGAGGCGAAAATCCTTATACAAGGTGTGACGTCAAAAGCAATTGTATTATTAGATATTTGCCATAAATACGGCCAATAAGGAAAAAGGCTTTGGCAACAAACATGCCTATTGCGTACTATCGGATAAAATATGGAGCGATAAAGACTGCAAAAAATAACAGAAGAAATTAGGGTCAGTATGTTTTGGAAGACGACCAGCTACCTGATAGGATATTGGCTTTGTTTGTCATGGTTTTTGTTAAGCTGTTCTGAGAGATTTAATAATATTTTAAAATTTTCTTTTAGCATATGTTATAATGGGTGACTTTAAATTTTTTGTGGCAAGTTCATTCTATGACACTGAACTTTCAATTAAATAAATTATGAAAAACGAAAAAATAATTTTCGCAATTTTTACTTACCATACAAATCAGCGCTCACCCAAACAGATTTTGTATGGGAGGACGAATTTTTTATATTGATTTTCTATAGTTTTTATAGAAATTGGTTCACTATCATGGATTGAACTTGCTCCAAAACTTTAGCTGGTGGGTTAAAGTCACCCTGACAATGTATACGAGTAACGTAGAAAAACATTCACTGCATTTTAGTCGGCCTAGAGGAAAATAATGCTAAGTACAACTTTTTTTATTCCACATATTTAATATAACATAACATTTTGACGAACTCCTTGGCGCAGTGGTTAACACGCCAGTCCGCCACTCCGGAGGTTCTGGGTTCGATCACCAGCCAGGGCAAGTTGGAAAATGGGCTTTTTCAAATTGTCCTGGGTCTTGGGTGTTTATCTATTAGTATATGTATTTATTATAAAATATAGTATCACAAGTTTAAACTTACTTTGGGGCAAGCTCAATCAGTGAAATTTGTCCCTATATCACAGAATACATAAGAGTCAAACAGAATGGTATCTCACAGCGTCTCCCGCAAATTGGCGTCCCCGCACCTCTCCCCCGCACTTTGTGAGCTTCGACGGCTCCAAACCAGGGTTTAATTACTAGCCGCACGCAATACGCGACGTGTGTTGTCTTGAGAACTGTCAACCAATAGTAACCATCATGGTGAGAAGGTGCGCGTATAATAATTGTTTATCCACCCAATACTCTAAAGAACGTATATTTCATACATTTCCAAATGATGAAAACAGGTAAGCAAAGCAACAATATAATTTCACGTTATTACCCAGCAACCATCTTGATATATATACCCTTCTCGCTCTCTCGCATTGGCGGGAGATACACAAGAGCGAGATTGTAACATTACCGGATTGCTAATAAGCAATCCGGTAATGTTACATATGACAATGACAACTTGACATGCTGTTTGTAAGCGTGATAAACATTTGTTTATTTTTATTGAATTTATTCATATAATTACCGTATAGTTTTGCGCCGAATATGCAAATTACTATATTACAATAGTGAATGAGTGAAATTAGTGCATTACATTATAAATGACTCAATAATAATCAGTAAAGTGAACTATAGGTGAAATGGACAATGGACATAATGAAAAATATTTGTGAAGTGATATTACGTAGCTTTTTCCGACTTTTCTGTAACATTTAATGCATATAAAACAATATTTTTTACGTCATAGTGTTCGCAAATCTTCTGGTATGGAAAAATATAATCGTAAATATGTCGAACTCGTTAGTAGGTAGGTATTAAAATAATTCTGCGGTGCGACCCTAAGTATAAAACTCACACATCGACGTGTGTACAGATAAATTGTTTCGTTTGTAGTAGTAGTAGGTATATATGTTACGCTGAATCAATGGAGAGTCATACCAGTGCCTATATACCAGGGACTGAATAACCCAAAAAATACGATATGTTTCGATTGCGGTATGACGTCATATCGAAAAATAGCGATTACCGCTTTATTTCGAACACAAATTTATTTCAGTACCCTAAGTTTTTGTGTACAGATAGAAAAAGGTATATTTCAGTACCGGTACTTGAATGTTAATAAATAAAGGTATGAAAGAGATAGATAGAAGAGAAGAACTGGCGACACGCGATGAAAACAGGTTCTATCAGGTTCACCGACGCACGCGCTCGTGTCTTACCTACCCTGGATCGCACCCGCACCCCTCGCCCCACGCCCCGCAATGGTCGATGCTTTGTTTTTCGGTACCGATATCGGATAAAGGTTAAATAACGACATAGCCCTACCTGTATTTTATTAATGTACACTTATTTTATACCGGTACCGTAACGTTATACCGTAACCGCTTTCAGTCCCTGCTATATACCTATTTATTTATCTTATAACATAACTTAAGAGCCCTCACGTGCCAAAATTATCTAGCCTCCCACTTAGAATACGTCTAAGTAGATAGTTTTCGAATAAACGTTACACTAGCTGCTGCTATCTTAATAATTAACTACTATAAATTAGTTGAGAAAAATCTAAGAAAGTATGTCTATGACAAAATTAGCTACTGTTATTGGCAGTGGAATTAAATATTGTACTGATAAATGAACAGAGGATTACATTTCATGTAAATGTTATAAATAATGTTAATTACAATACGAAGAATTGCTTAATCATCCAATTAATATGTATTGACCCAACATCAGTCATATTGATTCATTTCGCCTAGCTAATTTATTCGCTAAGAACTGTTATCCGTTCGGAAATGCCATAAATCATTGAAATTAGCCTCGAAGCTCTGATTAATCAATTAACCACCACGGATTGGCTGTAGACTGTGATAGGGCACAAAAGACCCCGCCGAAAGGGTTGATTTATGTGAAAATAATGTTCTTTAGGGAGATTTGAGTATTAACTAAAACTTGGCGAAAATTTCATATTAATACGGCTCCTGTATATGTTAAGTGCGGGAAGTTGGTAATGTCTTATAAATATCTCATATGTTATTAGTTCTGAACTGGATTACGAAACTAATAAATGAAGTGTTATAAATGTTGATTTTACTAACGAACAAATCATCTAGATAAATTTTATTCTAATACTCTCAAAGAGCTTATTGAATATGAACTGTTAAATAAACTGCAAATCTTACTCAAGCATTTATGGAGACCGATGTCGTAGTTTTCAGATAACAGAAATAAAATAGCTCTCAAAACCGGTATCTTTCCCCACAGCGATCCATCTATCGAAATCTGTAATTACGCCGAAACTAGATCCACAAATCTTCGTAACAACACAATAATAAGTGCAAACTCGCCTCCGCCATCGATAATGTCCACTAAATCAGGGCATATCTTCCGGAACACTCCATCAAAGTAAGGAACTAAAGTTTGGGTAAAGGGTGAGTCACAAGATCCATTTAATATAGTTTAACGAAAAATAAATAATTTCGAAAGAAAAATACTTAACTTTATTATCGATTTATTACACAAACAACTATTGTTGGTTACAAATTTTAATCAAGAGGTGATTAGGCAAATATTTTATATTAGATAATAAATTAATTAAAGTAAAAAAGTTATGATTTTATAATCTAGGCGCGTGGCAGCAACCGAGTGTAATATTACACGAAACAATTTGAGCTACTTTCGACGTGAAGGGGACAACTAGAAACCTTTTTAACCGACATACATGGAATTTGGTACATATAAAATAAGCAAAACTAAATAAATAAAAAATGTGCCTACACATTGAATACAAGTTGACTGATCAGCTAATACGAGTTTTTATGGGAACCATTTTTTTATATTTATATGTCCGTGGATTTTTTTCAGTACCATGGACTGAAACTACCCTTAAATAGTGTCAGTATATTTTTTTAGACGTTATTATATTGTACGGATTTTTTTTCAATTATGTACAAATATTCGTGAGTCTAAGAACAAGCGATCATGTTTCGAATCTTACAACCAGTGCAAGAAATAACGTTATTCTTGGCATGAAAATCTTTATTGATAATATTTATTTCTTTATTGGAACATCTGAGTCGAAACCGTCACGGCTCCTTGTTATAGCAGCCATGTTGACTCATAATTTATCGCCAAATTGCCTATTATGGAAGTAAGAAACCCCATGTGCTGCGGTGAGAGTCGAAAAATATGGACATTTAACCCAATTCCTATATAGGTCAGCGCCATTTGCTCCTTGTATGCTGTAATGTTAATATGTGGAGATAAACGTTGACGGAAGTGTGGAAAAAACTAGCGCATATAACAAACAAAGATAATTTTATACGATACAAGAGGAAAAGATCTGTCTTGACTTAGTACAAGAGAAGGAAAATGTGGGAATGCGACACAAAATGTAAATATGATAAATAGTTCTTACATGGGATGTGTCTAGTGCGTATGTGAAGTGTTATTTATATATATTTATTTATTTATGTGATGTGACAAAACCTTGGATGTCCACCGTGAGGAAAGATAATTGACTCTTAATGAACTATTGCAGTCGCAATTATTTCATTGCACAAAGACATACCTGGGCCTTTAGTCCGTCTATTACATGTTTTGTAATAAAGTTCAATAAATAAATAATTATGCATATATAATAATATGCATATCTGGTTAGGTATTATTCAAATGTTAACTATTCTATTATATTAGGCGCTTTTTAAATAATTACAAATATTTCAAAAGGTGATTCAGTCTATTATGAATCATGAACAATTTTTCTCAATAAATGTATATCGAAATAAGAAAAATTGCTTTTCCTTGCCATAGTAACGGATCACGTGACTACTCGATTTGTATGAGAACTTATTTTTTTTAAATAATATTATATTTGCACTTAATCAAAAAGCACCTAGTATAAGAAAAAATATCTACATGTAAGAAAAAAAATATTTGATGCAAATATTGTGTAGTTTTTTCCCAATAATTCTATTTTGCACAAGATTTTCCTTGTTATCTGAGGATTTATTTGGGGCAATCTCACTGCTTATGCCTGTTTCCCAATATCAGTAACACTTTCACTGTTTAAATTGACAGCGTCAATGAGGTGTTTGGGTGTTCCAATAAATCTTACTGTGGCAAATCCCACTCCAGGGTATATAACAGACGATTCAGATTTATTACTATTATTGAAATCAAAGCAGTTGCCGAAGTACCTTCGAATAAGACTAAATCCCAAGATAACGTTTTTAATTTTTAAATAAAAAAAAAAGACGGCCGAAACTAATTCGTATTAAAAACAACGAAATAAAGTCTTTTTCTTTACTAACACAATTTTCGATAAACGTCCAAAACGTTTTGTCGTATAATAAAGAAATCGGGACATCAAACGGCTATCAGCCAATGTCAATAACGACGTTTACAAAGGCTAAAATTTCAGTGAATCAATTTCAAAACCTTTAATTGGACCTCTCGGGTAAGGTAAGGCGATTGAAGCAGGCTTTTTGATGTCCCCTGGCGCGCCACGGTTCGTCCGACTTAAGAAAATAATCATGACAAAAGTACGGGAAAGAATTTAATTGATTAGAAGAGAATGCCCCTAGCGGAATGTTCCTAAACGTCTTTTTGGCTTTATTGAAGCTTCTTAACGATATAAGCAACTACAGTTCTTCAACTGAAACGTTAATATACTCGACAAGATCAAAGGTACAACAAATGGAAAGGTATTCGTTATGGAGCCAATATTTTTTCTGTGATAAGATCATTTAAAGTTTACCAAAACATGATTTAGTAAATACGTATCTAATTTCTCTCAAAATACACCCGGATCCTGGGAAAAAGACGGTGCCACGGTCACGATTGAAATAAATGATTTGACAATCGATCCAAAATAGAGCGCATTTGTTTCACTCCTCAGCACCCCATTAACGAGACAAGTTCGGAAATTCAGAGATCCTCTTCAAACGTTCCAGCTCGTTTGGCTGCGCTTAATCTTAATCATTGTATCTGTCCAGCCCCGTATAAGAGTCAGACTCATCCATTTAAAACTTTGAGTGCGGCCGAGGGGACACGTTTAAAGCGTCCGTAATCAAATTTCACTCCAGTCTTTAAGGGTTAAAGCCGACAACTTTGAGCCGCCCTAATAAATTATATTGCCGACAAAACTGCTCCCGAGTGCGACACAGTTCGTTGGCTCATCTAATTGGTCCAAATTTGACTCGACCCGGCTTATAATTGGGCCGAATTCAGAAACCTTACGCGAAGCCGAATTAGCCGTATTCGAACGGAGGATTAGGAGTGTCGCCGAACCACAACACTAATGCGCCCCTAGTCAAACATACATAATAAGTTTGGACTCGTAAAGTTAATGAAGATCCGTGAAGGCGCAACAAATTTGAAACTCAAGTTTGAGGGTTTTGACTTAAAGTTTGCGGTGGCGCCGTTTGAATACAGTAAATTCTTGCTTAATTAACGCACACCGCTCCGTTCCTGTCCCGAAGGCCTAACTTTCACTCGTGTGCCTTTACGCCTATTATTTCCACGAAAGGGGCTCGCGAATTTCTCCGCTTTTGTAGAGACGTATGCGGTTTTGTATACGTGCTCGTCGTCGCCTCTAACAAAAACTTCACGTTCAAATTGTCTACATAGTCGCCGTTTGTTCAGCGACTAAACGAATTTCTGACAAAGCGAATTCCCCAAGATTCCCAATTAAAGCTGCGACACTCCGCCGTCGAAGTTCGTCGAGAAGGCGACAACTTCCAAATCTTGGCGGCGTCGCTCTGAAAGAATTTCTCTCTAATTAGTATAAGTTTATGCATTCGTAGGTACGGGCGGGTGGGCCGTAGTTTACGCCAAGTTTTAATTACTCGCACATCTCCTTGATGGCGCGCGTCAATCACCCGCGAATGTTTCTCCTTTTTGTGCCTTTCGAACGATAAATCTGCGCCGCCATTATTCTCAGATTAACGGCGGGCAGCTGCCTGCCGGGTGCCTCGAGTCGTACTTCTGCTTAGGCACAACGAGCAATAAATTTATCGCTGATGGAGACTGCAGAGCTGGCCGCGTTCGTGACCGCGATGGAATCTTCATAAACGAGCTAGAGCTACCACTCGACCTTTTTAATAAGCTGAATCTCGCTCGATGCAGTCCTCGGCCAGCCTAGGAATTCCAATTCTGTGACCGACAGGAATAATAAAACAATTCGTAATGAAATGCGCTTGCGGAATCTCTTTGCTTAATATTTTCAAACCGCTCGCGAGACGGCAAGGCGGGACGCGGCCGACTCGCCGTGTTACGGAACTCATTTCATGCAAATCGCGATATCGCACGTTGCCGTCGGGCGGTACTATCAGACGTTAGTTGGCTGCCCTGTCGTTCAGCCTCTTAGGGGGTAATTTAGTGAAAGGCGATAATAAGCGGTCGCTCGGGTCGCTGGGTAGCGGCTGCGGCGCGACTGAGCCCTATCTAGTGAGTGCAAAAACGTTCTGCAGCAGATATAGGCTAAGCCGGGCGATTAAAAATAATTAGTGCTTCGAACGCGGATTTGCGCGGTAAGATTGCGGGTTTACAAGACCTTGTAGAAATTTATAGGGTCGGGCTGACAATGCTCTATTATTACCTGCCTACACAGCGAAAGGTGAGCCGGGGGTAGAGGAACAAAAGATGGCGAGATAAAGAAACGGTGAATTTTAAAATCAACAATGAAATGACCGTCGTCGGGAACCGGTTGGTCTTTTTGTGACGTGGGATTAAATATAAACTTTGAGCCGGTGTTTGCGCTAGTCGCTGGCAATATCCGTTGGGGCTGACAACTTACCAGACGTTCACGTTTGTCAGTTTTGGTCGTCGCGTCCTCGCCCCGACGTCGCCGCGTCGGTTGAGAGCTCTCACGAGAATCTTTTGTTGGCTATTATTTCAGCAATCCATTTTATACGCCGAACAAACAACGTATACTTTGTGGACATCAAGTAGGTTGTAAACATTATTTGAAGTGCACTTTTCTTCGTGATCCGAGTGCTTGTAACATTAAAAGTTATATGGGATTGAGCAACTGCTCGCTGTACTACTAGGAATATATTGTACATTAATTCTGTTTTATTTATAAGATAATATCAGTATATATTTTCTGCTTGTTGAATTAATGAGAACGTTAAGCTTTACTACGCACATTTGCCAAAAGTAGCCGTTTTTTGCAAATGTGCGTAATAAAGCTTAACGTTCTCACTTTAAACTATAAACATTAGTTCATAAAATACTTTGAAGGATTATCTAGGATTTGATTGTAGCAAAATTTTAATTAATGTCTCCGTTTTCTTTGAAATGATTTATTTTAAATGGGGGCAGCACTGGACCCCGGAAAATTCAGGTATGGTCTTAAATAAATTAATTAACATTTAGAATTTAGCTCCACTAAAGCTGAGAGATGCTATGCTGCGTTTTAACAACCAATAGATTTCATTGTTGACATGTCGAAAGTTATTACTAGATAGTACATATAATATAATATACTGTCTAGTAATAACGGAATCCTATTAGTATTAAAGGGCATATATTGCATCTTAAGATCAAATATCACTAGCCATAAAATTCAATGGAGTATTACACACGGCGAGGATAGATCTTAAGATGCCTATGGTGCCGCTGCTGCTGCGATGTAGCGTCGTGTTACATGTAAAGATGACTATGTACATATTTTGCTAAGATGCGTAATGTGTACGAACATCGCACTTTAGCCAAAATTTTCAAAATTCAAAATATCTTTATTATCATAGGATATTTATATCTCTTAATAATAGTCACTAGCCTTCAACAGCCTTCTGTGACACCCTTAAATGCAGCTTCTGTGGAGTCAGACCCTTATGAGATTCAAATAGATACAAGTCTTTCGACTTGTTTTCCTCTGTACCCATCTTCACTAAAATATAAGAAAATACATTCAGATGATCATCAGACATTTGGCTTAGGAGAAAAAAGTAGAGAAAATTCCAAAGATTCTCCCCATTTCCCCACGATCAATCATTACCGAACCACACTTCCCAGATTAACGGGATCTCCCATACAAAGGCGTGCTGGCATTAAAAAGCCGCTCCACAAAGAAATATTGCTTATTTCTTGCCGACAACGCGGTAATCACATTTGCTTTGTTCGTCGGCCCTTTCTCGCTTAATCGCGTTATTTCGGGCCTCCGAGTTTGGTTAGGACCCGAGTTATGGACGATTGCGCTTTATTTTTGTAAATATTTGACGTCTTTTAATAAATTGCTGGTGAGTACGAGTAATTTTAGCGGAGCTGTTTTTGGGTAAATTGGTCAAGTAATACACCTGTGTGGTTCCGGGTTAGAATAGGACCACTCCATCTCTTTCTATGGATGTCGTAAGAGGCGACTAAAGGACTAAGCACAAATATCTCGTGCTAAAATTGCATTCCTAAGGAGGGTTAACGCCGGGCGGCGGCCGGTTGTAAAACTTTTCGCACAAATACATTTCCAAAGAGGGTTGACGTCAGGCACGCGGCCGGTCGTAAAACTATAGCCAAATCATTTAAACTGTTCCGGCTATTTCTTCTCCATTTCGCAAGGTCTAGGACATCCTTGGCTGACCATTGACATACATGTTATATTTGGAGAAGAAAAAGCGATAAACCGTACCCCGGGCTCCAAAGCAACACAGTTGAGGATGCAACCGGGAACGCGCTTTGACAAAGAAGAAGAAGGTCAAGTAATACAGGTTGATTTTGCACCCCCTAGCTATTTATTTATATATTTTAATTTATTTAGGAAACCAATTCAGTTCTAATATCTACATTATGTAAAAGACTGAAATATCTAACAACACAATTAACAGGTATTGGGTAATTGGTATCGAAACTTGCTTACTAATAACATTAATACTATTTAAATAATGCAAGAAATGTAACACACGACAATTATAGAAATACGTATTAGTATTAGACTAAACTAAACTACAAAACCGATTTTGATCAATTTCTATAGGACCATCTGGAAATTATACCCTTTCAAACAAAAAAGAATTTTCCAAATCTATACAAAAGAAAATCAACTGCAAAAAATATACCTACGAACTAAAAAAAATCCAAACATTTGAAGAAAACTAAAAGTAGCATTTGCTTATAACTTGGGCCTAGTCTCAAGGATGCCCAGAATACGGTGTAGGAAGCAAGACGAAGAAACAAGATAGTTGGGCGAGCGGAACTGTGAGGTAATTTTCTATTTGTTAAATGTATCGTTTCGGAAACAGCTTTTGTAGGGGATGGGAATGGGTCAGATTGGGCGAGCGATGTTTATTGACCATTCACATAGCAAGTAGCAAAATAGTGATTTCATACAGTTTCCGACATTTATTTGTCAAGCGAATTGTCCACTAACTTAACATTTTGCATTTGGACACCTAGCGGACAGTAACACCTTGTATTCGTACGATTGTCCGATACAACATTGCGACTTCCGATACCTGGCCAACAGTACATTGTATTCGTACGATTGTCCGATACAACATTTCGATATCCGACACCTGGCCGACAGTACACTTTGTATTGGTACGATTGTCCGATACAACATTTCGATATCCGACACCTGACCGACAGTACGCTTTGTATTCGTACGATTGTCCGACACAACATTTCGACTTCCGGTACTTGGCCGAATGAACTATTGTAGATGTCCGATTTTTAGTTTTTGATGTTTATTGACCATTCTGATTTTGCAGGTAAAGAGCCTGCGACTTTACCCATCATCATAACCTGAAGGAGATCGTATCCGTGATGTCGTAGACCATAAGCTAGGTATAAACCTTCTTTGAAGCCCTTTGCTTTTGATAATAGGAAAGGGTTGAAAATGTTAAAAACGCTTGAATATTTTTCTTCTGTTAGGAATAAAAAGGAATCTTTACCATAAATAAACCGGCCAAGTGCGAGTTAAACTCGCGTGGAGAGGGTTACGTACAATTGATTGAATTCTTATAGGTTTTCCTGTAATCTACAAGCAATGAACTATATTTTGTATTGTTTTCAAAATTTTAGGCTCAGTAGTTTCGGAGATCAGGGGGGATGGTCAATTTTCGTCTTGTTTCATAAATAAAATCAAAACTATTCATTTTACAATAATAACAAAATCCATATATTTGAGATCCTCATAACGAGCCCTATCATTTGATATATGACACAGTAAGGTTTGCAAAACTTTTGTTTAAAATTTCATAATCTGTCCCTCAAAATGACCCTTATTTAAAAAAAATATTTATTTACTTGGCACATATGTGTTTGGCTCATAGGATTACAACATTCTACCAAATTTCACCTGCTTTAGTCCAGTAGATTCAGAGCAAATTGGCTGTGACAGACGGACGGACAGACAGACGCCCGAGTGATCCTATAAGGGTTCCGTTTTTTAATTTTTTGTACGGAACCCTAAAAATATAAGATTTTTCTGTTCAATCAATTTAATGTAAAAAAATAATCTTTTTAAATCACGTACTTTCGTATGTATGTACGGAAAATTAGCTAGGTTATGTTCTACAATATCAGGGATCCCTAAGTGGCCAGTTTTAAACACTTTTTAAAACTTGATTACCTTATTTAAAGCCCTTATACTACTAACGAGCCCTTTCATTTGATATATGACACAGTAAGGTTTGCAAATCTTCTTTTTTTTATTTCCTAATCTGTCCCTCGAAAATGACCTGTATTTAAAAAAATATTTATTCACATGGCACATATGTGTTTGGGTCATAAGATTACAACATTCTACCAAATTTCACCTGATTCAGTCCAGTAGATTCGGAGCAAATTGGCTGTGACAGACGGACGGACAGACATACTCAAGAGTGATCCTATAAGGGTTCCGTTTTTTCATTTTTTGTACGGAACCCTAAAATTATTAGATTTTTAGGCTCGTTTTAAAAAATAAATCATTTTAAATCACTTACTTTTGTATGTATGTACGGAAAATTAGCTAGGTTATGTTCTACAATATCAGGGATCCCTAAGTGGCCAGTTTTAAACACGTTTTTAAAACTTGATTACCTTATTTAAAGCCCTTATACTACTAACGAGCCCTTTCATTTGATATATGACACAGTAAGGTTTGCAAATCTTCTTTTTTTATTTCCTAATCTGTCCCTCGAAAATGACCTGTATTTAAAAAAATATTTATTCACTTGGCACATATGTGTTTGGGTCATAAGATTACAACATTCTACCAAATTTCACCTGATTCAGTCCAGTAGATTCGGAGCAAATTGGCTGTGACAGACGGACGGACAGACATACTCAAGAGTGATCCTATAAGGGTTCCGTTTTTTCATTTTTTGTACGGAACCCTAAAAATATTAGATTTTTAGGCTCGTTGTAAAAAATAAATCATTTTAAATCACTTACTTTTGTATGTATGTACGGAAAATTAGCTAGGTTATGTTCTACAACATCAGGGATCCCTAAGTGGCCAGTTTTAAACACGTTTTTAAAACTTGATTACCTTATTCAATGCCCTTATACTACTTGTTATTCGTACACCAACTCAATAAATATACGTAGGAAAATGTGGAAAACCAATTTCAGTAATTTATTTTGTTGTTAGAATTATTGCGTTGGCGGTGGCTAGTAAATGTCCTTTTTAAACGAATTTAATGAGATATTAACGACTAACAGTACCACGTTAATGATATTAACATTTTCAC
This sequence comes from Acrobasis repandana, assembly GCA_963576875.1. Taxonomy (NCBI): domain Eukaryota; kingdom Metazoa; phylum Arthropoda; class Insecta; order Lepidoptera; family Pyralidae; genus Acrobasis; species Acrobasis repandana. The sequence continues at coordinate 21,826,049 of OY756216.1, forward strand.
TGCTACATTTTCACTGTATTTTTTATGTTAAATTGGTTATTGGGTAATGGAAGTACATAACTGGTTAATTTAATATTTATCTCTGTTTATTGGAGAGTATATGTTTATTTAAAATGTGTTTTAAATTAACTTTTTAATTTATTGAATGCACTCCTAAAATGTAGGTCACTGAGCCAATGTAAAATCAATACATATATTTTTTTATTTCTTTTTATTAGAGACTAGCTGTGCCCGCGACTTCGTTCGCGTGGTTGTCGGAATGTTATATAGCCTAAAGCCTTCCTCTATAAATGGACTACCCACCAAAAAAATAATTTTTCAAATCGGACCATTAGTTCCTGAGATTAGCGCGTTTAAACAAACAAACAAACAAACTCTTCCGCTTTATAATATAAGTATAGATATGATTGTGTTTGACCCCTATCTAGCCTGATGGGAAGCTAAGATGAGGTCTAAGGTGTAACACGCAGACTCAAAAAATGCCTATTCACTCTTGCCTTGAAAATCCCTAAATCATATGTATGAAGGGAATTCCACACCTTAGCGGTTCGCACAATAAAGGAGGCGGCGAAACGCGAGGCGAACGACATATGTACGAGTATATGCGTATCCTCTTTCACATTTTATCATAATTAAAAAAATGATTCCCGACTACAGCAAGCCGAAACGAGGGTTATGTGTTCTGCCCAGAATTCGCCGATATATATGAGCGGATATATATCATGATATATATCACGATATATATCAGTTGATTTTATCTTGAAGTCATGACGTCAGACGTCACTGGCGTCCACAAGGTATATTTTGTAAATACGCCACTTAGGATGCGCTTTCCGACTATTTATTATTTACATCGCACGTCATGTTTGACATAACAAGAGCCTGGGGCAGTTAGAACCACAGGCATAGTTTAGTGATTAGGTGAGGCATGAAGGTGGATGGGTAGTTAGTAACTACTAGTTACCCATGCGGCTAGCGAGCCCTTGCCCATTCCCTCAATTGGCTTTTATGAACTGCGGAGGAAGAAAAGCAACTGGCCTATTTTACGTTTTTTTCTTTCCTCCCAGACCAGCATGAGAGAAAGAATACGTTTAATTATCGGAATCAATTCTTACCAAAAATATCGTATCATTTGCATTCTAGGAATTGATTGCTCAATATTTGCTCAGTATTCACGTAACAAAGAACGATGTTAGGTCCTCCAGTCACGTACCGATACGTTAGCGCCTTTGCAGTAACAATGAGAGAGAACACCTGCACTTTTTGTAAGCATAGCTCTATTAGAATCTATAACGGTATATAAATCTGCCGTCTGCAGGATGCATGAGGATAGGTAAGCAGAATTTACTATGGAATGGGTCCTTGCAGGTTGGTGACGAAAAATAGGCTGCCCTAAAACACGATATTCATCTGATGATGATCATCAGGTCTTTTTTAGTCTCCACTGCAGGAGCACAACCACTCTATACTACCAGTACACCAGTACTACACGTATTTGTTAAATGGACGTTAATTACGATTAATATACGTATATTAATCGTAATTAACCAAACAAACGTGGTTCAAACTTCCTAATGCAATAAAAAAACAATTCATAAGCATAGACTAAACAACTAATCTGTCTTATCAATACTCAATAAAAGTCATCAAGCAATAGAAAAAAAACTAATTCAAATTTGAAACGCATTCCAAATTTGACAGTCGAATAGAACCCGTCTACGACGTGACATCATCAAATTAGTGTTGTGCCAGTAGCGGAATATCAAAACTTTGATTCGATTTTCGAAACTTTTGAATAGTGGGATCGCTCGCGTGCTGAATGATCACAATTCATTTTGAATAATGCGATTCTGTCTCGTTTATTTTTGTTTATAGGTTCGTGTCAGTAGGCTTTTTCCGATTATTTTATTTGCATTAGTGTTCATTACTGAAAAGGACATTATGTGCTGTATGGTTTTTGGCGTATTATAGGACCACTCCTGTCACCTCAAGGTAGCCTGTATGAGATTGCCTAGGAGATAAGGCCGCTTATTGTAAACTTACTCTACACATTATAAATGTTATTTTAAATTGATTTGGTGCAATAAAGTGTTTTTACATAATTACACTCTATCTCTTTTTGAGGATGTTGTAACAGGCCTCTAAGCTAATGATGCAAAAGGGAACACGCCAAGACGAGCAAAAGTATATACATACTATTATGTACTCTGTGATATTAGAAATTAGTCTAGTTAAAATATACAAGTTAAACCTAATTTATTATTATAATATAATCATTCATTCCTTTCGGTAGAGGATATTGTTTTCCGTTTCACCTTCATATCGACTATTATGAATAGATCGATGCGATTCAAGCCCTACTGTATACACACTCGTATATGTATGGCATGCATAAAATTATATACACTTATACGATGTTCTAAGTTTTTTCCTTGCTCCGAGTTTTTTCTAAACATAATATCCAGCCAAACCTTGTTATAATAAAGGTCATCTTGATCATTTGAAAAGTTTTAGTAGACCTCTTCTCTAAAGTAAGGTGCTGTTATTTCGGAACGAATTAGTGGAACTGTTATTTTGGTGTAACAGATAAAGGTAAAACAAGACTATGGTTTTGTTTGTGCCAGCTTTTACTTTTAGCTACTCCATGGCGTAGTGGTCAACTTAACATGCGAGTAAGTTACTCAAGTAAGTTACGTTTAATGAACACACACATCTATAATTTTAACTAATGCACAGATAGTAATTACATAATATATTATATTATAGACATTTTCCTGTTTTTGTAAATCTTATTTGGTGCAATAAAGATTTTTGTATTGTATTGTATTGTATTGTATTGTATAACAGTTTTTCCTTACAATTTTTTTTCTTTCTAATTAATAATAGGCCATCAATACTTGTAAGTATGTGAAGAATGACATCACCGCCGTCGCGACAAGTTTTTATCGAAGGCTCACGCTAAGCTATCGCAGAATCGCATTCCAGTTAAGCTAATTTGTTGGAAATTGATGTGTATTACAAACGCCATAAGAACCATTTCAAAGGCATTAATTACAGTAAACCATTTATAGTAGTCGATGACAAATCGGATGAGACCGATTACGGCTTTGATATAATCGATTCGTTTTTATACATTAGCAGAAAATTGGGATGAAATTCTTTCGATAATGATATATGTACAACTCTCAGTAGGTATCCTTATATAGAAGGCGTAACCGATACGTCTTCATGCAATAATTACATGGGAAGGCGATGTGGATAATTCTTCCTGTTCCTTGTAAGAGACATTTTTTCTTTTGATTAATTGATCAGTTATATATGGTTTAGACTGCATGTCAAATAGCCTTACATTATTATCTCTTACTTACCGCACTGACTTCTTCTAACAAACTGATAAGCACTGTAAGATCAGTTAATTTTTGGTATAGTTATTGTAAAACACTCAAACTCAAATTACGATTTAAATAATTATTTTGGCAAAATGTATAAAATTGGCATAAGTATTTCTCACTCTTTGCTTATCACCTTATCAGTTTAATATTTACTATTTTCCCAATATATTAATTTAAAACGTTATTTTATTAACATAGAAGATCAATACAAGTTTAACATTTTACAATATTTCAAACAATTCAAAGTACTTAAGTATCTAAATAAAATGAGTAGAAAGTAAGGAAGTTTAAGGGTCGGCACCATGTAAACTGGGTTTGCGCGGGCAACAAGTTTGTACAGAAAGCGTTTGATTTAAGTCAAATAATGTATACACATAGATAGAGGAAGAGTTGGGACAGTAGACGAAAAAAAGGATTTTTTAAAATATTTTGTAGTTTTCCTAAAAACAAGCATTGAATTTACCCAAAAACATGCAAAACGCACTTTGCGCGGGCAATAGTGGACGACCTCCGTGGCGTAATGGTTAACACGCTAGACCGCTAATCCGGAGGTTCTGGGTTCGATTCCCAGCCAGGGCAAGTTGGAAAATGGCCTTTTTCAAATTGTCCTGGGTCTTGGGTGTTTATCTATATATGTATTTATCATAAAATATAGTATCGTTGAGTTAGTATCCCATAACACAAGTTTAAAAAAAAACTTACTTTGAGGCTAGCTTAATCAGTGTGATTTGTCCGTATATATTTATTTATTTATTTATTAATAGTTATGGCTTAAGTAGAAAAGACCACTAAGAAAATTACATACCTAGTTATAGGTGAATAGACTAGCCAGTAGACGAAAACCGTATTTTTTTAATTTTCATTCAGAAAGAGTAAGATAATTGTAAAGAAACCTGAAAGAAATATTTTAGAAAATCTTGCTACAAACTGGCTTGTTTTTCTGCGTAAATAAATATTCTAACAAGGGATTGCATATATTTTATAAAAATAAAGGCTATTTTGAAACATTATTCTTAATATATGCTTACAATGCAATCACGCAAAAATAAAAAAAATAATTTTAAAAATTGGATGTTTTGCAACGTTTTTGACAGAATTCTCTGAAAAGGCGACCATGTTTCTTCCATACAAATTCAGTTGCCCGCCGGGCGTTCAGGAAGGAGGCCGTGTCGAATTTTTCAAAAAAAACCATTTTCGAATTACGTAAAATTGTATTACAGTTTAAAATATTTCAATAAAAAACTATGTACAAACTGCCAAATTATGTCATACTTTTGCTACACTATGGTACAGTTTTGACATTTTGTTGACGTTCAAGCAAAGATGTAATGCTATCGCAGATACGACATCGCACATTTTTTTTTTAATTTTATTGAAAATTAAGTCAATGAAAAAAATAATTTGGTTATATTTATTACCTATATTTTTTAATTGGCGATTAGGGTAAAAATCTGATTGGAACTTTCTCGGGTCGCGGAATCATATTTACTGTTTTTGTAATAAAAGGTGCTGTTTAATTAGGGTTTTACAATTATTTTAAGGGGTGATTCAGTCTGAAATTTTGAACAACTTTTCCCCATGAATGTATATCAAAATACGAATTGACATTATGCGTAATATATCGAACCACAGGCTATACTAGATCTATACTTGGCTAGGCAGGCAGGCTATAGTCGGCTATTTATCTATACTAATATTATAAAGAGGAAAGATTTGGTTGTTTGTTTGTTTGCATTACATGGCTCCGAAACTACTGGACCGATTTAAAAAAAACTTTCACGGTTGGAAAGGTACACTATCCCCGAGTGACATAGGCTTTGTGTGTACCAAGGGCGAAGACGGGATGGACTGCTAGTATAGTATAATGATATTAAAATAACAGTCAAAAAACTAAAAAAAAACTGCATTTTCATACAAAAGTGTGCAGCCGCCCGGGAAATTTGTATAGGAACCGATTTTTTCGGTGTTTTTACTGTTTTTAGGGTTTCGCTTGTCTGTCTGTCCGTAAGTCACAGCCAATTTGCTACGAAACAAAAATCAAATGTGTATATTTTCTGTCAGTGGAACACAAAACGTGTAGTTTGCCAAGTCACCGCTCGCGTAAAATACTATTTGATTGTATTTTTGAGAACGTCCTGTCTACTAAAGAATACTCAAGATTTGGCAAAATGTAATATATGTATGGAATATGTAAGGACAAATCACACTAATTAAGCTAGCCCCAAAGTAAGTTTTAAACTTGTATTATGGGATACTAACTCAATGATACTATATTTTATGATAAATACATACATAGATAAACACCCAAGACCCAGGAAAATTTGAAAAAGACTATTTTCTAACTTGCCCTGGCTGGGGCTCGAACCCAGAACCTCCGGATTAGTGGTCTAGCGTGTTAAAAATTACGCCACGGAGGTCGAATGGAAAGCAAACATTTTCTTTTCATATTTAATTATGTGTTCCTTAGGAAAAGTTGTTCAGTATCATGAACTGAATCCACCTTAAATTAGTTTTAGTACAGGGAGACGTTATATACTACAGCCGTGAATTTTTTAAGTGTCCATATACAACCGTTTAACTGACAAAGAGGGAAGACACATGATTCTACAAAAATTTGCAATCAAAAACCAAATATTTCACAAACGGATTGCTAAAACGAAAAAGGGTGTTCATAATCTTACAATATTTTTAAAAGACCTATTCAACGACGTCTCACACATTTTTTTTTTCAAGTTTTTATTACCACATATCCACGCCCATGCCCAATTACAGCTTTCTAGTACTAATAGTCTATGAGTAAAACTGGGGACAGACAGACAGACATGACGAAACTATAAGGGTTTCATGTTTACTACGGAACCCTAAAAAGCTGCGTGAAACGAAACAGATTCTCTATTCTAAGGGTTCTTTGTTATTTGCGCTTTAACAAATTTCAAAATACGAGTAATCAAAACCACTTGTGCAAATATTTCGCTCCACTTCGCATACGATAAATTCAAAAATTGATGGATGAATGACCGTGCTTTTACAGGTTAAGCAACTTCTAGCTTGGTCACAGTTAGGATGGGTAACCGTGCAATCTTAATGTTGTCCAAGTCAAAAATTGAGTTTCTTATGAATAAATTTCAGTTTTGTCTACCTACATAACTTGGCAGCTATTTAAATATCAATTGTTTTGTCGGAATTTGAACTTGGCATTTTTACATTTATGTTTTTGATGGGATAAAATAAACATCCAAGAACCAGGACAAATTAAAAAAGGTTATTTACCAACTTGCCCTGGCTGGGAATCGAACCCAGAACCTCCGAGTGACGGACTAGCGTGTTAAGGAATCGCCACGGAGGTCGACTAATAAATTGAAAAAGTAATAAATTTTACGCAAGATTCGAATAACTATAACTTGGATTTTTTAGAAAGTGCTATATGAATTTCACATATATTTAAACTCGCTTTTTAAATAAACGTCTTCCATTACGCACACTACTGTATTTTTGACTTTACTTTTTCTACTGATAGCCTGTCTACTAAAGTGTTAAGTACATTATAATGACGTCTGCCAAGGCCTTAATTCAGAAATAATAATTCAAACAAAATAATTCTTTGATTTGATTGATTTGAAAATTCCCGTAAGTCCCGTTTACACATTATTAACTCTATGTAACTTCATCTTGACATTTTTATCCCCCTAGCGGGAAAATTTTGCATATTTCAGAGCCAAATCCGACCACGTGGCTTTATGCATACGGTCCTTAAAGTAACTTAAATAAAAGTTAATGAACGTATATCCAAATCATGACATTTAGATACTTCTCCAAACAATTTTCAAAGACAAATATGTACCCGACTTACGTGGTAATCCACCTAAATTAATTTGTTTAAGAAACTGTGACACATTACAGTAATCGTTTGTTTACTTAACGTACCTAAGTTGACACCGGAAACGCCACAGTATAAATTATCATCATTAAAACCAACCTTGTATGCGCTTGATCAACTGGTTTGTGACTAAGATGTTACGTGGCTTAGGTGGTTTTATTTTATTATAATGCTTATTTTTCTTAGTTGGATTCCCTATTGATAGGTTTCGATCTTACTCTCTCTATCTCATCTTTGCGTTGAATTCCATGCTGTTTTGAAGCTCAAAGTGGGGTTTCTAGATTTTCGTTCTCCATTTTACAGGGTGTTAGGCATTTTGGCATCCTTTATTGCCACTTACTTAAATACAAATTATTGTTTAGTTTAGTGTTTCTTGACTTAGTAGATATGAGATCCATGTATCAAAAGTAAATACAGTAGTAGTAGAGATCTTATAGTTTCTAGCAGCATTAATGAACTGTCAGGTCCTCCAGTCTCGTACCGATACGTTAGCGCCTGTTTAACCTGCACTTTTTTTAAGCATAGCTCTATTAGAATCTATAACGGTATATAAATCTGCTGTCTGCAGGATGCATGAGGATAGGTAAGCAGAATTTACTATGGAATGGGTCCTTGTAGGTTGGTGACGAAAAATAGGCCGCCCTAGAACTCGATATTCATCTGATGATGTTCATAAGGTCTTTTTAGGGTTTATTTTATACTTCAAATATTTCGGAGTAGTGACCGGCGGATTTGGAATAAGTTGGATGTTGAAATTTTACTTTATTGATTCTGCAATTTTTAGGGTTCCGTACCCAAAGGGTGCAAACGGGACCCTATTACTGAGACTCCGCTGTCTGTCCGTCTGTCACAGGGCTCTATCTCTTGAACCGTAATAGCTAGACACTTGAAATTTTCACCGATTATGTATTACTGTAGCCGCTATAACAAAAAATACTAAAAATAAAAAAAAGTTAAAAATTAAAGGGGGTCGTCATAAAAAAACTTGTTTCTTCAGCGTTTTAAAACATGTTACAATGGTACGGAACCCTACATGTACGAGTCCGACTCGCACTTGCCCGTTTATTTAGTCTCCACTGCAGGAGCACAACCACTCTATACTACCAGTATACCAGTACTACACGTGTTCGGTCCAAACCTCGCATTTTTCATATTTGTCAAATCATCTAATCGTCGCGCCTGCGCGGCGCGACGATTAGATGATCATTTACATATTATAGTTCACGTTTTATATTCCATCAATTACATATTTTAGTTCACGTTTTACGCCACATCATCGCGGACGCGTTCTCATACAATTTGTACCATACAACAATAAACTAATTAACGTCATAACTTCTTTCAATTTACTATCATTAAAAGGTGTCCCAAACATCTTTTTGTTTTATTTGTTAAATTTACATTAATTGCGATAAATATACGTCCAAATAAACGTGGTTCAAACTTCATAATGTAATAAAAAAAAAACAATTCATAAGCATAGACAAAATAATTTATAGTTTCTAGCAGCAATAATGAACTGTCAGGCATTATTTTAAATACTTATCAGAATAAAATTTAAAAAAAAGAGTTTTTTTATAGACTCTTTTTATTTTAAATGATATTTAAAAGAACAATTTCGCTGATAGATCAGGAAATTTCGATTATAGACAAAGAGACAGATCGAAAGCCACTGCCAATCCCAATGTAGCCTGGAGGCCATATCGTTCTAAATAAGACTAAATCCTACTTAACTAAGCCTCGATATCCAATATAAGGTGATTTCTATTTAAGTTTGATGATGACGACAGTTATTAAAATGTAGGTGCATGATGACAAATGGTTGTTAACAATTATAAAACAAGTAAGTAATTATTGAAAAATATTTTTTAAAACAAGTTTTTATCTAAAAGAATGAACTAAACAGTTTAAAGTGCTCCTCAAGACGAATCAAATGAGCCGAGCCGAAACTCGTAGGGGTTTTGTTATTTTATCACAGAGATACCGTGGCCACCTTCCGGCTTCATCATGAGATCAGGTCATTGGTACTATGATATTGCATTGTCAGTTGTCTCCCAATTTACATTAGGTATGTCTCCCAATTTAGTAGGAGTAGCATGTGAAGTTTCAGCTCAATCGAATAATGGGAAGTCGGTCTAGTTTAGCTTGCAAGATTTGATTACGGACACAGACAACTGGACAGGTGAAACTAAAAAAAAGCTTGGAATCTTTTTGTAGAGATGAAATGGACAATGAAATAGTGATTATTCCTCAATGACAGGACTACAAGCTAAGATGTCGACTTAAAAAAATGCTTTGAACTATAAAACGCACCTATGGTACCTACACGGTGGTCGGTTTTTATAAAATGGTCTTGAAAGGGATCCTAATAACATTATAACACTCTTTTATCTTAAACAAAACGCATCAAAAACCGCCCCAGATGAAGTATTTGTAGCAATGATATTTTTTATTTCAATGTCTTTGATGTCTTTAACTGAATCGCTTCTGGTCGAAATACCAACAAAGGCATGGCGACATTTTTTGATGCACAACGAATTGTATTAGGAAATAGTCCAGTATTGGGGGCTGGGGCAGGGGACGGCCCCTAAATATGTTTGGCTGAGGAGCGGTGGCGCGAATCGTGGACAGATAGCGGGTCGCGTGTTTACGAAATATACTAGCATAATATTATATTACATAATACGATGTTCAGGACGAAGAAGATGAGTAAATGTGTGTAGTATGAGGATAGTTGAAGTGGAAGAAAGAGTGACAGGGGGACAATCATGGAGTATTTAGCCTATGGAGGACGCTTGCGGGCCCAGTGGCGCGCGCCAAGAGCCTGCTTGCCGAAGCAGGGTCATGATCTGACAGTTCACGTCTTCTGCTTCTAGGTTACATATCAAATGTCGCTCCTTGTAATAATTATAAACAATGCTTACTTGTTCAATTAAATGGTCTGGGAAGAATTCTACTAATTCAAGGTTCACAAAAGACGGAATTACTTTTCACATGTAAGCATTTTTAATATTTATTTATAAGTTTTAAAATCAGCAAAAAAACCCCTTAGCAAACGGTGCCGCCATATCCATGTTATTTACCTCTCTTTCACTCGCACTAGATTGTCAATGTAGGATGTCTATTTCATTTTAGATAATGAATTCAAGAACGGCGATAATGAAATAAGTATATCGATAAAAATAATGACGAAAAATTTTTCTTTGCATACATTATTCAGTTCTTTGAATTGTTCAACGAGCCATAGAGGGAGTTGACAGACGCTTACTTTTTTTTTAATTTTCAGAATTTTATAAGCCGCATGCAGCCAGTCGTCGATGCATGAAATTTGCTTATCTAGTCTCATTATCAGGGTCCCGAATGACGTGTTATGTAGTGGAATGTATAGGGAATGGGATGTCAAGTAAATTTTAAAGATTTCGAAAACGGCAAGAGATAAAGATTTGAGCCCAAAGAAAAAATAATAGGGTTCATGAATTTCTAGACAATATTTTTTAAATTTTTAATTTTTTTTTTCCGATTTGGAAATCTATGCAAGATGGTCCCGATTGATAGATTTGGATAAAACTATATGTGTGTGTGAGTAAATAACAAGGGGGTGGGTCTCGTCGTACACCTGGTAACAGCGAAGTTCCTTACTGCAAAATCGAAAGGTTTATGGACAGTTAACTTAATATGTAATTCATGTGCTGTAAAAAAATAATGTCCAGGCGCCATTTTGGATTTCACAAAAGGTTTAGATTAGGTCTCCCCAACCAAAAAAACCCTGGATACCGACTTTCATGCAGTTGAGAATTGGCGGCTATCTTGGATTAATGAAAAAACAAACAAAAAAGGCGATATTTTATAGTGATGGGTTGCTAGCCGCATCACCTATTAACATGATTTGCATTTTCACGCTTGACCTCGATCAGCTTTTACGGTCTGCACGGGAAGAAAAGCAGCTGGAAAAGGAAAACAAAATAGTGATGGGTTGCTAGCCACATCGCCCAATTAACATAATTTGTATTTTCACCCATTCCCTTGATTGGCTTTTACAAATTGCACGGAAAGAAAAGCAGCAGAAAAAATAATATAAAATAGTGATGGGTTGCTAGCCGCATCGCCTATTAACATGAATTTTCAAAATGACTAAAATGAGAGAAACATGAAAGAAAATATCGATATCGATATTTTTCACTCCGCGTATGATTCCTACTACCCTAGCAAATTATCGCTATACGTCACGAATTGTATCAACCAATGACAGCGGTGAAAATGCTTCCCCCCCGCACCAAATCTGCGTGCGTTCAGTTTCTTTAAGAAATGTGTCTTTGCGCTGCCATAGGCTGAATCGTCCTTGGGGACAATGGACATGACTCTCCTACAATCTATACAGAGACTCCTAAATTTTTTAAACATTTTTTCACGTTCAATGTGAACCAGATTGTTTAAAAAAAAGACCATTTATTGAGTCGCTGAAAACAAAATTACTAACATGTTAATCATTTAAAAAAAAGAACTTATTAGTATAGCTACGCCTTATCGACGCAACGCTGGTGTTGAAGAGGTCCAGATCTGAATCCTTTGTCAGCTTGCTGATGAGGCTGCTTGCACGCAGGTGATACGTTTTTTAAATAATTTTTAGTGCAAAAGCTACAAACTCCTAGCGTTTCGGAATGACCGCCACCGCTGGGAAAATACGCCGCAAGAAACCCAGTTCAGTATAGGTCTCTATGATGGGCTTTGTTGCATTACAGCTGGATTGATGTTAGGAATTCGGTACGCACCAATGTTCAAGAAGCTATAAATCAAGCACATAACTACGCTGATTGGAAGGTCGTCATACGACAAGCCACTCCTGATGATCACGATTCTCAGCCATGAGGATACGAAGAAGAAGAACAAGAAGGAGGAATAATGGAATTCGAAACATTTTGCGCCGATTCCAAATAATGCGATCGTAAGGAAGATTATGATGACGTTTAGGAGTATAAGGTTGAAAGTAGCACAAGACCATGGTAAATGGCATTGAGAGATAGGTTGAAGGTTGCGTATAATGATGATGATAATATTGACGTTACATCGCACTATAAAATGGTTTTATCTCAAGAAGATTGGGACAAAATATTTTTCAATAAAAAACAATTTCTGGGAGCAGTCAAAGTTCATAATTAAGACAAGCACACGGTTTGGACATGTATAAATTGAGTGGAGATGCAAGTAAGTATGTTACTTGTAAATATTTAGTTTTTACTGTTGTCCGCCGCGTTGTCTGCGTGGTTAGATGGTATTTGACAATCCCAGGGTAACCTCACATTTTTTCGGGGTCAATAGTATCTTATGTAAGTATTAATCTAGGTAATAGGCTATCTACATGCCAAATTTCACTCCAGTCTGTTTTAGCCGTTTTGCCGTAAAAGCAGAACAAACATCCATACAAACTTTTACATTTATAATATAAGTAGAATGTAACAGCACAAAATCTACTTAGTACTTACACATTTTTGGATGTAAGAGCACACAATCTACTTAGTACTTACACATTTTTGGATGTAAGAGCACACAATCTACTTAGTACTTACACATTTTCGGACGTAAGAGCACACAATCTACTTAGTACTTACACATTTTTGGATGTAAGAGCACACAATCTACTTAGTACTTACACATTTTTGGATGTAAGAGCACACAATCTACTTAGTACTTACACATTTTCGGACGTAAGAGCACACAATCTACTTAGTACTTACACATTTTTGGATGTAAGAGCACACAATCTACTTAGTACTTACACATTTTCGGACGTAAGAGCACACAATCTACTTAGTACTTACACATTTTTGGATGTAAGAGCACACAATCTACTTAGTACTTACACATTTTCGGACGTAAAAGCACACAATCTACTTAGTACTTACACATTTTCTAGGCATATAAAATATATTCTACGGTATTTGTGAAAAAGCTACACTGAATTATACGTGTGTGAACACTCTTCTTTTAATATGTGTATTGTACAAAAAACAGACCTTTAAAAACAATCGTACGCATCCACCATGAAAATTCTTATGGTTATCATGTGAACCATAGTGTTAAAATTTACAGGAAGCGATGGGAAATGATTTCCTCAGTTATTGTTATGGCGTTCCCATACAATAAAATACAGCAATTACAGGTATCCAGCATAAAATGAAGCAATCCGATTCTATTGAAATATCGTGTAATGTTTCATCTTTTTTAATGAGAACATTATGTACAGTCAGCAGCATATCAAGCTATCCTAATTTATTGTACATTTGCCGGTTTGCCATTGGATAAAGGTTGAAGGATAACATTTCCTGACATTGACTGTACTTATAGTCTTTTAATGACACATGTGTACAAGACATGGATACAAAAAAAGTAAGGCATTGTTTAATAAAAGTAGTTATTATTGTCCGTAACGTAACATTCTCATAATGTAAAGAAAAGTAAAGTCTGTAACGTGGTCTATGGGTCTCATAAAAAGGCTCAAGGTCTCTCAACGGGCTATGGAGTGGGCTATGCTCGGTGTGTCTCAATGTGATCGAATCAGAAATTAGGAAATTCGTAGGAGAACAAAAGTCACTGACATAACCCAGCAGATTAGGACTTACCTATAGCGCAACGAACCGATGAGCGATGGGGCAAAAAGGTTCGCGAATGGCGACCACCTACTGGCAAGCAAAGCGTAGGACACCTACCCACAAGGTGTTTAGACGACTTGAACAAGTCGGTGGAAAGCGCTGGATGCAGGCTGCTCTAGATCGGTTATTTGAAATGATAATGATAATGAAAGAAAATTATTTTCTTATTTATTATTTTGCTCTTGTTAGGACTTGATACGACATAACCGCTGCTACCTTTTCTTTTAGTTGATTACACGCACACTACGAACTAATAATGTCGGAAAACCTCAGCAATATCAACCATAAATATGTTAGGTTGGTAACTAAAAACTACGAACAATTCGTACCGTGCTCTAATACCAACCATAAAATAAAAAGAAAACAAAGGTTGCATTCCAATTTTAAATCACATCCATCCATCACTCATGGCTTGCACCAACAGCTGAATGCTTATTGTCCCGTAGCAGGCATCCGCGAATCCAATCTCGTGCTATTGTTTATCCGATGACAAATTCGGGAGATACACGCTTTTTTATATTTATTTAGTCCGTAATTGAATTCTAATTGGGCCGGTTTATACTCGTATTTACGGTACAATGCATTGGATTGAAATTGATTTAAATGCCGCCCGTGTTCGAATATGTTTTGTGAAATTCACGAATATAAATATTTAGATAGATCATATTAAACAATTTTTTTAGTATTAAGATTGTTTAATAATTTTATGAAATTATCTTCAAATATTTTTGATTTTCAATCAAGTTCAACTTAAAACACAGAATAAATGCTCAAAATAGAGTTGATTTTGTGCATCAACACTTAAATCTAACACTATCAAACCCTAACTATTTAATAAGATTAAGCATTTGTTTTTGTTGATTGTTTAAAGGTGACGTTACCCAAAATAAGGACATGTAATGTTTGTATCGCTTGTTGTTTACGAGAATAAAATGATATAATAAAATGATATTTATATATTATTTAGTAGTTTTTATGGTTCCGTACCCAACGGGTCCCTATTACTGTAACTCCGCTGTCTGTCCGTCGTTTTTAACTTGAACTTTATAATGGCATTAACTAGCTACTTGAAATTTACACCAATCATGTATTACTATGACCACAATAACAACAAATACTAAAAATAAAATAAAGTTAAAAATTAAAGGGGGTCGTCATACAAGAAACGTGTTTCTTCAGCGTTTTAAAACATTGTACGGTGGTACGGAACCCTTCATGTACGAGTCCGACTCGCACTTGCCCGTTTATTTATAGAAGTCAGAAGAAAAAATGGAAAATAGAACATTCAAATGAAGAAATAAATATGAATATGTGGCAAAAATATATGTGTGTGAGACAGAAAGAGAGGAAGAAAGATACAGAAAGACACGTGGACCTCAAATGACTGAAGAGTTATAAAAGAAAAAAAATTCGACATCAAATCAAATCTACAATTCTTTCAATTACACAGTTTATTTATTCCATCAATCTAAGTAGGTACCAACTTTGTTGATAACAAATAAATTCTAAATGACTACATGTATCTACTAAATAGTAAAACAAAAGAGAAAACAAGTTACAACATTCATTACGGAATCTCGACACCGCCATCAATTTTAAATAGCCCCAACCCCCGACTATCGCGTTCTTCAATCGCATGTATCGATTCGTTAACCGAGAATCGATTAAAAATAAACGCGACAAGACCATCGACACAGTACAACACTCAATTAAATGGTACAAGCTTATCGATACGATCCAGTTTTTGCATCGTATGTAAACAACCGTGCGAAGGTGAATTTACAATCGATTTTACGATCTGATGCATTATGTAATAACGATTAGCAATACAAAACCGAGCTTTTCTCGATTCTCGAGTGGCGCATCGAAATGCCAGATGTGATGTGTAAGTAAAAGTTGCCCTACAAGATGGATTGCGAGATGGTTTTTATTGCTGTGTAAATAGAGTTTAAATTAAATGTCAGTTACGTGGAAAGTGCGGGTGGTAACTTTCGAAATTTATAACTGATTAAATTGAAAAATTATTGGTTGTATATTGTCGATTATGCTCTTTATTAAAGGGCATTTGGACTTGAATTTTACTATTGAGGATTTATTTATAAATCATTAAGTTCACAAGTTACTTAAATGTAAACATGTCAATTGTATGCATGACATAATTAGTTTTTTTTATTTATTTAACTTTATTACAAAAAATGTAACAGGTGACGCAACCATACAGGTGGTGCTGATAAAAGCAAATTTTGAACGATTAGCACATTCTAGTTAAGTAACTATAAATCTGACAATCATTAAAAATATACTTACCTAAAACATATATTCACTACACATACATATAATGCCACCCTGTCGTCTCTTATAAAGAGGGATTAACTGACATGTAATTTAAAAAATATATTTCTTACAGATCATGTGTTTCACAAACTTTTGTCAGTCGCGATAGTTTGCCAGCTCTAATCGTATGCCTATAGATCAAATCTAAACTAGAAGGGCTTGACCTGAGCAAGGACTCGACCTGCACAAGGTTGCTGGAAAACGCTGGATGCGGGCCGCTTCCGATCGGGCGTTTTGGAAATCCTTGGGGAAGGCCTATGTCCAGCAGTGGACTTCCTGTGGCTGATATGATGATGATGAAACTAGAAGGGAGGCACGTAAAAAAAAAGATTTATATCATTTTTGTTTTTTTCTCTGTATTGTTGTATGTCCTTTCTTCATGGTGCAATAAAGAGTAATTGTATTGTATTGTATTTGTATTTTTCACGGTCGATTATGAGGCGCATCAAATAAACTGATATATTCTCACGACACTTCCATTCAGGTGGCTTAATGTTGGAGGCGGAAGCCAAGAATTCACAATAAAATTGACACCTACAATCCGGCTTAGCCGGCGGATCCAATCGGCCGGACCGGCTCGTCCCCGGCTTTCCGGTTAGCGTTTCTTTTGTCACCTAAGAGCCGTTTTATAATATCCTGTGGGTTTCTTCGTATAGTATTTTACTATTGTTAGTTATTATATTGTTAGCTATTATTGTTAGTTGTCTTATATGATATTATGTAGTTTTTGTAGTGGTATAATATATAAACGTCGTTGATGTGACGATATTTTCATTTAATCATTCAAGTTAAGGCCGTACCTGAATTTTCTGGGGTTATCTAGGGCATTAAGCAAAATTTTAAATGATATCTCCGTTTTCTTTGAAATGATTTTTTAAAATGGGGGCAGCACTGGACCCCGGAAAATTAAGTATGCCCTTAACATGTGAAGAATAAAAAAATCACCAACTAGACCCACGTCTTGAGTGCAATTTTTTATTCAGGAAGTCACATTGCGAATGATTTGCGCGAGTATTTTCCAAACGGGCGCATTTTTGAATTGATCGTACGCGTATAGTTTCTTGACCACTTGTAATTTTAAGATTTGTAGTGCACAAATGTCAAATCTTTCATGGAGAATCCGTTCCGTTGCACACTGCGTTTTTTATTTAAGTTGAAATCTTTTAGAAAACAATTGACTTTATTATATTTTCTACGTAAAACAATAACTTTTCGCTCACAGGACGGTTTCAAAAATACGATACAGTGCGTCGGAGCGCGAGCGGTGAGTTGGAAAACTACACGTTTTGTGTTTCCCTTACTCGTTCAATGAAAAATAGCACTCACTCACTCACGCACGCACATCAGTTCTGGAGTACAAAAACAGTACAAAAATAAAATATGGCATCCTAAATCATATATCAATATGATTTAGGATGCCATTTTTTATTTTTGTTGCTTACTACTAGGTTAATACTTCTAGGTAATATTTTTATGTTAATTACGGTTTCACACGTAGGTCAAAGATAAACTATAATTCTAATATAGTATAAAAACTCAACTCTTTGCTCAATAAAATCCAAAAACTAAATATTTTATCTCCAGGGTATCTACCATGGAAACATTCAGCTATATAGCCAGTCAGCTCACGTGCCACCAACTTCTTTCGTTCGTATCGCCCTTGCGAAAGTTACTCCTGAAATATCGGAAATTGCTACTTTTGTACGGGGAGCCAAGTATCGCTTAATGCGTTTTATATGGACGCTTAAGCACGCAAAGTTACTGAATGGCAATGAGATTAGTACAAAGAATGTCGATATCGTTTCGTTGATTAGGTAATAGTAGCCTTTTGTGAATTCGTACATTCTATTGTAAGTTTTAATAGCCGTGGCACGGTCAAATATCACATTGCTGGACACACTACTTCTATAGATGGACGTACATCAATTGTTCTTTCTATTGTGTCTGGTTAAGTGTCCAGCAATGTGATATATTAAATGCTCTAGACTATATAAAATTATGTATGCGCTATGCCACGGTTTTTTCAGAGACTGTAACAAGAGATATTTCAAAGAAGTCTGAATTAGTTAAACATCAGAGCAGCTTTACCTTAGTTACAATAAGTATCGGTAGACTTAACGTCAATAAAACATTAATTGTATATGCGCTGACCCTTAATCTTTTGATTAATATCTTGACGTGTGACGTCCGGTCCTCTCTTCACAGTCGTTTAATGAAGAATGTCGGTCTCCACGTCACCACCCACTTTATATACTTCCCCTTCCACGGAGTGATTGATGACGTAGCGGCGACGTCACAGCTATCTTGTTAGCCGCACGACTGATACGGGTGCAGTATTTAACGCAGTTACAAACAAAATGTATGATTAAGGGAATTGCTAGAGACATGCGAGAACCGGAATCTATTTAAGTATTATGTGAAATAAAAAAAATGTACAGTGTGCAACTAAGTTGAAGTTATTCGAAAATGTATTTCTATCGTTGTTTGATTCATACCATAATTATACCATGCATTTGTCATCATTTTCACAATAATGTGGATGATTGTTTGCACCATACTCTCGCATGCTGGTCTGGAATAGAGAGAGATAGAATAGAAAAAACGTGCCAGCTGCTTCTTCTCCCGGTCAGATCGTAAAAGCCGATCGAGGGAAAGTTGTATACATTTGTTGCACCTTAAATTTCACTTTCGTATATTGGCACACATGTCGATACGTGATTGGTTTTCAGTGCATCCAGTTCAATATATCGCGGTGCGTCATTGTAATCTTAATCGTTTATACATTTATTTCGTATTTAATAAAATATTGAGGCATACTGATGAATGTTATATTTTTTTTAACCATAACCCAAGTGATGACTACTTACTGTTTATCAAAGTGGCAGAAGGCCTTTCTTACTTATTTCATAAAAGCAACAGGGCGCACCTTTATCGGGCGGAGCATCGCTTGATTAATAAACGGCGTTGAAATTTTAATTAACCCGGGTAAAAGTCGGCGCTTTGTTTCGCAAATAGGGTGACGTATATGTAGAACTCTAACATCTACACTTTTCCTGTCTAAGAAATCTAAGGATTTTTAACATTTTCTTTCTTGAATTTATTATTAGACACCTCAGGTATCAGATTTTTCAAGATATCTAAAAGCATTTGCTTTAGCAATTATGTTCTGAAATTGTTATCCTGTACCACGTTGGGCGCCAAAATAACTTTATTATTTTGGCGCCCAACGTGGTACCATCTTTTTTTGTTAAATATAAGTACTTTACACTTGCTTGTGGCACAGGAAATCTTGAGGAAACCTTCACACTAGTTCACTGCTATGTGTAATAATGACTGTTGTCATTAGATGACAGTCATTAAGTTACGTTAGATGCCTTTAGGCAATGCGAAAAATCTGACACCAGTGTCATTACCAACACACTTGATATAAATGAATAATTAGGTAGGTATAATTATTCATCCATTTCTCATTCAATTTCATTTTAAAATTGAAGACGTACAAGAAATACTAAAACTTATAGCTTAGTCAAATTATATTAATTCATTTTATATACATAATATGAAGAAGAAGAAGAAAAGAAGAAGAAAGATACCAAGAAGAGCATTTATAGATCAAGTAAAGGTGAAAGTTGACGCCGTGTCGTATAGGGAGGTCAAAAGGATGGCTCAAGAGAGAGAGACATGGAAACTACTCCACCGACAAGAACGTAGTTCTTAAATTATAGATAGAGATGAAGTAGGATCCAAAAACCTCACTGGTAACCATTATTAATCTATAAAACAAAAACTTGATGCATCAATTATTATCAAAATAAACAACAACAAAACCATTTCAAATACAATCGCAGTCTGTATTTGAGCATTCCCATGACGTCACTCACAGTGAACAAAGCCCGAATTTTACCCGGGTAACCCGGTTAATTAAAATGTCAACGGCGTTTATTAATCAAAAAGGCGGTTGTCAAACGTTTAGATTTGGTCGGTTTATACATATTTTGACTGTTTTGTTAAGAATGGCTCTCTTTAATACTTTAATTTATGTATATAATGTGTTTTGACGAAGCTGTTGCGGAGTTTTGAATGTATTTTATCAAATTTGGTCCTAAAAATAATTTCAATAATGTTCAGTTTGTTAAAATTATAGTTTTGATAGCTACAAAAATATAGGCACTTTATTTGAAAATTCAATTTAGGTACCTAATTAAAGTTATTGAATTTTCAAATAAAGAAAACTATTATATTTAAATTTTTTGCTTAGAAGCAAAAAATTTTAATATAATAGTTTTTTTATACATAAAAACAAATCAAACCGAAAAAATTCTAAAATTGCTAATCTATTAAGTTTGGGACACCGTCATTTCAGCCGCATGACGTCCATTGCTAATCATTCGGCTTTTCCGAAATGATCCAAAAGATTTACAAAATAAAGCGGCCTGCATCCAGCGTTATTCTGCGTTGAGACACCATTAAACGGAAAATACATTTTAAACCTTTATCGTTGTTTAATACTCGCAATCAACAAATTTTAATATGCAATGTAAACTACTCGTCTCTTTATCTTATATGCGACTAACGAGATGCGCTGACCTACTTGCGACTTTGAATATCGCGTATCTTAATTGGACTTCATGCGACATAGGTATTACAATCGTCTTTGTAATTCGCGCACATTCCAGTTATGCAAGTGAGTCGTTAATTGAAAACTCTAGGATTTATTAGTTAAACGAACGAATGCTTAGATAATCCAGCAAAGCTGTCTGAAAGGCAAGGAAAGATCCTTGCGTTTTCCTTTTCCTTGCCTTGTCAACTCCTTCCATAATTGTGTCCTTCGCCATCCAATGTTCTTATATATCTTCTATCTTATCAATCAGAATTTAATAAAATGTGGTAAACGAGTACTGTCAGTGAGACGAAACCGCCACTGGTCTGGCGAAGAAAGAGACGTGGCGCCGACTGCTTTTCATTCCATTCAAATTGTATACAAAGAGCATGGAAATAGATTAAAAATTTTAACACACCGCACAGATGCTGCATGTCGCGATGTCATATCGATTGCGTGTGTTAAATATACAACATTACATGATGGCGCGACAGCAACAAATCCATATTTTATTAAGTTATTTAGTCGAAATGTTAAAAATCTAAGCTTTAAAAATCATTAGTAATAACTCTTATTTGCATAGTCATCAATATTTTACATCAAAACAACAAATGTTCGATGAATAATCTTGTTTACCGCTTCAGTCGGTGAACGACGGGTGGAGGGGAGTGCTTATAACGGCGTGTCGCCGCAGACGGAGCTCTCTTCTCGCTTGGCATCCGACAGGAACCCTTTTAGTGAATTTTTATTGTTTGTTGTAATAATTTTAAAATTAAATCATATTTATTTGAACGTAGCCGTTGGTTTCTAAGAGATAAAGAATATTGTAACGAAATATTAATTTTGTAGAATTTATTGAAAACAGATATTGAGAAGTTATTGTTAAATTGAACCTTTACCATTAAATTTAAGAATAAAAAAAAATCTAGTCTAGTAAATAACCTCGACTCTAACATCGGAAGTGGACAGTAAAACCATACAGCCCTAGCTAACTAATCCATTTTTTTTTCTTTAGATTTATTCCTGCATTTTGTTTGAAATTTGAATTTAATCAAATGACGTCCGCGCCATGTCTTTGCCTCCGCCATATCCAGTATGGCTTAGGCCTAATACAATGTTCAAGTTTTAAATTTTATTGGCTACCTTTTGTATTCTAACTTATCAGGAAAGCTTAGCGCAAAACAAAATAAGTAACAAACCTGCATTACGGAAAATAACATGACTTGAAAGTTAAAAATGTTTTACTGAAAGTAAAGTACAATTTTTAGTTTCCCTCAGCAGAACATCTAACATACAACGTAAACAAAGAAAGTTAATTTATACGCGGGAAAATATTAAAAAGCGCACCATAATGTCATTAGTATTGTGCCACGCATACCTCTTTTTACACAGTCCTTTCAGTTGCCTAGCCTGCTTTGTTAGCATTACCTTTTAGTTCTTTAGCGACATTTTAATATTTTATGAAACAGAGACTTTGCTTTTAACGTTCGCTAAATGGTAAAGCTTTTAGTATTTAAATTACGTGTTTAGAATTAAGACGGCCTGAAAAATGTTGCAGGATAAGATTTCATAATATAAAAGCTGGTCAATTGAGAGTGTGTTGTCAGGATTGCCAACTTTTTGAGTCATGCTGAGACCACGTTTTGTGCAACCAAATACAAAACGTCAGCGCAATTATATAGAAAAGGTATGTTTGGCGTTAATTTCCGTATTCATTAATTTTATAATTATCTCAGACTCGACAGAAGCACAGCGGCGACACTCCCTGTACGTGAGAGTTCGAACACCGGTGATCTTGAGCCGAAGCGCGTAACGCTAGGGTTGATACCGAACCGAAATGGAATATCGTACGGTGCGTGAGAGAGACGCGAACTAGGTGCTAACCCTCGGCCAGAGCGGTCGGCGATGGCTCGTTCCACGTCCCGCGCGCCTCTCAAGGCCCCCGCGCACATCCAGACACCCACACATAGCCGCAAGCGATTTTACGTGCACACATGCTGAAGTGTCGTTTCTTTTCGCGTAGTGTACCTATAAATTCTTTGACAGAAGTTCATTTTTAAAACAAATGCGAGATACAAATGCTGTGACGACAATCGTCACCACCTATTTTCGTACTCCGATCTTTCGCACAAATAGCACGCCACTGTTTTTCGCAACTCTGTTTTTTCGCATCATAGTTATCAAACCTCCGTCATTCACACCTTAGTTACGTACGCTACACATGTAGAGATCATCACACCTTCATGTATCAGTCCGACTCGCACTTGACCGATTTATTTGTCTTTATGAGACTCAGGGAGAAGAGAAGCAAGGAGTTGAAATATATAGTTAGATAGGTAGGTTAGTACCTACATGCTCAGAAAAAAAAGAAACCGTAACTTACAAAACAGAAAATGTATGCTGTAAGAAATCATAGCTCGCGACACGTAAACGATTGTTGTGGAACTATAGTGCGCAAGGTCAACCGATACCGGTACATGGACTGCATAATAATGCTAGATGAATATATTGTGACGTCATACGTCGCTGTTAGTTCTCACTCAGATTTTAATAATAACATGATGTGTTATTAGATCTCCAAGTTTTATTTTTATTTATTTACTTAATTCTAAGTATTTAAGTTTATTGCACAAATCTCATAGATGACAATAGGTCAAACTTAACGCTCTTCATCATGCCTTCACCAAATTAATATGGGACCATCTTGGTAGTAAAGGCTTTCAAATAAAAAAAGCATCATCACAACGTACGGATAAATCTATACTAATATTATAAAGCGGAAGAGTTTGTTTGTTTGTTTGTTTAAACGCGCTAATCTCAGGAACTTATGGTCCGATTTGAAATTTTTTTTTTTTTGTTGGGTAGTCCATTAATAGAGGAAGGCTTTAGGCTATATAACATTACGACAACCACGCGAACTAAGTCGCGGGCACAGCTAGTAAATAAATAAATATACACTTACAGACAAATCACACAGATCGAGCTAGTTCGAAAGAAAGTTCGAGATTTGTTTTTTGGGATACTAACTCAATGATATTAGGTATATTTTATGACAAATACATAACTATACATCGTGTTAATGAAAGAACGCAAAACCTCTCAGATAGTACCTCAACCCATGTAACTAAACATCTTTTGTTCAACAACTTTCACGAAAGTAAAAAGAAAGTTTGAATTTTCATACAAACTGATCAGCTGATCGAGTCAATTTGTATGAAAATTCAAATTTTTTTTGGATTTCGCGAAAGTTTTTGAACAAAAGTTATTCAGTTACATGGGCTGAGGTACCATCTGAAAGGTTTTGCGTTCTTTCATTAACACGATGTATAGAAAAACATCTAAGACCCAGGACAATCTGTAAAAGATAATTTTCCACCTTGACCTGAACGGGGATCGAACCCGGAACCTCCGGCTCGACAGCTTGGCATGGTGACCACTAAGCCACAGAGGTCGCCAAAAGGATATAATTGATAACTTCCTTTTTTAAAGTCGCTTAAAAATATTCTCGAACGATTTTAAACCAACAAAAGCGACTTCAATTTCACTTCACCAAAACTCACTTTCTGAATGCAAATGCTTGGTTTCTTGACAAAAACATCAAAATCAATACTGTGTGCATAGAATATTAAAAGAGTTCCCTTGATTTCTCGAGGATCCTATTATCAGATCTTTACCTGGTGCGGCTGCTCTACGGAAAAACAAAGTAACTGACATTTTTTTCAAAATCAGTTTTTTTAAAGTTTTGGCTTTTTTTTTATGTTATAGGGCGGCAAACGAACAAGCGGGTCACCTGATGGTAAGTGATCACCACTGTCCATGGACAACTTTAAAGTCACTTAATAAACGGGCAAGTGCCAGTTGGACTCGTACATGAAGGGTTCCGTACCTCCGTACAATGTTTTAAAATGCTGGAAAAACACGTTTCTTGTAGGTATGACGACCCCCTTTGATTTTTAACTTTGTCTTATTTTTGGTATTTGTTGTTATAGCGGCCATAATATTACATAATCTGTGAAAATTTCAAGTATCTGGTTAATGCCATTATAAAGATCTCGTTAGAAACGCTGAAAAACACGTTTTTTGTATGACGACCCCCTTTAATTTTTTTTATTTTTAGTATTTGTTGTTATAGCGGCTACAGTAATACATAATCGGTGAAAATTTCAAGTATCTAGCTATTACGGTTCAAGAGATAGAGCCCTGTGACAGACGGACAGACAGCGGAGTCTCAGTAATAGGGTCCCGTTTGCACTCTTTGGGTACGGAACCCTAAAAATTGCAGAATCAACAAAGTAAAATTTCAACATCCAACTAATTCCAAATCCGCCGGTCACTACTCCGAAATATTTGAAGTATAAAATAAACCTCGTACATCACTGATCCATCGACGAGATAGCGATCATCGGGCGAACGTTCAATACCCTAATACCGGTAATGGTAGACTACGTTCGATTTTCCGAATCGTTTGCGTCGAGCGCGAGATAACGAGAAACGTCGCGAATATCGTTTTATGTTCGTGGTAGTACGCGATAGAACTTCGGTTTAATGTTTTAGAAAATCTGGGTAAAGTCTCAATCTAGGTAAAGTTCTAATCTAGCGCTGCATAGATTTTAAACTTTGACCTAAATTACAATCATGTTTGTTTTCGTAAAGTTTGATCCACTTCCTGATTTATGGTTGACCTAAAATTATGTAGAAATATGTAAATGACATGGTAGGCTGTAGTAGGAACTCAGCAACGTAAAAACCGAGTTTGGGCTCTTTTGATATTTTGTACAGACAATTACTTTGGTCTTTCAATAAAAGCTTTTTAAAAATCTATAACTATTATAAATATATTTTTTTTAACTTTATAATTATTGTTTGATATCACAATATAATTAAGTTAAATGACTCTTATATGTAATCGTTTCACTTAATTTATTTATTTCACAACAAAACATTGTTGTGTTACCATTTATTATTTTTCAGTCGAATCTGGTTGATTGGAACCTAGAGATTGCCTTAATGGCGATAACGCCGCCTATAGTACAACTACTAATTATTTTTAATGTTAATTTTGTTTGGCAGACTACTGGTTATAAAGGCTGAAAGATTCTCTATGAACAGTCCCAATACAGGTACGTACAATCCCTGAATATGAAAGTTGGCTCGTGGTGGCTTTGGTAGAATCAGGTAGTAAAGTTGTACATAAGAACATACCTGTACCTAATAGGGGCTGTTTATAGATAAACTTTCAGCGTTTATAAAATAACGGAAGTCTGCCACTACACCACTTACATAAAGTAAGTTTATTATTTTGAAATATCTCTATACAAAGAAACACAATATACCAATGGTTCTACACCAACCATAAACTGTCCCTTCAACTGCAGTCGGTTGTAAAAGCTAACAAAATAGTGTACTTAGTTGCAATTTAATTCGAACTTAGTTGGAAGCGTTACAGAGTTTGGAGTACGTACCAGGAAAGTTGTCTGCAGGGGAGCGAGACTGTCATCCCGTATCTGAAACAATTCAATGTATTTTGTTAGCGGAAACAGTTATGTTTGAAAAGCGCTGGAAATTTAGCACTTACAATAAAAATATAGTAAGTTTAATTGAAAATGTAATATTATTTTAAGTTAATAATAGAAATGCCGATGAAAAACTATAATATAAATGCCAAAGAATAAAAAAAAAGTCGGTATTTCCAAACACAAGTGGCAATTCGTGTGGAAATCTCGAATTCCTTGTTATGTTTATTGACCATTATTTAAATATCCTTATACTATAGTGATCTAGGTATAGCCTGTAGTTCGTCTTATTACACACATGTCCCTTTCACATTGTATACTATCACGTCTTCATTAATTACTGGAAAGACAGAGCCATAACATCCAAAAGCCACGTTCAAATAGTGACATGTTGCTTTTTAGGGTGCCGTACCCGAAGGATGCAAACGAGACCCTAATACTGAGACTCCGCTGTCTGTCCATCTATCCGTCTGTCCGTCTGTCCGTCTGTCCGTCTGTCCGTCTGTCTGTCCGTCTGTCTGTCCGTCTGTCACAGGGCTCTATCTCTTTAACCGTAATAGCTAGACACTTGAAATTTTCACCGATTATGTGTTACTGTAGCCGCTAGAACAACAAATACTAAAAATTAAAAGGGGTCGTCATACAAAAAACGTGTTTATTCAGCGTTTTAAAACATTGTAGGAGGTACGGAACCCTTCATGTACGAGTTCGACTCGCACTTGCCCGTTTATTGTATTATATTTACCTTACACTTCACACCCTCGATACTTAAAAATAGTTATAAAGCATGATTACCTTTTTCGTATTAAAAAATTCAGTCGTACCGATAACAATTGCTAGTTTTGTCAAAGACTGTGTCGTCCTAACCTTTACAGGGTTAACCACCCTTCAATCGACTCAGCCGTGGTTAGAATTTTAACTTGCAACACAAATAGGGTAAAAAAGTTAGACAAACTTTTTGGAGCTCTGGCCGCTTAGGTAAATAAAAATTTTAGATTTTGTCTGCTGCATACTAATACTAGGCCGACTATAGAAACGGTCTAAATCGTTATTTAGGTCGATTTTGGGATTATACGATTTCAATCGAAAATATTTTATTTTCTTTACATCCAAGGAATTTGAAAACATGGTATTACTCTGAACATTTTGGATTTAAAATTGTTGTTACTTTGTTGTGTTTTGCTGTCATTCCCGTCACACTACCCTCTTCCACTTCATAGCTGAAGAGGTCAGGTGGATTTAAATCAATAGATAAACAATGAAAAGTGCTCCTCAAGACAAATCAACTGAGCCTAAACTCGGTGTGGTAATGTTGTTTTATCACAGAGATGTCGTGGGCATCTTCCGGCTTCATCATGAGATCAGGTAATTGGTACCATAATATTACATTGTCACCCAACTTACATATGTTTGTGATGTTTTAGCTCAATCGAATAATGGGAAGTGGGTCTAATTTAGGTTGCAACATTTGATTACGGACACACAGACAACGGGACAGGTGAAACTTAATAAAAGCTCGTTTGCTGAATAGTCCATCAGCTATATAATATAGTCTTGAATGTAAGACATTTTGCTCTATAACCATTTTGATTTTTAGGCAACATGATCAGGAATAATTTCCTAATTTTTAAGATAATTATGTTCTGTTTTTTACTTTTGTGCAATAAAGGGTATTGTATTGTAATAAAATTTTGCCTAGCTGTATGTATTTGCCACATATGAACCACGTTAAGCTTTCACAACTCTTGTTTCTTCTAAGACAAACATTATTTTACATAGTTATCACACTACATACTATAATAACTTTGCTTCCCACCCTCTTTGATTACAGTAGCTTATTAAAATATTAATATATCCAGCCATGATGTAAACAATAAGTTGAGCATGCATCTTACAAGTGGGCTGAGCTGAGCGGACCGCTCATTATGCGAGCAGGCGTGCAAAAACCGAGACAGGATGTGCAAGGTATACGTATGTACGTATGCTGCGAAGGTACCTGGCTCATTAAAGCAAGCAGAAAAATCTAACAACAGTCTTCTTAGAGATAGCTTATTTGCCTTGCTTATTTTTTAGGAGAGGAGGAGTTGGTCGCGTATGCAAAATGCTGATTGAAATAAGGAAATTCAACCTCGACTTTCAGCTAAGCGGTGTCTTAGTTAGCGATTTCTTTTTCTTACTAGTTTATCTTACTATTGTAAACGTTTTTCTAAATTAACCCCCCTCCCCCTATCGCTATGAGGTAATATTATGTGGATGACCCTTAAGGAGACCCTCGGAGAATAGTGTAGTATCCAGGGTCAAAAATAAATTAGGTATTTTGTAATGATAAGAGAATACCTAAAACGTCACAAAATAATGTCACTTGTCATTCATCATATCCATTTTAAACGTGATTTTAGATATATTAATTACGAAAAACTTATATTAAGAACGCTATTTGACTCCAAGAAACTATGATATCACGCCGTGCGTTTTTCATAGAAATCCCATATAAAATATTTGTTTTGACGTTTAGAAAAAAAGCATCTGTTTTGACTTGTTGGCTTGGCAACAAGCGGATTTCGGTCGTTCAACTGTACCGCTTAGCGACAAGTTATGCTAACATTTTTTATCAAAACCTCATTCAATATGGCTCTAGCACTATATTATGGCTTATACACACACCCATTTGTTTGAAAGCCCATTCAACGGGTTGACTTATAAAAATGATATCGTTATTATCACGCTCAACAATGGGGGCTCACCTTTCGACATTGTGAAACACATTTTAGGGTTCGGC
Organism: Acrobasis repandana; assembly: GCA_963576875.1. NCBI lineage: Eukaryota > Metazoa > Arthropoda > Insecta > Lepidoptera > Pyralidae > Acrobasis > Acrobasis repandana. The sequence continues at coordinate 21,855,191 of OY756216.1, forward strand.
AGAGATAAATCACAAACTTTTTGTTCTACTGTTGTCTAAAAACCGTTTTCAATTTGAGTAGCAAATTACTTTGTTATTTCAAATTAAATCAAGGAATATAAAACCAACTTTGAGCAAAGCTGAGCCAGCTAGAGGTCGCTATTCTGTTCTTACCTTAATCTGCAAAAACTGTTTTTTTTTTTATGATGTATGGAGAAATATGTATTTCATATGGCAACAACAGACTCACCATTGTTTCATTACCATTTGTTGTCGCCATTGTTAACAATATAAGATTCTATAGTTTTAAATAACTGAACAGTGCCGAAACAAAAAAAAAATAATAGGAAATCTTTTAAGCTAAATAAATATCAAACAAATTTTTCGTTGCTTTTAAAATAAAGTGTAAAGTTAAGTAACATTTAAACCTAAAATAAATTGAGTAAAATATGACTTATTTTTAAATGTGTGATATAATAAGATACGGAACTCATTTTGTTGTATAGTTCACACTTGGCTGGTCTAATGTCCTTTTGTCACGTCAGCTAATGAAGTATTCGCTATTATTTCGTAGTGCTACATTCCCACGCCTTTGCTGGAGATTAAAGGGCTGTCGCTAAAAAGGTTGGTCGCTCGAAAACAATGACTTTTTAGTTTGACGTTGGTTTTTTTTTAGGGAATATTTTTTTTTCACTACAACTCACAGGACATTTTGAAGCACGTCGTTGTCCAACTTGCCCTGGCTAGGGATCCTACCCAGAACCTTCGGATTGGCGGACTGGCATGTTAACCACTACACTACGGATGACGTCTAATAAGTTAATAGATGTAATTAAACTTTCTTCGGATGGATAGTGGTTTAAACCAAGCAGTTCGTACTTTAAAATAAGACTGTTCTAGATTTACGATATGACATTAACATGAATTGACGTCCAGATTTGTCATCCATCATTTAAAAAATGTTTGAAACTAGGTAAAAAAACCTGTTGTCTCACTTTTTGCGAGTGTAACCACAATTCCTTTGTTCAATATTGCGTAGGTTTACATATTTTACTGCGGTTTTTGCACGACTCTGACATCATGTTATAATACCTTCTCGTAACTAAATACATGAATCATTGTGGTTAAATAAATGATAATCATACTGTAGTATTCACATTGTAAACCATTTTATGAATGAAACAATTAATTAAATTAATTTCCTAGTTCAGCAGTGAACTGACACAGACTGGTAAATAGTAAGAAGTGCGGTGTAATATTTTTTTGAATTCTTACCATCACACTAGACGTGCCTTGTCTGTTGGGTCTAGGCTCTGTCTGCACCGTTAGGGATAAAAACATGTAAATGTATCAGTAACAATTAATTTATTATTACCATTAATTCGTTGAAAATTGAACGTAATATTGTTTTACATGCTTTGATTTATATCCTCACATAGAAAATAGGACTATACTCATAGATTTTAGAAAAACCTACGAGAAGTACGGAACCTACTTGACCTCTTTGGATTTTAACGCGAGTTTTACTCGCACTTGACCAGTTTATTTATTGTTAAAACGCATCGGTGCGTGTTTCGGCACTGTGTTACCAGTTTCTTAAATCAAAAATCCAAAGAACAAGGAACCATTGATTCAAGCATCAAATCAATTTAAGGCCGTACCTGAATTATCCGGGGTCCAGTGCTGCCCCCATTTAAAATAAATCATTTCAAAGAAAACGGAGACATTATTTAAAATTTTGCTACTACCAAGTCCTAGATAACCCTTCAAAATATTTTATGAACTACTGTTCACAGTTTATAATGAGAACGTTAAGCTTTACTACGCACATTAGCCAAAAGTGGCCGTTTTTCGTAAATGTGCGTAGTAAAGCTTAACGTTCTCACTTTAAACTGTAAACAGTAGTTCATAAAATACTTTGAAGGGTTACGAGTATCTAGGACTTGGTAGTAGCAAAATTTTAAATGATGTCTCCGTTTTCTTTGAAATGATTTATTTTAAATGGGGGCAGCACTGGACCCCGGAAAATTCAGGTACGGCCTTAATCCAAAATTGTCAAGTAACAAGCATCCTTTTATAAAAGACAATAAATACCGGAACTCTTTCTTCCTGATAAAATATAAACATCCTAAAGTCTCTCCGGAACAGTTAGTATCTTATCAGGAAGAAGTGGGCTTGTTAAATCGAAGATGTGGTTTTATTTATCAGGCCGTTATGGTTACGGTCTCTTCATAGACAAAAAAATCAGTCAAGTGTGAGTCGGAATCGTACATTACATACATAATCGATGAAAATTTCAAGTGTTTATATACCTAGCTAGATATTACGGTTCAAGAGATAGAACCCTGTGACAGACGGATGGACAGACTGATAGACAGAGGAGTCTCAGTAATAGGGTCCCGTTGGCACCTTTTGGCCACGGAATCCTAAAATACATAAATTTTTAAGATCGACTTAAAAATCGAAATATGCAAATGTGATAAACTTGGGCCTTCTGTGAAAATATTTTTCTACAATTTTAACGTTAAAATTGTCAATTAGAAAGTTTAAGGTCGATTTTATTATTTTAATAAAAAATAAACGATATGTGGCTTGGTTTGTGTTAGCAAGTTTGTTATAATAAGAATTTGGAAATAAATAATATGTAGTAACTACATTCATGACACTGGAAATAAAAATGATGAATTATTTTTATTTTTTTATTTTTATTCTTATTTTTTCCTTAAGTTCTTAAAAGTTAAGAGACATATAATACAAGATAAGTGTTATAAAATATAGTTTTAAAAACTAAAACCCGAATACGGAAGATTCATGCTAATGTGCTAATTAAACCCTTTTGTTTTCATACCATATCTATCCGTTATGTTATAATTCCATGTATTTTATTTTTTAGTTCATTACTTTATGGCATGGCCTATAGAGGCCGCCATATTGAATTTACTGCACTACACCTCGTATCGGATGTAGGTCCTAGCTAGCCTAGCTGTACCTACCCGTAATAAATCAAACCACGGTTTATACTAGATCATTATACTATTATATACCGAAATTAAAATACAGCCAAAAAACAAAGAAAAATTCGGCATTTCCATACAATTTGTATGGGAATGTCGAAATTTGCTTTTGTGTTTTGACTGTTATTTTAATTTCATTATACTTTAGTGATCTAGTATAGCCCGTGGTTCGATTTATTACGGATATTCTTCCCTATATCAATGGCATACAAAAGTGTATTAGGCGAGATGGAATACCCTTAATCGAATTCTGTGGTTTATCCGGCCGTTAAGATGCGTAATGTCACCAATAAAATCAAACGAGCCCGAGATAAAAATAAGGCTGTCGCGAGGAGTGCTGTTTTGTCTTCTAAACAACGCTTGGGGATTTCCTGATAATTTAGAAGCAATGTACTTATAAACAACTATAGATTTTTTGTTTCCGATCGAGAGAATGGGGGATAATCGGAATCATGTTAATCTGTTATTGTTTCACATTACTCTCTACATCGCACCACCTTATTTTTCAACACAATTCCTGTCACCGAAAGCTAGCCTGTAAGAGATTGCCTTGGCGATAAGGCCATCTATTGTATACCTATACTGTACATATTTTGGAATATTATTTAAATGTTTCTTTTTTGGTGCAGTAAAGTGTTAATTACTATCTCAATTTTGATTCCCATTTTCCATCTTAAACCCACCACCACGCTAAGCATGGCCTTTGCCTCTTGCGGCCCTGATTGTCAACTCGTGAACGGGTGCCGCCAATAGGGACTGGTCAGCTCGAAACTTCGCGAAACTTGATTTTGCGGAGTTGTTTCTTTGGCCCCAGTTCTATTTTTAAAATATGGCGGCGTGAATTAAATTTCAAACAATGAAATCTGGTTACTTACCGATAAAATGTTATTTCTTTACACTTTACCGTGTTCCTTGAATTATTTTTACAGTATTTTAACACACACCAAGGCATTTTTAATAGTATTTACCATGTATTCGTATGGTTTTCGCTTACGAACTGTCGAAAGTATTAGGCGTATAAGAGCTAGCAAGCGACTAATTGAAGTTTATTTATTTTATTTTTATTTCTTTGGGAAACAAACAATAGCCTTGTACAGATAGATTTCACTCAATAACTTAAACATAAATTAGTAAAGTTCCCACTTATAACTAACTCATAATGTTTTGAGCAGTATACGTTACTGAGACTACAGAAAAGAATACAAAGAATATAGTGATACAATTTAGAAAACAGCAAATGTAAGGAGTCCGACAAAAATAAATAATAATAATAAAGCGACACATTTTACAGATTTTTTGTTGACATTATTCTTCTTAGCCCATTTCTAAATGAGGAAGGATATGCTATTTATGGAGATAGCTTCAACTAAAAAGGGACTAAACAGTGATATGTGGTGTGTTCTTTAGTTTTACATAGTAGGTAGCTCTTTGCTTACACGTTGACAAAATCCGATTAATTAAAAATGCAATTTATTTTATTTCCCTATCTCACCAAAGCGTTTCTAATTAAAAGTATCGTCTAACTAGCCAGACGTCACAAATTAGCATCAGGCAAACTGCATCCCGCAGGGGGAAGGGAATTACACAGACCCGGGATTCCCAAGGGCCTGAAGCGGGAAAGTTAATCAAATCAGAGGTCAGGCGTTACGTGATGGTTGTTCAGAATGATTACGTTTTGTATCTAGAGGAGACAAAAATAAAATGAAATCAGCAATTTTCTTTAAAAACTATAAAATCTTTATACCATTTTTAGGGTTCCGTACCCAAGGAGTGCAAACGGGACCCTATTACTGAGACTCCGCTGTCTGTCCGTCTGTCTGTCCATCTGTCACAGGGCTCTATCTCTTGAACCGTAATAGCTAGACACTTGAAATTTTTACCGATAATGTATTCCTGTGGCCGCTATAACAACAAATATTGAAAATAAAAGAAAGTTAAAAATTAAAGGGCCGCCATACAAAAAAACCGGCCAAGTGCGAGTCGGACTCGCGCACCGAGGGTTCCGTACAAACCTGCAAGGTTTACAAAGTTCGTTTATTACGACAAGTAAGTTTAAAATTATTAAAAAAATATATATTATGTGATGTAACTAAAAATTTATGGTTTTCGTAATTTTTCCTTTATCTATGCTATAAGACGTTGCTTCGTACCAAATTTCAAGATTCTGAGTTCACGGGAAGCATCCTGTAGGTTTTGATTCCCTTGCAAGTGTCGAAAATTTGCGGCATAAACGGCTGTATCTTTTGATTGCGTTGGCTTAGAAGTTTGATTTTTTCACAGCTTCAAGGGACAGTAGACCTGAGTAATTGATATAAATTTCAGCTTCATACCTCCACGCGTTCCTGAGAAAAAGGGTCTTGACAGACGGACGGACGGACGGACAGACGGACAACAAAGTGATCCTATAAGGGTTCCGTTTTTTCCTTTTGAGGTACGGAACCCTAAAAAGTGTTTTTTCAACGTTTTTAACTAGATCTTTATAATAGCATTAACTAGATACTTGAAATTATTTACTTGAACTTTAGCGTTTTAAAACATTGTAAGGAGGTACGGAACCCTTCATGTACGAGTCCGATTCGCACTTGCCCGTTTATTATATTACATTTAAAGAAAATAAAATTTGGAGCAACGAAGGTTGTTTAACATTATTCTTTTTTTTTCAATTTTACTAGGTACCTGTGCTATTAAAATCGTGCATAACATCGATAAAATAAAACTAGACTTTTCGGGGGGAATATAACATTTCTATTCCATTTAAGGTTCTGAGCGCTTAATGTGTTTCTGCAAATAAAACAAGCGTTTAATATCCGGAAAAAATTATTACGTAAATTTAACACGAAGAAAAAAAAACAGCGTCACGAGACGAGAGTGGACGAAATGGGTTGATGAAATGTCGCGGGTCGCAATGGATGAGAGCAGCACGGGACCGAGATAGGTGACGTCAACAAAGAGAGGCTCAGCAGTGGGCAGAGGAGGGTTGAACAGTGAGCCGCGCTGAGATAATGATGATGATGATAAATTTAACAAGTGTTTTTTTTAAATTATAATTTTAAGCTACATACATACATAATTACATTAGTATGGAAACATTAAGTATATGAAAATTATACAAAAGATGCGAAAAATCTCATCTCAAAACATCAGCGTGACAATAATATTTTCGCGAGGTCTATTTTCAAAGTCTGACATTTTGTCGTCGACAAAAGTCATCGAAATAAAAACGGCAAACAGCGAAACGAAACGCCATCATTTGTTAACCCTCAAGAGCAAAACATCGGCACGTCCGAAATATTTTTGACCTAATCAGGCAAGTTTGTGATCCGGATAAATCCGGGCCGATCCCGTCCGGTTGCTCCGTCCGGACACGGAACTAATGTCGCGGCCGCCGGACAAATAGTCCGTAGGATTACAACGCCTTGATTAACTAAGCTAAGTGGCTACTGTTTTGTTATGCACCCCTGGTACATCCAGCGAGATTGGATTATTTGTATTTTAACCAACTAGGTACGTGGGAGGGATAATGTTTTTGTCTAGCCTGTATAATATATAAGCTGTTTCATATACAACAAGGCTCGTAATGCGAAGTGTAAATATGTATATATGTGTTTTATTTTGAGTGGAAAACATCTTACAGTATACTTTTTTGATGCATTTAATCTCTCCAATCATACTTAAACGAACATTTTCAGGGAAAAAAATAACCTTGGAAATTCTAAAATATTAGAATAAACGGGCAAGTGCGAGTCGGACTCGTACATGAAGGGTTCCGTACCTCCGTGCAATGTTTTAAAGCGCTGAAGAAACACGTTTCTTGTATGACGACCCCCTTTAATTTTTAACTTTATCTTATTTTTAGTATTTGTTGTTATATTGGTCATAGTAATACATAATCGGTGAAAATTTCAAGTGTCTAGGTAATTCCATTATAAAGATCTAGTTAAAAACGCTGAAAAAAACACGTTTCTTGTATGACGACCCCCTTTAATTTTAACTTTTTTTATTTTTAGTATTTGTTGTTATAGCGGCCATAGTAATACATAATCGGTGAAAATTTCAAGTGTCTAGCTATTACGGTTCAAGAGATAAAGCCCTTGACAGACGGACAGACAGACGGACAGACCGACGGACAGACGGACAGACAGCGGAGTCTCAGTAATAGGGTCCCGTTTGCACCCTTTGGGTACGGAACCCTAAAACGAAAGATAGTATGTACCTCTATGTTTGTTGCGCTTTCGAGCCAAAACAGAAACTATGTAGTTAGCTTAATAACAAGATAAATAAACACATACGATACTTTTTACCATTTGAGCAACAGCTAGTATTTTTTTTATAAATTAGAAATAAATTGCAAATGAATGGACTCTAAATAAATACCAAACGTTGGTCCGTCATAAAACAATAATACTGAAGATTTTCCTGTAACGTAACTAAAGTATGGTTCTTAAAAATATTTAGGGCTAGGTTTTAAAAAATTGCAACATTAGTGACTACAAATTGACTGACTGGCGTATTCATATAGACTGGACAGACAAAAATTGCAAAAAAGTTTATAAGCTGGTTAAAACAATTTGAGATTTTTTTTAACAGCCAGCCCAAAAATCATTTTGGGAATTTGCTACCTGATCTATTGTAAATTCTTAAGGACGAAATGAAAAACAGGAGCTGGATTGTATCTTAAATAGGGTGTCGGATGCTAGCTCACGCCTCGAGACGCTGCCAAGATCCCGACTCGACCCGACACTGCTGTATTGAATTAAATACCTCTTTGAGACGATCCTCAGGCTTACATTTGTGTAGGTATATAGGTATATGTACTTTGAATAGTGTTAAATAACGTAAACAAAACGCAAACAAGAAAGAAAACAAAACGCAACTCCTACGCGGGCAACACCGGGGGAATTACTTCATATTCAAAAGTAATGAATAACATTTTTTTGTCTACTTCAACCTTTTTAACGGCTCAAACAACCACAACTTTGTAATCTTCTTCTTGCATAAAATCAGTCCTATGTATACAGTTCATTTCATTTTACTTCCCAGTGTAGTTAACTTATATATAATCAGTAGTTAGCAGATAGGGATGTCTCATTTTTTCAAAATAGGCTCATTCCAAAAAATCCATGCAGCCAAAGAGTACATCGATGCCCTAATGTCAATTCTGTGAGCTTTGAAAAATATTTTCTACCTTTTACGACACAATACCCTTTATTGCACAAAAGAAAAATACAGAACATAATTATCTCAAAAACTAGGAAACGCGTAAAAGGAGGCCTAATCGCTAAGTAACTTCTCCCAGACAAACTTAAATAGAAAACGTGATGAGAAATTAGGTAGTGCGGGATGGTAAATATAATAAACATATATACTTAGGTATATATAATAATTATAGTAACTAAGTGGAAACTAGGGAAGGAGATCAATCTTTCATTAAAATATCAAATGTGATTTTACTTAGGATTTGAAGCCGAAGCGGCTAGAATTTGGCTTTTACCTTTCGATAAACCAATTAAAAACAATATTAACTATTGACTGGGCACATACTCTCCCTTTACCTACCAGGGTGAAGGGTTAATCGGTATCGAACTTACGAAAATAAAATTTAAGGACAATGCTGAAATTTTCCTGTGAGCAAACATTGCTCACAGGAAAATTTCAGAATTGTCCTTAAATTTTATTTTCGTCAGGGTGCTACTACGAGTACTACGTCAATCGTTTCGATTCCGCCATTAAAGTGCCCGTATCACAGATTACGAATATCCTGCGGTAGGGAGTTGATGAATCACTGAGCTCTTGACGAATTGGGTTGGGAGGTAACGTCACGTGGGATGGCCAGTGCCACTGTACAAAAAAGTAGCATCTGTATTGCCGGTCTTTTGACAGGATGTATAATTTTAAAGCCCTCAGAACAATAAAAACCAATTAAAGCCAATGCCTTTGCGAAATAAACTGTCAAAGTCGAAAGATTGACAGATCTAAAAGTTTTAGTTCCCTCTAAGATCGCAGTTCAATGTCAGATTTTTCACGGACTTATTATAAGAATATGTTTCCTAATCTTGTAAAAAAGTAAATAATCCTTGTGCAGCAATTGAAAAAGAACATAGTGGTCAAGATGCGTGGCTTCATTTCACCGTTCTTAGGCGAAACAATCAACAAAGTGAACGCCTACTGTATGTTTGGAAGATTTTTGAAATATCGGTATCCTTTCCAAATATCCAGACTATTAGCTGAAAACTTAACTATCATTCACGATCAAATCTATATTCATTACTACAATAGACTTAGCCCTAATTTTTTACGGCATTCCATAAATGTGAGAATTAACGTATATATAAATTATGTTAGTATTACAATTTTTTAAACTTTGAAGCAATGTTATAATAAAAAGTTACATTTTATCCCTTCTATTAATTACGCTCATATATTCATACAACCGGTATGGGCCGCCAAAAATTATACAGTATTATAATAATAGTCTTAACATTGATTAATCGCTGTGCAATTCACCCTAACTTGCCGGATAAATTTTAAATTGGCCTTAAGCCGGAGGCTACTTATGACTCTGAACGTGAATGATGACTCTGTATACGGACTTACTCTATATATGTAATCCAATATAATAAGACCTTCAGTTGCTAAGAAATTATAAATAAAATCGGGTCATTGAAAACTGGTTGATATTACTCTCAATAATAATGTAAGTAGCCAGTTTGGATAGATCTGCCTTTCTTTAAACCAAAATCTAAACCGGCGGTCATCGAATACTGTTCGTATATTACAAAATAATTGGATTGAAATATAAGTTCCATCATAATTGTACCTTTCTATAGTCAAGTGCAATGCACCGTAATCGTAGTGCAACGGTATACAGAGCCGGATTTCCTGGATTCGATTCTCAGGCAAGACTGGAATTTTTAGTCGCATAGATCGGTTTGTATGTTTATAACATATGTCGATATGATTGAAGTTATATAAACAGATGTTACGCATATTTTATGATGAGATCTCGCACAGTTAATTGGGTTATATTACTGTATAACGCTGATGTTTATAGTTTTATTATTACAGCTGGGTATGGAAACGATTTGTGTTTTGCGCTTCGATGTTTAACGATTATATGGCGTGAAAGCTATTAGTTTAGTTAAGTATATAGACGTAATAATGTTAGGTATACTTAACTTTAAAAAAAATCAAATGAAGGTAATACCAAACACAAACGGTCAGCTGGAAACGTTGAAACTGCAGTTCTAAATTTCGTTGGCTACATGTTTTTGGACTGCATCCAAATTGAGTGACAATAATGCACTTAGCGCGCTGTCAAAAATGGCTTTGCGCTGATAAAAATGCCACTCCGGGAGCTTAGAGCTGAATAAAATGTCCTCATGCATTTCAAATAAATTCTGCTGGAGTTTTATTACTTATCTTTGTCAATTTAATGGACTTTAGGTTGGCTATTTATTTTGTACTAGCTGTGCCCGCGACTTCGTTCGCGTGCTTGTCGGAACGTAATGTTATATAGCCTAAAGCCTTCCTCTATAAATGGACTACCCAACAAAAAAATAATTTTTCAAATCGGACCATTAGTTCCTGAGATTAGCGCGTTTAAACAAACAAACAAACAAACAAACAAACAAACTCTTCCGCTTTATAATATTAGTATAGATTAACTACTTTGAAATATTGATGATCTTACATGCATCGCTAGCGCTTGCGTTTGTTAAGCAACCGCGATCGTAGTCGCAATTGAATTGATGACCACAAGTGGTCGAGCTCTTTCATACTTTGGAGTCAAGTTAAGCCCGTCTTTATGAGATGGTAGTTGCCGAGCAATGTTAGATACTTTTAGGCGGCTTCAAAAATTTTACACCAAAATTGACCATATACTATTTTTCTTTTCCTTCGTATCTACCTTTACAGATTAGACTCTACATGTCTTGTAAGCCAGCTTTTATAAATTAACAACAACAATTGCTGTATTTCATAGTTTATACTTGTTCAATCCGCTTTAGTTCCATCTAACAGATTACAATTCCGTAATCGATTTACACAAATGAATCATTTTCACAATCGACGTGGCGAATGGTCGTCGCACCAAATCTGGCCGCACGATCCTGCGATCCTCACGACCGTGCGAGTCAACTTCGTGATAGTGCATCTGCTATAACGATATTTGAGCTGGCAATTATCTGTACAAGTATTTCATCAAACACAATACGTAACGAATAGCTCGGGAATTGAATTCACTGAATGATTATATTAGGATTATCACTTATAAATTCTGACGGATCTGCTTTGCTATTCTATTGTTTCAGTTCAGAAAATGAATCACTATTTTTAGAGAGGCTAGAAATTATTTTCATAAAATAGTTTTTTCTCATAGGAATTGGATTAATGTTATAATTACTAAGATTTGATAAATGATTAATTTCATTTGAGCCCTAATGTATACCACCGCTGGGCAAAAGCCTTCCTTCAATTTTTACATTTTATTATCATTGTTGTGTTTTCTTCATGGTTCAAAGAAATAAAAAATAAGCAAACGTCTACTATCTCCAAAGGTCCTAAATCATACGATTATCTTCACCAAATTAAGAAAGAAAGAAAGAAAGAAAGAAATCATTTATTTGTCAAACATAGGTATAAACAAGTTGGTAAATAATATTATGGCCGCTATGTTTTGCCGTTGTATACAGCATACAAATATTTATTAAGTCATAAATACACTAAAATACTTAATCATGCTTTAGTTACTGAGCTAGTTCAAATTAAATTTAAAACAATAAATAAAATAATAAAATTTCAAATTATAAAAAAATAGTCACATACATTAATGTCAGCTTTACAATTTATCATTCAAAAAGTCCTTAATACTGTAATAACATTTGTCAATGAGAAAACGGAATAATTTATGTTTAAATATTTTAAAATTTAATTCTTTAATATGGGACGAACTTAGTAAAGGCTTTTAAAAAAAAAGAAATCTTCGAAATCGGTTCACAATCGACAAAGATATTGCGTGACATACATAAAAAATCATACAGTAAAATTGATAACTCCTTTTTTAAAGTCGGTTAAAAATATTTTCTGAACTAAAATGAAATGAAAAAAAAAAATTATAGCTATTTCTGTTTTTTGTAGTCTAAAGAATCATTTACATATAAAAATAAACTTCATTCGACTACATGCGAATCGAATTACCCCAAAAAATCCTCGAAACCGATAGAGCAAACGATATCGTAATTTTCATTAAGCCAGTTATATATAACTCAATCTGACCTAAACAAAGTCGTAACGACATTTTAACAAAATCGCGTTCCACGAACGGTTCGAAGCCAATTTTTTTACAGGGTCCAGCCAAAGCCGTAATGAATGGCGTGGAAAAAGGTCGCGTCGTTTTGTTCCGAGGATTTTGCTCGCAGGTAAAATAAATAAGGTCTGTATAGAAGGATAACTCATTAGACCGCGGGGATATTGGGATTCGATCACTGTGTCAATATTTCTGATTCCTATTTTTAATCTTAGGTCAAGACAAGCTTTTATCTAAAACAATGAACTAAAAAGTTTAAAGTGCTCGTCAAGACGAATCAATTAAGCCCAAATTCGGTTGAGTTATGTTGTTTTATAACAAAGATGCCGTGGCCACCTTCCGGCTTCATCATGAGATCAGGTCATTGGTACCATAATATTGCATTGACACCTAACTCACATAAGTATGTGAAGTTTCAACTCGATTGAATAATGGGAAGTGCGTCTAATTTAGCTTGCAAGATTTGATTACGGACACACAGACAAAGGGATACCTAGGTGAAGCTAAATAAAAGCTTGTAAAATAGCTAAAAATCAGGCTAGTGGGCTTTGCGATCTTGGGCTCTGTCATTGAAGTAGAGATCAAGACGAGAACCCTTACGGGTTAGACAAAACCAATAGAGTCATAAGACTTAAAGACCACAAAAACTATGATGGTAAGAATGTATTTAAAGGAAAAAGAGAATCAAATCGTGACAGATTGTAATGCTAGCCGCATTGCCTATTGACATGATACCTCACATTTTTGGCTTTTATCTCGGGAAGAGAAGTAGGTACATTTTGCTTTCCTTCTTCCCTCAGTATACATTTTGACGACCTCCTTGGCGTATTAGTAATCACGCTAGTCCGCCACTCAAAGGTTTTGAGTTCGATCCCCAGCCAGGGCAAGTTGGAAATGACCTTTTTTTAAAATCCTGGGGCTTGGGTGTTCATATTATTATCTATTAATCATAAAATAAAGTAACGTTGAGTTAAGTATCCCATAACAAAAGTTTAATACCTACTGTGGGGATAGCTCAATCTGTGTACTTTGATCTTATCTATTTATTTAGCATAGAAGGTCCGTTCTAGACACACTTTATTTTAGTCAGGTGGTGGTTCGGTCTAGCATTAAACAGATTGATGCCCCAGAGCCTCGGGGAAGAGCACCCACTTAGTGTAATTAAAACCTTTAAAGATTTACAGCGAATATTCGGTTTTTGCCACGATTTTCGCTATTCGCTTTCAAAGGGTTATCGGGCTTGGTTTCGCTAGCGAATTTACCGGTTGGATTTTGTTCTCTTTTTGGATTCACTGTATATTTTATAATCTGGTTCTGTGGATTGCGCAAAAGAAACTGATACGCAAATGGTCGCACATTTTAAAGTATCTAACTAAACGTGTTGAAAATTATCTGCTTTACTTTTTAAATGTGGTAACTAGGTTAAGGAATAGTTTATAATCTATTAAGAATGTAAAGTATTTTTTTTCGGAGAGTACAAAAAAGCGTCACGCACGTCGTAGGTATAGATATTCATTTCTGAAAATAAATCACGGTCATTACGTTTCTCTTCAGAAAATGTATGACATTTCTTACGAGTTTACAATGACAGTAAACACTATGTTTATCTTGTTACCGAGACGACGAAAAGACGGGTGTTATAAGTTTGACGTATATGTGTGTCTGTCTGTGGCTTTGTAGCTCCTAAATGAATAGACCGATTTCGATGCGGTTTTTTCTAATCGCAAGCCTTGTCTGTCGATATGGTTCTAAGCTGCTGTTTACCCGTGTGGTTCCAGGTTAGAATAGGACCACTCCATCTCTTCCTGTGGATGTCGTAAGAGGCGACTAAAGGACTAAGCACAAATATCTCGTTCTACAATTGCATTCCCAAGGAGGGTTATATAACGTCGGGCGGCGGCCGGATGTAAAACTTTTTGCACAAATACATTCCCAAAGAGGGTTGACGTCAGGCAGGCGGCCGGTCGTAAAACTATAGCCAAATCATTTAAACTGTTCCGGCTATTTCTTCTCCATTTTGCAAGGTCTTTGGCATCCTTGGGTGACCATTGACATGCATGTTATATTTGGAGAAGAAAAAGCGGGACAGCGCACCCCGGGCTCCAAAGCAGCACAGCTGCGGATGCAACCGGGAACGCGCTTAGACGAAGAAGATGGTTCTTAGCTGTTTGCTGAAAATCGGTTTAGCCGTTCAAAAGTAAGTAGAGGTGAACGCTTAAAAGTCACGGATTTTAAATTTGTCTGGCAAATAAACTTATTAAACGTCAAATTAAATGAAGAGACATGTACATAAATGAAATAAGATTCGTTCGAGCGAGGTTCCATTTGCGCTTCTAATGTGTTAAAGACATTAAGAGCCTATACTACCCCAAAGTTCACTAACTCTAGTTACTAAATGACTAAAACACGATTGCCTCAAATTTTCTCTATAGAAAAAAATTGCGAAGTTGCCTCTAAATCACATCCGAATTATACTAAAACGGCTAGTCCTCAAGAAATACAATAAATTAGCCCTTGTAACTTTGGATTATAATTGTATTAAACAAACTCGTAAGGTAGTGATCATAAGTCTTATATTTTAAATAGCAAAATTAAAATTCTGGAGTCAGGAGAGAGCGTCCTTGAGAGGGCCTCAAGAAAGTGCAACCAAGACAATCCGAAAAAGAAGAAAAAACAATAACCAGCTAATATTGAGAGTTATAAGCGCCTATTACTGGCCAGTTAGACTCACTATGAGACGGTGTTTCATCCCACGCTCTTACAACAGTCAGTATTATAATGGTATTAGGCTGTTGTATGGAATTACGTCATTTCACCGTGTTTACACGGAGCTCAGGCATTAAACGATTGCCATTAGGCGGTGCAGAGCGATAAATTGTTAAGGGGACAATTTCCGTTCATGGTTTTTTATGACTATTTTATAGTATTTTTTGGGGAGGTTAAAACTGGCGTACTATCGTTATTCATCGAGGCTCGTGAATTACTAAAGGGGAGTCTCTTGCGCAACTATGAAACATTGTGAATTAAAACACTTATTTGAATGGTGTTTGTATAGTTTTTAATAGAATGGTTTATGTTTAATGAACTGCATTTTCAAACATTAGGCATCATTTATTTTGTATGTAGGTCAACATTGCATCATGTCATGTCATCTGTCAATACTAGTTTTAAATTGTGCCATGGTAATGCAAACAGTGAACGAAATGAGCCTTATTTGTATATATGATCTATTTTATTAACTAAATTAGCTGTTTGGTTCCCGGCAGAGCAGAATGGGATAACTCCAAGTTTTACCGTGGACGTTGACAAAGGCGACTTGGGAAACACAAGCTAAACAAAGCTTATAAACATCAATGAGACCCCTCCAACCCGTCTGGCCAGCGTGGAGAGTGTAAGGCCAAATCCTTTGACAGCTCTGGCTAATATATGCCTCTGGCAGTAATAGAGAAGGTCGTGCTCCTGCAGTGGCGACTAAAAAAGACCTGATGATGATGATGTTATAAAAAAACTTCAATACCTTAATTAGTTAGTAGTACATTAATTAATAACTTAATTTTCAAAATTCACCTTAACTTACTTAAGTTACATATAATTTTATATGCAAGTCGTTTTCAAAAACTTACTAAAGATTATTTATTACTAATTAACACTAATTCAATAAGCACGATTCCTTTGAGAATCTATCTTGAGAGCAATTCAGATAAATAACACTAAAGTATGATTACTCCCAAACAACTATGCCATATTTACTCGTATTTATCTTAAAATTCCCAGCACTTAATTTCGAACTGCTAAACCTTAAGATCCTGAGTCACGCTCAAAACGCATTAACACGCACATTTTTTCCTCATAAAGTGATCACAAACTCGATTTACCTCATTATGACACTTCAACCTCTAATAAGGGTTCGATGACCTGTAAGTGAATAAAAAATGGCTGCCCATTTGTCGCACATGTGTCACGCTCTCTCGTCGTTTTCGGGACGTCAAAATATATTACGTGATGCCCTCGCATGTTCCCTTCCATTACTTTCTAAATTTGAAATTAGGCGTTTTTCTTGATGAGCTGGGAGGAAACGGAAGATATGTCAAGTTGTCATTTTTTTAATAAGGGGCACAGAATACATATGTAAGGAGCTTTCTTACCGTCCACAATTTGAGGATAAAATAGACTAAAAGGGGTGGCAGCTTACAATATCATTAAAATCATCATCAGGTTTTTTTTAGTTCCTTTTAGCACGACCCTCTCTGTACTACCAGAGCCATACAGAGCAGTCATAGGATTTTTTTAACACTCTTCACGCTGGCCAGACGGATTGGAAAGGTCTCATTTATGTTTATAAGCTTTGTGTAGCTTGTGTTTCCTAAGTCGCCCTCTACGACATCCACGGGAAGACTTGGAGTGGTCCTATTCTATTCTGCCGAGAACCACACAGCACAACTGGTTTACAATATACCTACAACTCCTCATACTTATTATCTTTTCTGGTGTAATATCCGTAACTGTGCTACTACGGAGCGTGGTACTACTAGGTGTGTCTCCGCTTTTACTTTTCCAAGGAATAAGCCGCATGACGTCTAATGCTAGCCCAGCCAGATTTACCGCTTTAGATCGGTCATTTTGGAAATCCTTGGAAGACAAAAGATTTCCAAAATGACCGATCTAACGCGGCCTGCATCCAGCGCTTTCCAGCGACTTGTTCAAGTCGTCTGACCACCTTGTAGGTGGGTATCCTACGCTTCGCTTGCTAGTGCTTATCACAATACCAGAACCTTTTTGGTAACTGCAAACCGATGACCTCATTTCGTTTCATAATGCAGGGAAAGGGAAGCGTGAATTGACGATATGGGATATTTGCTAGACACTCTGATGTGTACATTAACTTTAGGCTTGTAATCGTGATGGGGTATTTTCTTTGCCTAAAATAGACGGTTCTTGATTCACGTGACTAAAATGGATCACTGATCGATGTGAAGTGCGCCGCCCGTCCGCTTTGACGTTTGTACGAGTGAGTGGTGCCGTCTAGTTGTTGATGGTACTTGCTGTGTTGCCAGCAACAACTGGCAAGTATTTTTATATCGAGATAAATTATAAAGCAATAATGTAAAAAGTAAGTTAGTCATGTAAGAATCTAATTCATTACAAAAGGGGGGTTCTTACTCGTACTTCCCCCGTTGTTTGACAGGTGTGCATGAATAAGTACATGCGGTCGGATCCAACCAAGAGGTGGCTGAAATTCTAAAAAAATAATACAAAAGGGGGTTTTGACCAAAAGCCACCAAGCTGGTCCGACGCGTGTTGGTGGACATGGCTTACTAGCGGACTGTAGCTCTGAATAGGGATAAGTGGAATGAAAAAGGGGAAGCCTTTGCCCAGCAGTGAGACACAATCACAGCCTGAAAAAAAAGGGGATGGCTACCAAAAAGAAAATATCTATTATCCGAGTATGGGTAGTGGTTTTGACTCTTCTTCATCTTGCCGCATTTTTTTTGGAAGAGAAGATTTTTTGATTGATAATGGCAACTGATGAAAAAGTTGTATTTCAAGCTTATTTTACCGAATTTCGCAATCTACTTAATGGTCATTTGTAATTTATGAAATGAAGTTTGTATTACCCACAAAGAAAAGCCATCATAGTACTTTAATGTAGCACGGGAAACAAAAAGACAGTAAATAACAGTATATGGCTGTCTCGTAAGAAATGTAGCACGATCACAAGTTAATATTAAAGGCTTGTAAAGTGCTGTAGTTTTCCCACAAACATTTTGTTCAGGTCTTCATTTATATTGCACTATGTGTTGCTTCGTGGCTTGTTTTGAAGACATTGTTAAAGTAAGATTTTTTTAATATATATGTACGTAGGTACAAAATAGAAAGAATAATTTTATGCATAAGAACTATGCATGCACCCATTAAATGGGTATTACACCCATTTTTAAAAGCGTCTCAATCACATTCACTGGTACGTGTTTATCAGTATAAACCACCTAAAAAAATACAACATTTTTATTTAATCAACAAGTGCTATAAAATGCATTTAAATTTAACATTTTCAAATTCTGCGCGTAATTTGCCAAAAACGTTGAAGCAATGGACGCCATATTGCTCTGTGGTCATGACATCAGTTATGCATGTAAAGAAATGCGCTGATGTAGGTATGTATTTTTTACACGGGCGTATGACGTACCTAATAGCATGGCGGCTATTATTCTCCATTACTACCTAGAAGCACGCATTTGAAGCAGCTTCAAATGCCTTTAGAGCTTTAGCCTTTAGAGTAATGTGTGATTCGAAGTTATCGACGGTTCAGTTGGTCGAACACGGTAGGTTTGTTTAGATTTGATAGGTAGACTCGAATCTCACACGTGTCAATTTTTGTCATCACAAAATTTCAGTTTAGACACAATCAAATCTACTTCTCGAAACTCAGAAGTACAAATTCCAATAAAACCTCCTATGACACAGTATGTTATATAATATTCAACCGCTATCGTACATTCTCAATAGAATCATAAACATACTCCTCAGTAATTTGTAGTCTCAGTAACGGAAGCTCTCATGAGCGACGAATTAAACGGCAGCTCTCTTAATGGGATAATATCACGGATAACCCAATTTGCTTTATTGAATGAATCGTGTTAAATAAACCTTAGCAACTTGCAACTTCTTGGAACAATGAAGCTTCATAATATCTTTATCAAGGTAGGCTCGGTAGGATAAGTTGCTCTTCATGGACTTTTATGTAGTGGACAGCTTCATCTGGCTTCTCTCTTCACCTTGTTTTAGTCCGAATTTGTGCATTTTTCAATTTCTTCTTTGAACTCTGTCAGTGTTTGGTTATATTTCAAAGCCAAAACTTCAGGGTACATTCTGACTAACGATCATTCCAGTACTTTAAAGGCCAAAATGAAATATAAACCTTCCTCATGAATCATGCTATCTATTAAAAATAAACGGGCAAGTGCGAGTCGGACTAGTACATGAAGAGTTCCGTACCAACGTACAATGTTTTAAAACGCTGAAGAAACACGTTTCGTGTATGACGACCCCCTTTAATTATTAACTTTATCTTATTTTTAGTATTTTTTGTTATATTTATTTATTTATTTATTAAATCTTTATTGACCATAATGGTACAAAAGGTGGACTTAATGCTGATGCATTCTCTACCAGTCAGCCTTTAGGAAAAACAGAAAAATTTAAATTAGCGAAAGGCGCTTAAAGATAAGTATGTATTTCTACACACACTATACACATATCTACATATACAACACATACATACATTTAATAACATACATACACATACATACATAAATACATAAATACATAATATAAAATACAAAACAATTTATGATAATGATTAGTTCTACTGCAAAAAATTGGCATAAAGGTACTTCTGGACTTTTCTTTTAAAAAGGAACCTATTTGAGATACTTTTGATGTCTTCGGGTAAGGCATTCCAAAGTCGCGTAACTTGAACCGTAAAAGAGTTAGACATAAAATTTGAAGTTGTTATAGTGGTCATAGTAATACATAATTGGTGAAAATTTCAGGTGTCTAGCTATTACGGTTCAAGAGATAGAGCCCTGTGACAGATCGAGTAAAAAACGCTAAAAAAACACGATTTTTGTATGACGACCCCCTTTAATTTTCAACTTTTTTATTTTTAGTGTTTGTTGTTATACCGGCCACTGTAATACATAATCGGTGAAAATTTCAGGTGTCTAGCTATTACGGTTCAAGAGATAGAGCCCTGTGACAGACGGACAGACAGCGGAGTCTCAGTAATAGGGTCCCGTTTGCACCCTTCGGGTACGGAACCCTAAAAAACGCATCAAAATCTGTTGAAAAAATCTAAGCATACATAGGGACAAACAGACAGCGGCAAGCGACTTTGTTTTATACTATGTAGTTAATGATGTTGACCATGACAATGTTTCAATTAGAGCAAAGTTAAATAAAAATAAACCATTTACAAGGCAGATTAATTGGTTAAGATAAAAATAAACCCAAAGTACAACGCTCAAATAGATCCAACAGTAATGAGCAATGATGTAATAGAGACGTTTGGGAATCAAATTGAATTTTCAAAGAACGAACGAAGACAGTCTTATTTGAGTCTAAACGAGATTGCAATAGAAAATTTAGTTCCAAATGTACCATCGAATTTAATAAAATTTTATTCCTTTGATTCTAAGAAATTATCAGATTTTTTGAGTGGATATTTTAAAACCTCTTTCGTCTAATTGGCAGATTTATAATTCGGGCCAATTAGTTTTGGCTTATTATTCCATAAGATGATGTCTAAATCTAATCCCTTATCACGTTGTAATCCCTAACGGGTCAGACAAAGCCCAGGCTGAAATACCCAAAGGCCACCTTTAGCGTGAAGGTGGGCGTTAAAATGGAAAAATGGAATCAAAATAGTGACGTTAGCAATACGTCGCATTGCTTATTACCATGATTCAGATTTTCGTCCATTCCCTCGATTGGCTTTTACGATCTGCGCGGGAAGAGAAGCAACTGGTACATTCTAAGTTTTTCCTATTTTTCCAGACCAGTATGGAAGAGAAGGTGCAAAAATGTTTCTAACTATCTATGTTTATTTACGGTATTAATTGGTATTAAAATGATATTTAAGTATTTTATAATATGTAATCTGTGCGAAAGTTTCTTTTTTATTTGCTTAAGGTGAAGATATAGGCAAATGGCCTTGAAGTGTGAATTAATTAGTAACTCGTAAATATGGTGATAACTTCCATATTGCTCTTCGTCATGCACTAGATAGCCCTTTAAATTATTTTATGAACTACCGTTGAAACTATTATTGGTGATCCATCTAGCTTTAAAACTTGCCGTGGCCACTTTTGGCGGAGGCAAGTTTTAAAGCTAGACGGACTAATGTAAATACTTTCAACAGTGGTTCACAAAATAATTTTAAGGGCTATCTAGTGCATGACGAAGAGCAATATGGAAATTATCTCCATATTTACGAGTTAACAATTTATTTCAAACGAGGGCGCCACTTCAAGGCCATTTGCCTATACCTCCACCTTAATGGCATCGAAGTAATGGCATCAGTGTTATTGAACATCCTACCCTAAATTTCAAAATTCCATGAGATGCTAATGTATAACTATCAAATATATGTTTTCTTCTTTATCTTCATTTTTCGTTTGCATCCTCAGCTGTGCTGCTTCGGAGCCCGGGGTCGCTTTTCTGCTTTTTCTCTTCCAAATATAAACTATCAAAGATATGTTAGTCTTCATAATGCAAATACCATCCAAAATAAATTTCACAGTTGACTGGAACCTAATGGTACTTCAACTACTAAAGTGCCAAAACAAACTCAGCATTACAAAGGTCGCAAGCTCAGGTCTCCTTGCTCAATTGCCCGCAGCATCAATCAAAAGTTTCGTCCGCCATCATTCCTCACTAAGACCTGATCCAATAAGACAAAGAGCTCATGACAATAGCATCGAAGGGCTTTCCCCTTGAGTAGCGCCGACTGCTCACTCCCCCAGGACCCCTGAGATACAAGTTATCACAAATACAGAAGTGCCTTACCGAAGGTACAGACTTAATTTTGTAGGTATAAAAAAATAATATATTTTCTAGTGTTTCCTAAATGTTTCTGGATCCGTGTATAGAATTTGAAGTCTGACATGGATATTACAGAGAATGGTAATATTCTGGTTGTAGAAACATATGATATTATTCAGGGTTAAATAAATCCTAGAGCTATCGTTTTGTTCTCTCGTTATTGTGTCCCGTAATCTGCATCTACGATTTGTGTCCGTACAATAGAGGGATCGTTTAGGTACTCTTTGTATCGGCAAAGGTTAACTGGTGTTTTTAAACTGCTTTAATTAAGGTCTCCTGGCTTTTGAATGCTACAGATTTAAATCTCTGTGCAGGACTTCTGTTTGTTGTTCTGAAAGCAATATTTTGTTGGAGGATTTTATTTCTTTTTACAAATTATATAACGTTATATTTGTATTAAAGAAACCAATACGGATGTGAACTAGATAAATATTTTTAGCTCATCAGGTAGATTCTTAAAAATATTGTGTATGATTTTTTCTTTTTTTCTGATAAGCAAATAATTATAAAGATACAGCTGCATTTAAATTCCGCATAACGTCACGATCAAGTACGATTTTCACTTGACGTTGACGTCAAGCTACCCCATTTTGAAACTTTGACGCGCTGTATTTTTGCGAATTTTCATTACTTTGATTAACCGAAAAAAACATGGGTCCACAATTTTTGTATAATCTTACTGACGGACTAAATAAAATACAATATAACGGACCCAGACCACATCCCTATTGAAGAATAGGGTGAAGTAAAATTTGATTTTGAGTTCATGAAATGATTCTTATTAAAAAGTATGTAAATTATTATTCTTATTTCTTAATTCTATAAACAAAGTTAAAATATTTTTAAACAATTTCATCCAAAACTTAATAACTACTTCAAAACATCTTACACTATACATAAATTATGTAACTTTATTAAAAGCCCGTATCAAATCTCAAATCCTATTGTCTTGATTGTATCAGGGCTCTGAGCAGAGATCACCAGCTTTAGGGCTTCCGAGACGTTCAGCCTTTAATCTACACCATCCATCCTGGAGACACCTCCCCAAACAGTGGGATAGGGCCATATTCTTGAAAGGCGGAGTCTGGAGAATGGAGTAATTTTTGGTGTCAATTTCTAAAGTGCCGCATTTTTGATCGCCCGTCAAAGATTCGCAACGTAGCTGGCGAAACAAATATCAAAAAAAATCTTCTTCTTGGTTGTCGTGAAAATTTCATTACACGCTACATCTTATCGAAATTAAAGTTGTTAAAAACCATTGACAACTTTACAAAGTTTTCTGCATAAAAGTACATTACTTCTACTGAAGCACGGCTGCACCAGCACTACACATCCAACAGCGATTAAAATATCATGAAATAGCATTCTGTGACTTAGAAAGCGAGTGTGACTCACGACTTGTTGGATTCCCCATTTCAAAAATAGGTCTCCCGATCGGTTTAATGCTCTCAAAATATTCTATAGTGTCATAAAAGAGTAAGTTATGTGTCTTCTGGGGATTGAGTTCGTCGGATCGTTTCGTACTCGTATGTCGTGTAATAATGAAGAAAGGTAATGGGGAGTGTTTTCGGCGAGGGTATTTTATTCGAGTGTTTTGTTAAGTTGCGTACACATCTGTAAAAGTAAAGCGGTTACCAGACAAAATTTTAAACAATATTTCCGTTTCCTTTCAAATAATTTATTTCAAACGGGGGCAGCACTGGACCCCGGAAAATTCATGTAGCCCCTTAAGGCCGTACCTGAATTTTCCGGGGTCCAATGCTTTACTACGCACATTTGCCAAAAGTGGTCGTTTTTCGCAAATGTGCGTAGTAAAGCTTAACATTCTCACTCTAAACTGTAAACAGTAACAGTTCATAAAATACTTTGAAGGGTTATCTAGGACTTGGTAGTGGCAAAATTTTAAATGATGTTTCCGTTTTCTTTGAAATGATTTATTTTAAATGGGGGCAGCACTGGACACCGGAAAATTCAGGTACGGCCTTAAGAACGTAGCAGAGGAAGCAGAGACATGGAAAGCACTCCACTGACAAGAGAAGAAGAAGAATAACTTATAACATATACACATCATAATCTTTTTAAATAATTTAAATGTAATGCTACAAGTTAAGAGTCGAGACCGACCTTTATGTTTGGTAACTCCTCATCAGGTAGAGTTATTTATGTACTTACACTGATTTCATACAGCGAAAGAATAAAGTGGATATGCCTCAAATCCCGAGATTAATTTTGAAGAGCAGAAAAATCCCGTGATTAATTAAATATAAATGTTATTTACACATATTTTACACAATTTAAACCACTGCACACTCGACGTTGCCAACATAGGGGATTGTCCATTAGAAATCCCGGGAAGATCCATATTAATATCAACATTTCGATGCAAGTACATAAATAACTCTACCTAATTCCGACCTCTGCTCCTCATTCATAGTTATATTAGTGTTATAGCTTTAGTTTGTAAGTTGTCAATGGGCGTGAAATTAGTTCATTTAGTTTTCTTGGCCGCCCGATGTTTTCTATAATGGCCGGTGTCTACGACCCACATAGATACTGTTACGAGAAATACTAAGCATTTGTATGAAAATATCATTGCTTTTCTTATAATACACATTTTTTACCGTCTACGGCGAATACGGAGGGTTACGTGTTTCGCCGCTGAGTATGTATGTGTATGTCTGTTCCCTTTAATCTTCAATGATATGCAAATAAGGTATCGTTAGAAGTGTCTTGGCTGTCCACTGCTTATAGGCTATGTGACGTCAAACTGAATTCAATATGGCGCCCTCTATAGGCCAAAAAGCAATGAACTTAAAAATAAACTAATTTCAATCATACAATATATAAAATAAAAGCTTTACATAAATCACAATCGCAACGCCGAATGGAATTTCCAAATAAACAGAAGCAGAATTGTAACATTCGATTTGTTAATACGATAATCTATGTCCCGGTATTACTTCGAGTACATTCGATTGAAATCGAGTCAATCATTATCATATACCGAATCCAAATTGAGTTTGCCTTGCATGGCATTGTACTTGCAAGTTAATACTCATTTTGGCGTTAACATACTAAAACTAATTTAATCCTTCCTCTTTATATATTGTACTCGTAACATATCCCTACAACTAATACTATGTAAAACACAATAGTAAAATACATAATAGGAGTTGGTCACGTCGTGAATGTGGTCATTTGATATGTAGATTTTTGTCTGTTTTAGTTTACACTATCGTGTACAGATTTTTTTTAAAGTTTTTGTATGGATAGGGCCCATACGTATCCGGAGTGGGCGTGGTTGAATTTATTAGATTACGCATATGTCAATTACACGTATGTACAAGTAATTATTTTTATTTTCTTTTTATGTAAGCATTAGTTTTAATTTTAAATCAGTTTTGGAAATCTTTGGTGGAGGCCACCTTAACGTCTAGGTGTAGACTTCCTGTGACTGATATGATAAACGAGTAGCTTGGTAGTTATTATTAAATAGTTATTATTATAAAGATGCCTTTTTAAGTATCTGATTTAGTTATTTTTGCACTAACGTCGAAGCTATATTTTAGCACGTCAAATTAAGTTTCATTATGTTCAAAACTCCAATGGCAATATAATAATTAGGATTGTGATTACAATTTCATTAAATTAGGACAAATGAAATTATGTCATTAGCATTTATGCATAATTGCTTTATTTGTTTTAATTATTTATGGCATATATACCTAAATATAAACAAGTTACACATAATTTGCATTAAAAAATTGCAACGGCGGGCTTATACCAGTAAGGTATTTCTTACAGCCAACCAAGTATCTGAAAAACAGGAAGAAATTATCTGGGTAGTGTAAACACTAAAGGGCAAGTGTTAGTATTTTTGTATCATTTTTTCATACTGTGAGATTATTTCATAATATGAAATATTATAAAGTATTTTAATTTTTATACCATTTAAAGTTATGTCAAACATTACACACCCATCCAAACGAAACGTTAAGGGGAGCAATTCTTACAATTCGAGTTTTCGATAACGGTTCGAATAATCGATTTGGGCATGTTTGATTAAGAGTGTTTGCTCGTTTGTGCCGCTGATTGCGAAACGTCAAATTGAATAATCGTGTAGCAATTATTGGCGTCAACATTTTCGTATTTGTCCCACTTGTTGACCGACATTTGCATAATACAGTTTGATTGATATGAAAAGTCGGGCGAAAAATTCGCGAAACCTTTTTGTGGGTCAAATAAGTGATTTTTTCGGCGTAAACTGAATTATGAGTTATGCTGTGAGTAGCGTGTATAAATAATGGCGAAATTTAACATAGGAAATGATCACGTTTATATTTTGTAGACAGAAAATTTGATCTAAAGAATTCATATATTTGCAATGAATAACATACACAATATTATAACCATTGACTTATATATTACTAGTGATTATACACACAAAAAAGGAATAAAAAACAGAATTTTATGTGAATTTCAGTTGATAAAAATGAGCTATGGCTCAGTGTATAATTTTCTAATACGAAATATAAGTAAAACACTGATATTCTGCCACACTTGATGGATCTGACTAGTTTGGAATTTGTAAAATAAATTATAATAATTTAACCTGTGGAAAACAGGCGTGATAATAATGTAGGTATGTATAATGAAATATGAAATAGGTACAGCTCATACAATAATAATTTGATACTAGGAATAAAATTTTGTTATATTCAATTGCACTAAATTAAATTAAAATTAAATTGCTAAAAATTTTTTTATACACAACAACTATTTATTTTTAAAATTAAATTAGGTATATTTTAAAAATTATTTAATTACATTTTAAAAAATAACACAAGTAAAGAGATTTTTAGGCTAGACAATAAATTTGTATTACAAGTTTATAAGGTTTGGCGAAGTGAAATTAGAAACAAAAAAAAATTAAGAATCGAAGGGAAGGGCCTTAGTATACTATAATATAAAACAAAGTCGCATCCCATACCTAACGTCTGTCCCTCTGTATGAACGCTTAATCTTTTAAACTACGGAACAGATTTTAATACAGTTTTCACTAACATCTAGAGCAATTATCCGAAAAAGTTTATATGTACAACACATACTCGTGCGAAGTAGGGGCGGGCTGTCAGTATAAGAAAGCTTCTGCAATAAATAAAACCCATTTTACAAGCAACGGAAGAACAGGTGCAGGATCCAGGATTTTCTAATCAGGATTCGCAGGACGATCTACTTGGTATTCCCAACACGCGGGAATACGTCAAAACCTTCGTTTGACAAAATTAAGCTGAGGCTGGAACGGACTGCAAAATTGTATTTGTATTTGAAATAAGCCTTTAGACTTCTTATGTATTGAATGTAAAAAGAGGTCACTAGTGATCTGGATGTCACATTTTTTCAGTTACAAAAATTCTGGCCAGCAACATATGTATATGTTTGAAAGTTAAACAAGAACGTTTTTGATATACAAGATAATTACCCATTCGTTTACAATTTGAAAAGTTGTAAGAACTACTAGATTCCACTGTATTCTACTCGGTCATAAGTTATACACTTAATACGGAAAATACAATAATTTATGTATTGTGTACGAAAGCTTGTATAACTAAATTTAACACTTGAGGCTACAGTTGTAAAACCTATGTTAATATCTTTAGAAGGGAAACCCATCCTGTAAAAATACGATGGTGTTTAAAATATTGCAAAAATATATACATACATCGTGTTAATGAAGGAACGCAAAACCTCTCAGATGGTACCTCAGCCTATGAAACTGAACAACTTTTGTTCAACAACATGAATGAAATTTAAAAAAAAACGGATTTTCATACAAATTGACTCGATCAGCTGATCAGTTTGTTTGAAAATCCGAATGTTTTTTTTGGATTTCATTCAAGACTTTATTCCTATAATAGGACAGACAGAACATTTTGGGTCTTGCGGCTCTAAGCAGACAGACCCCAGGGCCGCAAGACCCAACGGCTACTTTTAGCGTCATGGTAGGTGGAAAAATGATTCAAGATAGTGATCAATTGTTAGCCGCATCACCTATTAACATCATTCGCATTTTTGCCCATTCCCTCGATCATCGCTGGATGAGAAGCAGCTGGTGGCTGGGTTTGCAAAAATATGTTTAGGATATTACTCCGATCCGATGTTGTTTACTGTACAATCTATGGTACTTTCATTTATTTCTCCATCCTCGAAACGTATTCTTTTGCAACTAAGCTTTCAGATCTTAATCAGATACCAAATACAGCGCGTCATTTGGGATGCAAGAGGCGACCCGTAGTACCTACGCAATCAGCTGATCAAACCTGGCAATACCATCCACAAATAAATGGAATGGCCGAAAATGGCATCGAACGAACTGCTCAATTAGTACTATACCCATAATGAGTTGTCAAAACAAGGGGTTTGTATAACCGACGCATTTAAATCTCTAATTTATTACCCGTAAGAACGAAAATTCATTGAACGGGAATATTTTGGGTTTAATACTGAAGTTGAATTGTGAAAGTTTAGTTTTGCTGCGTAGGATTTGTTTGGAGTTTGCCAAATCCAGTAATTAATGCGTGCGAATTCAGAGTTTTTAGGCGAATCGTTAATTTTGCGTCCGATCTTTGAAGTTGGATCTGTTATGGCGTTTATAAGTATTAAAAAATTTTGGTTTGAATTTTTGCAAGTGGTTGTCTAAGTTAATTATATTTATGCCAACTTTACTTAAATATTAAACGACATTCATAAAAAATGGCTTCTGATTACTTCTAAATAAATACCGATTTAGGAGCGCTTATTCTTCTGTCAAATATTCGTAACCTCCTAGATTAGTATATTTCTCACTATATGACTTTTTATGAATATGACGGTTAAAATAAAGACAAAAGTCGAAATAAAGTCTGAAAAGTTTAAAACAATTACGTTGCACTTGCCGTGGCTGGAGATCGAACCCAAAACCCCAGCGATTGGCGGACTAGCGTATTGACCATTACGCCATGGAGGTCGTCAAGTATTATTATAGAAAGCAACATCAATTTTATTTAACAAAAACCTCGATATCGCCTTTGAATGCAAAGAAACATATTCCAAAACTGTCACAAGTCTCATTTCCTTGGCCTCACAATATGGGCGACATAATAGGGTCATTATTAATCTCTTGTAATTTCCCTTCAGTGATGGATGACGATGGATGACTGATGGCTCCTATAGGGATGCAACGTTGTATAAACTGAGTCGGCAGAGCAAATTATCGATATTTATCGATATTTACAAATGTCCGCGTAGTATTATGAATTTGGCACAAACCCAATATTTGTTTACAGAAATGTTTCTTTCCAGTATGTTTACTTTCTTATGTGGAAACCTTCTGTGATTATATGTATGTGTTATTTTCTTGCTTTAACGCAATATATTCTTTAAAGTTTTAATATTGTTTCAATATAATCCCCCAATCAATGTATTCCCCATAATTGCAAGTTCAAGCCATGATATTGATAACATTGCTCAAAAAATATGAAAAAATATGTAAGTAAATTTTCGAAGCCTAAAATAAACGCGTTAATATCTGCCTATCAAAAACAACGGAGGTCGACATTTTTCTATCGCATTTCTCCATATATTTCTTCGTGAAATTGTAAAATGTAATTAGGTATGTTAAATAATATAGATACACTATCACATTTTCATTCCTAACAGGGTAGATAGAGCTTAGGGCTGCAAGACCTAAAGGCCATAAACGCGATGGTGGACGTGAAAGTAAAGGAAGGAACATTTTGGGATTGCGGCTCTTAGCAGATAGAGCCCAAGGCCGTATGACTCAAAGTCTACTTTAGCGTGATGATGGACGTGAAGGTGAAAATAATAATCAAAATAATGATGGGTCGCATCGCCTATTGACGTGATCCAGACTCTTGCCCATTCCTTCGCCTCGACGATCAAGATATACATCTGGTAAATACTAGTAGTAGTAGTTTTTTCTTTTCTCCCAGACCAGGTTGGACGCTTTGAAAGATAATATCGATATATTTCCGTAAATTCTACATCCCTACCCTAGCACCATAATGAGGTCACTCAGATTGAAGAGGTTTAAAAACATTAAACGGCATTAAGTTACGAGTCAAGATGTCTGACAGTTTGTTGAAGGATTACAGTTAAGTAAGCTTTTAATGATGTTGCTAATTTTAGCTTTGTGGTGAGACGGTTCCAGATCAATGGAACGAGGTTAAGGTTTACTCCAGACTTCTTATGTAACAAGACTGGCAATTTGCAAAAGGCGAGACCAAAAATATAAATTAGAATGATACTGATGCTAATACTGATACACTATCACGTCTTTATCCCTTATGGGGCAGACTGAGCATTTTGGGTCTTGCGGCTCTAAGCAGACAGAGCCCAGAACCGCAAGACCCAAAGGCCACTTTTAGCTTGATGGTGGGCGAGAAGGTGGAAAAAAGAATCCAAATATTGATGGGTTGCTAGCCGCATCGCCTAGTATCGCCTACGTTATTACTATACACGAGTTAATGAAATAACGCAAAACCTCGGTTGTAACTCAGTCCATGAAACTGAACAACTTTTATTCTAAAACATTCCCAAAATTCCAAAATTCCAAAATTCGGATTTTCATAAATTTACTCGATCAGCTGATCAGTTTGTATGAAAATTCAATTTTATTTTTGGTTTCGTGAAAGTTGTAGAACTAAAGTTTTTCAGTTTCATGGGCTGAGGTACGATCTGAGAGGTTTTGCGTTATTTCATTAAAACGTTGTATACTATTGTCCCAGACTAGCATACAAGAAAAAAAAAACAAAACATGAACAACGACTACGGTGGTAATAACTCGTTTTTATTTTAAAATCTAAAAATTCTCGCCATCAGAAATACATTTCCGTTTCTCTTAATTTAAGCCTGACTTATCTTTTTAATCTGCATTCCTAGGCCGGTCTTTAGGAAGTCTTAGCTTAATCCCCGAATCCTTACTTCGCTAATGCCGTAAGGCTTCGCAGGTAAACGTTTGTTTGCTTAGAAATAATGGGAAAATATGTGCATTCATTAATAAATTTAGTTAGGTCAACGAAATTATTAGCATTTATTATTGCAATACGTTGTAAAAAGTAAATAATAAATAAATAGATAAGGTACAAATCATACTAATTGAGCTAGCCTCAAATGAAGTTTTAAACTTATATTATGGGATACTTACTCAACGATACTATGTTTTATAATAAATACATCCAAGAAACAGAACAATTTGAAAAAGGTCATTTTCCAACTTGCCCTGGCTGGGGATCGAACCTAGAACCTCCGGATTGGCGGACTAGCGGGTAGTTAGGAAACACAAGCTAAACAAAGCTTATAAACATCAGTGAGACCTCTCCAACTCGTCTGGCCAGTGTGGAGAGTGTAGGCTAAATCCTCTGACTGCTCTGGCTAATATATGGCTCTGGCAGTACAAAGAGAGTCGTGCTCCTGCAGTGGAGACTAAAAAGACCTGATCATTATGATCATGATGTGTGCGGTGATTACGTCATAGGAGTCTTAAGGTCGCGGCGCCTGCGAAGCCTGCAGCCTGAGATCTGCCGGCTGCCCAGAGCCTCCTGGCATGGCTTTCGGATAAGTCGTGTTGATATGTTATCTACCTGTGACGTAATAGCGTGTGCCTACGTAATAAATAATAGAGTTATTCCATATAATAGTTTCATTAGTGCATTATTCTGCTAAAAACAAGCAAGTGGTATTGTTTTAAATTAACCGTATATGAGTACCAACTCAGAGGCGCCACGTGGCGCCTAGTGAGGATCGAACAACCTCACAGACGCACAGCCAATGCCTAAACTGCTTGGCCACACCGCTTCAATCTACACTGCTAAAATGCACAAACACAGCTGGTCTTGAGTCTCGAGGTCTTGACCTATTAAGGCGTAAACTGCGTCAAGCGTGCGAAAGAGTGAGTGAATACGTCGCGTGATGCCGTAACTCTGTCGCACGAAGAGTTTGTGACAGAGATAGACTGTACACGTAGCGTAGTCACGCTTAAGGTGAATATAGAAGCATATGGCCTGGAAGTGGCGCCCTCATTTGAAATAAATTGTTAACTATGGAGATAATTTCTATATTGCTAATCATCAGGCACTAGATAGCCCTGTAAATAATTTTATGAACCACCGTTGAAAGTATTTACATTAGTCTGTCTAGCTTTAAAACTTGCCTACGCCAAAAGTGGCCACAACAAGTTTTTAAGCTAGAAGGATCACTAATAATAATATATTTATAATAATAAATTCAACGGCAGTTCATAAAATAATTTAAAGGGCTATCTAGTGCATGACAAAGAGCAATATGGAAATTATCACCATATTTACGAGTTAACAATTTATTTCACACTTCAAGGCCATTTGCCTCTATATTCACCGTAAAGCAGTTTACGCCCTTATTATTTAAATAATAACATTACCATTTCACTCCACAGCCCACCTTCATTGAATCTTTACCTGCAACACAAAAATTCTTACGTAAGTCCATTGAAGTAACTACGGCCATAAGTGGGTCTTCCATTGAATTCTTTATAAATATAAGTTGTAAAGCCCTCCGTATTGATGCAAAAAGCCGCTTTTAGTACTCACACGGAGGGTTGAATGGTATAAGAGGGGAGAGGGAGCGAATAATGACGTATGTGTCGTAAACATTGAATAATTTAAATCGCCGACAAAAAGGAGGATTCTTTAAATGTTTTATGTTTTCGGGTCTTGAATAACTTTATTTGATTGTCAAAAAGGCTTTGCAATAAAGTTCTGGGAGTGATGCCGTTGCAAAAACAGTAAATTCTACGAGTAAGTATGAAAATATACAAGACACATCTAAATGTCTGAATACAATAGTTTCTCAAATATTATATTAAGTAACTTGCAAAAGTATTGAATAAATTAAAACTAACAATAAACTGTTTCAAGTTTCAATATGAATGCGCAGTCTTTTATTATATTAGACAACTCGAAGATTAAAAAAAATAAAAAATTTTTGGCCTCTTACACAATTTAATCAGCAAATCCGAGTTTCTATGGAAAGCAAGCAAATGTTCTTCATACTTCGATATACAGTCAAATCATCCTTCGTAATTTTTTTTTTTTATCCATAATAAAATGGCAGCAATCGTTTTTAGTCATACGGAGATTATAGATGGTGGGGTCATCAATTTTAAAACAACATTGTTCAACTGCACCAAAACCCGGAACGGATTTGATTCCCGGCCTGGACAATAAAGTCATTGAAATTACTCTAAATTGACTTATCTGTCAGATCTTAATTGACGGATCTGGGTGTGGGCGTGTTAACTATTTAACTTATCTTCCTATGGACAAAATACTAACAAATGTTTTGAATTTGACATGTCATGATATTCGTACATGTAAATGTCACAGACACACAGAAAATCTCTTTTTCGTCAGGGGTGAAAACACACATTTTCATAATACCAGATCATTTCCGTATGGTAGCGAAACTTTTGTGACTTCCGCGTCGGCCGGGAAAGTAGGCTGTACTAAAAATAGGGCTCCATTTAGACGAAAGACTCTCTACGCTACAAAGCTGAACTTTTGTTGGCGAGAACTATTATTTACAGCTACTGTGACTAAAATCACTGACAATGAGTATGAAAAACATAGGTAGGTACAGATTTAGACACTGTATTAGTATATTTTTACCCTTTTTTTGCGTTACCCTAACCTAGCATCGTGTTAATGAAAAATGAATCCAAAAAAAAATTTGAATTTTCATACAAACTGATCAGCTTATCGAGTCAATTTGTATGAAAATCCGAATTTAATTTTTTGGATTTTGTGAAAGTTGTTCAACAAAAGTTGTCCAGTTTCATGGGCTGAGGTACCATCTGAGAGGTTTTGCGTTCTTTCATTAACACGATGTATATACCACAAAGGATGCCTGAAAATCATTCTCCTTCTTCATCTAAGCGCGATCCCGGTTGCATCCTCAGCTGTGCTGCTTCGGAGCCTCGCTTGCGCTTTCCCGCTTTTTCTTTACCAAATATAATATCACCACACAAATCTTCACCCAAAGATGCCAAAGACCTTGCGTAGTGGAGAAGCAATAGCCGAAAGTTTGAATTGGCTATAGTTTTACGACAAGCCGCCTGCCTGACCTGACGTCAACCCTCTTTGGGTATGTATTTGTGCGAAAACTGTTACATCCGGCCGCCGCCCGACGTTATCCTTGAAAATGTAGTAGTAGCACGAGATTTTTGTGCTTATTCCCTAATTCGCCTCTAACGACTTTTGGTTCTATTCTAGGCCAGAAGCCGTGGATATCCAGACGCCGTGGATATCCCCAAATAATACGTGGTGGTTAATACGTGAACTTTTCAAATACGCTTTGGTGGCAATTATAACTATACTGCTTGACTCCGTTGATTTCCATCTTTCAAAACTTGAATCTTTTGAAATACTCGTATATCGCTTTAGTACACAATTTTCCATAGAGTAATGCAATGCGGGTCAGACTGGGCGCAAAGGGACGCGTTATGGCGTCAACGTGACGCTCTCACACGAACACGGCATATGAAAGACACAGAGCAATAGTACAGAAAGATATTGGGTTCATTTTGTTGACGCACTTGGCGAGCCTAATGGGAGGATGCGTTTTGACAATCAAGAGTCAACCGATGTCAATACATCGGAATCCTATCGGAGTCAAAACAAATGTCATTTTGGTTGTTTTAATAAGACCATATCCGAGTGCGACAAATAATACGATAACTGTCACCAGATATTCCAGATTGTAAACTGTGTAACTTAATGTTATCTTATCTTGGAAAGATGGTATCGTGCTGCATTAATTACCGATTGTTTGTGTAGTAGGTACAAATAAAACTCTTTTAAGGTCACGCAAAAACATTTCATTTCTGGTCATATTTTTTAATTCGTTATGTGTACGAGTATCTTGTAACTTTAAATATATGATTCTAAAACACATTTTCGTTCATCTTTTAGGCTGGATCTCAGGGAGAGATACCACCGAACCTGAACGAAAGTTTGCGGAATAGGTATCTTGTTATGGACACATCGAAAAAGAAATAATATGTAGTATGCAAGAAACCCTATTGGTTGTTTCAACTCTTTTTTTCAACTCCTCCTCAGTACCGCTGAGGGAGAAGCAGTTGGTGCATTCTACTCCTCTTATTTGCTTCCAGAGCAGCATAAACAAACTAAACAGACAACAAGATATAAGAAGTAATATTCAACATATCGACTTAATGATTGTGAAAATTGTTATAAAATTACAACTGATAACACTGTATAAAATAACAAATCGAATATTTCGTTACGTCACGGCCAAATATTAATTATCGGGTTTCCCTAGTTTTCAGCTCCAATGGGAATGGGAGTAGACGTTTTCACGAATTCATTTCGATTTCATGTTTCTCTCTGTGGCCAACATTTACTGTGTTATGTCACATGTCAATGAGATCAGATATTTTCCATTGTATTCAAACTGTATTGTATATTAGCTCAATTTAAAAAGGTTGTCATGTGTCAGTGATATTTTTGAACAAAGAGATTAAAATTTCCGTTCAATTCCTTTGTTTTCAGATGTAACGTTTGTTTTTCAATACTATAGCGCTTTGAACACAAGATTTATTTTTTATTATTAACGGGACTTAGCAACGAAGTTTTTTTCTTAGTTCTAATGTTTCTAAGCAGGAAATCCCATTTTTATAAGTACATAAATAAAATGTAACAAATCACGATTAATTTAAAAAAGGGCCATGGTTAAATCCCAAATACTCAAAGTAATGTATTTTGATGAAACAAAAGTTTCATAGTGTTTTTTATATAGTATCATAGTTTCAACCCTAATAGTGCAAAAAGGTAATTTCGGTAAGGTCAGGTAAGTGGTAAGGTTTTAACCCGTCGTTCTTGGTGAAGATGTTCAACCTTGAACGACGAGTTGGCGATAACATTGCTGAGCCAGGCCGCTTTGAAGCAGCTTGTTGAATTTTTATTTTATGATATAGGTACTTAACGCATGCCTGAAGAATGCAAAAGACGCACGGTCTTCGGCATTACATGTCACTAGGCCAACTTCGAAAACTTAGGAATTTAGAAGTGTCTCCTCTGTACTTATTTACTCTTTGTCGTAGTATAAAATTACATCCACCGCAGATTTCATATGCTCCTCAGAGATTCGCGGGGACGGGCGGTGTCGGGTGGCGCGCCTAGTCAATATTTTGATCTCCTGGGATAGCTCGTGTTACGAATAAACGTCATAGTTGTACATATCTTTTGAGGTTAGACTCAGAAGTCGCGTTTCCTTTCCTTTGTGTTGGGAAAATATCATCTTCTTTGAAAATTCAACACCTTTTTCTCTCCTATTACAAAACGCGGATCAAATAAAGCACTTGGTTTGAAACCATGATCTGGCCAAACCACGTTGATGCTGATAGACAAGTTAAGGCCGTACCTAAATTTTCCGGGGTCCAGTGCTGCCCCCATTTAAAATAAATCATTTCAAAGAAAACGGAGACATTATTTAAAATTTTGCTACTATCAAATCCTATATAACCCTTAAAAGTATTTTATGAACTACTGTTCACAGTTTAAAGTGAGAACGTTAAGCTTTACTACGCACATTTGCGAAAAACGGCCACTTTTGGCAAATGGGCGTAGTAAAGCTTAACGTTCTCATTATAAACTGTAAATAGTAGTTCATAAAATGCAGTGAAAACACAAGCTTAACAAAGCTTATAAACATCAATGAGACCTCTCTAACCCGTCCGGACAGTGAAGAGTGTAGGTCAAATCCTTTGACTGCTCTGGCCAAATATGACTCTGGTAGTACAAAGAGGTCGTCCTATTACAGTGGAAAATAGTAAGACCTGATGATGAAGATAAGGATGTATATAAATGGAAAACACAGGAACGTAATTGACAATTTAAGTTGGGGCGAAAACACATTGTTTGTATGTATGTATGTATGTATGTCCGAACCGATGGTCCGATTTTGTTGAAATTTCGTAGGCATGTAGGAAATATCAACAGAATTTTCAAGTTCGTTGGGCATCAAAATCGGTTTAGTAGTTTTTGAAATATTAATAAAAAATCGCGAGGTCTAAGTTCGCGGCGAACTACTAGTTATATAAAATTATATTTCATATAGATATGCACTATTGTCTTTTGAACTCTGTCAATATTTCCTAAAACACAATCGGTTCTTATAACAATTTTAAATGCGCAGTTTCCAAAATGGACGCTGCAGTACTTGCAATTCCCAGCCCGTATTAACACTCCAATTTATTTATACAGTGTTATAAAAAATGCGAACGGTCCAGCTGCACGCGTTTTATGATGATTACGCGTCAAAGAACAATAGCCACTTATTGTTTATAGACCCTGCGTCCTGCCCTGGACTCGCTTGGACTGGAAGTGGCTTTATCGAATTTCCGAACGCCAAAATCCCGAAAGTTGAAGTAAACAAAAAATTCTGGTTTTTGATGTTCTTTGACGTAGAAAGACCAGATCTTTTTTTTTTTTTTGATTCTTTATTTAAATAAATTCAATCATATGTATATGGTTGATAGGGATAAGCAGAAAATATGCGGCGCAAAAACTACCTAATACAATATATAATACATATTTATATAATTTTTGAATTTAATTTAATATAAATATACTAACTAACAAATTGCTTATCAAGAAAAGAACTCAATGATGATGACTTTATAAAGAAAGGGAAAAGGGCGTGGACTTTCTTTTTAAGGCCGTACATAAATTTTACGGGGTCCAGTGCTGTCCCCATTTAAAATAAATCATTTTAAAGAAAACAGAGAACTCATTTAAAATTTTGCCTAGATAACCCTTTAAAGTATTTTATGAACTACTGTTTACAGTTTAAAGTGAGAATGTTAAGCTTTACTACGCACATTTGCGAAAAACGGCCACTTTTTGCAAATGTGCGTGGTAAAGCTTAACGTTCTTATTATAAACTGTAAACAGTAGTTCATAAAATACTTTGAAGGGTTATCTAGGACTTGCTAGTAGCAAAATTTTAAATGATGTCGCCGTTTTCTTTGAAATGATTTATTTTAAATGGGGGCAGCACTGGACCCCGGAAAATTCAGGTACGGCCTTAAAAGAGAATTATCAGCCGCTTTTTCGCAGAAAATAAAATTACAACTACGAAGACTTGCCTCTTCTATGTGTAGCAACCACGTGAAATAGTTTCTCAATCTCTATATCGGCATGCGGGTCACGTAGCTCCTCTCCTGTTAACGAGCGCCTGTTATCAGTAGCTTCATTATGTACCCACCTGTTATTGTATTCGTTACTTTGATTATGCAACGAAGAGAATATATAATAAACATTAAAACAGTATGGATGTATTCTGTAACATTAAAACAGTACATGTATTCATAAAAATAACTGCTCTTTATATCAGTTTTACAATAATAATTAATAACGCCCGTGATAACGCTACTGAATAAAGAAGCATTGTATTTTTCTGTCAATTGCAATTAAAATGTCTGCACTCCCTAAATTGGTTGCATACTCACTATATGATTGTAAAAAATAAAAATAAAATAAAACAAAGTTTATTTGAGCTTATTTATACAAACAAATTCTAGGTATCTGTTTAGAAAACTTACTTATATACCTTGTCTACAACTTAACAATAAAAGTGTTATTAAGGGTAATAATATTATAAAATAATATAAGCTAGCTACAAGAAATATCAAAGAGAATATAGAGATAGTCAAAAGCACTTTGGTGTACGTAGTGTCGTCCTTGAGAATAAATACTCGTAGGCCCAGATTACAGGACCTACGGC
Organism: Acrobasis repandana; assembly: GCA_963576875.1. NCBI lineage: Eukaryota > Metazoa > Arthropoda > Insecta > Lepidoptera > Pyralidae > Acrobasis > Acrobasis repandana. The sequence goes on from OY756216.1 coordinate 21,893,930, forward strand.
TCAATGTCAGACATATATGTACATTATATGTTGGGTAGGTACATCATTACATTATTTGTAGTCTAGGCACGAAATATTCTCGATCAATTAGGTTTAATACAGCACTTGTCATTTATTAGGATTTACTCGGTCACTCAGACGTCTAGAAACTGGAAAATAGAGTGTCACTTTAAAGGTCAGACGACCTGTCAGACGACCTGACCTGTCGCAAGGTTGCAGTAAAACGTTACATGCAAGGTTCCAACAGGTATAGGAAATCCTTAGGGAAGTCTAAGCATGTCCGGCAAGACTTCCTACAGCTAAAATTCATTTTATTTTATTTATTTATTTAAACTTTTATTGAGCCAAAAGCTACAATAGGTAGACGTAATGCTAAAGCATTCTCTCCCTGTCAACCTTTAAGAGAAGAAAAACTGTTAAGAAAGTTGGCGTCTAAATAACAGATAAAAGATACAATATTAGATATAATAAGTACGTCAAAATGATTTAATATGAGTTAAAAAAGTTTCAGAAGATTAGAAAAAGAAGATTCAGAAAAATCTTTAAAATTTGACTTTCCTAATTTATATAGTAACTAAAGAACATTAATAATAAGTACCTAAAAACACGAAAATGCTTAATATTATTTATTGAGTAAAAACTCTCTTGAATTTATCTTCATTCTGTCTCGCAAATTATTCCATGGTTAGTAGAATTTATATTATCTTTATTTAAATAAGATAGTTACGAATATTTTGCGACCATTTCATATTAAATCTCGTCGCCTACACACAGTGGAAATTTAGACTAAGAGCTTTTTTACCAGTTAATCCGCTTTTCGTACGACGACCTCCGTGGCATAATGGTTAACACGCTAATCCACCACTCCGGAGGTCCTGGGTTCGATCCCCAGCCAAGGCAAGTGGGAAAATAGCTTTTTCAAATTGTCCTGGGTCTTGGGTGTTTACTGTTTATCATCCCAAATCAAAAATATGTAGTTAGGTTAGTATCCCTTATCCACCAATAACACAAGTTTGAAAATCTTACTTTGGGTATAGCTCAATTTGTGTGATTTGCCCCTATTATATTTATTTATTTACTTAAACATTTCTAAAACAAGGAAGCTGTGGAAGAAAGTTAAAACATCTGTAATTTACTTACTTATTCATAAAATAATGTGATTTAACATCTAAACAGCTATAAAAGACTATCTATCATTATTTCTCTTGTTGGTGGAGTATGAATTTAAATTGAACACATAAGTCAATTTTGATAATTATAAATTTTTTTTTTATAAATGTTTAAAACACTAACTAAAAAACTATGTTTTATAATAAATGCATTTATATAGATAAACACCTAAGGCTCAAGACAATTTGAAAAGGTCATTTTCCAACTTGCCCTGGCTGGAGATCAAACCCAGAACATGCAGGTGGAGGTCTATCATGATATATACACCACGGAGGAGATATACCTTAATAATATATTTTTTTTACTTACTGCATTTATTACTCTTTTAAGAAATCAATATACAATACCTTAGTCTACTATCTTGTTTAAAACTTGAACAATCAATACATTTGTAACTAGTTTATACAACGTAATGAACTAATGAAAAACCTCTCAGATGGTACCTCAGCCCATAAAACTGAACAACTTTTTTTTTACAACTTTTACGAAACCCAATAAAAATTTTAATTTTCATACAAACTGATCAGCTGATCGAGTTAATTTGTATAAAAATCCGAATTTTATTTTTGACCTTTTGTAGAGTACCATCTGAGAGGTTTTGCGTTAGTTCATTAACGCGTTGTAGTACTCTGTGGTAAAGCTAAATAAAAGCCAGATTGACTCAAAAGCCTCCAGAGTACAATTACCGCGCGAGGTCATCTCCGTCACAAATCAATACAAATCGTTAATCACGACTAACCAGTGACCAACTTTCTTCGGCCGTTTCTAAAATAAACATTTGAATAAATTAACGATGCAATATTGGACGAGACACTCGTGTGACCGTGTCTTCGTTAATTTTACATCATTGAAGAAAAACGTACGGAATTAACATGAAAGCTATAGATAGAAGAAGTAAGTCAGCTTTTGTACATATACCTATTTGATTTTTCGAAAATGGTCTAAACCTGTTATACCAAGTGGAAGGGACATACCCGTAATAAATCGAACCACGGGCTATACTAAGTAGATGATTAAAGTATAATGAAATTAAAATAACAGTCAAAAAAAAAAAAAAACATTCGACATCCCATACAAATCGCCCGGGTGGCCGCACACTTTTTTATGGAAATGCCAAAATTATTTTTGTGTTTTGGCTGTTATTTTAATTTTATTATACTATAATGGTCTATATGTTAACGCATTGATAGGGGAACTTAGTAGTACTCATGTTGGTTGTCACATTGATGATGTGTGTCTTAACAACATAAGCTTCGCAGACGATATGGTGCTTCTGAGCGCCTCTGTCTGTGGCCTAGAAAGATTGTTGGACATATGTGAGAGATATGCTGTCGAACGTGGCCTTAAATATAATGTGCAAAAAAGTGAATACATGGTCTTTCAGGCGGGAACAAAATGTCCTGAAACAGTTCCACCCATAAAATTAAATGGTATACCATTGCGAAGAGTATATAAATTTAAATATCTGGGGCATTGGGTAACTTCTGACCTGAGAGACAATGTAGACATTGAAAGAGAACGCAGGGCACTATCTGTGCGTGCTAACATGATAGCTCGTAGGTTTGCTCACTGCACAAGAGAAGTTAAGATAACCTTGTTCCGTGCTTACTGTACATCCTTCTATACAAGCAGCCTATGGATACACTACACACAAAAGCAGTTTAGTGCTCTGCGGGTACAGTACAATGACGCTTTTAGGGTGCTGATGGGGCTGTCTCGACGTTGCAGCGCGTCAGGGATGTTTGCCGTGGCGCGTGTGGACTGCTTCTATGCAACCATGCGCAAGCGGTGCACATCCCTGGCGGGCAGGCTCCGATCCAGTGCCAACAGCATCCTAAAAACGTTTGCAAATAGGCTTGATTTTCAGTATGTGAATCACTGCTCAATGATTCATATACTGAAAAACAAGGAACTATGAATCCCTTTAGGTATAGTATACTAACACTAGTCTTAAGGTCTCTATCTCTGTTACTAACACTTAAAATGTAATAATATTATGTGACCCTTTTGATGGTTGAAATAAATGATTTTTATTTTATTTTATTATTATAGACCGTGGTTTGATTTATTACGGGTATGTCCCTTCCACGTTGTATATAGAAACAAAGAGTAGACGGAATAGAAGATCGATAGTGGCGCCTTCATTTGAAATGCATTGCTTTGTTGACATCTAAATATTCCATTCTAGATGGGGAGAAAAGAAAAACAATGTGAATCATGTCAATAGGTGATGCGACTAGCAACCCAATACTATGTTAATTTCTTTTCCACATTCTCGCTCACCAGTACACTAAAAGTGGCCTTTGAGTCTTGCGGCCCTGGGTTTGGTCTGTTTAGAAGATCGATAGTGGCCTATAAGATCGATAGCCTTCATTTGAAATGCATTGCTTTCTTGTCATCTAAATATGCTGGTTGGGAAGAAAAGAAAAATTTTCAAATGTACCACAGCTGCTTCTTTACGTAAAAGCCGATTGAGGGAACTTTCAAACAATAGTTCATCTCATTAATAAAATAAACTAAATTTGTATTTCTTATTTCCTACCTTGGAAGTCAATCTGCGTTAGTCTTCTTCTTATCGAGTCGAAATGGTTACACTGTAGCTTCAATTTCAAATCACGCGTTAGTGTGTGTCCCTATATAACCAGATTATCCCAAAAGTTATTAAAAAAATACACTATAGACGTAATAGCACTTACTAACAATGTAGAGTAATCACAAAACACTTCAAAATTATTCATCGAAGCAACAACTTTGTTGTCTGTGTCAATAACCAAAGATGGTGTTGAATCCTACACACGTCTTCCGCATCACAAAGTTGTCTTAGTAAACTAGTTTTCTGTTACATCAAACAGGTCTTTTGCCTTGTATTTTATATTCTGTAATTTATACTTTGTCAGTGGCATGGCACCCAACGTCATAGAAACTATTGGAGAGCCCGTAAATAGCAGAAACTAGTAGACAAATTATTAGTACCAGCTGCTTACAGAGATGGCAGCACACAGCAGCACAAGCTTAGTCCAGTTGTGATACATAATTATGTAAAACCTGAAACTTTGGGAATAAATAAATAAATATAGTCCAGCGGCTAGGTGGGTCGACGATATCAGGCAAGTTGCTGGCAAGAATTGGATTGCAATGGCCAGGGTGAGATCAAGATAGCGCAGACAGAAAGAGGCTTATGCCCAGCAGTGGGTCCCTGAAAGCTGACGATAATGATGATATAAATATATACGGATAATATAAACGGAATATTTACGTAAATATTGAGAATATTTACAGAAATATTGGGAATTTTCTCCAAATTATACATCACGTTTCAACAGTTTAAAATATCATCAAGGTTTGCCTATGAAGATAATAAAGATTGGCTAATTTATACTAAAGTAGAAAAACTGAAGGTCTTGTAACATAATGGCAACATTATAATAAACCTCTATGGTAACTGAATCTCTTTCAGATGAAGGATTCAAAAGTAAAACTCGACCTACTCCGCCTGGGGGTTACATTACACGAGCACCATACAATCAGGAACCCTTGCTTTGATGTTTTGCATTATTGATTTTCTATAACAGGAAGCTCGTAAAGATGAGATAATGATGCCAGAATATAGCCATTTAAATTATCTTGTATTTTATGGTAGTAACACGAATATAATACAGATGTTGACGAAGCATGTTGCAGAAACTTATTTGTAACTAGGTAAGTACAACGTACAACTGTTGACGAAGTATGTTGCGGATTCTTATTTGGACTAGGTAAGCACAACTGTTGACGAAGCATGTTGCGGATTCTTATTTGGAATTGGAACTAGGTAAATACAACTTTTGACGAAGCATGTTGCGGATACTTATTTGTAATTAGGTAAAAGTACAACTTTTGACAAAACATGTTGTAGATACTTATTTGTAACTAGGTGAGTACTTTTGAAGAAGCATGTTGTGGATACTTTTTGTACACTTTTTGATGAAGCTTATTTGTTGCTGATAGATCTTTGTAACCTTTTGACGAAGCCTGCTACGGATAAATATCTGTAAATTTCCAAATAATACAAATATGATAAAAGATAAAGATCACCGTTTTATTGTTTTACCACAGGTTTTTACTTTACTTCAACAGCAGTATGACTTGCGTACGTCGCTACGTAGTAACAAGCAATATTGAGCTTGAGCGCTACATAATTATGAAAAGTGTAAGTATTTAGTAGTATTATTGTGTACTGTACCATAATTCTTCACTTTTCTGATACAATAATTCAATGACAATAATATGTAAGCGCAAAGAAAGCTGTTTCTAACAGCCACTACTCCTATGATAAAGAACCTTCTAATTGGAGAAATTTCGAAGCGCCAAGCTTCCCTCGAATTAATATTATCTTTATAGCACTCGATAAATATACGATAATAAGATACCTTTTATTAGGCGATTTACTTAAACAGCCATTTTGAATTCGAGAAACTTCGTTTAATGTTACACGCATCTCCATTCTTTAATTTTCTCTTTACGGCCTCATGACGAAATTGTCAAATGAGATTTTTTATTTGCTGTTTGATGTTCGGTCATTATTAGGCTGGGTTATATTTTTATTACGCTCATATTATTTGATGATATTGTTTCGTTGTGTCATTTTTATTGAGGTATCGAATGCTGGAACTGTGTTACAAAATAAATACTTCGATTAATTTGCATTTCTTAAAATAAAAATGCTTAACTTACCTATTTCTGCGACCAGATTTTAGACAAAAGATAAAAGGCAGAAGCGAAAGAGGACTGTCAGATCAGGATGTGGCGATTTTTTTTAATAGATAACAAATCACACAGATTGAACTAGCGTTTAAACTTGCGTTTACATAATAGGATAGTCACTCAACGATTATATACACGTATAAGTATATTTTATAATAAATACATAGGCGTAAATCTATTACGCCTATACCTACACACTTTGAAACAATTTGAAAAAAGCCATTTTCCAATTTGCCCTGACTGGGGATCGATCCCAGAACCTCCGAGTCACGGACTAGCATTTTAACCAATACGTAGTTCTTATATTAATTATGTGCCAATTTAATACTCCACGGAAATGGTCTGTTAGCTTTGTTATACTGTGGCTATAAGCAAAATAACTGACAATACTCAAGTACTCCAGGAAACTGCGACGTCCTCAGCCCTTGTTTCTCTTGTAATTGTGTTTCTGGTGGAGCTTGTCTATTAAATTATTACAAGTCCTTCAGAGTTGTTGCGAATGCGAAAGCTAGTAAATACATCACATCTACATTCGATGACGAAATTGTTACAAATTACTGATACGGATACAGTATCACGTCTTTATCCCTAACAGGGCAGACAGAGCATTTTGGGTCTTGCGGCTCTAAGCAGTCAGAGCTCAGAGCCGCAATACGGATGTGGACTAAAAATATATTTTTACCTCATCAGATTTTGTGTAACTTTGTATTTTTTTTTGTACTCATTTTTTCTTTTTTCTCATTAGCAAATAATTACAAAGATACAGCGTATTTAAATTCCGCATTACGTCACGTTCAAGTATGATTTTCACTTGAGGGTTATTTTTAAATTCTGAAATGACGGAGTTTTTTAAATCTATTTACGAATATTTATTTAGTTTTATTTATTTATTTACCACCCTCATTGTCTTTCTCATAGTCCTCTCCAACCACTGGTTGTCTGGAAGAGATCGCTTTAAGCGATAAGACCGCCCATTGTCTTATATTCAATCACACATGTTTTGGCCTTATCTAATATTTATTTAAAGACATTGAAAACCTGTCGCAGTCTTATTCCCACGTGATAAGAACAGAAATGCAACTTAATTATACATAGGTCATTACCTCACTATCTACACGTGGCGTATTAAATTGACCCGTTTATAAAATAAAACCATTACAGAAAAACGAAAAAATAAATTTCGTCTCCCCATACAAAATCCATTTGGCTGAGTGCTGATGTTATGGCACAGAATACATAAGAGTCAAACAGAATGGTCTCTCACAGCGTCTCCCGCAAATTGGCGTCACCGCACCTCTCCCCCGCACTTTGTGAGCTTTGACAGCTCCAAAACAGGGTTTAATTACTAGCCGCACGCAATACGCGACGTGTGTTGTCTTGAGAACTGTCAACCAATAGTAACCATTATGGTGAGAAGGTGCGCGTATAATAATTGTTTATCCACCCAATGCTCTAAAGAACGTATATTTCATACATTTCCAAATGATGAAAACAGGTAAGCAAAGCAACAATATAATTTCACGTTATACCCAGCAACCATCTTGATTATATACCCTTCTCGCTCTCTCGCATTGGCGGGAGATACACAAGAGCGAGATTGTAACATTACCGGATTGCTAATAAGCAATCCGGTAATGTTACATAAGCTCCTCGCTCACAGGTAATCACATACACGCAGATGCCAACTAGATTTTCGCGGGTTATAGTGCTAAATGCCATTGTTGACAATGACAACTTGACATGCTGTGCGTGTCAATTTGTCATCATCATCAAGCGTGATAAACATTTGTTTATTTTTATTGAATTTATTCATATAATTACCGTATAGTTTTGCGCCGAATATGCAAATTACTATATTACAATAGTGAATTAGTGTATTTAGTGCGTTACATTATAAATGACTCAATAATAATCAGTAAAGTGAACTAATGGTGAAATGGACAGTGGACATAATGAAAAATATTTGTGAAGTGATTTATGTAGCTGTTTCCGACTTTCCTGTAATATTTAATACATATAAAACAGAATATTTTTTACGTCATAGTGTTCGCAAATCTTCCGGTATGGAAAAATATAATCGTTAATATGTCGAACTCCTTAGTAGGTAAGTATTAAAATAATTCTGCGGTGCGACCCTAAGTATAAAACTCACACATCGACGTGTGTACGGATAAATTGTTTCGTTTGTAGTAGTAGTAGGTATATATGTTACTCTGAATCAATGGAGAGTCATACCAGTGGTTATGGGAAGCCGAATTTCTTTTTTGTTTTTCGATATTGGTTTTTGGAAAGTAGTTTAGTACCTATCATGGACTGAACTTGCACCAAAAAGGTTATGCGTTAGATACCAGTAACCCTGTATAAGTAGATGAAAGAATCTGTCGGTCATTTGTCGAAAGACTAAATATTGTCTCGGACAATAGTACGGTGACCAATCGTTCTGTCGTCGAGCAGACGGAAGGTGAAATGTTTTGTCGGACAGTTGTACAGTGAACAATCGTTCTGTCGTGAAACGGACGGAAGGCGAAATGTATTGTCGGACAATCGTACGGAGATGAAGAGTTCGGTCGGCGAGTCATCGGAAGGACAAATGTTATGTCGTTGAATGATAACCCGGACAAAGAAACGTCGGACACTTGTTCCACAATCGTGGGAAAGTACGACATATTTCATTCGCATTTTGTATTCCTTTGGTCGAACAATTTGAATGAGCGAAAATCTTGGGATATCATGATAATTTATAAGCGGTCCGGCAGCAAAAGCAACCCGTCACTATTTTGATGTATTTTTTATTTACACACACATACATACTATCACGTCTTTACCCCTAATGGGGCAGACAGAGCGTTTTGTGTCTTGCGGCTCTAAGCAGACAGAGCCCAGGTTACGTAGTAACTTATTAGTAATCTGTGGCCCAGGGCCGCAAGACCAAGGCTTTATGACGATAGACGGTGTCCAGTGCTGCCCCCATTTGAAAAAAAAAATATTTGTAAGGAAACGGAGATATAATTTAAATTTTGAACTAGTAAAACCTGGATAACCCTTCAAACTATTTTATGAACCACTGATTACAGTTTCAAGTGGTAACGTTAAGCTTTAGTTTGCATTTTTGCCAAAAGTGGCTGTTTTTTGCAAAAATGCAAACTAAAGCTTAACGCTTAAAGCTAGGTTTTAGTAGCTTAACATTTTAAATGATATCTCCGTTTCCTTACAAATAATTTATTTTAAATGGGGGCAGCACTGGACTCCGTGTATCGTCTTAAGCGTAATGGTGGGCGAGAAGGTGAAAAAATAATTCAAAATAGTGCTGGGTTGCTAGCCGCATCGCCTATTAATATGATTCGCACTTTCGCTCATTAAGTTTTTTCTTTTTTTTCAGACCAGCAATAAATAAAAAAACAGGGTTACTTTAAAAACACCGGCAACATCTACTATTTATCATACACGATACAAAGAATAAACATTTACCCATTAAAAGATACTCGTATGACATCGGGGCTTCAAGCCGCGTCGACGACCGATAACCAATATCGGCGATAACGCGATATGTATGTGTGTCATACAAACAGTTGCGAAACATGAGGTAAATATTTAACGCCTTGTAGGGCAGCGTGTGCGTTTATCATGTGCTGATTCATGTTTTGTATGATTTAAAACATAATTATGATTTTTCTACATGACTACTAGTGTGACATCGCGCGGGCTCCAGCACTCCCCCGCCCCTCTTAGGCGCAGCGGGGGGGCCCATGCCCATATATAAGGCGCGGCGGCCGGCGCTCGTCCTCTTCGTCTTCGGCAGCATCTGAAGCTAAGTAGTTCTTCTACCTAGAAGGGCTACTCAACTGATCTAGTGCCTATAACTCACGACCCTGACTACCTAATCTGTACCTAGTGTTCTTGTGAATATTTGTAACTAATGTAATGTAATAGTTGTTCATTATACCTATCTCATTTGCCGATATCTGGTCTTTCTTTTATCTCATCTATCTTCCTAGATCCTAAATCTAGGTTATACTAACTGAAACGGTACACTAGGTAGATATAAGCGTTCATTTTATAACCGACTTAAAAAAAAAAGGATATTATCAGTCGATCCGTTATTTTTTATGTATATATGTGACGCGATATCTTCGCCAATTGTGTTGTGAACCGATTTTGATGTTTTTTTTATTTGAAAGTTGTTGCTCAAGTTGTTCTTATATTTACTTGGTGAAGACATGATCAAGAACTTTGGAGATATGTGGAGATACTCCTCAAACAAAATGAAGTCTTTTTTTTTGTAAAAAAATATATATTTTCAAATAATTTTCTGTACTGTTTTCTGCCACAATCACTATAGGTAATATACTATGTGTGCATAGAATATTTGAGAAGTTCCCTCGATTTCTCGAGGTTTCCAACATCAGATCTTCACTTGACTCTGTGCGGGTCTCACGTTATAAAAATACTATATAGCAATTAAAATTAAGGGAAAAATACGTGAAAGTGTATGAAATAAGTACTTACTATACTTTAAAAGCGTAAGTTAATATTTTATTTACACTCCCAATAGATTCTTGCGAAGTGCAATGGCGTTATTTTATCCTTGCACGCTGCACAATTCACTCCTTGCTAGATAAAGGTTCAGATCAAGAAAAAATGTACAGACTGAGTTCAGTGACAATAAAAAAATGTAGAGACTGAGTTGCATTGCAGCTAAGCTCAATTTTTTAAATGCATTTTTTTATGATAAAGGTATTGTATTTATTTGCACAATTACTGTTTTGGACATTTTAGCATTGGGTTTATGATGCTGAAGATATGCTCTATTCATATTCATTTGACGACCTCCGTGGTGTAATGGTCAACACGCTACTTCACCAATCCGGAGGTTCTGGGTTCGATCCCAGCCAGGGCAAGTTGGAAAATGGCCTTTTTTAAATTGTCCTGTACTGGGTCTGGGGTGTTTATCTATATATTTATATATGTATGTATGTTTATCTATTCGTTAGTCGTATCTTCAAAAATATCCATGATACACTGATACATGAGTAGTCGGCATAGTCTAGGCTGTCCGCTGGTTATTTAACGTCACAGTAAATCCACTGTGGCGCCCTCTATAAGCCATAAAGTAATAAACTAAAAAATAAAATAAATCGAATCATACTGAAAGGATATTCAAATGAAAGGGCTTAAAAATCACATTTTAAAAGTATATACATTATTTGCTCTCTCCCTGCTGTAAATAAATAAATATATAGGACAAATCACACTGATTAAGTAGGTTTTTTTTAACTTGTGTTATGGGATACTAATACTAACCCAACGATACTATATTTTATGATAAATACATATATAGATAAACACCCAAGAAGACCCAGGAAAATTTGAAAAAAGCCATTTTCCAACTTGCCCTGGCTGGGGATCGAACCCAGAACCCCCGGATTAGCGGTCTAGCGTGTTAACCATTACGCCACGGAGGTCGTCAAAGTGAATAGTGAATTACTTACTTTATTAAATAAAGAGTAGTGAATTACTTGTTACTTAAAATATTCTTCAGGGCGCGCCGTCTGAATTTCTCATTTGGTCCGAGTACAAAGGGTGAAATAAACTAGTTTACTGGTAACAGATTTATTCGGCACGCGCAGCGACTTGTCGCATGCAGCGTGCGACGTGCATGCAACAAAGCTCGTATTATCGCTGCTTTGAATTTTTAACCGACATTAAAAAAAGGAGGAGGTTATCATTTCGACCCGTATGTATTTTTTTTGTAAGTATGTTACGCTATATTGACAATTGTGAACCGATTTTGATGATTCTTTTATTTGAAAGCTACTATCAAGTCGGTCCCATATTGATTTGGTGAAGACATAATGAAGAAGTTTGTTAAAAAATTATTGTATACTTATATGTAAATGTTGTATGAGAACTGTATACGTAGTAGACTGTGCGTTTCTCTGCATTTTCTTCTCCAGAGGTAATAGACAGGATCTAACAAAACATACTATTTTAAGAGTGAATTCAGCCCATGATACCAAATAACTTTCCCTAGGAACATGTAACAAAATACAAAAAATATAAGTCAATGAAAAAAAAAATTTGGGTCTCCGTACAAGTTGACCGATCAGCTAATCCGAGTTTCTATTGGAAGCAAACATTTAATCTATCTATCTGTATATATAAAAGCGAAAATCACTCACTCATCACGATATCTCAGGAAGGATTTTTAGAAATTCCATCCCTAAGAGGGTGAAATAGGGGTTGGCAGTTAGTATGAAACTTCGTATTTTTTTTAAGTGAGACATGAAATTTTGAATGCATTTTAGTGGTTAGTAGAAAAGAATAATGCATTTATTAGATTTTGAAAATTATATCCCTATAGGGGTGAAACAGGGGTTGCAAGTTTGTATGAATCTTCGTCAATTTTGAAGCGAGACAAATGACATTTTTGAATTAGTGGTTAGTAAAAAATAATAATCCATTAATTGGATTTTAATAAATTGCAACCCCAGTTAAAAAAAAAACTAATTTGTGTAGGTAGTCTACGCTGGCGAAGCCGCGGGCAAAAGCTAGTAGTATATATTAATTATATTATATTCATCATCATCGTCAGCATTCAGGGACCCACTGCTGGGCATAAACCTATTAATAATATATATTAATTTAACCTTTTTATTCAAAATATTCAAAATCAAAATACATATTTTATATTTGCGGTGACAATATCCCACTTTGATATCACGACAATGACACAACGTCGTCGATATTCCATCAGACAAAACGAAATAAAATATGCAAAGCGGAATATTTCTCGCGCGGTATTCTACATTGAATCGCTTTCAAGTAAAAAGTTATCGACAAGTCTAGACGTTCTTGTTTACCATTTAAATTATATTATTTATTGCAATTTAACGGGTTTGAGAGTTTAAATTTATGTACATGCGAGTACCTTTACAAGAGAGTAAAATAATTTAAATTTATGTGCATTTGCGTACTTTAAACGCCTGCGCATACGGACAGCAGTGACGTTAATTCGCACTAGCGTTCGTCGAAGAAGTACGTATTCTTTCACACTTTTATTAATCGCACAAGCTATCTGTTCTTCTTCTTCATAGCGTGTTGATGTTTCAGTAGGTGTTAAATATTTATCTGAGCTCAGCATTAAGCGACCTGTACTGCTACGGGAGTCAAGTATTAATTCTGTGGTATGGTTTAGGGCTTACACTGCACAGCTGTCCTCCACCGTGCAGGTATCGGGGCTAGAGTAGGTGTGCCATAGTCTGTGGAGACTGGAGATGCACCACAACCACAGACAAGCTATCTGTTGATAATAATCTGTTATCGTAGACCTTACCTTTGACGTAGCCCAAAGAAAGAAATTCAGTGGCGTCAGATCGCAACATCTCGGTGGCCAATTGATATCGCCTCTTTGCAAATTACGCAATTCGGAAACCTCTCTTGCAGCAAAGCGATTGTTAAGTCGCTGTGTGGCACGCAACATTTTCGTAAAACGTATTCATGATTTTGTACATCGTACGCACTTGTATCCAACTTCTCCTTCCAGAACGAAGTTCAAATCCTATAACTACGTTCTTTTGGGACACCTGTTATACATCACGTATTATGTGTACATCAGGTTCTGTACCAGTAAACTGACAGTAATTGTTTATTATATCAGCTGTTTAATTTTAATCTTCATTGCCATCATGAAATTAAACTTACCTCGTTTACAAATTTAATAGAAATAATTCAAATAACCATAAAGTTTTATTCGAGGTAGGCCCATTTTAAGCGCTTCTAATACTTGATAGGTAGGACTAGGTATACATTCATTGCTTTGAATATCGTCCAAACGTAAGTTAACCTCACACCGTATTCTGTTACCAATATTCATTCACCTACTTTGTTTGACGTCACATTCAGATCTGTAGAGTGCCTGCAATCTGAGCGCGAATATTTTGTCAATGTTCATCGTGAACATTGAACAAGCGGCTTGTTCGATGTTCAATTTAACTGAACACGACGGACATACCATCACGTCGTTGCGTGCCACGCTTCTAGATGGAAATAAAAGGAGTTGATTGAAAAAGTTATTGAGCTGAGTATAAAAATATGAAAAAGACAATTGACATTGCATGTAACATATGTTTGACGAGTACTCAAAATTTGGTGGGAGAGTATATAAGACATAATAGAAAAATTAACAAATAAAAAGTTTCTTCCATATCTTCAAAGTTCTTTATCGTATCTTCACAAAATTAATACAGGATCAACTAGGTAGTAAAGGCTTTCAAATAAAAAAGAATAATCAAAATCGGTTCACAATTGGCCAAGATATCGCGTAACATACATACAAAAATAAATACGGGTCGAATTGATAATCCCTCTTTTTAGCAGTCGGTTGGTAAAAATAGCTAACTTGCTCCAAAAATTTGGCTGGTGGTTTCATTAAAAGTCACACACTCAAAAACGTCACATTATCGGAGAACTTCGCTCGCTCATAAATACGTGAGTTCCCCCTTATTCCATATTCATCATCATCATCATCAGGTCGTTTTTAGTCTCCACTACAGGAGCACGCCCCTCTCTGTACTACCAGAGCCATATGTTAGCCAGAGCAGTCAAAGGAGCCAGAGGATTGGGCCTACACTCTCCACGATGACCAGACGGGTAGGAGAGGTCTCATTGATGTTTACAAGCTTTATTTTGCTTGTGTTTCCTAAATCGCCTTCTACGACATCCACGGAAAGACTTGGAGTGGCCCTATTCTACTCTGCTTATTTCACAATACCTAAAACTTTTAAATGTCATCTCCATACAGTCACCTCACTGCGTCTCGTGTTATTGGTTCACGTAAAATTTACGATCCAGCAATAACCGCTTATAACTAGACGTAACAGGATTATAGTCGCTGTTATTTAGGAAATAGCGATGGTTATTAAAGAATATTAAACGGGATATGGGTACTTGGACTGCGTATTGGATTGTCAAGTTTTTGTCGTTAAATTTCATTGGTATAATAACTTCCGTTCTAAAATTTGCAGCTGGGTATAATATATTCAAAGGTGTTTATTACAAACAGAAAACAGTATGAAAAGTTTAACCGTTGTCTTTGCATCTAGGCGCATTCTCGGTTGCATCCTCAGCTTTGCTTCGGAGCCCGGGATGCGCTTTCCCGCTTTTTCTTCTGCAAAAATAAAATTCATGTCAAATAGTCACCCAAGGATGCCAAAGACCTTGGGAAATGGAGAAGAAATAGCCGCAGAACAGTTGAAATAATTTCGCTATAGTTATTACGACCAACACGTCAATCCTCTTTGGAATTGCATTTTTGTCACTTTTTGTGTAAAGTTTTACAACCGCTGCCCGTCCAAAAGTCAAAGTCAAAAAATCTAAATTTTTTATTTAATGTAGGATAAAGATATCACTTATTGAAGGATTTTGAATTATTTTTAGTGCATAAGCTGCCGATACTAGCATTTCACAACGACCACTGCTGAGTAGAAACGCCGAAAGAAACTCATTTACACAGTATTGGTCGCCTACGCGGCGGAAGGGCTTTGTCAGTTTACAAAGATATTATGCCTAATACAATGTTATCACAATATAACATGTAAAGCTTGCGAACGAGTGCCAAATCCAATTTACAGAAATAAGTAACACTGAGTAGTCGGAGCTGGCGGCACCCGTTCACGAGTTGACGCGTGGATCAGCCATCGCTGAACTCAACCATATTAGATGAATCCAGTGACCCGACCCACGACGCCACCACCAATGCAGTTGTAGTTGTAGCACTAGATGTTTGTGCTTAGTCCTTTAGTTGCCTCTTACGACAGGAAGAGATGGAGTGGTGTGGTGTCACATGACGCTAGTTACACGGGTATGAGTCGATTTATTTTATTTTTTACTTACTTTATTGCCTATAGAGGGCGCCAAACTCAATTTAGTGTGATGTCACCTAGTCTTTAACCAGCAGAAAGTCAAGACGCTTCCAACGAAAAGTCATTTGCCAAGTTATCACAGATATCATTGAATATACTAGGGAACTGATAAACCATAAATACATAGCAGTAAAACTTTATATACAAAAATAATATCATTCATCGTTGTCTTTTGAAAGACTACAAAGCCCAGAATGAAATATTGACAGATTTGATCGATGAAAAATCTGATCGAAAAGGAATTTTTAAATAAAAAGAATGCATTACCCCAATTCCGTTTCTTCCGGCCCCTATTCTCGACTATCGATCGACTATCGTTCGACAGATGGCGGCCGATCATTTGTAATGAGATCCTATATTGTGTGGCACTGGAATTGTTTATCGGCAAATGGTGCGTTTAAGGGGTTATTTCCGTTCTGTCCCACAAATTATACGACTGATTTACTTATTTTTAACGCGTCCCACATAATAATAAAAGATGACTAGATGACTAATAAATACGTCATTCATTTGAAGTATGATATGGTTAATATGTGCACAGTTTGAAGTCCAAAAATTGTTATCAGTTAAAGTAGTGTTACTATTTGCAAGATTTTTTTAATTGTAAAAAGTAGTAATTTTTTATAAAAATTATTAATTTTTTTGGGCCACATTATAAATAATGTCATATAGGGTTATTTATAGAACGACCCCGGTGTATGTGTGTCATATGAAATACGTTAATTGGAATTATTGGAACCCCTTTCCGTTTTATTGGTTTTGACTAATTTATGGTTCAGGTCTTCGGATTTCTAACGTTAGGAAAATATTTGCTGACTGTAGAACGATTAGTGTTTGTAGTGGAGATCACATTTTTTTATGATCTCAGAATAAATATAGATATTTTGAAAAAAATAATTATAAGCTTTTATTGTGAGGACTTAGAACTTATCAGGACAAAATTGTATTAGGTATAAACCTGTAAAAATAGAATAAGTTTGGAGAATAAATAAAAAAATTAAAAAATATGATAAGCAAATCGATGAGGTTGCGCTGTTTTATTACAGGGTTCCTAAGTTCCTTTAGCCACCTGCCTGCCCTATCATAAAATCAGCTTCTCGTCATCTGATTTACATTAGCATACAAAATTTCATCTCAATCGTCAACCAAGAAGTGGCTTAAATTTAACTTGCAAGATTTGTCCCAAAAACAACAACATACTGAGGCCTGAGCAAGCTAAATAAAAGTTTGTAAAAATTAATTAATTAATTCGCGGATAGTAACGAATACAACTGACTTATGTATACTCTTTCTATAATATCTAATTTAAGTACATCGTGGAAATATGACATCTTTCATTCTGGTCTGGGAGAAAAAAAAAACGCAGAATTTACCAGCTGCTTCTCATCCCGCGCAAATCGTAAAAGTCCATCGAGGGAATTGGCGAAAATCAGAATTATGTTCATAGTTGATGCGGCTAACAACCCATCACTATTTTGATTCCTTTTTTCTATCACGCTAAGCGTGGCCTTTGGGTCTTACTTAGGTTCTGTCTATCCTGTTAGGAATGAAGACGTGATAACGATAATGTACCTGAATATAACAATGTGTCAAAAATAATCAAAATTTTCGTCTAATTTATTTCAGATTTTATATTATAGAGGTAAAATGTCATGGGACAGGAAACCAGTTCAAACAGCACTCAGAACTGCAAACAAGTATCAAGTTAAGTGCAATCTAAATATTTGTCCACATTGGAAATCGAAACACCACCACTGAAGTAGCGCTTCGGCGCTACAGTCCAGCATAAGTGCATAAAAGTAAAATTGTACGTGGGTACTTGCGAATTATGTTAAGTGTTGTACTCTCTCTCTCTCTCTTCTCAGCGTATTCCCAGTTGCATTCTCAGCCATAATGCTGCGAAGCCCGGGGTTCGCTTTCCGGCTTTCCGTTCTCCACTTCGCACGGTTTTCAGCATCCTTGGTTGTAAGACCATTGGCACGAATACTAACCTTAACGACGTCAAGCAGGCATTTCTTGGGTCTGTCTGCCACGCCTGCCGGGCCCCGGTACAGGCGGCATGGCTATACATTTGTTTCCCACGTAACTAGCCGGTTTCCGCAAGACATGACCGTACCAACGTAGGCGACTCTCTTGCAGTTTGTCTGCTATGTCACGGACTTGAAGGCTGCTGCGAATGCGAGTTTCTCACGCGATCTCTCCGCGATACTCCGCGTATAAAGTTGTAGAGCAGACTAGTTCAGTACTTACCTGGAACAAAATAAAAATACATTAAAACACGTCACAGTAAACTATAAAGTCAAACAGCTAGAAAATCAAGTGTAGCCGTTAAAAAAATTGCCCAAAACAAGCAACGTTTGTCCACCGATCGCCAACGATGGCCAATTTATTCCAAATAGCGCCTTCGAAAAAACAATTTTTACTGGCGCGTTTGATCGACATCGTGCGGTGTAATTGGCCTTTGTCCCAAATTGTTGTTTAAACGTGGTCACCCGCGTCGGGGCTTACACGTCAAAGGGCCTTTAAAAATACAAGGGTTACCATTTTTATACGTGTTGTAAAATTTGCAATTGTATAACACCTTTTGCATTTCTTTGAAAAGTATTTTTGTCATAAGATATACAGGGTGACTTTTTAAACACCAGCAAATTTTTTGGACAAGTTCAGTCCATGATACTGAACTACTTTCTATAAAAAAAGTTATTAAAAATCGATAAAAATGTTTCGACTTTCCATTCAAAATCCGTTTAGCTGAGCGCTGATTTGTATGGGAAGGTGAATTTTTATTTTAGTTTATCGTTAATCGTTTATTTAATTCGTCTGTATGTGAAATAAAATTGGTAAATTGGTAATTGTAAATGAAATAATAACTGTATTAATTTACATAAGACGGTCTAATTTAACAGCATGCGTTTTCTCAGTAGAATTATATAAGAAGTCTTCATTCTTATCCTAATTTTTCTTGTTGTTTTACAAAACTAAACACGCCCAGATGTAGGTAGTGTCAAACTACACGCAGCGCAAGATGCGTGACACAGAGCGCAAGGTGCTTGGCACAGCTTGCCCATCATTTACTTGCACTACGCGCAAGTTGCGCGGGTAGAAATTGTATGAACAACGCAAATTTCGTCACGCGCGCATCTTGCGCTGCGTGTGGTTCGACCCATAAACATAAATTCTAAGTAAATTCTTTTTCTGTAAACGTAATACACAAGTAACTTTGATTCATTTATTTTTGAAGCATAATTTGTAGACAGATTGTATATTAAATAATAGTTTGCCTGAACAATACAATACGTTTCATGAATAAAACTAATTAACTGTAACAGTCATTGTTCGTTATCAATAACAGTTTTCCATATAAATCAGGCACATAATCGGTTCCGGGTCAGCCCAATCTGATATGGATTATGTATTGAAAGGTCGCTATTGTTTTCTAGTCTCATTTAGATTTCCCATGGTAATAGTAATTTAATCATTTATTATTATGCGCCCAACTACTTACTACTAGTGATGTGCCGTCCCTGATAACTTCAGGAATACTCCCGTCAACATTCCCGGAAACATTCCTAAAAATGGAAATTTAGGCATATAAATATTAATGGAAATATTGGGAATAATAAAATTAAAAATTAATTTAAAATTTAATTTTTGTAATTTGACTTTGATACAAAAATCTAACAGGCGGACTTTAAGGTCCAATGCCTTTTCTACTAGTCAACCTGCAGGTGGTGCTGACTTAAGTGAATTTTGGACAAAAGTACTAATTAGAAGAATCCGTAGGCAGTTTGTTGACATAGTTTCAGTTCATTTTTGAACAACATACATTAGTACAATCGAAAATTGGGAAGATAATACACTAACAGTCTTAATACTAGGGAGGTATTTATTTATCTTGTACAAAGAAACTTCGACAATATGAACATCCCAACGGAGGTTTGTGCTAATGTAGAGGCCAAGATATTTCACACTATGACAAAATGGGATTAGGTTATTATTGAATAGAACTATGTGAATAGTTTCAACTCGATTGAATAATGGGAAGTGGGTCTGATTTAGCTTGCAAGATTACTAATAAGTAATAAGATTAAAGGTATAATCGAGAAATGCAGGAGTAAAATGAAAATATCGTTTATTCCGCACTTTACCGATCGTAAAATTGTACCAGGTACGCAAAAGTAGTTTTCCTATTCAGCAGAATAAAGTGCGATTCCGATATTGCAACAGTTTCCTCTTGTAAAACTATAAAAATAAAAGTGCTATAAAAGGGAAAAAACTTTTTAAACCACTATTGAAAAGACGCCACAACGTCAAGGTTGTCACCCTCAATAAAACTGCGTAATAACAATTCGCAATGTGATAAGTAAAAATACGAGCTTGTTGTAAACCGTAAAAAGTAATAATGGGGGACGAAAAGTCAACAATGGTTACAGATTCCCTTTGTAATTATGCACGGGTGTTGTGATAAGCAGCCACCATTTTTTGTCACCCGTTCGCGTATGGCACCCCAATTCGGGGTGGTGTGTCATCTGCCGCGAATTGTTAATCTGCCTGCGTCTACTTATCGTATGAGTGCATTGCAATTAATATTTATCGAATTATATTTTACAGTGCCCAAGGGTATTATTATAGTTAAAATAATAAAGTTGCAATGTTTTGGATACGGACGCAAAATTATGTCATACTTTATAGAAAAACAAGTTAACGAAAGTATGCAAAAAAAATCTTTCATTATTTTTCATGTGATTTAATTCCATAGATTTCTCATAAAGTTAGCCCTTTTTTAATATTTGAATATAATTAATTTACAAGTAACAAGTAAAGATTAAAATTTTAACAATAAATAATAATTTTTTGTATTTTTACTAGTAAACAAGAACGCCTTTAATTATTTATAAATAAAATAATTACAGTAGACATTGTTTGCAATTAATCAATTTAAAGAACACCCAGACTAAACGCAGTTGCATTTTAAAAATATTTGTCTAATCATAACCAAATATTTGCCCTCTTCAAAACTGTAACCTGTTTATTCTCATCCCCTAAACTACACGATGTACGCCCAAGTTTAAACTCGATCAAAATTAATATGCCGTTGTTGGCAACCCTGCACACGTGTCCGCGTTTATTTGTTAAACATGGACGTCCTATTAGATATGCTTTGCCTCGTCAGATTGCAAAATATGGACTAAAACACGTAGGCAATTTGTGCACGTATGGAAAGACGGTTGCGTATTCTTGTTTACATTGTTTTTTTTAGGTGGATAATTGCTTAGTTATCTAACTAATTCCTACAAACATTGAAGATTCTCTTCTATTTTTTTTTATTACTCAGTTCATTGGAGTTAATTTAGGTTATAAAGTCCATGTCTAAGAACACAAAAAAAACATTTTTTTCCTAAATAAAATGTTACTAATTTTTTAATTTTAACTTACAAGTATGCTTACTAATCTTAAATTTTATAAACGTTTCTTTTTTCATTGTAAGGCCATGCGGTGGCCAAAAAATACATTGACAACAATAAAATAAATATTTTCAAAAATGGAACTAAATTGCTTCTTAGATTAAAAAACTATTCATAAAAACTTTCGTCAACGTTATTTTGGGCCACCCTGTAAAAAGTACCCACTTAGTCCTATTTGTAATAAACTCGTCATTTGCTATACTTTTCCCATTGCCTGCTTTCACACCTGCAATCTTAGTATAAAACTTCTATTCATCCAACTAATCAAAACATGGCTTATCTGGCCTAACAGTTTCTTGACCCCGTGCCATGGCGTTGCGTTCCTCATTCAATTAAATATTCAATCGCCAGCAGCGCCCCGCTGCGGCACTACGCGAGTTCTTAATGGGAACAAATGTCTAACTTTGAGCTTCGCAGAATAGCAAAGCCTTTAATTTTCATGTAGAAGTCGAGTCCTACTAATAAAAATAGACAGAGCTTTAGGTTTTAGTGCCATTAATAAACGCAATAGTTAGGTGGCCATTAATTAGCTTTGTGCTTGTTGATTGTACTAATTTTCTTGATCGACTTTTATAACCTTTAAATCAGGAAAAGCAGCTAAAAATTTAATATTTTTATGCTTCATGAATTTTTATTAACTTTTTGATATCGTTGTCCGAAGATATTATTAGTTTAAAAAACATTAAATGTAGGTATTTGTTGTAAGTAACATTTATAAAACAAAAACTTTTTGGACAGCTTGGCCGAATTAATTTTTTTTCTTATTTTTCATTGACATTTAGGCCACAACCAATACATGACTACGTTAAAAAAGTAACATCGATAATAATAACAGAACAAACAACTTATAATAATTGACAACCAATCATCAATATAAAGCAGTGCTTGGCCGAGTTACACAAATTGATATCAATTTATAATAAAAACAGACAATGACTCAAGCACGTCTCACGCACGAAGACACGAAACATAAAAAAAAGTTTTTGCTTGAGCGCTTTTTAATCTATGGCAATTAACAATGTAGGCAAGGCAACACAAGAATGCAACATCAAACGTACCCTGTGATTACGGGCCTCGCTCTGTAGAATTACAAATAATTACCTACATAGGAGATCTTGAGATTTCAACGCAGTGGGCGGGGCGAATCCAACTTTGAATGACAGCCTATTCTTTGTACGCATTCAAAAAAAGAACTGTTTGCTTTCATAACGGATTTGGAATGTTCCATTTTTTTAAATGTTTCAGTGTCAGATCTGCTGTTTTATTACTCTATATTGTATTGAATTAAAATGAAAGTGCAATATTTTGTCAGGTTATTTACATTTAGGTCTTGTTATCTAATCTTATTCGTAATATATGTTTATGTCAATGTGTCCACTGGGAGAAATCAGCATTGAAAACTATATTTTATTAGTTTAGAGCTACCTACGATACTGATTTGAATATAACCAAAATAATCACGTCTATTCTAATAAATTCTTAGTTGGAATTTTAAATATTTGAATACTTAACTTGTCCCTTTACGAAAAACTTTACATTACGACGCAGAAAAACGCAATATCTTACATTTTACTAGTTTTACGACCATTAACACATTTCACGGTGTTGTAACATAACTATAAAACTATAAAACTGTTGAACAATCTTGATAGCAGATCGAATCATACAGTGGCATATTTAAAACGCACCTTAGTATTTGATTGCTTTACACTTTATATTTTGAAATTTAAAATAACTTAGAATTAACTAAATCGTAAAAGTCACTATGCAATTTCACGTTCAATAAAATTAAGGGAACATCTATGCGCTGGTTACTCTGTAACTAAACTCGCAACATTTGAAATTATATTTTATGATAGGGTGAGAAAGTAAGTTTTCGATTGACTTAAATTTGAATTTCAAAATTTAATGCAGTGTAAATATCTTCACGACTGTTATCTTAATTAGAAATAGAAGCTGTACAGGAAAAGAGACCAATCATCCCGCGTTTAAAAACCTGTCCGACAAATGGACTGGTGTAATCAAACATACCATCAGACTCGTAATTAAAGTCTAGTGATATCAAATAAATTGCTGTCCCTTTCTATTTTAAGGAGCTTATCTTGCGTCTCATTCGTGGCACGTAAAGTGATGCAATGTGACGTAACGGAGATAGGGGTTTTATATTTGGAGTTGTCAATCTTTCACTAGTGACGATTTTAAATATGTATGAACTGATAGGCTACTGCGATACTAAAACTTCAGTAGGTATAACTACATTTTAACCGACTTCAAAAAACGAGGAGGTTATCAATTCGAATATATGTCTTTTCTTTGTGTTTGTTTCGCGGTATCTTCGCCAATTGTGGACCGATTTTAATGATTCTTTTTCACCATGACTAAATTAAAGACTTTCACCATTACTAACAAGTTTGTCTTATTTTAATTTGGTGAAGATATGATAAAGAACTTTGGAGATATTAAAAAATGTAGTCAGTTGTTTTTTATTGTTAAAAATTTAATTATAAATTATCGAGTTGCATGATGATTTAATAAATGCATATGAAAAAGGTATGTTTCGCGTTAATGCCCGTATGCATTGATTCAGTGCGTATTTTTTTAATAATTAATTTAGTTTAATTCGTTAGCCATTAGCCAATTAAATTTTGGAAAATAAAGATGAAGCTTGATTTGCATACAACATGATACATGCTGTTAATTAAAAGAGAATCAAGATTGCATGTTTTTCTGATATCTAATGATAGATGATGATGCGAATAATTCATAAGGAATTATTTGCTCGAGAATAGCAAGGTTACATTATGTTATAATTACGAAATATACTTATTTAGTTAACTAGCCTACTGTAATAAAGTTTAAAAAGTTTACAAAATCGGGCCAGAACGCAAAGTAGAAAAAAGTTTAATGACTGGTCCCAAAACTTATTAGGACTGGTTGATAATAATAAAAAGCAAGTTTTTAAAATTTTAGACTTTTTATTTTTTGTTTAAACCAAATAAACAATAAAATCAATTTTTGTCCCATACATTAGTGAATGAAAAAATTAAACGTATTTGTGGTCAAATCGTCATCGATTCTATGTAAGATCACTTTTATTATAAGCTTTTATTTAGTTTGAACTTGTTTTTTGGGTCAAATCCTGCAAGTTAAATTAGAGCCACTTCCAGATGAAATTTTGTATGCTAATGTACACCAGATAACAGATGTCAAGAAGCTGATCTAATGATGGAGCCAGAAGGAGGATTTAGGAACCCTGTAATAAAACGACGCAACCCTATTGAGTTCAGGCTTATACATTTGTCTCACAATAAAAGCTTGAACAAAAAAAAAAAACTTCAAAAAACTGATTTTTATTTATTTATTACAACATGATACATATGTAGATGTAGTTACATAATTTTCCTAAGCGCTTTTATCATAAAAAAGTAGTGAATAAATTATTTACACAATAACTCGGTCTTATCAGTGAATGAGGTCAATATTTACATAAGGATTATGGTTTAAATATTCATTACATAAGTTGAACTTCCCGCCACTAATTATATTCAAGAAGTAAAATAATAAGGAGAATGTACCATGTTGTCACCAAGTTAATCTTCATAACTTTAACTTTGTTAAGTTCAACTACGTACTACGACGATGGGTCCATGGGGCCCAGAAGCAAAATCCTTTGTGACTGAGATTTCAATGCGTCTCCGCGATGTCACGGGCGATCCAAGGGCGGGCAGCTACTTTGCACAAAGGATTTCTATCGCGGTGCAGAGGGGTAATGCTGCCAGCCTTTTGAGTACCCTGCCTCGCGGCGAGGCTTTGGAGTCTCTTTTTGACGTGACAACGTCTTATAAATTGGTTAGCCGGGTGACACTTCAAGAAACTGCGTTACGCTCCGCTCACGTTATGCGCTCACAATGAGAGCGAGTGAGAGGCACGCGTCCCTTCCACTCGGGCATGGTTAGCCCGCCTAAGAGCGAGAGAGACAGACATAAAAAGTGAAAGGCACTATACGAATGAATATTCACATTAAAATTATTTTACCACTCAAAGTCGTTGTCACGTAAAACTTTCGCCCGTATACCGACTTTACAGGCAACCAATTTTTTTTTATTTGTAATTTTTATTTTATTTTATTAATATGTAATAAAAAAAATAAAAAAAACTACGTAATTACCTAACTAACGTAATTAACTACGTACGAAATTCTCAAGACTAACTGACAAAACATCAAATACATAGGCAATTGAAAAAATAAATTTAAAAAATTTAAACATTTGTTTTAAGGATTTTTTTAATCTTTTTAGAATTTCTTTCAATACTGGAGTTTACTAAAGGACTAAGCACAATCATCTCGGGCTACAATTGTATTCCCAAGGAGCGTTAGCATCGGGCGGCGTCCGGTTGTAAAACTTATCGCACAAATACCTCTACATCCCCAAAGACAGTTGAACTATGCTCAAATCGTTTAAATCACACTCTCACAGAAAATCGACGTCAGAGTAGTAGCTTCATCGCTTCTAAGCTTCGTTCGATGAGTGAGAGAGCCGGAGCCCCCCCCCCCCCCCCATCCCGATTTCACATGCTCTTCGGTATTCTTGGACTTGGTCTTCGGTTGAAAAAACAAGGAATCGCTAAGATGAAGTTCGAACATTATGTGATTTTTCTTACAAATACCGAAATTATTAATAACCATGGATAAAAATGCAGCGAATAAGTAAAATGGTTGCCAATACAGTTACCGAGCAGCTTTTCCGAGTTTCTATGCTAATAAAAACTACCTACACAACCTTTGAATTAAAAACATTCCTTTAGAAAGTTGTTTAACACTATAAATATAATAGGTACAAGCTATGATCAAACTAAACACAAAAGGGCTCTTTTCCGGATAAGTTCAACAGTGCTTTCATCTTTATTGTTAGGAAGCTGAACTAAGCTAAAGCTTTCATAACAGAGCTTCATTAAGTAACTTGTTAATTGGTTTATTTTTGCAACTATGAAGCCGTTCCATTAACCCGTTTCTTCTTGGTTAATAGTGATTAGACGATAAGTGATTCACTATCGAATGAAAAGGAAATGATTCAGAGATTGCCAAGTTTATGAGTGTTACTTCAGTATTTATATCGGTAGGAGAAAAGTAAAATACGACACAGGTACAGTCAGACACCGATATATGTATGATGTTGTTTATTTCCCTCTGAATATACAGGGTGACTTTTTAACCACCAGCCAAATTTTAGAGCAAGTTCCGTCCACGATACTGAACTACTTTCTATGAAAATATTTTTTGTAGGGTTTTTTAGGCATTCGCTATAAAAATACAACGTGAGCAGGACCATTTCTTATTTTATTATTTAATTTGAATGAAAATAATTCTTTAAAATCAATAAAAACTATCGTTTTCCCGTACAAACTTCGCTTTGCTGAGCGCCAGTTTGTGTGGAATGGCGATTGTTTTCGTTTTTCGTTGTTTTTATGGAAAGTTGTTCAGTATCATGGACTTAAATTGTTTTAAAAAATTTGCTGCTGGCAGTCACCCTGTAGAATTCACTCAGTTCTCCAAGTATACCCTTTTGACGATAACTCCAGTATCTTAGGGCTCATCCTTCAAATTTGGCAGGCGATTAGATGAGACTATGTTTTAATTTGAAATACGAGCCAAATCCGTCAAGGGGTCAAAGTCAAGTCAACGTCAAAATCATTTATTTCTCTTTGAATATTTCTATTTCTTGATAATTGTCTTGATTGCTCTCGATTTCATAATTCTTGTTGACGCCAGATCATTTACTTACAGCTAAGTTTAGTGCCGCTACCTAAGCGTACGTGCATAAGAAGCGGCAACAAACTGCACTGCAGATTTTTTCGTTTGTTTTTGTTTTACAACTTAGAATTAAACTGATATTCAATCACCAATATTATACACAGTTGCGGGCGAATTATTATATTCTCGTACTTATATGAACTTCGAGTTAAGACATTTCTTAACAATTTATGACCATACTAAGTTACCAGCAGTTACGAAGGCTCTAAGTAAAATAAGTGCTTTCATAACATTCAATTACCAAAATAACGGACATGCAACATGTCCAGTTCAGCAAGTTAGCACCTCTCTACGAGATATGTCTATCCTGCTCACACACATACTTTTTGAAAGAAATAGCAGAATGCAGGTGTGTTTGCTATCTACTATCATTGAAGTGTGAGATTTGACAGTTTTAAAACCGTTATGCGATAAGTCAAGTTAGTTAGCTCACAATGAGGCTTAGAAGCTGATTTAATATTCAAATCCAAGCATGAATGTTGATTAGTACACAGGTTAGTAAATATTGTCGTCATAGATAATTATAATCTTCTTATCTTCTCGCGTTCACTATTGGTTGCATACTTAGCTGTTTCGAAGCCCCGAGCGGTTACTCCAAAAGCCAAATGCATACGTAGGTAGGTATACGGTATGGGTCCGCGTAGCAGCGTCAAGGAACATTGATCGCTACAAAATGATGATCCAATTTAGTTGGACATTGAAATTGGACGATACGAAAATATAATATCGGATATAAAAATCTAAAATATGGGAAAAATATAAATCGGATGAAAGCAAATTAATTTTATGGAGTAAGGGCCCAGGCTGCGCTTTTCGGCTAGTTTTTTTTTTTACATAAATAAATATATACGGACAAATTACACAGATTGAGCTAGCTCCAAAGTAAGTGCGAGACTTGTGTTATGGGATACTAACTTGACGATAAACATAAATATTACTTCTACAAAAATCATATGCATGTCAATGGTCATCTAAGGATGCTGAATTCCGTGCGAATTGGAGAAGAAAAAGCCAAAACCATTATAACTATTCTATCTATATGGCTTTGGACCAATCGCCCGCCTGATGTCAACCCTCCTTAGGTAGCAATGCACTAATTGCACGATATGATTGTATTTGTCTTTTAGGGGGCAATCCACAAAAGTTCATGTAAAAATTCAAGTATAGATAAAAGACAAAATAATATCTCCGATCGATGGTTACGATTGCATATTTGGTAACTTTATTATATCTACCGTTAAACAAACATCTTAAAATAGTTTTATTCCATTCATGACTTAATAAAACCCTACAGACCTATCCCACATCACAACTTGTACGTAATAAAAATGAAATGTTTATTTTAAATTTAGAACTGACATGACAGCTGTCCGGCGGCCATTACGGAAAGCCGCGGAAGAGCAAATGAACCGTTAAAAATAACAATTTACTCGTGTTTTACACTCTCGTTTGCTTTCATAATAATTTTAGGTGTATTCCCATTTGTAACACATGGGTAAGTTAATTCATTAAAGTATGTGGTAGCTATCTCTCTCTTGTGTGTGTACATAATTTGCAATTTGGCATAAATTGTATGCCAGTTTGTGTCGTGTCTACCTTTAGTACTACCATTAGTAGTAAATACTGAGGATAATCCTATATCTCGGCAACATCTCTGTAGCTTTTAATTTTGATTTTAGTTTAGTTTGAGTTATATAAATATTTTAGTTTGCTTGTGTGTCTGTGATTTCATTAAAGTCTGATATTTGAACTTAAATATTATATGAATCCCCGGTATGAATCTCATCTTACCTAAAAATTACTTATTTTTTCGATCAATGATACAATATACATTCCATTTATCGTCATACATGTACCGATACTATATTCAAGATAAACCATTCAAAGGCAAGACGAACGCGGGATTGTATAAGTTCTCCTATCCAACATCAATTTTTAGGGTTCCGTACCCAAAGGGTGCAAACGGGACCCTATTACTGAGACTCCGCTGTCTGTCCGTCTGTCTGTCTGTCTGTCTGTCTGTCCGTCTGTCACAGGGCTCTATCTCTTGAACCGTAATAGCTAGACACTTGAAATTTTTATCGATTATGTATTACTATGGCCTCTATAACAACAAATACTAAAAATAAAAAAAAGTTAAAAATTAGAGGGGGTCGCCATACAAGAAACGTGTTTTTTTTACCGTTTTTAACTCGATCTTTATAATGGCATTAACTCATTATTAATTAGGATGCTGTTGGGGCTGCCTCGCTTCTGTAGTGCATCAGGAGTGTTCGTTGAGGCGCGAACACAGTGCTTTTATACTATAATGCGCAAAACATGCGCGTCCCTGGTGCGCAGGGTGCGAGCCAGCGACCACAGCATCCTGAAAATGATTGCAAGTAGGCTGGACTGTCAGTATTTTAACCACTGCTGCCTCACGTCGGGGGGAGTGGTGCAGGAGTGGCCTCTATAATGTTTTTTTATATGATACCTAAATGTTACTAATCCATAGTCTATAAGCATTACTAACAAAATCAGTCATGTTACTTGAAAAATAAACAATTCATTCATTCACTTATTAACTAGATACTTGAAATTTTCACTAATTATGTATTACTATGACCACTATAACAACAAATACTAAAAATAAGATAAAGTTAAAAATTAAAGGGGGTAGTCATACAAGAAACGTTTTAAATTATTGTACGGTGGTACGGAACCCTTCTTGTACGAGGCCGACTCGCACTTGCCCGTTGTTTCAAATGAATGATGACATAACTACTCACAATAAAACAAAGAAATAAAAGAATCCATATCCATGTTTGAAAGGATCTACTTCAATCAAAAAGAAACTACGAAGAAACTATTTATAATTAAAAATCAACAAAATTACGTAACGCGAGTCCAAACACCTCGGTCCCAAATTGAATTTCGTATACTTTTTTCGTTCCAAACGATTGATTATGTGTAACATAGGTAACTAATAAAAACAGGGCGTGACATACGTTGTTATCGTTCGAACGCGTGTGGAGGAAAAAATGGCTACGAGTCGTTTTAGTAATATAAATAGCCAGTTTTTTAACACGTGTTTTTGTGAGTCATGGCCACAGCTACAGTTGGTCATTTGAAAAGGTTAAATTATATATCTTTAGAACATTTTTGTTAGCGGTATGTATGATAAAAAAATTACGGTAATGGCACACTCCTCAATCAATTCAGTCAAAATAATAATTGTGTGCACACTATATAAATACTCGTATAATGTAAATGCACACAATAGGGATATGGAATTTGTCCGATTATTTTATTTAGTCCATCATTTGGATTATTCAAAAATAATGGACTGGATAAAATGGATATTTTTCGGTTTATCAAATTAGTGAGAATTTACAAAGATACAGACAGCGCGTCGAAGTTTCGGAGTGGGGATGATTGACGTCACTGTGAAAATCGTGACGTCATGCGGAATTTAAATGTCCTTGTAATTATTTGCTAATCAGAAAAAAGAAAACATATGTATACATTATTTTTCAATAAGGAACTTACCCGATGATAAGTTAAAAATATTTTTTTAGTCCACATCCATATCATAACTTAGAATGGTTGAAGTATGTGGTTTAAACGATAATGTATACATTATCGTTAATATCTACACAATGTAAAATTACTTAAAATAAATAAATATATAAGGACAAATCACACATATTGAGCTAGCCCCAAATTAAGTTTTAAACTTGTGTTATGGGATACTAACTCAACGATACTATAGTTTATAATAAATACATATATAGATAAACACCCAAGACCCAGAACAATTTGAAAAGATTCTGTCAAAATAATCTTTGTCTGGTTTGTAGGTTTTTTTCGTTGAATAATGATTAACTGTATAAACCTACTTACTTTATCTACTAAGAGCTAAAGTAGTCATAATATTAACAATATTGAAGAAGTAAAGTTCAACAAGATAATATTATATTATATTATTTTATTAAATCTTTATTTTTATACACATTCGTAAGTCGTTAGAGAGATCGCAGTTCTTTATGTCGATGTTCTTACCGAGTAGATTGCAATTTATGTTTATTGTTATAACGGCTATATTTTGTTTTATTTTCTAAGACGTCTTTTTTTTATGACAAAGTACGCGATAAAATGTAAGTGAAGCATTTTAAAGTGAGCTTAGCTGTACTGTACCAAGTAGGTATAGAGAAGACGAAAGATTTAGGATGGAAAGCCCTTTTTTGTTTAAATACCATTGTTAAAACAAAGTAAAATATTAAGATTTATACAAAATCTCTTGTTTGTTTACAAATCATTTCAAACATTACCATTTTTATTTTATTTATGCTAGAGCTAAATAGGTAAGTTGAAAAAAAAAGAACATTTTATTGTTATAATTTTTTCGCTAAATTAATACTTTGCACAGTTAAAATAAGACGTATAAACCTCTGCAGTGAACATAAACATTTTGGTTCATAAAAAAAGAAACGGTCTGTTCATAAACCTTTTTCTCAGTGACATTGCACTGTAGAATAAGTTAACTTTTTTACATCTTTATTTACCAGTAAAAAGGGTGAAATTGCAATGAGTTCAAGTCGCTTGACGGTGACTGTACTTAAAATTCTTACAACGCCGCACGTTTCTCCTTGTGCACCTGTCGCCATACTTTGAAACCACTCGAAATCAATAAAAACGTACATAAAACATTATATTTCAAGTAAAAGCCATTAACAAATACATTAAAATAACGGCGTAACTTAAAAGCAAACTGTAAGCGTATTTTTATAAAAATTACCTTTTATACTTTAAGCCCATTTATCTATTGAATAAAATTTTGAAATGGTTTTATTGGCGTGGCTTTTTAATTGAGAGTCAAAGATTATGAGATTGATATTAGAATAATGATAAAATTGCTGTGACCGGCCGCCTTATTATTTAGACTTAAGTTTAAGTAATCACCGTAAAAACAAAATTGTGTTATGTTTTAATAGACAATATGACTGAAATTATCCTTAATTAGCTAAAGTTTCGTAAAATATAGAAAAATATGTCGTGATATGGTCGCTTTTTGACATTTGGTTTCTTTGATGCATTATTATATTACCTATATACGTACTATATCATAATCTTTTGGCTCAATAAAGATTCTACAATACGGCTAAATTCTTTTACCTCTAATATAATGTATTGGTACAATAAAGAGCCTAAAACACGGCTAAATTCTTGTACCTCTAAATATAATGTATTGGTCCAATAAAGAGTCTTAAACACGGCTAATTTCTTTTACCTCCAAATTTAATGTTTTGGTACAATAAAGATTCTAAAACACGGCTAATTTCTTTCACTTCTAAGTGTAATGTTTTGGTACAATAGATTCTAGAACAATGCCAAATTCTTTTACCTCTAAATATAATGTTTTGGTATAATAAAGATTGTAAAACACTGCGAATATTTTTTACCTCTAAATTATAATATTTTGGAACAATAAACTAAAAAGGCTACTATGATTTTCAAATATTTCTAGTCTACTCTTTATTACCTCTGATTTTATTTATCAAAAAGATGAAGACTGTACAAAATATTTTGGTCTATTATTACTTAACTATTTAACTGTAACTATTTCTTGTACAATAAAGATATAAAACAAACAAACAAACAAACAAGACTATATCAGGACAAAATGCAATGAAATTAGTTAACCTACATCAGATCAGACATGAAATTGGTCACATCTCTCATTTCGGAAATTAATCATCAATACATGGATAATATTATCCAGTGGTCAAACAAAGCGTTTGCTTTGTGATCCGGAGTTAGTGGGTTTAAATCCCGCTGTGATGCACACTTTGTGAAAAGTTGTTTCCAGTCTGGTTAGGAATGTTAGGATATTGCAGGCTTGAATCACCTGATTATCCGAAAAGACAGATGATTTCATGCTTCGGAAGGCACGTTACGCTGTGGGCCCTTAACGCCACCTAGCGTTTGTTCAAACCTATCCTAGGATTGCTTCTGGTCTACCTTACCCTTTGGGTTGTGGCGGTCAGAAGGCAGTTGTTCTGTTAGATAAGTAGCGGACCCCAGGCTCTAAAGCGTTACCGCTGATGATGCAACCGGGAATACGCTCGGATGATGATGACATAGAGGTTATAATGTTACAGAAATTATCATTTCATACATAAACAATATTGCATTGAAACTCATAAATTCACCAAACGGCCTTCTATTGAACTTTCTGTAATCATTACACCACTACCACACAGAAGCGATATATATCAATAAAAATCGCGCGCGGGAGATATTAGAATTCAGAAGTTTTAACAGAAATGTGACACAAATACTAGGTACTACTAATCTATAGGTAACTAAATAAGTTATTGGGTCTAAAATCGTGGGGCTACCAAGTGTTGTTTAATCTGTGTTTTGCAGTCTCATGTTCAACCTTAGTTCCATTTTTTTTTCGTAATATGGCGAGGTCCACCTAGTTATTTGTCAACCTTTACTTAAGCAATAATGACAGTTGATTTTTAACAATTAGGTACCGTCATTTTAGCAATAATGTTAGTTGATTTCGTAATTTATACTTACTACATATATGTAATAATATAAATTACAAAATCAACTTACATTATCAGGCATATGCACAAATATTAAGAAAAAATAGGTAAACTAGTACAAATAATTGTCAAAGTAAAAATATGCAAGATCAAAGCTCCTAAGAATTACAAAGTTTTTTTTTTGGTTAAAACTAACGTGAGACACAGATATTATTAATATGCGATAAACGGGTAATTCACGTAACAAGTTAGCTACTGGCTGACATTTGCCTTAAGGAAGGCCGGATGGGGTTGAAACAAAGTCAGCCTGAATAATACTGAGTTTTTATCGATTTCACGTATACTACTCAAGATTTTCACGTGTCTAATCGAATTTGTGACTAAAAAGCTTAATATACTTCATTTTAAACAATTTTGTAATGTCACTTGCGTTATAATCGGCCGATAAATCACAGGTGTTTGTGTGAAGCTTTAACATTATGTTTAGAACCTCATTAAAATTCGGTGTCAAATTCAGCGGGTCTTTGGGCAGCAGAAACCGATATTTATGGATATTTTCCAATATAATTGGTGATTCGATAATAATGAGAAACTAAGCTAAATACTTTGCTTTCACATCGAAGAAGAAAGCTTATATACATTTTTTTTATGGGATCTTTAATTTATTGGATATTTGTTTAGCTATTTAGTTGATTATTTACACGTTATACTGCTTTTAACTAGTAAGGATAATGGAAATCAGATAATCCTTTCTGGCCAAGTTATAGAATATTAATTAGAATCATAAAGCTCATAAATCATATATCTACAGACTTATTAATTATTTCTGTATCTGTCTATTCAAAATTAATCCTTATAATTACATAGGTAATTGCAGTTTCTGGTTTGAAAGAACTCGGATTAAAAAAAATTTTGGCCCAGTCAAGTAATACACGTGTTAAAACTATACAAAATATCCCCCTCAATTTAGTGATTGCACTGACCTCCGTGGTGTGATGGTCAACACTTTAGTACACCAAACCGGAAGTTCTAGGTTATTGAGATACTACCTCAACGATACTGTCTTCTTCTGCCTTATCTCACTTTTTATGTCGAGTTGGCACAGCATGTCAGTTTTTTTCATCTTGCAACTTACTTAGTGATACTATATTTGTAATAATGTATATAGAGGTAGATAAACAACCAAGACCCAGGTCAGTTTGAAAAAGGCCAACTTGCCCTGGCTGGGGATCGAACCCAGAACCTCCAGAGTGACGGACATGTTAACCATTACGCCACGGAGGTCATCATAATACTAAATAATATGTATTTCTTCAGAAAGAAACTAGAACCGTGAATCGAAAATTCATGGTTTTCGAGCAAAGCACTAGCCAAGTTTCGAGACAACTCGTAACTTCACTGCACTTGGTAATTGGGAATGCAAATAGTATGATAATCGTGTACGGCTGTGTATTTCAAAACTATGCGTTTGCATATTTTAACCGAGAAGAGCGGGACAACCTTGCCTGGTTCAACTTCAGGCGTTATAAAGTTAGACCTTGATACCTTGTTGGTATGTTGAAAGAAATTGACAAAGTATATATCGCAGGTTGACTGGAAGAGATCCCTTATTGGGATAAGTCCACCATTGTATATTTGCTCTTTCGATTTTTTTTTGCCATCATTCATTATCATCCGAGAGTATTTCCGGTTGCATCCTCAGCGGTGGCGCTTCAGAGCCCGGGGTCCGCTACCTAACCTAGGTGATTGAATGAGGTTACTGGTTTTTACAGAGCGACTGCCGTCTGACCTCCGCAAACCAAAGGGTACACCAGGACCAATCCTAGGATAGATTTAAACAAATGCTAGAGGCGTTCGGGACCCACAGCTTCACCTTCATTCTTCAACCTCTTCAGCTTCATCTCCACGTACCTTCCGAAGTATTTTTGTATTTTTATTTTTGTGTAGTGATAAAGTTATGTTATTACAAACAAAGTATTTTCATAATTCTAGATTCTTCCATGCTGGCCTGGGAGAAAAGAAGTAACGAAGAATTTGCCAGCTGCTTTTATTTCTGTGCAAATTGTAAAAACATATAGAGGAAATGTGCGAGAATGTTGTCGACATAAGCAACTTGTACATTATAAGTTATTCCATGAATCCATGACACATAGAACGAATATTATAGATTTCAAAATTCAAAATCTCTTATACCAACTGTATTAGTATCATAAGTAACATCATCAAATGTATGCATGCATGTAAACACGCGAAGTCTCCATGGTTTCCAGTGTATGGAAATCCAACAGAGTAGTCAATAAAGAATTATAAATTAATATTCATTTATTATAAACTTTGTACCCATGTTAATGTAAAAGTATGGCTCCTTCCCAACCCTTTTAATTTATAAGACGTCAAGCAAATTGATGCCTTTGGAGAATTTCAAAGGGTTGCAAAATTTTGCTTATTGCCTCTAAGCCTTTCGGAGGCGTGAATGACCTGCTGAAGGGATTTCTTTAGGAACAATAGATGAATTTGTTTTGTTTTGTTCCTGTACGCTTCTGTGCTTTCAATAATGCTATTGTCGACTACTTTATTGAATCTAGTAATAAGTATCTACTCTTTTGTTATAGCAAAGAGAAAAATACTACCTACGTAATGTTTTTTTTTTTATTATTGATTGTCGAAGACGTAAAGTGACAATATTGTTTCTTTTTTTAAGGAATTTTGACAAGTAACAAAAAAAGCCTTTTTTGGACTTATATTACTTATATAGTTAATAAAATATAATATATTATATATATATATATATATATAATATATAATATAAATAAAATGTTTGAAAATGTTAAGATGCAAGTGGCTGAGATGCGTATGCTAAGATGGATGTCGTGGGTTACTAAAATAAAAATAAAAACTAGAGTAAGTATATCAGAGGGAGTCTAAAGGTGGCACCAATAGTCGAATCATTAAAAATCCATCGCCTGAGCTGGTATGGCCACGTAATGAGAAGGGATGCCGGACATATGACAAAAACTGGACGACTTTAAAGTACACACAGGTCTTGAAAGTAGACGTGTACAGAGGAAAAGGAAGACCGAGAAAGACGTGATATGGGGCAACGGGGTTAGTACAAAGGTGACAAAGGACACAAATTTTGTAGGGAGTTGACACACAAAGCCGAACAATTGGGAAAAGGCGAAGAAAGAAAAACTGTTTGAAAATCGCCCGCAAGTTTTTGTAGACTTCACTATCTTCGCTTCTTTGTTCAAAGATTCCTGTTTAGCTTAGCTGTTTAGACATGTATGGCGCCAAATAGAAATTGACTCTGACAATAACAAACTTAAGTTTATATTTACACTTTCATACCTCAAAGGAGTTACGCCTCAAGAAACAGTAATACTTAGCTTGGGTTTCTTGTGGCATATCGTTTAAATATGCAAACTGTTAGTTTGAAAAGCTCAGCATCTGTACACAATTATCATAATATTAGCATACCCAATTACGAACTACCGAGTGCAGTAACATACATACAGGTTTATTACCACCGTCGTGCATATGCTCATGGTCATATGTAATCGTAAAAATGTGGATTTTGTAATGGCGTTTTGAAATGCTTAAGATTTTGGATATGTGTTAATTTAGGAATGTGGACTGCTATTAAAGATACACTATTAAATTACTAAAAAAAAAATTTGAAATACAAAAAAATCACTCAAGATAAAACAACCTAAAAAATTTAAAAATATTTTTTTATAATTATCAGATAAGGTTTTTTTTTAATAATTTGTCCCTAACGGGGCAGACAAAGCCTAGGGCCACTTTTAGCATGATGGTGAGCATGAAGGAAGTATGGACTGCGTAAAATATTATTTAATTTAGACCTTCGTCAGTTAGATTATCTAAATATAATGGACACATATTTTTCGTTTTATCGAAGTAATGAAAATTCATAAAACGTTTTTTGTGAATTTTCATTACATCGAAGTTTCGAAGTGGGGTCGATTTACGTCTCTGTCTAGTGAAAATCGTACTAGACCGTGATGTCATGCGAGATTTAAATGCGCTGTATAAGCTGCTTCGTCATTATCTGATAATCAGAGAAAAAATATACATAAGTACAACACTTTTTAATAATCTTCATATAATACATGATCGATGAGCCAAAAATTTTAATGTAGATATTATTATGTTAATATTATATGATTTATATCCTATCAGATATCCCGCATAATACCTTATTCTAGGAATATCCATCCATATCCTTAACTTCTCAGAACAAACTCCAAGGACTAATTAAACGATATATTCTACCATGAAATAGAACTAATTCATGAACATATCGAATTCTGAACAACCTAGAACCAAATTAAACAGTAAATACTTATCCTATCAAATAACAAATAAAAACCCGCACAATACTTAATTCTAGGAATATCCATCCTTTCCATAATTTCTCGCAACAAACACTAGTTGAACGATATTCTACTATGCTTCATGTGCTGAGATATTTTGTGCCCAAATAGATTAAGAACCTACCTATAACTACATACCTACATTTATGATGCAGATATTTTATATGTAAAATTTGATTGTTTCTAGGTAAGTAACGAAAAGAAATGTTATTTTACATAACTGCAATCTAAGGGTCAGTTCACACCGAGACGCGACACGACGTGGCACGCAATTTTGAAGAAATATAGAACTTTTACAACTATCTAAATATTTCTTTCAAAGCGCCCGCCATGTCGCTCCGCGTCGACTCTCGGTGTTTGGTGTTTCAAGAATCAATTATTTAATTACCAGTACCATGTTTGTTTCAGTATACTTACCTAGTAATCAATTTATATCACCTACTTCAAAAAGTGTACTAATTTGTATATCTTTAATGGGCTTTACAAATTATTTAGTTTGCTAGACATTTTCGCAATTGTAAGACGAAACGTCCTGACAAGGGTTATGAAAATTTAATCAGAGTTTGCAACAAATTAAAGCAAATACGTTGTTTGCATTGGAAATTTTGATATTCGTCCTTCCGCCTTCGACTTTATCAGATCGACACAGTAAAACATAGAACAGTAACTGTTGATAATCAAATTCTAATAGCAAGAGTGAAGTGGGATTTGAAATATAAAATCATAGTTTGCATCGATAGTCCAGTTAGACTAGACTACTCACTTTAGACATTACAGAAGTAGGTAAAATGCTAGTAAAGCGATAAAAACATCGACATTATTGTAAATAGTTAGCTGATAGGACATTTTTGAATGACTGGAAGAAAGAAAGCAGAAAGTGTAAAAGCTAATTCTCATTTTGACCAATATTTTATTGAAATCGAAGTAGACCTACATATTTTGTATTATCACCTAACTGTTTTATAGAGGTAGAATCGATAAAATCAATGAGTTCGTTCAATATTGTAAACTAATAACTATGAGATCATAGCAGATGATAATACAATCACTCTTTACTATGCAATAATTCTGTACAGACACGCGATGCAATTTATTACCTTGGTCAAGGCATGCAAATTATTTATTATAGAACAGAGTCAATTAACAAGCTAGATACTTGCTTTTGGAGCAAGAAAGGTGGCAGGCGCACTCATAAACAAGACATATTAACCCTACGTATACTTACGTAGATTGCAATGAATTTGAGTTAAATGATGTACTATTGAATGTACAAACGGCTCTTAAATTACCTCAAATTACCTCTTTTTTTCCCATTTCCTCTCGCGGGTCTACTGGAAGAAATTTCTTTAGAAATAAGTAGCACCTAAGTACTATGTTTTCCTTATTTTTTTTTAAGTGTATGTTTGTAAATTTCCAAGTGTACTTGAATAAATAAAATAAATAAATAAATAAATAAACGGCATATTTAAAAATCATGGAAACAATACAAAATTTTACAGTATAAAACATAATTTTTTGGAAGCTAGCAAGAAAAAATACATTTTACAATAACCTATATGGACGATTGTTTATTCGAATATTTGTCGACGGTACAATAAAAAATTACAAACAAAAAAATTACAGTTATGGATGGATATGTATATATGGATGATTGTATAAGCAAGTTTTTGTTAACAAAGTCACAAAGTTTGAATTTTTAACTGCCGCAAGTTGAAACTTTTCAAATTATAAAAATGGCGACAGGCCAAATGAGGTTTCAAAGAATCGCAAAAACTCTTATCTTGCCGTGAGCGTTGTTTTCAACGTAGGTATTCGTCAAACAACTCCTTTTGATTAGCCCTGCAAGAAATAACAAAAGTTTCTTGTATGGTGGAGTGAGCACGTGTAATTTCTTAATACTGAATTACATTAACTTTGTTTGCTTGTACATTTACATTAATCAAGGCAGGGAATGTTTGTTCTTATGTTGAATATTCAGAATGTCTTAATGTCGAGAGAAATATTTATTAAGAATTGTAACTTTATCTAGTTTTGTTGAGATGTTATCTCGAAATAATTTACATGTTACGGCAATATTTTTTATGCTTGGCTAGTCAACGTATTATTTACTATATAATTCATTATACATTTAAATAATCAATTGAGTACCTACTTGATAATAATATTATGAACATGCATTCAAATAATGCCATTAAAAATTACGTATGTGTGTCGCATATCTTATGAAATCACAACTTGAATAAAATTTTGACCTTGTTGGGATAATAAAGTATCATAAAACTTATATATTTTTTTTAAAAATAAAGTTTTTATGTAACTAAGTACCATACTAAGTCTATCAACCATAAGAATAATATTTGATAACAGTACCGTAATAATATCCTATGAACTTCTTATTATAACACAAACAAGTAGATGTGTGCTCACATACGGCTCTTGCTTGACACAGTTTCTCGGAATCATATTCATATTTATTTGATAAACAACTGGACAGGCAGTCTAAGCAGTTATTTTTCATATGTGTTTATGTTACGAAGGGCGACAAAGGTCCTCAGATAAACTTCTGACGAAAGCAATTGAGAGAATTTCTTTAGCGTCATTATTATTAGCGATAAATGTTTGTTTATAATATATATATATATATATATATATATATATATATATATATATATATATATATATATATATATATATAATATATTGTTTATAATATATATATATATATTATAAACAGTGACGCTAAAGAATATATATATATATATATATATATATATATACGCACACATAATATATGGGTATTCACCTATGAAGAGAACGATCAATCACTCGACGGTTTAATATAAGTACCTACGTAACTTCTAGAGATTGAATGAATGTTTGAAACTTTTCGTTCACAGAACATCATAATTTTAACAAATCTTTATAGAATTTTTTTTCGTAAATTGGGTATAAAGCGTAAAATCATCTGAATTAGATACTTTGTAGTTGTCTTTCATAGTAATTATAAGTATTATAACAAATACCAACCTTAACGCAATGGAGTTCGTAAAAAAATATTTCATAATATCTATTAACTGAAGACGAAGTCAATGTCAATAAAAGAACTAAACTTATTTACTCATAAGCGATAGTTTCAATAGCACCGATGGATTTCACTAGTTAACTGCCTATATTAATAAAAGTAGAAAAGACGAAACCCACAAAAAATTTATCCATATAAAACTTAGGATTAAAATTATATTCTTTTCAGGCAGATTTCTCTGAAATATTTGTTGTCGTGATAAAGATTTAATACAATCACATTTATTTGGATGATCTTGGCACAATTTATCTGGAGCATTTGTTAGAATTTATTCTCTAGCTAATGCGACTATATCATTTTCATATTTCTCGTATCCAATAAATACTTTATTATTGCTTTAGGGACAGTCTAGCAGGATGGCGTGGTTGGCCACAAGCGTTTGGATATTCGCCAAAATAATCAAGTAACGGAAGGACCAAACGCTACTCGTATATCGTTATTTATTTTATATTCCGAGTTCTTATTGACCATTTCCGATAAGTAATTCGCAATGCTATTGACCTTCAAGAGATAAGTGGGTCGTGATATTCACTTATACATTTTCTTATTTTTCTTGATATTGAAGACTTATGATTTATTTTTCTCCCGACTAATATTTTTATGGGAATACCTAAGAGCGGTTACACATTAAGTCACCGCAGCAACAGTTTGTAAATGTGTAAACACTTTAGTTGCAAGCTCAAGTGGGTAAAGAAAGTTATCACTTTCTATCCTATTAAAGTGGATTTTAATATTAACAACAATAGGAAGCTAATTCCCATCTGCTATTAAATATCAAAATTTCATATTAGACTCAGAGATTTTTGAAATGAAATACCTAAAAGGAAAATTTAAAAAAAAAACGAAAAGCAGCCGGTAACACTTTGTTGAAAGATTACAAGTAGGAATTTGAGTATAATTTGCAGGAAAGAAAATTGTATTACCGATTTCTTTGAAAATGTTTCGTATACCGGAACTCATCAAAGCTCTGTACTGTATTCAGACGAACGAAATAATTATATTGACTTTTTAATAAATAACACAAAAAAATGCTAAAGCCTATTCTATGGAAAAGGAATGATTCTTATACACGTGATATCTGATAAAGCGTAAGCCGCATGATTCAACCACTAATGTAAATATTTACTTTATGTTCCTACATCGCGCACTATTTCCGGAACGATTGGTTCAGCAGTCGCACACTTGAAGGTGAATCAACGTTATTTACTTAGTTAGTACGAGTATCTTCAGCACGTTCGCCCACATCTACGATGAGCCTTGATTCACCGCGTACTATAATCCCAAATTCATATTCAGTAAACGCTACATCGAAACACTCCAAGCGAATCAGTATTTGACTAAATTATTAATACTCGCTGACGTTGCCTCACTCAGAGTTCTGGTTTCTCTTAACATGGCTTTCAACAGATAAACTACGTTCAATATTATTCACTCTGACTTCATAGATAATCCATAATGATAAAGATAACGAAGTTAAAAAAAATAAATGGTGTTACCAACCTTTGCAATTCGAATCCGGTGCGAAGGACCAAATAAAACTCCAAATTCAAAAGCACATTACATCCATCGAGTTCACTCCAACGTTGCACAGGACGGTACGCTCAATGAACACACATAACATCACATTTTGCACTTGCTAACGATAAACAATAAACGTGAAAAAACCAGAACGGATCCAGTTAGTAAAAGTTGACGTTCCCCCAGGGACTTGGCGGCACAGAAACCAGTAACAGATTTTTTAATTTTATGTTCGTCGAGACTACGTGCAAGCGTAATCAACTGGCGTGCAATACGTACGTTCGCGACGCAAGCGGCCGAGCGACTGAGGGGTCGGCGAGACCACGACGGATTGAACGACTGGGTAGCGGGCGAAGGGGTGCCTTGGACCGCGTGTGGCTTGCGTGAGACTGCGAACTCTCGGCTATATAGGTAGTGTTAATATTATATTAAATATCTTTGAAAACGGCTTTGCGGTTTGCATTAAAAAGGAAGAATTTCAGTTAAGTGAATAAGTCTATATGCGCGTTGGGAATTTTTTGAGATAGGTAAAAACCATTGAACTCGCGACACTGTTACCGATAACACCTTGCTCAAGTATTCTGTCGGCACTCCCGGAGTGCCACTGATATTTTTTTACAGATTTAATTAACTTTGTGTTCCATTTGTCATAAACACTTTAGACTGCGTTTAGGTAATTTACAGCTGATGCTGCATTTATTTCCGCTTGCATTTCTTTTGTCTTTAGTTTTGTATTACCTTTCCCATCTGTTTTATTATTTACATTATTATCTTGCTTTACAGTGCATTGTGGGTTGCGGCTATTAGAAATTCTATTTGGCTGCACGGTACGCTACCTGCTCGGCTGGGTCGTTAAGATCTACGGTCGATTTTAGATATCGGTAAGGCATTGTGCGGTACCACAATGGACGGATGAAATCGAAGCGTTGAAATGTAAGCAGATGCCGAAGTCAAATATAGTAGCCTGGTACGAATAAGTATGTTAATATCCATACAAGTAAAAGATATTCTAGATGGATGTTTCGATTCTGAAGTTGATAAGAAATTGACATTAATCGGTACAGCCAAATCTAAGTATGACGTAACCAGGTCAGATGACTTGGCTATACGGACTATATATTTTTTTGAATATATGAAAACCATTGACGGAGAAAGGGAACAGATAATAAAATCCACTGAGTAAAACTGACCTGCTTAAAACTCTTATTAGGTATCTATGAAAGAGAAAAAAATTAAGGCTACTTGATACGACACGACGGTTCATAAAAACTATAATTGAAGGAAAGATAGAAGAGAAAAGAGGACCAGGAAGACCGAGGGATATCTACATGAAACAGATAAAGGAGAAAATGAACATCGTTTCGTGCAGCGAAGTAAAACAGCTGGCAGCCGAGAGAGACAAACGGAAGATAAATACTCCACCGACAAGAGCGTAGCTCTTAAATATAGATGACCTATGAAATTACAGCTTTTCAGTACTGGCCACTACAGAGAAACGGCAATCAATTATTTATTTCTTATCAAAATCTAACCATTTCATACCAACATTTACAGTGGTAATCTACTACTAGTAGTAAAGTATCTACTAATAGAAAGAAGCGGAGAGCTAATATTTATTTTCTGAAAATAAGAAAAAGTTTTAAAAGTACATAAACAAAAATTGTTTCTATTTTGGGAGTTCGGGCTAACCGAGACGATAAACTTGGCCATTGTTGAAATTTTATTCTGTAAATATCACCTGAAATCAATTTATCCCAAGATTCCCAAGGGACATACCAATACACTTGGAAACTTTGAAAAATAAATTCTTTATAGTGTCTAGGAATT
Source organism: Acrobasis repandana (assembly GCA_963576875.1). Lineage (NCBI taxonomy): Eukaryota > Metazoa > Arthropoda > Insecta > Lepidoptera > Pyralidae > Acrobasis > Acrobasis repandana. The sequence goes on from OY756216.1 coordinate 21,938,397, forward strand.
TATAAATACTCTATGTTACCATTATACTTATATTTAGTTATTTTGTTTTTTTCGTGTGTGTAGTAGTGGCTAGTACTGGTGTCCGATTTTTCAAGTCATCAGTCACATCATCTGACATACTTAGCTTGAGGGCCTTGAGGACTGCCATACGTACATAGGCCAACGTGCCTTCTTAAACACGGAGAAGCTCGAGAAATGTTATGCCACTTCTGGTTACCAATCCAAGTGCGGATTACGCCTAGTGTTACTTAACTTGTGAAAGTGCTAGTAATGCACACTCCTACCGAGGTCCGAGCTACCTAGCTCTTCATATTAAGTTATAAACACATTTTCTGATTGATCTAATGGTTGACCGTTAGATAGTGACATATCGGAATAGTTCCACCACTTACTGAAAGAGCTTTCCACGATTCAACCAAAACCGCGGTTATGTAAAGAGGCCTTATATCCAAATATTCCGAAATCACAAAAATAAAATAAAAAACACACATCCACTTTGAACAAATATTAAGAGTCTACGCTAAGGGCATACCCTTACCGTAGACAGAATCAGACTTTTCCATTTTAACCAATGACCTTTTTAATGTATAATCTAGTACTTGTATCTAGGCATAAAACAGGTTTTCGCAGACAAAATATGAACTTGAAAGAGAATGTAGTGTAATAATCATATCATATAATTTAGGTCCTTACATATGAAATTGCCGTTCAGTATCAAAAAAGTGAGACAAGTTTTTTTAATTAAATTATTATTTAATCAATCGAAGTATGAAAGATACAATTCCGCCATTTTATAGGCAGATCATTGATACCTTTGGAAAAAAAATCCTGGGAGCGAGAGTATGAACTGTTTGAAGGCGGTTTTGACTGCCTCATCAGATTTCAATTTTTTACCTTGTAAAAAGTTATCCAAATTTTGAAAAACGTGGTAATCGGTTGGGGCAAGATCTGGAGAGTATGGTGGGTGACGCAGAGATTCCAGTCGCAGCTTCTCTAACTTGGCGATCATTTGATGTGTAGTGTGTGGTCTAGCGTTATCCTGAAGGAGCAGTGGGCTAGAGAAATTCATCAGTCTCGGTTGTTTAATGGCGAGCTTTTCCATCATTGTTTGCAATTGTTGGCAATACAAGTCTGCAGTAATCGTCTGGCCTGATCTCAAGAAGCTGTAGTGGATAACACCAGCACTGGTCCACCAAACACTAACCAGAATCTTCTTTTTGGTCAGTTTTCGCTTAGGGCAAGGTTTTGCCGGTTCTCCAGGGTCAAGCCATTGTGATGATCGCTTCCGATTGTCGTACAGGATCCATTTCTCATCACAAGTCACGATACGGTTCAAAATCCCATCATTATTGTGGCGATAAAGCAAAGAAACGCAGCAAGCAACGCGTGTTTGTTGGTTTGCTTCAGTCAATTCGTGCGGTACCCACTTTTCGAGTTTTTTAATTTTTCCGATTTGGCGCAAGTGGATAAGTATCGTTGTGTACCTTACGCCGAAGGCTGATGCTAATTCAGAAGTGGTTTGAGATGGATCCGCTTCCACTATCGCCTTCAATTCTTCGTTATTCACTTGAGTATCAGGTCGTCCACGAGGCTCATTGTGTAAATCGAAATTTCCAGAACGGAAACGTTGAAACCAAAAACGCACCGTTCGTTCGTAAGCGGTGCCTGGTCCATACACGTCGTTAATTCTTCGAGTCGTTTCTGCAGCACTGGTGCCACGGTGGAACTCGTATTCGTAAATACCGCGAATTTTCAATTTGTCCATAGTTGTTGTTATAGCAATGTTGAAACTCAAACAAATGATGTTAAAACAAATGAAATACGAATTTTAAAACAATATTTTTCTGGCTTTATTTCGAAATAAATTTGAATTTGGAATTCCTAATGAAACGCAAGATATTTGATTTTAAAGTTGCCAGTATTGAAAATCGGCAATTTCATATGTAAGGACCTAATATTTGACCATCACTATGGAAATCTTCTACACCCTTATATTTTCTTTCATGTTCGTATTTTGATAATCGAAAACAGCCAGCAAAAATGTCACCTAAAAGCGTTTACTAATGTGAAAATTCTTTTAATTGGTGACATATTTTTGTTGCCTGTACATAAAAACAATCTCGCAATTTTACTACGTATATCGCCCGATAAAACGGATAGTGGTAATTCGACACCGCGAAATGCTCACAGATTCATCGAAGCTTTGGTCACAATTCGATACCTCATAATAAGCGATACTTACAGCTGTTGAGGTATGCCAACTAAGGAAATGTTATTTTGATTTTTTTCACATGAAATTATTTATTTATTACATTTTAGGAAGACTTACAGCTATAAATATAAATTACATACAAATAATAGGAAATAGAAAGCCAAATTCATTTTTTTTCCTGCGACGTCGCATCATGTAACTACCAAGTCATCCTCATCATCAGGTCATTTTTAGTCTCCACTGCAGGAACACGACTCTCTCTGTAATACCAGAGCCATATATTAGCCAGAGCAGTCAGAGGATTTGGCCTAAACTCTCCACGCTGGCTAGACGGGTTGGGGAGGTGTCACTGATGTTTATAAGCTTTGTTTAGCTTGTGTTTCCTATGTCGTGACATCTACGACATCCACGGGGAGACTTGAGTGGTCCTATTCTACTCTGCCGGGAACCACAAGGCAACCAACCAACAAAAGTAATTAAACTCCATTCACCACAACCTACGATTCTCCTATCGGTGTGTCACACACAGTAGAAATTCGCAATTTCACATCTGATTCGTACACAATGCTGTTAGTTCGGTTTGAAATTCGTCCGGCAACTTCCGACGTCTTTCGATCGGAATTGTCCGGGATGGCCGCCTGATTTATTGTCTCTTTTGTGTTGTTGTTTATCCTTCATAGGTGTGGGGACCTATTCTTTATGTTTATAGGTAAAATTTGTAAAAATTTTACACACGGGTTGCTTGGGTATGTTAGAATTATTTGATTAATTTAATTTATTTTTTATATATGATAACTTTTTTTTACATCGTAAATATTTATGTTAAACTATAATGTAGGTAACAATTCATCTAATAATATATTTTTTTAATTTTTTTCTATTAATATAATAAAATAAAAATTACAAACAAAAAGAGACTCCAACGCCTCGCCGCGAGGCAGGGTACTCTAAAGGCTGGCAGCATTACCCCTCTACACCGCGATAGAAATCCTTTGTGCAAAGTAGCTGCCCGCCCTCGGATCGCCCGTAACATCTAATAATAAATGTGTAATAACTAAACTAAACAAAAACTAAGTAACTAAAATAAAACTTCATCATCATCCCAGCCCTTCTTCCGCACCCTGCTGAGCATAGGCCTCTCTTCGTCGACGCCACCCATCTCGGTCCAGTGCTCTCATCCAGAGAGCCATGGAGCGTGCTACGAGCTTGGCATCAGGTGGCAGGATCGCGTTCCCAACACCGTAAACCGACAACGTACTAAAATACGAGACGTTGGTACAACGGTTATGAACTTAAAGTGGAACTGGGCATTAAAGTGGAACTGGGAAGACCTTGCCCGACGGAGTGACGGCAGGTGGAGCAAGGCACTGACCCAATGGTGGCCCAGAACGGGAGAGAGAAGCGTCGGACGTCCACCTATGCGATGGGTTGACGATATAAAATAAAACTTAATACAACTTAAATACTAAAAATAAATTACATATATTATTAATAAAAAATATCCCACAAATCCTTCCCCTGCGGGAGAGTGCCCAGATTTTATGTATTTGCTGGTATTTATACTGTGGTATTTGCTCGTTATAAATTCTTCCATGCTGGTCTTTGAGAAAAGAAAAACTAAGAATATACCGCACATGTCGTAAAGGCCCATCGGGGGAATGGAGGAAAATCCGAATCATATTAATGGACGATGCGGCTAGCAACCCATCACTGTTTTGATGCTTTTTTTCACCTTCGCTGGTGTAGTCTTGCGGCCGGACTCTATCTGCTTAGAGCCGCAAGACCCAATATGCTCTGTCTGCCTCATGACATCAAGACATAGTATATAAAATAGAGACTTTGTCGGATGTAAAAATCATCCATAAACAGAAACTTAAAAAAAAATCCCTTCCGATTCGAAACCAAAAATGCAAATCGATTTACAAACTTCACATTACAGATAACAAACGATTGTTATCTTACAAAAAATGGGTGTTTCATTGGAAAAAAAATCAATAAAAACCACTAACCGACACGGACCCGCATCGACCAATGCATTACAACTATTGAACAGTTTAGATCTTTGTGTCAGATATCATTGACCATTGACTGGGTTTCTAGTTGATTTTAATGTTTTATTTCACTTAATTTTGAACGCTTTTGAAGCTAAATCCTTATTTTTCGAGAGATATCAACTTAATTTCTTGTTCGTTTTTGAATCTCGGTTAAGAAGACCTGAAGCACAGAAGACAGAGAGTGTATTACATACAGAACGGAATCTCATAAGTTCCCGCGCTATATGCATCCCTGTTCCCCGGTCCTGCACCTCTACCCCGTTCTTGTGCCACCGTGTGCCGCCGTGCACACGTCAATGGGTGTGTTTCCGCCCGCTCTCGCACCTCAACAAGGTGAGAATGGGGGAGAGGTGCGGGGACGGGGAATGGGGACGCATATTGCGCGGGACCTTAGGAGATTTCGTTCTGTATGTACTCTTACTGTCTTCTGTGCCTGAAGGTCTCATTCAGCAAATGTAAGAACATGGCGTAGATAGAAAAGGGAATGAAAATAAAATAAAAAAAACATAAAATAAAAATAAAAAAACATCTGTTTAGAGCCGCTAGACCAAAATCCTCTGGCCTCTGGCCTCTCCAAAGGCCACTTTTAGTGTGATGGCGGGTGAAAAGGTGAAAAAAGAATCTAAATAATGATTCGCATTTTCGCCCATTCCCTCAATCGGCTTTACCGATCTGCGCGAATAGAGAAGCAGCTGGTACATTGTAAGTTATTTCTTTCCTCCCAGACCAGCATGGAAAAACATTGCCTATTGATATAATATTTCGAGATTTTTGAATATTTACTCGATTACTTTTCATGACCTGCGAAAGCAACAAGTATACTCTATGTTTTTTCCCCAGCTTGAAAAATTTTAAGAAGATAGGCATTTTTGAGTCTGTGTGTTACACCTTAGACCTCATCTTAGCTTCCCATAAGGCTAGATAGAGGTCAAACGCACTCAAATCTCTAATAAAAAAAAATAAGCAAAATGAATACAACATAGGTATTTAGTTGTAAAATACCATATTGACTGCCTCCACATCGTTACATGGAATCCTTTGTGGGAGTTATTATTTGCTCAGTTTATGGGAGCAACTCGGAAGAACTATAAAGAAACTTAATATTCGTGGCCCCATACGTCACTCGTAAAAATATTTATGGCTTCGCTTTCAAGGATCAAGTTTGTTATGGTGAATGAATCATAAGAACTCTGTATGAGCACTTATTACAATTCCATAATGGCTATCATCCATTATAACATAACCATGGAAGCAATCGAGAATCTGGGTCATGGCAACAGGCGATGTGCCTAGCAACCCATCACTATTTTGATTCCTTTTCACCTTCATGCCTACGATCACGCTAAGAAAGTCTTTTGAGTCTTGTGGCCTTAGGCTCTGTCTACCCCGTTAGGGATAAAGATGTGATAGTGTCATACATATTACAAGTTCTTAGGCCATACAATAAAAGCTTGTACAAAAATTAACTAAATTAAAAAAAACTTATTTTATAGTATTTTGACGATACATTTGTTATTTTTCAATGGAAACGAATTTTTTGAGCTGTTATTTAAATATTCGAGATGTTATTATGATCAGTTGGAAAACATATTGAGCAGTTATTTAATTTAATGGCGGTTGATTAATTATTGCGACAGTAAAACATGAACAGTAATAAAAAATCGATTAGTCGGTTATTTTATCATATTACTAGTTCTGTTCATTTTACTAGACCTAACCTATAGATTTACTTTTACTTAACCTAACCTATAGGTTTTCCTTAAGAAAACCTATAGGTTAGGTTAGGTTAGAGCTGCTAGGTCGATTTTATCCATTTTACTAGGTTAGGGAAAACCTATAAAACCGCTCCTTAAATTTTTTTTACCGCCCATTTAATTATTTTCCTGCTCAATTATATATTCACTGATCCAGTTCATTATTTTTTATTACTCATTGTTGTTTACTTTACTGGTTAGTTTAAACTGATGAACTAGTTATTAAATATGCCATTTATAATTTTTAACTTACCAAAACTGCTATTTACCACTGCCTCTTTAAATCAGTGCCTTTATCAATCACCCCGTGTGGTTCCGGGTCAGAATAGGACCACTCCATTTCTTTCTGTGGATGTCGTAAGAGGCGACTAAAGGACTTAAGCACAAACATCTCGTGCTACAATTCCATTCCCAAGGAGGGTTAACGTCGGGCGGCGGCCGGTTGTAAAACTTTCCGCACAAATACATTCCCAAAGAGGCAGGCCGTAAAATTTCTTCTCCACTTCGCAAGGTCTTTGGCATCCTTGGGTGACCATTGACGTACATGTTATTATATTTGGAGAAGAAAAAGCGGGAAAGCACATCCCGGGCTCCGAAGCAGCACAGCTGTGGATGCAACTGGGAACGCGCTAAGATACGCGATTTTTTTTCAACCTAAACTTTTACTGGTCTAACTACTTTTGTTGCAGTTGAGTAAAATAATAAACGCAGTTTTGCTGTTTTGTACCATATTCCCTTTCTATACCAATAAATGGCTTCCCCAAAACATAAATAATGCATGTCGAATGTATATCGACAGAGATCAGTAATAATTCCAAGCTTACATGGTCAGGTGGGGCGTTCAGGGGTATTTGGGCTTTTTTCACTGGTGTTAGAGGTGGAAATTGCGTGAGCTTTGTGGGGTGAGAAGTCATATCTGTTATCTATTTGTAACGGTGAATAATAATGCACACGCGACTAGTAAAACCTTCATACTCGTAAAACAATTTTTTTCCATGTAGCGTGGACTAACAAATACAAGAGGACTGACAGCCCCATTAAAAAAGCGTACACTCTGCTAGAAAGCCTAAATCCTGTATTATTTCTAGATGTCACTACTATCTCGCTCGCTAGTTATACAAACTTGTAGTACAAATGACAACGCGCCAATAGGCATGATGACTGAAAAATTAATTTTAGCCCTTCGGTTACATTATAAAAAAATATTATACACATATTTTTTCTTTTCTCTAAGAAAAAATAAATGACTAAGATACAGCGCATTTAAATTTCACATGACGTCACAGATTACAATGGTTTTTACACAGCGGTGACGTCACAAGCGCTCACTCTGGAACTTAGATACTCTGTATCTTTGTAAATTTTTACTTTTTTGATAAACAGAAAAATCCATGTACATTATTTTTGGATAATCTAACTAACGGACTAATTAGAATAATACTTCAATAATACTTTTCTGACACAGTCATCATCCCTATCTATCTTCTATCTAAATATATATAACTTAAAGGTGACTGACTGACTGACTGACATAGTGATCTATCAACAGACAGCCCAAACCACTGGACGGATTGGGCTGAAATTTGGCATGCAGGTAGATATTATGACTTAGGCATCCGCTTAGAAAGGATTTTGATCAATTCTACCCCCAAGGGGATAAAATAGGGGATGAAAATTTGTATTAAACTTTGTCAATTTTAAACCGATTGCGCTGAGAATTTGCATGCATAAAGCTACTAAGACGTAGGCATCCCCTAAGAAAGGATTTTGATAAATTCCACCCCTAAGGGGATAAAATAGGTGATGAAAGTTTGTATAAAAAGTAAAGCCGCAAAAACTATACTTCTTAACGCGAGCGAAGCCGCGGGCAAAAGCTAGTTGGTAATATAAGTATGTATCTCTATTCAGTGTAAAAAAATCCTAAGCCTGTGTTTTAATCTAAATATGTTACCAGTTGCATTATTAGATGTACGTTACTGCTTTGGAGCCTCGGATCCGCTGTCCGTTTATTTCGAAATCAAGGACGAAGCTTTGTCAATGGTCTTAGAACCAATCACACCGAAGACCATACCATATTTAGGAGAAAAAGAAAAGAAACCTCACAGCGATTCAGCAGTGGTTTTTTTGTGCGACAGAAGAACAAAACAAAAAAACAAAACAAAATTTCTTTATTTTTCTCCGTAATCTACATTCTTCAAAACTATAAAGACAAAGATGGCACAAATTAGCCTAGGTTGTGAGAGACTGGTGTGTCTAAACTAAGCAGAGAGCATAACGGTTGTCTGACGTCACTCCTTCCGTGGGAATGCGTCAGCGATCCAGTAACTCAATAATCCCTTCCGTGGGCATGCATCAGCGATCCAAGAGCTCAGAAATAAACATATATATATAATGCATACACTATCACCTCTTTATCCTTAAAGTCGACCTCCGTGGCCTAGAGGTCACCATGCCAGGCTGTCTCACCGGAGGTCCCGGTTCGATCCCCAGATCCAGATCCATTTTGGCTCTAAGTGGACAGAGCCCAGGGTCACAAGAAAAAATGCCACTTTTAGCGTAATGCTGGGCGTGAAGATGGATAAATTTCAAAATATAAAACCACTTACCTACTTTAGTCAAGAAAAGTAATAAATTAAGAGTAATATAACTAAAAACTTAAATAAAACTGCAATCAAAAACTTAAAATACTATCTAAAACTTATATAAGTAGCCAAGAAAAAAAAAACATAAAATAAATAATAATAATCCCTCTGGCAGCCCTACCCACTTGCACCATTTTTTTATGTACATCCTTAGCATCAAAAAATTGTTTAAAAGAGCATGAACAACAGAGTGACATTTAAAACCTGCAAAAAGCAACCGCAATAAACCCAATTCAAACCGGTCGAGATAAAATCTCTGCGAAATATGAAATTGAAAGGCTTTTGCTCACCTTTGGAAAGTCCAATCAAAATAATCGTTTACGTGCACCGGATGTGGGGATGGAAGGGACAAAAGCTCAGCCCCTTTAGAACGGGTACCAAGAAACAAGGCACGTGTGTCGCTAGGTGTACGTACCTAGGGTTCCAGAGAATTGCTTTGAAATTATTCGTAGTTCGCCCAAAATTAAATTTGTAGCGTATTTTTATTTGCACCAAGCTGAAGGTCGTAAAGCCAGAGTCACCACAACGTGAACTTCGCTTCCTTCGTGGTGCGAGTTCTGACGGAGAACCTTCATGGATGCAAACTTTTGGCCGAAGGGTGTTAAGTGTGATACATAACACCCTTCTGCAAAAAGTTCGTATCGACGCTATCGCGGCACGATACCCGGGACTCCGATGCGATGACGCGCAACTCGTCGCAGCCACACCATAGTTTTAATTTATTCTTCTTCTTCGTCTAAGCGCATTCCCGGTTGCATCCTCAGCTGTGCTGCTTCGAAGCCCGGGGTGCGCTTTCCCGCTTTTTCTTCTCCAAATAATATGCATGTCAATGGTCACCCAAGGATGCCAATGACCTTGTAAAATGGAGAGAAGAATAGCCGGAACACTTTAAATGATTTGGCTATAGTTTTACAACCGGCCGCCTGCCTGACGTCAACCCTCTTTGGGAATGTATTTGTGCGAAAAGTTTTACAACCGGCCGCCGCCCGACGTTAACCCTCCTTGGGAATGCAATTGTAGCACGAAATGTTTATGCTTAGTCCTTTAGTCGCCTCTTACGACATCCACAGGAGGAGTTGGAGTGGTCCTATTCTAACCCGGAACCACACGGGTATTACATGTAGTTTTAATTTTTTATTATATGTATAATATATGCTAGCTTCGATCATAGAAATATATGGTCGAAGTAGTTCTATGGTGGTTTCATATTGTACCTAATATTACGTTTCCTGAAATAAATCATTTCATTGATTTACAACCCCCTATCTATCTTGGAAAACTTTTTTTGATTCCATCCATCCATGGGTCTTATTAAAGAAACTCAGACGTTTAAAAAATCGCTTTGAGCTCCGTCCACGCGCATATCTTTCAATGTACATTATAGTCGAGCAACTTTGAGAAGTTCCGGGCTTTCACTTAATCTGTCTGTCTAGAACAGAATTGAGTCTAGTTAACAATATTCAGACATTGAATTCCGTATTTTGTCTCTAGTTGGAGAAATATTTAAATACTTTTGACAATATTGTTACGGAAGACATAGTGCCAATGGAAGAAATAAAGCCACTGGAGTAGCCCTTTTGATTAAATTACTTGTTTGAAATACATATCTTTTTAAGTACTTACCTATTTTTATAAAATTAATATAAAAATAAAAAATATATAGAGAAAAAAATATTTTTTAACTAGTGTTGTCTTAATACTGATTACATTCTCCAACGAACATACCGACAGTGAAATACAAAAATATAGGAAAGTTATTAGATTTTTTAAAATAGGTACGTATATTTTAAAATATTCAATTAAAATACAGATTTCAAATACACACTTTAGAACGCTAAGAATATAGATGAATATAAGGAAGATAGAGTAATGGTATACGTTTTCAAAAGGCTTTTTTTTGTAGTTGTTTTCATTATTATTTTAAATTTTCAAATTAATCATTGAAAATTAACATGTTTTTGAAGAGACCTCGAGGTAACTCTTTTTAAATATTGCAATTAGCTGTCAAGATATTTCTTTACCAGTATCTAAATAAATATTAAACCACTATTTTGTCAAACGTACACAATACTTATTTAGAAACATACACCCACGAAAAGTCCTGTACGTTTTTTCACTTTTTCTCAAAACCTTACAAACAATACAGTTAGCAATGACTTTTGATACACATATCAATCCCTATAGCCCGAGATTGAACAAAAAAAAACGCGTAACAGAGAATTGCAAAAAATGCCTACAACGAGGAATCCATTACCGTTCCATCTCGTCCGCATTTCGGACGTCCATTATTGTTGTTTTTTTTAAGTCCAGCGGTGTTACATAACACGAAATCATGAAAGGTAAGCCTTAGGTTTTACTTACTGAATTTTGCGAACGATGTGGCTAATATTTTACTGAATAAAATCCATTAAGTAAACATTATAGGCAAATCTGAAAATATTAAAAACGGGAGATTCAAAATGGCGAACATTTTGATAAAAAAAAATTGCTTGTCTACTATGCCAAAGCAGCCGTTGATAGATCGACAATCTAGAGACATATAAAGGAAAAAAAAGGCAGACGACAGAAGGTTACACTTTGCCTCAAACGACAGGCTAAATAATGTATTTATGTCTCTTTAAAATGCACATTATAAACAAGCCTTGTCCCACATAACATGACTCTTTCATATTTTATACATATTAATATTTTTTTAATCTTTAAAAGGGTACATACTTTGTGCCATAAGTCCTAAGGCCTCTTTAAGTGTTATGACAAACGACGTGAAATAGAAAATAGAATAGAAATAGTGACGGGTTAGTGTTGAATCTCATCTATCAGCACGGAACAGCACTATCCTGTGCTGCTATCCTTTTCTTTCGCTCAGAACAGTAATTTGCTAGAGCGAAAGAGAGCGACGGAACGCTGCAGCACGGCCGGTGCTGAAGCGTTCCATCGCTCTCTCGACGATCCAACCCTTCGTCGCAACATGCGATTAACGCAATAAGGAATATGTATGTAATACCAATCCGGCTCATATTTTTATTTTACAATTTCTATTAATACGTTACCACGCCTATATAATTATTTTTCTTACCGACTCTTATTTGGATTAGAAATAAATTATTGAAAATATGCATATATTGCGCGGGAACTTTTGACAAACAAAAGGGAAATGACGACAAAGTTCACAAAAGGGAAATGACAAGTTCGGGTGCGTTCAGTAGGACTGTCCGTCCATGTAGTTTGACTATCGATGGCATTCGAAATGTATGTACTTTTATATAGAGGTTTAACAAACATCACTGGCTAATAATATCGAAAGTACCCAAAAAAGAAAAATATGCGTTGACAGCTTCTGTCTCTAGCGGATATTGCAGACTTTGACGTCATATTTTAAAATGGCGTGTTTTAGTTGTTATAATCTACTTGCTATTTTTAATATTTATTTTCTACATCATATACATGATTTTCGGCACTGATTTATTTTTTGCGGCTATTTAAGTATCGATTAAAAATATAAAAAAAATGCGTGATATGCAGCTGTTGCATTTCATGATTTTAATTTCAGCTTGCATGATCATATTTCCTTCACCTCTAAGGCCTCGTTCACGAAGGGAGACGCAGGGCGAAGGGCGGAAAAACAAAAATGGCGATGAACAGAGCATTCAAGAAGAAGCGTGTTTGGAGGTTACCGGCAACTGGGACCGCAATTAACTCGGTTCGCGGAACACTCTTGAACACTCTGTACATATCTACATACATACTATCACGTCTTTATCCCTAATGGGGCAGACAGAGCATTTTGGATCTTGAGGCTGTAAGCAGAAGCGCAAGACTCAATAGCCACTTTCAGTATAATTGTGGGCGAGAAGGTGGAAAAATTAATTAAAATAGTGATGGGTTGCCAGCCGCATTGCCTATTAACATGATTTGTATTTTTGCCCATTCCTTCGTTCGGCTTTTACGATCTGCGTGGGAAGAGAAGCAGCTGGTACATTCTAAGTTTTTTATTTTCTCCTAGACCAACATGGACGCTCTGTACATTGCCATATATTTATTTTTGCGGCGACCCGCTCAGCTGGCCGCGTCATCTGACGCCCCGCGTCTCCGTAAACGAGGCCTAAGTCCGCTATAAACCAAGCCCTAGCCCACACAATAGAATCCTTGTTTAGTATACCGTCCCGGGAATAGGTTTCTGGAAATGATAAATGACTTTGGTTGATCTCGCCCTGAGATTAGCCAATTGGCGTGTTTTACCAAATACTATATTGATAACGTTGCGAATATCATGTTTCGTCTTCCTAATATTTATAAATTCACTAGAAGAACCATATGTCATTTCTATATTTTTGTATATTTGCAACATTTTGTTACATTTCCCATGCAAAAAAGGAAAAAACTTAGAATGTACCAGCTGCTTCTCTTCCCGCGCAGGTGGTAGAAAAGCGTAAAGCGTTACTCTCCTCAACATGCAAAAGTAAGTCTACGATCATGAACATGGAAATATTCTATTCACGAAAAACAATAATTTGCCCGTTTTGTTTTCATATTCAGTGCACTCTGTCCTGCTAATAGAGTCTATTGTAATGATTGATTGCAAACACTGCATTAAAACAAATTAATTTAATATGCAAAATGCGGGCAATGTTAAATAAATATCGCATTTGTTTGGAACGTTAAATACAAACTGGTATTATTCAACACTGCACTGTTTGGACAACGATACCTCAATTACTACAGCTAAATAGAATTTGGTGGCGGAAGTTTGTACATTTCTATCTCGCACGAAATAGACAGAGTCGAAGTTTCCACCAGGCCACAATTTACCCTGGTGCACATAGAAATTGCTAAATAGACTCCGGGTGGGCGTCGGAAGATGTCAGGAGCTAAAGATGAAGTGGAAATATTCTGACAGATGTGCCTGTTGATGCATCCAGTCCATGGAATATCTGCTGTAGATAGATGTAGCGAATTCCTGGGCCAGTACAATTTAGATAACAATTGCTATTGTCACGATAAGAAGAAGAAGAAAAAGTCGAGGGTCATAAAGCCCAGAGATCAATTTCAGCATGATGGTAGTCGTGTAGGTGAAGATACAAATGAAAATAGTGACGGATTGCTAGCCGCATTATCTCATGTCATCATCATTATCATAATCAGGTCTTATTCCCTATTGCCGGAGCACGAGTGCGCGACCCTCTCTGTACTACCAGAGTCATACTTAGCCAAAGTAGCTAGAGGATTTAGCCTACACTCTCCACGCTGGCCAGACGGGTTGGAGAGGTCTCATTGATGTTAAAAAGCTTTGTTCAGCTTATATTTCCTAAGTCACCTTCTACGACATCAACGGGAAGACTTGGAGTGGTCCTATTCTACTCGGCCGGGAACCACACGGCTAATGTAATGATATCAATTTGTTACTAATAACATTAATTCAAGTCTCGCTCATTTCCTCGATCAGCTTTTACAATCTGCGCAGGAAGAGAATCAGCTGGTACATTCTACGTTTGTCACAAGCTTTTATTTAGCTTGCCGTATTTGTTGTTTTTTGGTCAAATCTTGCAAGTTAAATTTGAGCCACTTCCCCGTTTCTGATGGAGATGAATTTTTGTATACTAATTAATGTAAATCAGATGACAATGCAATATTATTACGACAAGAAGCTGGTCTGATGGTGGAGCCGGGAGGTAGCTATAGAAACCCTGTAATAAAACGACGCAACCCCATCGAGCTTAGGTTTATTACATTTGTCTTGATAAGTTCTTAGGCTCTAGAATAAAAGCTTGTACAAAAAAGTTTTTTTTTCTAAACTTTATTTTTCTTTTGTTCAACTAGACCAGCATAAATAATTACTAATTATATATTTAGTGGTTTTGGGCCTAGAATTGGACCTTCGAGACGGAAGAGATGGTTAAAGAGATTGAGCCTCTTCTTGAGGAAATGTAAGAGCGTAAGCGTTAACATTAGCGTAAGCGTAAGTGTAAGAGTCTTGTTCTTACACAAGACTCTCACACTAGATGTCAAGCAGGTTGCCGTTCTTTTCAGTCCATGTAAACGAACAATTTTCGTCAATTGTAGTCTTCATTGAGAATTGTAGTTTTTTTTTTATTAGAGATTTGAGTGCGTTTGACCTATATCTAGCCTGATGGGAAGCTAAAATGAGGTCTAAGGTACACGCAGACTCAAAAAATGCCTATTCACTCTTGCCTTGAAAATCCCTTAATCATATGTATGGGGAAACGTCGACGCAGGGAGGGAATTCTACACCTTAGCGGTTCGCACAATGAAGGAGTACACTAATAGTGATACTATAAACACAGAGAACTGCGATTAGTTCGTTAGCGACGCTTTGTGCAATCTGTTTGTGGGCAGTGTGCGTTTTGTTAGTACCACGAAGATGAAAACGATTTTATGTGACGTTGAAACATCGTGTATCACATTTTTTCGAATAACATTTTAATGCTTCTCTGGGGACAAGAGAAAGCGTAGCGGTAAGCAACGGTATTTTTATTATTTATTTTCTCAAATTAAAACTAAATATTAAATTAAATAACTTTTTAAATATATTTTACAGTGTGAATTTGAGATAATAAAAATACCGTTCTACGCTATATACTCTTGTTTTATGTCTTAATTGGTCCAGTAGTTCGAAGTAAATTGGCTGTGACAGACGGGCGGCCAGGCAAGTGAGTAATCATATAAGGGTTCCGTTTTTACCTTTTGAGGTACGAAACTCTTAAAATCATCAAAATTTAAGATATCGCGTAACATTAAATAAAAATTAAAAAAAAGTCTAATTGATAACCTGCTCCGTTTTAGAAGTGGGTTAAAAAGGAAAATAGGTACATCGCCCATTATCTTAAATTAATAACTAATAGTTTTGCCCGTCCTTCATGACTAAGGGGTCAGGTGCCAGTGACAGCTTACAATCCTGGTCGGCGACCAGAGGGTTACTCCAAAAATAAAACGATAGTCGTCCGATAGTGAAGTCCTATAATTTCTATGTCAAACCAAATTAGACTATTATTATGTATTAACGCTCAATGTTGCTTGATACTGAAACGCAGATACGCAATTACGTGCGTTTTGCGTACCGCTTTTGGAGTAACCCTACAGTGTCGCGAGCTGTCGCTGGCACATTGTCGCTCGTCTGCACTAAGAAGTTACAGACTAAAACTTCACAAGACCACATTAGTTTGATTATCCTTACGACCCAGACCAGGGTTATCATAATCAAAGTCCTTTGCCAAATTAGTTTTCTATGCTAAGAAATCCTTACCCAGATTAGAGAGGAGATATATAGAGCACAAGGTTTGTAAAAAAAATTTTAAAACATTTTTGTGTTACAAACCTTGTGAAAACCTTGTCTACGAATCAATGCTTAAATGTTGTTTTTTTTTAAGTGTGCCAACGGGACCCTATTACTGAGACTCCGCTGTCTGACCGTCTGTCCGTTTGTCACAGGGCTCTATCTCTTGAACCATTATAGCTAGACACTTAAAATTTTCACCGATTATGTATTACTAAAAATAAGATAAAGTAAAAAAATTGAGGGGATCGTCATAAAAGAAACGTGTTTTTTTCAGCGTTTTAAAACATTGTATGGAGGTACGGAACCCTTCATGTACGAGTCCGACTCGCACTTGAGCGGGTTTTTTAAATACTTGTTCTCTGGTATAATGGTATTACAGTACTCCATGCCCGGATTGGGTATTCTTTGTTTACCGGCCTATGAATGGGACAGGTAGGGTCGGCCCTTTGATTCAGTTCAAAGAAAGTAATTCCATAGCTTCGATGTGTTTTTGTCGATGTTTTGTGAGTTGGTTTCATTCGATTTCGTTTTTACTGATATGAGTTAAGTTTTTTTTTTTATGAAACGGAATAACATCGCTGGCTTAAAAAGCTGTATCAAGACTAGCGAGTAAATATTTCCCTCTCTTAATTGCGTTATGTAGTCGCCAAAGCAGAGTCACATTTTTATTCTTCTTGTAATTTACTTACTTTTTAATTATTTCTCTTGACGGTGGAGTTAAGAGGAGATGCCTCCGTTCCTCTCTTGTCTTTACCATCTCAGTTTATCCAAAATATTAAAGAAAAGTTAGGAAACTTTTCTTTAATTTGTCGGAAAAACTTCATTCTCGGACTTCCTTTTCCTCGTCTCCCTTTTATTTTTCCTTCTACTATTATTCTGAAGAGATTGTCATGCCTTATTAGATGTCCAATTATCATCCTTCTTCTATTTTCAATAGTTTTTAAAATATTTCTTTTCTGTGCTCTTATAGTGCAGCAATGAGGCAATCCTCATTGCTTACCCTCTCCATCCAGCTTATTTTCTCCATTCTCCTTCAGCAATACATCTCGAATGCTTCTATTCTTTCTTTGTCATTGTTCCTCATTGTCCACGTTTCACATACATATAAAGCTATACTCCAAATAAATGAGGTACTAAATTTGAGTAATTCGCGAACCGCTTTTACTATGGGACATCGTCAAAAAGGTACACCTTAACATATTGATTTAAATAGCATTACAATGCGTGTAACAGCATCTTAATTGAAAACCATACTACTAATAATGTAGTAATAGAATTACGCATGCTTCAAATGCGTGAGTAATATGTGATGAGGAAATTCGTCAGGGTTCATGGTACTGAGGCGCGTGGGTTCGAATCCCACATCTGGCGAAATTTTTTATCACATACATATTTTCAATTTTGATAAGGTACCTAACTTACCAACTCTTTGCTTTAAAAACCAGGGGACGCTTTCTGGCTTTTTCGTATCCAAAGGCGACCTCAGTGACATATTGGTAATAACGTAGAAGTCAGTATAAAGGGGAAATTGTCGGTTATTGCATGGTGATGGGCTCGCGAGGTCTACTATTCTTACAGAACCACTGTCAATAAGATAGCTTAAACTTGTTAACGATAACATAAATAAAGTACTCAAATTAAGTAATGAAATAAAAAATGGTGGATTATTTTTTACCATTTCTTATTTCATTATTTAATTTGAGTACTTAAGTACTGCACCTTGAATGCCTAAAAACCATATGAAAATAACATTAATAAAGTTAAAAATAATAATATAAATAACATACAAAGTTAAGGCTCCTTTTATGTATGATCGATTGCCGTAATATCATTTGTGTGTAATCTGTAGCACATGTTGGATCTTGAATTATTTATGATACAGTAGCTCGCGTAGGTCACTGTTCAGCCAACCTTACACTTGACATTGACGATCAAAGTCGAGTTAACATAACACCCGCATGTGTGAATTATATTGTTAACTTCGAAATTATTTGTTACATTTATGCATATTTTTTAAAAATGTTAGCACGTTAATATCAATTCAATAGTCATTTACTTGTCTTGACTTTTCTTTGCAGTATTACTACAATACGAGTATAGGTAAATAAGATTACCTACTCGTAATTTATGACTATTTTTAAGTTAAATACGGAAATCTCTGAAAGCGTCACATTTTTACTTGCTTTTTATTATGTCATAGGACAGCAAACGAACAAGCGGGTCACCTGATGGTAAGTGATCACCGCTGCCCATGGACAACTGCAACACCAGGGTTGTAACAAAAGCGTTACCGGCCTTTCAGGGGGAGGGGGAAGTGGGGATGCTTATTATTATATTGTTTATTTTCTCCTCACTATGCCAAAGTCATTAACGTTTATTCCTAATGTTAAAAAAAGTGTAAATTATTAAGTTTTTACAAGCTTTTAGCTTGCTTATTTATTTTTTGGGTCAAATCTGGCAAGTTTTTGAGCCACTTCCTGGCTCCTGGTTTCCGTAAATCAGATGACAATGAATATTATTATAACAAGAAGCTGATCTGATGATAGAGCCGGAAGGTGGCTATAGAAACCCTGTTATAAAACGACGCAACCCTATTGAGTTTGGCCTTTTGTTTTTATTAGTACTTAAGCTTTACAATAAAAGCTGATAAAAAAAATATATATATATAAATAGGGACATATCACACTGATTGAGCTAGCCCCAAAGTAAGTTTTAAACTTGTGTTATGGGATACTAACTCAACGATACTATATTTTATGATAAATACATATATAGATAAACACCCAAAACCCAGAATAATTTGAAAAAGGTTATTTTCCAACTTGCCCTGGCTGGGGATCGAACCCAGAACCTCCGGATTAGCGGTCTAGCGTGTTAACCATAACGCCACGGAGGTCGTCAAAAAAAAGTGTTTTAAATAACTTTTAGCCCATAAGCCCCTTATAAGGTAGATAAAGTAATAGGTTGAAAATCCCTTGATGAACTTCTACAATTCTGCGTTGGAAAAAAAGCAGCTGGTTCTATATTTGTTCTTTATTCCCAGACTTAGATCCGCATGGAACATATTATAAAATAATAAAATGTAAGTAGCAATGGGAGCGCCCCAGAAACCTTGAATCTAGGCTAATTTTACGCAAGTCCGTTTAAAAACAAAGCCGAATAGAACAATGAACTACCTGACTCAGTGTAAAAGGACAGATGGTTTTATGTTACCCACTGATGTTCCTTTTGTTTTTTTTTCTTTCCTTTTTTTAGTATCGTTTAACAAGATGCCGACGATTGCAAAATCGATTAGAAGTTTATTTATCCCTTATTAGAAATTTTTTACATCTGTTCAAAGAGCCGACAATGAAAAAAATGTATGTTCTTTTCGTATAAAGAAACATTTGTTTAGATACTTGACCACTAATTTATTATCTATCTGTATTATCTTCTTTGCAGGTCTATGAGCAAAGGACAAAAAAATAATAAAAGCGGCCAAGTGCGAGTCGGACTCGCCCCTGAAGGGTTCCGTAGCAGCAAGTAACATAATATAAAAGCTCTAAAGGTAAATTGCGGTTTACGATTTATGACGTATTAAAAAAAAACTACTTGCTAGATCTCGTTCAAACCAATTTTCGATGGAAGTTTGCATGGTTATGTACATCATATTTTTTTTTTAGTTTTATAATTTTCTTATTTTAGACGTTACAGGGGGAGCAGGGAACATTTTACCACTTTGGAAGTGTCTCTCGCGCAAACTATTAAATTTAGAAAAAAATTATATTAGAAACCTAAATATACAATTTTTGAAGACCTATCCATAGATATCTCACACGTATGAGTTTGATGAAAAAAAAATTTGAGTTTCAGTTCTAAGTATGGGGAAACCCCAAATTTATTGTTTTTTTTTCTATTTTTGTGTGAAAATCTTAATGCGGTTCACAGAATACATCTACTTACCAAGTTTCACAGTATTGTTCTTATAGTTTCGGAAAAAAGTGGCTGTGACATACCGACGGACAGACAGATAGACAGACAGACATGACGAATCCATAAGGGTTCCGTTTTTTGCCATTTGGCTACGGAACCCTAAAAAGTACCAGCTTTCTAATCTCCTTGCAATCTGTCGCCTTTTTTTATGCCTTTCTCCACCGTTGGGTTTGGTATTTATGTAATTTGGTGGTATTTTATATATATGGTATATATTTTATTACTGTTGGGTCTATCTGTACCGTTAGTTTTATAAGTGATATATTTGTATGTAACTTGATATGTATTTCTACCACAGAAACTAATTTAATTATTTGATCTACGTACCTACTTCAAATTAGTATGCATGTTATTAATAAATACTTACGGTAGGTTAGGTACCTATATTAGTCTATAAAAGAAAAAATAAAAAAATAAATTCTTGAATCTGGATATAGCTTTGGCTAAAAACAGTCAGAAAATGTTAGGTTTAGTTCATAAAATAACAAAATAAATTTTATAATTTAATTTATTTTTTTCAGTTTTATAACCTGTTTTTAAATACCAAATAGTAGCTGCCATGCTATTACGTCATACGCCCGTGTAAACTCAAAAGTGTCAATTCTGCAGTGCACGTCATGACCACAGAGCAATACGAGTATGGCGTCAACTGCTCCAACGCTTTCGGCAAATTACGCGCGAATTTTGAAAATGTAACATTTAAATGCAATTTTATGGCACTAATTTATTTAATAAAAAAAAATTGTTTTGTTTGAACACAATGGAATTTAGTGAGACACTTTTCAAAAAGTTCAAAAATTTATTTAAATGTGTTTTGTTTATTATTCAGCATTTAACTAGGTATTTATTTAATTCTAGGTTATATCTATCTCTAAAGGGCTGAAGATATAATTTGTAGCAGAAGATCAAGAGACGAAAAATCGTTCAAAATATTAGCCACCTAAACGATACTCTTCTACTTAAGATACATCCGATCTTTTGTTCTGAATCGATTTCGTGCCAGAGCAGTTTCTTATGTCGGAGCAAGCGCGACAAGTGCGCAAATTATTTGTCGATAATGGAAGAAAATGGCGGATTGCGTTAAATTTTAATCTTGCTGGGTTCTTTGGATGTTGAATGTCTTTTAAAAGAGGATGATTATGAATCTCCTAGCTGTATTCAAGAAAAGTACTATTTCTTTTACTTTGTTTCATATTTATGTAAAATCGACCGACAAAAGTATGCGAGCCACGATCGACTCGTAGATCACTACACTCGTTTATCCAAAAACATAGATACTTATCTATACTATATTCGCGAATTCACATGTATTTATAGATAGATATGGGCTATAAACACGACTCATAATCATCATCCGAGCGTAGGTATTCCCGGTTACATCATCAGCGGTAACCCTTCAGAGCCCGGGGTCAGCTGCCTGACCTAGATAATTTGAAGAGGTTACTGGTTTTTACACAGAGCGACTGCGGTTTGACCACCGCAATCCAAAGGGTAGACCATAACCAATCCTAGGATAGGTTTAAACAATCGTTAGATGGCGTTTGACACCCACAGCTTCACGTACCTTACGAAGCACAGAATCATCTTTCTTTTCGGATAATCAGGTGATTCAAGCCTGCAATATCCTAACTAGACAAGAAAAAACTTTTTACAATGCATGCTTTCCAGTGGAATTTAAACCCACGACCTCCGGATCCCAAGGTAAACGCCTTGACCACTGGACCACGGAGGCAGTCCACAGCCACTGGGCTATAACACGACTTGTTCTACCTAAATTAATCCAAAACAAATTCGTCATCTCACCCCGATCCAACAATTAATGGCGAACTAGCACACTCCTAGTTAAAGGCTGGCGAGTCGCCAAGTCAATATTTGGACCGTTTAAACGTACTATACTCTGTGAGAATTCATATTCGCTGGCTTTATTCTCAAACTTCACTTTTAAGGAATGATTTTACTTTAGTATTTGAGACTTTTATGGTAAATTTAATTTCAGTCCCCTTACATTAGACAGAATCAGACTTTCCCATACAAACGTATTCTGGCCTTTATTTTGAAACAACATGTCAGAATTTGGCGAAAATTGGTAAAACTGGAATTTGGAATTTGGTAAAATGTAATTAAAAATATTGCATACCTATATCTAGATATAGATATGCAATTTTTTTGAAATTACATTTCACATATAGGCATATAGCTCGTTTTTACAGTCAAAATATGAACTTGGAAGGGAATATAGTGTGTCTAGAGTGTATGTGATGTATTTCTTCCAAATAAATGAATTTTATTTATTTCTTTCTTCTTTCTGTCATATCATTGGACCATCAGTATGGAAATCTTCTACACCCTTAGGTATATTTTCTTTAAGGCCGTACCTAAATTTTCCGGGGTCCAGTGCTGCCCCCATTTAAATTAAATCATTTCAAAGAAAACGGAGACATTATTTATAATTTTGCTACTACCAAGTCCTAGATAACTCTTCAAAGTATTTTATGAACTACTGTTTACAGTGTATAATGAGAGCGTTAAGCTTTACTACGCACATTTGCGTAGTAAAGCTTAACGTTCTCACTTTATTTTAAATGGGGCGGCACTGGACCCCGGAAAATTCAGGTACAGCCTTAAGCTCATATTTTGACAATCGAAAACTAGTTATATATATATGTATATATATATATATATATGCCTAGACATATGCAATTACTTTGAAATTACGAAATACTGCCGAAATCTGGCACGTAATTTCAAAAGAAATAAACTACGTTTGTATGGAAAAGTCTAGGGTAAGGGGACTCTTAAGTGAGTAATGGAATATGATCAAGCGCAGTGTTATACCTACCGTAACAAGATTTAATTTTTTTCATCCTTTGAATGGGAAGGAACTTTCTCCTAACATACAGGTTTTGCCTAGTTTAGAAGACAGGGCTTTATTTGATTCCATGCAAAAACTGTTATGGTCTATAAAATTTTATTTAACTATTATCTGCTTGTGGAGACAACAGTCTGAGTAACCTGCCACCACCATATTTTTTAACGTGCCAGCGAAGTCCCAGTCAACTTGAACAGTCCTGAACTTTTATTTATAAATTTTTAGTTTCATATGTGTGTTCCGTATGTTTGATAATTCAAGACACTGTCGAGAGCCTCATTTAGGTCTTCATCATGAGGTAGGGCAGTTCGGACACGACAAAAGGTGATCTATCGACTAATGGCACTGCAGTCCCATGGGCTATTTTCAGGGTAACGCCACCTAACTTTGTTTTCTCGACGTTCATTCGCGTCGAGAAAACCTGATGATGCTGATTTCGCGGCATTGTGCAGAATGTCCGATGCAGAAATCTAGTACTCCAATTTTATTTCAGATTAAAGATTTTATCAATCATTAATTTTCAATCAATCAATTTCTCAATTTTCATCTCTGTCATAAAGAATGATACATAATACCTATTCTTTTATCAGTTTTTACTATCTACACAACAGAAGTTGATGGATCATTCTAAGCATTTTTAATATCTCTATTTCGGATTTACATGAACAGAGCCACAATATAATAACACTTAGGAATATTAGTAAAAGTATTAGACAAAAACTTTCTTTAATGATCGAAAATGATAAATTCACCTCCAATTATAAATAACCTCACCCTTTGTATGAAATAATGTAGAAAACAATAAAATACGCTCATCTAAAACAAAGTTGCAACCCCAAAGTTGATCATGCGACTTTCAGACGTAGTTTCAACTTCGCGGAGATAAAAGCAACTAACAGGCAATTTAAGTTTTTCTTGAACTCGCTCTGCGCGGGATATGAGGCCGATTCCAAGGCATTGTGCGGAATGTCGGCTGCAGTACTGCAATTTTATTTGAGAATTTAAATTGATCATAAAATATTAAACATCTTGTTTAGGTTATTATTATACTTATTTAAATTTCACTCATGTTTTTTGTACAAAATGACAAAAGGGTATGGGCAATCACAATACTAATGGGTTGTTAGCCGCAGTACCTATTGATATGATTCCGACTCTCACCCATTCCATGTTAGATGAAAAATATTTTTTTTTATTTGTACTATTTCAGTTGTGTTACAATAGTGTCCGAGAATTATTTTAAGCTTATAATTGCCTTTGCCAGGGTTCTCCATTCTTTTGTCCGTGACGCGAACTGATTAATAAAAGGTAACATTGGAAATTAGTACTACCTATTTTTTTTAGCCATTTAGGTCCCATAGTTGGGCAAAAGCCTCCTCTTTTTGTTTCCAATTTCCAAAAAACATCTATCTTCGGTTGTTTCCCTTAATTATTTATGAAAAGCGGACAACTCGTCCAAATTATTAAACAAAAATAAAAGAACATTGACAGAACCTAAAGCCGTGTGGTTCCCGGCAGAGTAGAATAGGACCACTCCAAGTCTTCCCGTGGATGTCGTAGAAAGCGACTTAGGAAACACGTGCTAAACAAAGCTTATAAACATCAATGACCGCTCCAATCCGTCTGGCCAGCGTGGAGAATGTAGGCCAAATCCTCTGACCGTTCTGGCTAATATATGGCTCTGGCAGTACAGAGACGGGCGTGCTCCTGCAGTGGAGACTAAAAAAGACCTGATCATGATCATGGTGACAGAGCCTGAACTTGACGTTGCCCAGAACACATACTCAACTGACAACTTAATTTTACATTCATAAAATAAGTCCCCAAATCCCGAGACTTCTCCATATAATATTCCATTCATAAATAATCCATGACAAATCTATTTTAACTGATCTTTGTGGAAAATCCTAGGTAAATGAATATTTTACTTCACGTCTCACGTCAGCCGGATTAGGTGGTGATAATGAGGAGAGGGGAGGGAAAGGGAGGGTGCAGTTTACTTTTCATTTTCGTCGGTATTGCCACATCTGCATGTGTGGATACCACGATGCACTTTAGATTAAGTTTGGGATTGAGTTTTTTTAGGTGGATGTATATTGGAAACGATTTTGCT
The DNA here is from genome assembly GCA_963576875.1 of Acrobasis repandana. Classification (NCBI taxonomy): domain Eukaryota; kingdom Metazoa; phylum Arthropoda; class Insecta; order Lepidoptera; family Pyralidae; genus Acrobasis; species Acrobasis repandana. The sequence goes on from OY756216.1 coordinate 21,963,307, forward strand.
TAAAATTTACGTAAGAATATTTACGTAACGTGTCTTACGAAATAGAGTTTTGGTAAAGAATGATCGTTAAAAACTTTATACTAGGTACTCTAGTACCTAGTCAATTAAAAAGTCTACGTTTACTTACTTAATCTTTGAAATAAAAAGCGCAGAAGTACGTACATAAGCTATTCTATACGTTCTTTTGCGCTTTATTTTTCATAATAATTTAAAAAATGTTGTTATGCTATCAAAAAATAAAATAAAGAAATATTTTTTACATAGTGAAATTTGATTGACCTCTGAAATCAAAACTTGGAAAAGTACCTTGTCCCATAAAAAAAATACTAAAAGCAACCTATTTTTTTGCTTGACAGCAATATAAAAGAGTTAAACCTTCTTTCTGCAAAGTTTGTAAAAAATAGTATCGACAGCTGAAAAGGTTTGGTATTTGCATAGGACAGCGTGAACGTCGGATAGATGCTGGCGGCTATGTGGAGCTACCCCATTCGGTATGGGTCCACTGTTTGCTACTATGTAAAAATAAAAGAATTATGTATAAATTAATTTTATAATAATGCAACGCGATAGTTTTAAAGTAGTTTATCTACACCCATGCTATAAATCCTCAATAAAAGTTTCTGAAACAGTTAGCTTATTGCCAACATTATAACAACCAGTGTCGTAGTAACCATAATATCATCCAAACGCGTTATATAATGTTGTACTAAATTTCATTATGCAACGCAAACTCGATCCCTCTATCTTTATGAATTAAAAAAAAAGAACCAAAAGTGCCATTTTTGAAACGCGAATTCACGTAAATGAATGATTTTTCCTTACAAAAAAACGTTCGATTAGTGACTCTGCGTTTGAAAAATGGCACCATTGTCTTGCACGCGCGTTTCAACACCACAGACTCGAAATTAAAAAAAAATATATTTTATTAGAATTTACGTCGTATCCTGCCATTTTTGTTCGTTGATAGCATTTCAAAAATTATTACTTTGTTGTTTACAAAAATGAGTGATACAAGCTTTGATAATACCTACACCACCAGATATTTCTAATGCAGCAAAGGACATTTCTAACCAATTATCACCAGAAAAGTCGAGAAAACAATATGAAAAAGCGTACCAAGATTTCATTAATTGGAAAATATCAAAGAAGTAGTACATCATTTTCTGAATATGTGTTATTAGTATATTTTCAAGAATTATCCGAAAAATTCAAATCTTCACCCCTATGGACCTTCTATTCAATGCTCAAAAGTACGCTAAGTATTAATCACAACGTGGATATCTCAAAATATTCAAAATTGATTGCCTTGCTTAAACGTAAAGCAAAGACTATACCTTTTATAGAGGATTCATATCATGGGTATAGATAAAGTATTGTATGCAACTGCTCATAATTAGGTATTAAAACACTCATGTGATATTATTATCAACCCACCCAACCAAAACCCACATTCGTGTTTTAATACCCCTTATTATACCACAGTTGCATAAATAACTATAATATAATATAATATAAAATTGGTCCTTACATATGAAATTTCCGTTCAGTATCAAAAAAGTGAAACAAGTTTTTTTTAATGAAATTATTATTTAATCAATCGAAGTATGCGCCGTTGTTATCGATACACTTCCGCCATTTTATAGGCAGATCATTGATACCTTCGGAAAAAAAATCCTGGGAGCGAGAGTCTATGAACTGTTTGAAGGCGGTTTTGACTGCCTCATCAGATTTGAAATTTTTTCCTTGTAAAAAGTTATCCAAATTTTGAAAAAAGTGGTAATCGGTTGGGGCAAGATCTGGAGAGTATGGTGGGTGACGCAGAGGTTCCAGTCGCAGCTCCTCTAACTTGGCGATGGTTTGATGTGCAGTGTGTGGTCTAGCGTTATCCTGAAGGAGCAGTGGGCTAGAGCAATTCATCAGTCTCGGTTGTTTAATGGCGAGATTTTCCATCATTGTTTGCAATTGTTGGCAATACAAGTCTGCAGTAATCGTCTGGCCTGATCTCAAGAAGCTGTAGTGGATAACACCAGCACTGGTCCACCAAACACTAACCAGAATCTTCTTTTTGATCAGTTTTCGCTTAGGGCAAGGTTTTGCCGGTTCTCCAGGGTCAAGCCATTGTGATGATCGCTTCCGATTGTCGTACAGGATCCATTTCTCATCACAAGTCACGATACGGTTCAAAATCCCCTCATTATTGTGGCGATTAAGCAAAGAAACGCAGCAAGCAACGCGTGTTTGTTGGTTTGCTTCAGTCAATTCGTGCGGTACCCACTTTTCGAGTTTTTTAATTTTTCCGATTTGGCGCAAGTGGATAAGTATCGTTTTGTCACTTACGCCGAAGGCTGCTGCTAATTCAGAAGTGGTTTGAGATGGATCCGCTTCCACTATCGCCTTCAATTCTTCGTTATTCACTTGAGTATCAGGTCGTCCACGAGGCTCATTGTGTAAATCGAAATTTCCAGAACGGAAACGTTGAAACCAAAAACGCACCGTTCGTTCGTTAGCGGTGCCTGGTCCATACACGTCGTTAATTCTTCGAGTCGTTTCTGCAGCACTGGTGCCACGGTGGAACTCGTATTCGTAAATACCGCGAATTTTCAATTTGTCCATAGTTGTTGTTATAGCAATGTTGAAACTCAAACAAATAATATTAAAACAAATGAAATACGAATTTTAAAACAATATTTTTCTGGCTTTATTTCGAAATAAATTTGAATTTGGAATTCCTAATGAAACGCAAGATATTTGATTTTAAAGTTGCCAGTATTGACAATCGGCAATTTCATATGTAAGGACCTAATATTATATTATCATCATCCGAGCGTATTCCCGGTTGCATTCTCAGCGGTAACGCTTCAGAGCCCAACCCAACCCAAACGGTAGACCAGAACCAATCCTAGGATTGGTTTAAACAAACCCTAGATGGCGTTCGGGACCCTCAGCTTTAAGTGCCTTCCGAAGCACGGAATATTTTTTCTGCATATAATCAGGTATTCAAGCCTGCAATATCCTAACCAGATTACAAAGATACATTTAGTTTAAAAGTAGTTAAAAAAACGAAATTGCTAGACAATAATGCTGGCGATAGTGGCTCTGGTAGTCTGGTGGATGATATAACCATTAATAAAAACAAAACAGCTTTAGCAAATGTTTTTCCATCTGATTTATTGCCGCTTATTCTTGCACAGATTCTTATAAATTTTGACACATATTTGCCTTGGGATCTCGTGAGATATTTGAATCCATTTCGACCGAACTGTGAATTCGCGACATAGATTCCCTACACTATATTCTGGCTTATCTAAAAATTTTTTTACCTATTTGTCGTCTCGAGTGACAATCCAACCTTATTGTCATGCAACCCAGCCTGTGGCTTTCATGCTGCACTAATAACTTCATAGATACCATAGATTCCCTACAACATCTAGCCTGCCAAAAAATGTTTTGAGTTTTGACCAATTTCTCGCCTTGTGCAACAATGCAACCTTACTGTCATGCAATGCAACCCAGCCTGCGGTCTTCATGCCGCACCGGTATAACGCGGTATCTGCTTTCCAGCATCACGACCTAACCTAACCTATAGTATATATCATAACTAAGTCAACATCTCCACAATATGGTATTAACTTCATAGATACCATAGATTCCCTACAACATCTGGCCTACCTAAAAATGTTTTGACCAATTTCTCGTCTCGTGTGACAATGCAACCACCCTGTCATGCAACGCAGCCTGCGGGCTTCATGCCGCACCAATAACGCGGTATCCTCCTTCCCAGAATCACGACGGACACCGCTATATGCTAAAACTATAGTTTATCACGGCGCGCAGCCACAAGTCAGAATCTGCCGCAGGCCCTCGTGAGATATCTGAGCGATTTCCTTTGGTTATCAACGTTACATTCAAATTAGGGACAGCGCAGACGACAGAAAACTAGCGGCTTTAGTATTTTATTTACTAGTAGCTCAATTGAATACTTACGTTCTAAAATCCAATGAAAGGTCACGATCAAAAAGACATAATAAAGATAAAATAAGACATCACAATAAAGTACATATAGTCACAGGAATGATGATTAGACATCTAATAAGAGAAAAATAAAAGGGAGACGAGGAAGGGGAAGACCAAGGATGAAGGTTTTCCAACAAATGCCACGAATGCTTTTACGTTTATCGTCAGTAATATGCCCAACCTGTCAGTACTAACTTTATTTAGTTTTAAGAGGAATAATTAATAAAAAACTTAAATATCATTCGTCGTTTGACCCTCGAACGATCAACATCTGGTTTGGTGCCTGACATGTGCCTGAGGATGCCTCGTGTAGAGGTGAAACACGTGACGCCAGTACGATAGCCGCTAATTGGTGGCGGAAGCACACCAAGTAATCTATATCAAATACCATGTAACTATAACTTCCCCAAAGTAACACCTGAATCTATTAAATACTCTAAAATAAACCTAACTAAACTAAATAAAAAAATAATGCTTGCCCATGCGGATAGCAATGCTAATCCTTTGAGCAAAAAAGCTGCCTGCCCTCTTGTCTCCAGCGGTGGCTATAATTCGCGGGGAGATTTCCATAAAAATTTATTAAATTGACAGTGTTTGGACAGCCCTAACTATAAAGATCAACTAGGAAATAGTTTGTTGTATCAGATTCGCCGTCCTGTTAAGTTCCGAGAGAAATCTGACATATTGAAAATTTCCATACATTGTTGGAGATCGTGTAACCTTTTTATGCCCTCGGCTGTACCACTTAGAAGGTATACAGAGTAAACAAGAGACAGCCTAGGGTCATAAGACTACATTTAGCGAGATGGTGGGCGTGAAGATAGAAAAATGGAATCAAAATTGTGATAGGTTGCTAGCTGCTTATAATATGATTATAATTTTAGCCTATTTCATCGATCGGCTTTTATGATCTACGCGGGAAGAGAAGCAACTTGTACATTCTACGCTTTTTTCGTTCTGTAAAAACATGGAAGTCAGATTATCAAACAAATTATGGCAGAACTCATCAATCTCATAGTATTCTTTTCTTATAGGTACTTAACTTACGAATCGTAGTTTCCAACAAGTCAAATCAGATCCATATGAAATACTAAGCCGTGATTTCATAGGAGGCAAATAGCGCTCTTAGAATCAGTTTTTCTCGTTTTTCTTAAATCTGAAATCACGTTTAAAATGAATATGATCAATGACAAGTGACATTATATAGTCGTTTAATTCTCTTTACAGTACAAAATAATTTATTTTTAACCCTGGATACTATCCTTGTAAGATCCATCAATGCTCCATCATGGAACCCATGAAAAACTTTTATTGCCTATTCTTGAAAAATATCATACTGGGGCTCACATAATAAGTTTTTGCATTAACTAGATGCGCTATGCGCTTAGCCCGCGAGTTTGTAGTTAAAATATTCAGTTTCTGACGCCAATTCGGGTTAAATCAATTGATTTTTAATGAATCATTCGCTCTGGTGTAGGGTTATATCGGGAAATGCTAATTTCAATTAGCTATGGCGTTCATTTTTAAAGTGCTAATGATTTTTTTTATCGCTATAGTAAATGGACGAGGCTCTACTGAACGACCATTTTAGGAATGATAAACGACATGATTTGTTACTTTTCTTGTTCTTTTCTTCTTAAATTATTGATTGATTATTACCAAAGTTAATCCCTTCAGAAAAATAGTAGAAGAAAAAATTAAAGGGAGACAATGAAAAGAGAGACCGAGGACGAAGTTTTTCCAGCAAATGAAAGTTAGGACTAAGGTCCCACCAGAATATTTAAAAGATAGCAAAGAGGAGAGACAAATGGAGGCATCTCCACTTAACTTCGCAAGCTTTACATATTATATTGTGATAATATTTTATTAGGCATAAGATTTTTATTTGGCAGAAAAATTCCAATCAAAGATAACAGATGGCTGAGGGCACTCGGGCATTTTCAATTTGTCCATAAAAGACTGAAGCATACCTTCATTAGCAATACAATCAGGAGCGAAATTCTCGATCCGACTTTTGACATAAAAAAGCGAGGGTACAGAAATATACAAATGATGTTTTTTTTTGTGCGTAGATATTATTTTATTTTATTTATTTAATGGGAACAACAAACAGCTACATTATAAATACCAATACAATATAAAATTTATACATAAAAAGAGTTATCAATAACGTAGCCCACTGCATTGTGCACAAAATAACAAATAGTATTTTGGGCTGCTAAATACAAACAAGCTTACTAATTAAATAAAAACCAGTTAAGGTAGACAATGCCACATCTTCTCTGTTGCCTCTCGTGATACTCTAGTCAAAGATTGGTCCGATGGAGTGAACAAACAATACTGTTATTGTAGCCGCGTACTTGCTGAAAGAAATTTAAAAATCTTAGCTCATTTCTTAAACAACAAACTGAAGAATATTATCTTTTCATCTAATACATTACATGTGAAGAGATTATCCGCACCATATCATCACATTGTTTGATTTAAACCTTTCACACTATTTATTAAAACAAATTTAAAACAATTTGAGATTAACCCAGGTTCTGGTCTAAAAGATATTATAGTTAAAGCCATTTTCAACTCGATAAGAATAAGATAAAACTGTACATAATTGGAAATTTAGTTGAGCAGTACATAATGCTGAACTAATCTCCATTATGAGTGCTGTGAAACTGAAGAACAATCTTCTTTACATACAATGGAGCTCAGAATATCGGAATATTATATTTTGTATTTTGCTAATATTATTGTATTGTATTATGGATTCAACTTGCTCCAAAGATTTGGCAGGTGTTACCAATTGACATAAAATATAAAGACCGGCTATCTCAAACATTGGCCCCTGTTCTATTTTTGCATATATTATATTATTGTCACAGTATTCTAACACACACCAAGACATTTTAATTATGTTAACCATGTTTTCGTATGATTTTCGCTTATAAACAGTATTAGGCGTATAAGAGCTAGCAAGCGATTAAGTGAAGTTTATGGAGATACAATTGAATGGGACAAAACAGTGATATGTGGTGTCTCCTCTAGTACTTATACATAATAGCTCTATGGTGTTACATCGTCTATGTTAAAGTCAGTAAAGTCAGTATTTCAAAGAGTTACATATCTATACTTTCCATATATTATACTGGGGCTCACGGAATAAGTTTTTGCATTAACTAGATGCGCTATGCGCTTAGCCCGCGAGTTTGTAGTTAAAATATTCAGTTTCTGACGCCAATTCGGGTTAAATCAATTGATTTTTAATGAATCATTCGCTCTGGTGTAGGGTTATATCGGGAAATGCTAATTTCAATTAGCTATGGCGTTCATTTTTAAAGTGCTAATGATTTTTTTTATCGCTATAGTAAATGGACGAGGCTCTACTGAACGACCATTTTAGGAATGATAAACGACATGATTTGTTACTTTTCTTGTTCTTTTCTTCTAAAATATTGATTGATTATTACCAAAGTTAATCCCTTCAGAAAAATAGTAGAAGAAAAAATAAAAGGGAGACAATGAACAGAAAGACCGAGGAAGTTTTTCCAGCAAATGAAAGTTAGGACTAAGGTCCCACCAGAATATTTAAAAGATAGCAGAGAGGAGAGACAAATGGAGGCATCTCCACTTAACTTCGCAAGCTTTACATATTATATTGTGATAATATTGTATTAGGCATAAGATCTTTGTAAACTTACAAAGCCCTTCTTTGGTCGCCTAGACCAATACTGTGTAAATAAGTTTCTTTCGGCGTTTCTTCTTAGCAGTGGTCATTGCGAAACGCTAGTATCGGTAGCTTTTGAACAAAGAAAAAATAATTTAGATATAAATAAACATTACACGTAATGTACACTATAATTATTGACGTGTAAAAGTGCCTGCAAAGGCCTAATTACTGAATACATATTTAATTTTGATTTGGATTTTAACTCCTCAAAAGCAAGCTCTTAATTAACAAGAAAAATATCACCAAAGTTATAAAATATTATTAATCAAAAAGGATATTAAAATTAACGATTACATCGCTAAAATAGAGTTTATTCATAAATGACAAACAAGTTTTTAGACTAATGTGCGGAAACGGTGTGGTTTGAACATATTTAAATCGATTCAACAATGCCGACAAACTAAAACCCGCATGCAGTATGTTTTGACCACACATTTGATATATTTCAATTAATATTGGTTGCTGTGAAGTGCAGGGTTAAGCTTTTCGGTTAATTCACAATACGGTGTTTCAAACTAGAAGTTCGACCCGAATATTTTGTCATGATGTGATGTATGCGCATGGTATACTAAAACAATATATTCTCTTCCCGTGACAGCTGGGTCACGTGATTGGCACAAGAATACGTCATCAGTCAACACTTCCAGTGTTGCCACTGTGAGTGATTGAGTTGACTGAGCAAAATGCATTTTCTAACTTAAGTCGATACACGGAGTCCAGTGCTCACCCCATTTGAAATAAATTATTTGAAAGGAAACGGAGATATCATTTAAAATTTTGATCAAGTAAAACCTAGAAAAACTATTTTTGAACCACTGTTAACAGTTTAAAGTGAGAACGTTAAGCTTTAGATTGAATTTTTGCGAAAAACGGCCACGTTTGGCAAAAATGCAATCTAAAGCTTAACGTTCTCAATTTAAACTGTTAACAGTGGTTCAAAAATAGTTTGAAGAGTTTATCGTCTTAACAAACCAATTATGAACGAATAATTCAAAAGGTATATAAATTCATTAAAAATTAAATTGATTAATCACACGATATACCAAATAGTTAGTATTTTATATTTATTAACTAATTAAAAGAGTCCTTTTTACTGAAAAGAACAACCAGTAATAACAATTATCGTGATATTTTTGACATTAGGGATAAAGACGTGATAGTGTGTGTATAACAATAAAAATGATATTGCAATAAACGGTTCAAAAAAAGTAAAAAAATAGTATGTTAGAGAAATAGACAATATGGTTAAAATTTTGCTATACCCGAAAGGGTCAGTAAAAAGGACTATATTTTAATAATAAGTCTACATTGTAGTCTTATGATGCAAATAAAGAAATATAAATAGTCAAATTGTTCCTATAGGCCACAATTAACAAAGCAGTTTAAAAATAGCAACTACTTGTATACTCGTGCTAGCCAAAGATTAACACTCCCATGGACATTCCAAATATGTAGGTTAAATGCACTCTACGTGCTGAATAGTTGACAATGTATCAAGGGTCAGTTTATACTGTCAAAGTTGAATGCAAGCAAATACCTACAACAGTATTATACTTGTCTTACATTGTTATTGAACCGTATAGTTTAGAGAATAAGCATGATAATGAATTTCAGAGACAGCACAATTAAGTTGGCAGCTTTGGGCGTAACCTCATGGGTCCTCCAAAGGTGTCAATTGCTCGACACAGATGCAACTTGAATAGTCTCGTCACGTTTAAGTATTATAATTACGACATTGGAAAACCGACTGTATAGCTTTGGTGATAAAGTCGATGGGCTGAGGTCAGCGGATTTGACAATTCAGTAATTTTGGACGCAATTTGAAGTGGTGCGCTAACAAATAAAAGTTTATTTGCTTTGGCTTGTTGCGGGGTGTATTTGAAAATGTTTGTGCAATGTGTCGTTTTACTTGCTAGCTTTTACTTTTACAAGGCACACCTATTCAAGTTTTTACCCGACTACGGCAATGCCAAACGAAAGGGTAATGATTTTAGCAGTCTCTGTATGTATGTATGTATGTGGATATCTTTGTGTGTTCCACTGTAGCATCCAGACTACTTATCCAATTCATACAAATGAGATGTCAATCGATTCTTCATTATTCACTGGGTGACATAGGCTACATTTTGTATGCAAAAAAATCATGTAACTAATGTTGGGTGCCCCTTGTTTCACAGACTGAAATTTCATAGAATTTCGATTCACAGAAAATTTTTCATAGAATATTTAATTCTTATATTTTTATTTCAAATATAATTGTTTCAAAGACTATTTACTTGAATGAAACACAACTTATAGAAACACAGTTCAATGAATTTTAGAATCTCATATTTTCATTTAACAAACAAATCAAACAGTAGAATATTTCTTTAAAGAATATTGTTTGTTCGGTATAATCTTTCATGGAATTTTATTTTACTGAAAATTATTATTTAAGGAAGTATTAAGTGAAAACATTATTTAATCAAATTAAATACCATATAATAAGTTAGAATACATTATAAATCGCTACCACAATATAGGTTAGGGCAAACTTATAGGTTAGGTTAGGTTAGAACTGCGACCAACACACGCTGGGAAAGTTTTATCCATTTTACTAGAATAGGGCCAACTTATAGGTTATAAATATATTATATTAACTAAACTTATTAAAAATAATAATATTTAATTTGATATTCTGATATTAGAAACATCGCAAAAGTAAATGTTATTTGTAATAAAATTCTATGATTTCAAATTATTCATAACAAACATTCTAATTATTGATTTTCTGTGCAACGAAAATCTATTATTAAAAATTCTTTGTACTGAGTAACCTGCATATTGATTATTCTATGACATGATAATCTTTAAAAGTTTTCTAAATAACGAAAATCTGTTAAACTTTTGTATGTATAAGAAAGTACACCCAACTAATGTTACATACAAAAAAGTGCGAGTAAAAAATTTTTTTTTGGTTTGATATCGAGTGGGATGTCAAATGAAAGGTCTTAATTAGCACATTTTTAAAATATATACATTGTTAGCCATAAATGGCTGCTGAATTGGATACAATACAATATAAAAAAATTATTGCACCAAATTACATTATTAAATAATTCCCGTAGTCGGGTATTAGTAACTCTTGTTATCATAAAACCTTACATAGACTTTCCTCAGAAAGACTAATAAGTTTATTAACTGGACAAATTAAAAACCCCCTAATTTCAAGCGTTAAGACGAAATAGAGGGGCCATTTTTCCATACAAACGTAACTCCTTGTTTCCTCCCTGGATAATGCCGGTAGAGTTATATTTTTTTCCTGAATATCTATAGCCACTATTAGCATGTCCCTATGTTTTCTTTTTTTTCATAAATTATTTATTAAAAGAATTATGAACGTTCAAAAACCTAAAAAAATGGCCAGATTTTCCGCTGTGTTCAAACATCCAGAAAACAAATTTGAGTAGATTATATAAAAAAATTAAAACATAGGAACACCGATACAGTCTTTGTTAATTCGTAATGAAAAAAGCACTTATATTGGTTAAGTTTTGGAGAAGAAATCAGGGGACTACGAATCGTTAATTTTCTGTTCTTTTAATAGGTATTTTCAGATACAGTATGTCTCTATTCTACTTGCTCGGTTGTAGTTCGGATACAGCGCGACAGCAATAGGTTTTAAAAATACCTATTTTTCATTTCTCTAGCCCTTGAGGTTTCCTCTTAACTCCCAATAAATTTTGAACGCCTGAACCGATTTACCACACATAGCTAAGAACCATGTAGACAGAGAAAGCTTTAAATTTAAAAAAGCCGCATCGAAATCGGTCTATTAGTATAGGAGCTACGATGCCACAGACAGACACAGACACGTAAAACTTATAACACCCCTGCTTTTAGTCAAGGGTTTAAAATAGGCTAAGGTTTGTTTACATAAAAGTAGGTAATGACGGGATTGTTACAGGTTATGTAAGGCAGTGAGTCCTTCTTCGTCTTAGCGCGTTCCCGGTTGCATCCTCAGCTATGCTGCTTCGGAGCCCGGGGTGTGCTTTTTTGCTTATTCCTCATCTCATCATCCGAGCGTTATTCCCGGTTGCATCGTCAGCTATTACGCTTCAGAGCCAGGGGTCCGCTACGTACCCTAGTTGAATTGACGAGGTTACTGGTTTTACACAGAGCGACTGCCGTCTGACCTCCGCAACCCAAACGGTAGACCAGAACCAATCCTAGGGATAGGTACAAACGCTAGATGGCGTTCGGGACCAACAGCTTAACGTGCCTTCCGAAGCACGGAATCCTCTTGCTTTTCGGATAATCAGGTGATTCAAGCCTGCAATATCCTAACCAGACTGGAAACAACTTTACACAAAGTTTGCTTCCCAGTGGGATTTGAACCCATGACCTCCGGATCACAAGGCAGACGCCTTGACCACTGGACCACGGAGACAGGCTTTCTTGCTTTTTTCTCTCCAAACATAAAACACATGTCAATGGTCACCAAAGGATGGCAAAATCCTTGCAAAAAGAGAAGAAATAGCCGGAAGAAGTTTGTGATCTGGCTATAGTTCTATGACCGGCCGCCTGTCTGACATCAACCCACTTTGGTAATGCATTTGTAGCGCGAGATATTTGTGCTTAAGCTCTTACGACATCCACAGGAAGAGATGGAGTGGTCCTATTCTACTCTGCCGGGAACCACACGGCTGAGATTCTATAGAATGACCTATAAATTAATAATTCATATACAAAATCAGAACTCGTACACCATTTACTTACTTACTCGTTTACATACATTTTATTCCATTGTCTAAAAAAAACAAACATCTTCATAGTGTCAGTTAACTTTATAACTTAAAATGATAGCAGTAGGCTGTATCATAGGATTACATCGACATATAATTCTCTAGATACCTAACGCTCCCATTCACCGCTCCGATTCTGATTCCATTTACGCAAACAAACGAACAGTAATTACAACGAAACACTCGAACGCACACATAGACAAAGATGCATGCGATTGGTCGCGACAAGGTCATGTACGCGTCATGTCGCAGCAGCTAGCTCCCCGAAGCCGGCTGCTCAACCGACATGGCCACTGTCAACGCCACGAGCGGTGAGGTACAATATTAAAATGTTTATTTACTTACATATGAAAGGTGAGTCCTGTGTTTTTCATGTCTGTATAGCTTTTACACCACTTCACGGCACATGACGACATTTTTAATGAATCGATTATCGCAAACACACAGCAATATTCTCAAAGGAAACTTGTTGCGACTCAACCGCAAGACTCGAGTGTCACGGCGAACTGTCGCGCCGCGCTGTTCATATTTTAAGCCCCGCCCGCCGCGGTACATATCGCGTGGAATGATTATTCGGGATTATTTACGATTCTAGAGAATTATTGTTCGCAGATAGGATTAATACTCGTATATATTAGCGATAGATTCGATAGCAAAAAACACCTTGCACTCACCATATTTAAAAAAGTAAAACGTTTACCTGAAAACAAAAAAAAATATGATTAGTACAAGCACTATGCTAAATAGTTATTTTATTATATTACACGATTTACCCAGCAAGATATACAGTTATTTCTCAACATAAACATAAAATTACGTAACATAATATAACATACAAGGTCAGTCGTAAACTCGAAGCTTTCGATACATGATACATGTAATGTCTGCAGATGTATTTACTATCAAGAATCGTTAACCTTATTACAAGATACAGTATGTCGCATCAAATATATATATTTTTTAATGTAAAGACACAATGACGGTTTTTGGTAGATATCTTTCTTTGCTTTCTTTTTTGGACACATATTATCGCACAGATTGTGCTAGTACCCCAAAGTAAGTTCAAGGGTCAGTTCACACTGAGACGCGACGCGACGCGACGTAGCGCGCACGTGAAAGAAATATAGAACTTGTTTACTAGACAAAAAGAGTGAGAGCCCGCTGCGCCTCGCTACGCAGCGCGGCAAAGCGGGCTGTCGCTGAAATTAGTATCTTTTTGCCTAGTAAACAAGTTCTATATTTCTTCCAAAGTGCGCGCTACGTCGCGTCGCGTCTCGTTGTGAACTGACCCTAAGAGTTATGTTATATGGGATACTAACTCAACGATACTAAATTTTATAACAAATACATATATAGAGACATATATATGTCAATTTAGGAAAGGTATATAAAATCATAAATATTGTACAGATATAAATTGTTAAATCGAACAGCATAAATGTAATTAATTTTAATTTTAATAAATACAAAATAGGCAATAAAGAGATGATAAATTGCATTCTGAACTGTAACGAAAATATATCTTGGAAAATTAGCAAACTCAAATTAGATAAATAAAAACGGAATCTATAATAAATGTAATTCTTATACCTTAAACAAAACTATATTGTTAAAAATAAAATAAAAATGAGGACATAGTCTCCGATTATGTTGGAGGTGAAGCATAAAAAAAAAAAAAAAAAATATGACCCAGGTCAATCTGGAATAGGATTTATCCATCTTGACCTGACCGAGGATCGAACCCGGGACCTCCGGTGTGACAGCTTGGCATGATGACCACTAGGCCTTAGAGGTATAATAGAGTGGTTTAGTAATTGCCTTCCCCATTCCACACACTACTTTAATAGACCCTAGTGAGCAGGTCAACTTCCTGCAGCGGTGTTCCCGAACCGATACGACATTGAAACCTTCAAAAAACGAGTCTATATCTTCCTGAGAGGCCGGTAACGCTCTTGTTACACCCCTGGTGTTGCAGTTGTCCATGGACAGTGGTGATCACTTACCATCAGGTGACCCGCTTGTTCGTTTGCCGCCCTATAACATAAAAAAAAGGTATCCTCACTGTATTTTCCTTGACCGGAAATAGAGGGTCTTTAAATGTTGCCTTGGAATTATTTAACTCTTTGGATTAGAACAGACACACAATTATTGACCTAGCGAACAAAGCATTTCAGTTTCGAGATTGGCTAAAATTGCTTGTCTGTCTGTCTGTTCTCGCCTACAGTTCGCATTTTTCAACCGATTTTGACGATAAATTGGCATACAAGTTCCTTGATTTATTTCAATTTTTAGGATTCCATACCCGAAGGGTGCATACGGGACCCTATTACTGAGACTCCGCTGTCTGTCCGTCTGTCCGTCGGTCCGTCTATCACAGGGCTCTATCTCTTGAACCATAATAGCTAGACACCTGAAATTTTTACCGATTATGCATTACTGTGACCGCTATAACAAATACTAAAAATAAAAAAAGTTGAAAATTAAAGGGGGTTGTCATACAAAAAACTTGTTTTTTTAGCGTTTTTTACTCGATCTGGCACAGCTCTATCTGTTGAACCGTAGTAGCTAGACACCTAATATTTTCACCGATTATGTATTACTATGACCACTATAACAAAAAATACTAAAAAAAGGATAAAGTTAATAATTAAAGGGGGTCATCATACAAGAAACGTGTTTGTTTCTTCAACGTTTTAAAATATTGTACGGAACCCTTCATGTACGAGTCCGACTCGCACTTGCCCGTTTATTTTAGTCAGTCGCGATTTTTGATATGGGGAGAAATAAGGGATAAAGGGAGGAACTCTGCTGTAGCATTATATTTAATACTGTTACCTTGATATTTCAAATGTATACCTATAGTGATGAATACATAAGAAATATTTTTGATATCTTATATATACACATTATCACGCCTGATTCCCACAGAGGTAGCCAGAGACTATGGACCTCAACTTTCTGAGTCCTGCTGACTATATGAAATACCGTATGTCCTTAATGCTTATACTAAAAGTTTAGCATGAAGAAGTTTTTTGTATGATTTATTTCTGTTATTTATTAACTTAAAATAATTATAAACGCGCACAAATGTTAGCTAAACTAAACGTGAGAGCTCTACTTTCTCTGGACAAATAGAAGCTGGCAAACCTGACTTTATTAACAAGATAACTGACAGCACGGCTCTGGCGCAGGAGAGTAGTATAGTTCATAAAAAATATCAGTGCCACGATTTTGGGCACAAGAATATGTCACTTGTATGCAAATTCCGCGTCGCAAACCGTTTCGCGTACGTCCTTCGAAAATCTAAACACCCAAGTCATCCCTTAACACCCGGGTGTTTTAATTCATCGGTTATTGCTCGTATTTCCCGAATTATTTCCGAATATTTTCGGCTTTTCCGTCCGTTATCCCTCTTCGGACGCTCGTAAAAACTGGGATGATCTCGCCCCATCGATGCTTCACTCCGATATGAGAGATTCCCGCTCAGCCTTTTTGGCGGTTTGTAATTCATAAGCTTTAGCGATTACAAATATCACATTTTCAATGCGGTTTTTAGATGCGGTTAACACCTTATTATGCTGAATGTGGCCTCATGTACGGCTTTAAAATTCAAAACTCAAATGTTTATTTAATAATTAGGAATTAGTATAGGCACTTTTACACATCAATAAGTTTAGTACACATTACGTGTAATGTTTATTTATATTTAAATGATTTAAAGGAAAGTTGCCGCATAAGCAATGGTCATTGCAAAACGCACTTATGTTTCGACCAATTGCAACGACCATTGTTGAGAAGAAACTCCGAAAGAAACTCATTTACACAGTATTGTACTCCTACTCGCCTACTCGCCAGAAGAGCTTTGTCATGCTGTCTGTCAATTTACAAATACCTTAGCGACGTCTACTTTTAAGAGATAAAGGCGTGGGAGCATCGTCATCATCTTCCTAGCCTTCTCCCTATTTATGGTTGGCTCTGTATGTCAACTCCCTCAATCGTTTAGCATATGTATGACTGATCAGTAATGAATGACATGCATTTGCTACATTTTATCACTTGCACCACACAAAAATGGATAAGCTGAGCAATATTTCAAATTTTTAAAGTCTAGCTTTGACGTTGGCATGAGACGTTGATTGAATGTCATACATTTTGGAATCCAATCAGATGTTTACAAAAAGATGTTTCAGATTTTTCACTTCTTTCGAGCACTTTTTAGCTACGATCTGCGTGGGAAGAAGAAGCATCTGGTATATTCTAAGTTTCTTCTTTGTTCCCAGACCAGCAAGAAAGTAAATTTCAAACCAAAAAGCCCGAAGTACCCAATTAATAAAACTGAGTTGAGACGTCGATGGAACGTCATAGGTACATTCAGAGTTTAATCATGGGCCGACTGTTTACACGCCGCCTAATCGGATTTACAATTTACGCAACAAAGGTCTTCAAGGGACTTTTAAAAAGCCTTTTATGCTTTATCAGTGGACTGATATTTGCGTTTCGAAAATAATGGTATTGGCATTATTTTGATTTAATTCGAACGGAATATTTTGAAAATGAATATGGCCAATGAACCACTCACACACGGATGTGGCGGAGGCAAAGATGTGGCGCGGACGTCTTTTTATTCCATTCAAATTTCGATCAATGGAAATAAATTTGAAATTGGAACATACCACACTAACGCCGTAAAGCGCGATGTCATGTCGATTGCGTGGGTTCAAATCGCAACATATTTTTCATGCACATTTTTCGAAATTTAAATGGATACAAAAGACTTCCGCGCTACGTCGCCATATCCAGTATGGTTTACGCCTTAGGTTTATTTGAGATTTATCTGTCAGTATTACTGTTACAACTTTGTTACTCGAGTGTGAACAAAGAAAGAAAAAGTAACCCTTCAAGCCAACGACTTGTTTGAAAGGAATAACTTTTTACTAATATAAGTATTAGTGATGCATTAAGTCCTGGTTAAGTAGCTTTAATGTAAATCAGTTGCAGAAGTCGTCAATTGAATCCACAACTACAAACGAGACTCGGCAACTTATTTACAAATTCAGTTACTCGTTAACGCTCCGCTGAATTTTTAACTCCACTCGGAGTGACGCATAATTAATGCTCTTAAACAACCTCGATAAGCTATTTTTCAAAGAGTGTTTCACTCGAAAACATACAAATTGGATTTCCAGAACAATAATCTGGAAAATGCACATGGCCTACTTCAATTTTTGAACGAACAATGTTTATGGGATTACACTGCTAAATCTTTTATTTTAAAAGTTTAGAAGTATAGAAGTAACGATTTTAGATTTTTTTTACCATTTTTGGAAAACTCTAGTCATCATTTGCAGTTTTAACATGTTTTAGTCAGTACTATTATGACTGTTCAATCTCAATTCAAATACAAGTTGAATATGTAATTTGCGCAACCAAATTAACAAAGAAAGTTCAATTTTAAATCGAATTTCAGGTGTTTGAATTTTCTAATAGGTAGACTTTTAAGCAAAATAGGTTAAAGTCAAAAGTAAAATCTGATGTGTGTGGATTTGTCTTGTGAATGCGGAGAGGACTGCGTAGTCTGATTGGTATACGTATGCATAAATTAAAAAAATAATATGACTATCTATTTGACGACCTCAGTGGCGTAATGGTTAACACGCTAGACCGCTAATCCGGAGGTTCTGGGTTCGATCCCCAGCCAGGGCAAGTTGGAAAATGGCCTTTTTCAAATTGTCCTGGGTCTTGGATGTTTATATATATATATATATATATATATATGTATTTATTTATCATAAAATAAAGTATCGTTGAGTTAGTATCCCATAATACAAGTTTAAAAAACTTACTTTGGGGCTAGCTTAATCAGTGTGATTTGTCCCTATATATTTATTTATATCTGTCCATATATAACGCTAGCAAACTTCCCCTCGCTTTCCCTCTTTCACTCCTTCTATGTATATTTAGAATATGTTATAAAATTTTATACATATGCGTATATCTTGTTTAGCCATGCCAGTCCGATACTTGCATCGTACATTTATTACATACATAGATTTTTTTGGCTTTTTGTTACCAACAAAGGATTTCAACCCGCACGTACGGATTTGATGGCACTCCTCGGGCAGCCGAGATCCAACAGGTTTAACTCTCGTATGGAGCTCTATAATAGTTAGTTATTTTAAGATAAACATGTTTAGCCTGAACTGTAACCTAGTGGTACTTTCTCAATCCTTGGCCGACTGCTTTGGCTCATGTTAAAACTTAAAAGTTATGAGTAATACCTAGTGTCTAATCGATTCTCGTACCAATGTTAATGAAGTCAAGGTCAAGTTATTTGCAAATATATATTTCGGTAGAGTAGTAATCACGTGACTTAAGGCCTCACGTGCGGGCCTCAAAAGTCGTAAACACCACCTGCGTATCGTAAACCCCACTACGAACTTGTTGTGCACGGTACATAAAAGTGTCGCACGATCGATAAGTCGTCAACAAGTCATTCAAAATAGGTTCCTCAGGAAGGCTACCCAGGCGGCATGGGGTACCCGTAATGTGGACCTACATCGCGAACTGGAGCTCACCTCCATCCCCCGATTCTTCAAAGAGGGTGCTTCACGATCCTTTGAACGCGCCTCTAATCATCCTAACCAGTTAGTAGCGAAAGCTGCTGACTACAACCCCACAGATTTCCTTAGGTTCATTTTTCCAAGGCATGTACTCAACGATCCGGACGACCCCATTAGTCGTGCGATTCCCCCCACCGTAGAGTCACCTGCGCAACGCAGACACAGCACACACATTAGCTCGATTACGAATCCCACTCGCCGGCGAGTGCGGATCAGGAATAGGACTGGCGCGTTCACGAGGTACCGCACGGTACCCGGTCGCTTCTAGCCAGTCAGCCCTTCAGGCACTTGACACTTGGTCATAGCCGATCGCCAGTGACGCCCAAAGCCGAGGTTCGTTCCCACCCGGTGGGAGCCCTTTGTGCTGTCACTTAACGGTGTGGACAACATTTTACCACTTTGGCAAATGTTGGTCCCGCCTAACCCGTCGCGCCCGGTAAGCTGTATAATGCCCTCAGCATACAGCGTAATACTTTGACCGAAAAAAAAAAGGTAAGTCGTCAGTGTGTCCCAGGCGGTCGCACGGTGCGCAACTCGTGAATATTCGTATAGTTGCGCTTCGCTACCTACGAGTATAATAGCTATGCTTGGTCATCATTCATTGAGATACGATTATTATAACGAATGCGGACATTCTACTTTACCTGGACGGTAAGCCTTGTGGGCACAGGATAACTGTGTGGGCCAGATACTTAGTTTAATCTGTGATGTGGTTTCACAATGAAGCTTCTCATAGGTCAGCGCGAGGAGGACCTTACCGTCTCATTTTTTATTACTGTCCATCTACCGACATGCATAAGAATGCCCGAATATACAATCAGACTCTAAGATCACTACAGTTATTCGCGAAAAGGCTTTTGCAAGCACTTTTTCACGTCAAAGAAATGTTTAAATTAATAATTATTCTTATTCTAAAAAATATACAAACGTTTTAAAACAACCATTTCAAACGGCTGAGAAGAAAGGCCTAAAGAAACTCATTAAGACATTACTGGTCATCTACTTGCCAGGAGGACCAGAGCCTTTGCACGTCCCCTATCCAACTCTCGATTATTATGGTATTAAAAGTAGTAAGGTACACTGGATAAAAAGTATGATATCCCGGATAATGGGCTCGTTTGCCAAATCGTTTAAACTGTTTCGGCTATTTCTTCCGACGACCTCCGTGGTGTAATGGTCAACACGCTAGTCCGCCAATCCGGAGGTTCTGGGTTCGATCCCCAGCCAGGTCAATTTGGAAAATGGCCTTTTTAAAATTTTCCTGGGTCTTGGGTGTTTATTTATATATGTATTTATTATAAAATATAGTATCGTTGAGTTAGTATCCCATAACACAAGTTTAAAACTTACTTTGGGGCTAGCTCAATCAGTGTGATTTGTACTTATATATTGATTTATTTATTTATTTATTTCTTCTCCACTTTACAAGATCTTTTGCATCATTGGGTGACATTATTATGAGAAAAAAAAGCGGGAATCCGCACTCTGGGCGCCAAAGCACAATAAGGATGCAACCAGGAATCCGTTAAGGTGAAAAAGAATAGGCTCGTTCGACGGATGTCACGCATCATCAAACATTGTTATCAAAAAAGAAAACCTCTACCGGGATAAATGAAGCCGTCACTTCTGTCCTGCTAAAGGTACCTAATCAATTGTGATAGATAACAGACCTTATCCTCAACAAATGATATCGGTCACGTAACATCGTTGTTGTTTCGGAAAAACTAATTTGTCGAGTTGCGAAGAATTGTAGACACGGCCCGACTTGTATGGGAAGCTAATTTGCCGGCCCGATAGGTAATTTCGTCGGGATAAACGAATTATTTTCGCTTATTCCCGGTAAATCCAAATCGGGGTTATTGCGATCGGGTCAGTCACGTAGTTTTGGGTAATTCGTGCATTGTTTTTGGAATTTGCTGTAATATTTCGGACTATCGGTGGCTTTGTTTGTGGCGTTTAAGTATTATGTATGATCAGTTGAGTTGAGAGCACAAACATAGTGTAGCTGCGAAAGCTACTGCTGCAAAAGCCAAAAGTCGTTTGTCAAAAATGCCGAAAAAATTTCAAAATAATATTATTATTTATATAAGGCAAGGCCTTATCTCTGGCCTTTATGTGTTTTAATTCCACTTACTTTTAGGTGACTTTATGTCCTGGCATACCACCTTTAAAAAAAATACGCCACGTGCATTGCGTATTTCAAAATACGCTAACATAAACAAAAAATGGCCGTGTTCCAGAATTAAAACGCGTATCACGTTAAAAAAAATACGCTACTATATTTCAAACAGGTTACAGTTTTCACACTTCATCGCAGAATCTATATACCTCCAATATCTCTGATTTGAATTTAGCATTGCGTATTTGACAATACGCTAACATAAACAAACAATGGCCGCGTTCCAGAATGAAAACAGGTCATGTGCGTTCCACATTATTGTTCTGGATATCCAATTTGTATGTTTTCGAGTGAAAATCTCTTTGAAAAATAATTATTGACATCAAACAGTTTACTATTGACTTATATTACGACATCATCATCATTCCTGGTTGCATCCTCAGCGGTAACCCAGAGCCCGGGATCCGCTACCTAAACCTAGATGATTTGACGAGGTTATTGGTTTTTACACAGACCGACTGCCGTCTGACCTCCGCAACCCAAAGGGGAGACTACAACCAATCCTAGGTTTAGTTTGAACAAACGCTAAATGGTGTTCGGGGCCCACAGCTTTACGGCACGTAAAGCGGTTCCGAAGCAGGGAAAGATCTTTCTTTTCGGATAATAAGGTGATTCAAACCTGCAATATCCTAACCAGAATGGAAACAACTTTTGAATTTGAACGGTTTGAATCCAGATCTCCGGATCACAAGGCAAACGCTGGACCACTGGACCATGGAGGCAGTCAATGTATACTACGAAAACACTACTACTAATATTGACGAGATTTTTTTAAAAAACGACGTTTGAAGTTTAAAGTAAATTAGCAATTGTAATGACATAAAACTTGTTTGTATTTTATTCATTCGAAAATTAAAGTAGGTCATGTTCATTTTCCAGATTGTTGTTCTGGAAATCCAATTTGTATGTTTTCGAGTGAAACACTCTTTGAAAAATAACTTATCGAGATTTTTAAGAGCATTAATTATGCGTCACTCCGAGTGGAGTTAAAAATTCAGCGGAGCGTTAACGAGTAACTGAATTTGTAAGTTCAGGATGATACCTGGTCCAAAGGATATTCATTGCTATTCAGACAGGCAACGCAGCTAGCGTAATGGGTACCTTTGGTCCAGGTACAATCCGGGGAGGAATGTTTGAGTAAGAGTTTTTTTATTCTATTGTGATTGTTAATTTCAGATGTTAATTGTTTAATTGAGTTTGAATAAATTCTTCAAGTTGCTGGATCTTGTTTGTAGTTTTTGATGCAAATGACGACTGATTTACATTAAAGTTAATTACCCATTAACAATTGGATCATATACCTATACAAGGACTAACAAAATAAACCGAAACTCTTTTAAGGGTGCATTCAGTCCATGATACTGAACAACAGGATCAGCTCTCCTACTCTCCTACATTCCGAGTTTTTTTAGGTTCCGAATTCAGGTTGTTTATCGTGTGTGTAAGTGGCCAACACTGGTGTCAGATTTTTCAAGCTGCCTTAAGGCATCTGAGATAGCTTGACGACTGCTATACAATTTGGAGGAGCTCAAGAAATTTTTATACCACTTGTGGTCACCCATCCAAGTGTGGACCACGCCCAGTGCCGCTTTACTTGCGAAAGCGCTAGTAATGCGCACTCCCGCCGGGCCACTGAGCTCCTAGAATTCAGGTAAAATAATTAAATTGTACTGTCGTATTTATTAAGATATTTTTGTTAAATAAGTAGAATACAGTGCATGTGGTGAAAAAAAAACTGTGGCACTCCGGGAGTGCCGACAGAAGTGAAAACAGCCAATCTGAAAATATTGAGCATCACTGGACAGCCAATCTGAAAATATTGAGCACCACTGGTGGTGTCGGTAACGAGTCCAATGGTTTTTTCCCATCACAAAAAGTGCCCAACGCGCCTTAAGAAGTTTTCACTTCAAAAACACTATGGAAGTAGAAATAGCAACACCTTATACCATACCATACTATAGTGGAAAACACAAACCCCGGACTGTCCAACCAAGTAGACTCGAGAACTTTACTCGCTCAGCTCGCCCGTTTTAAAACGTGCATTAACCGACCTCAAAAAAATAAATGTCAACCCGATAAAAAGATTAAAAATTTACCAATGCAGTCAATTTCATTGCGGCGACAAAATTACGAATATTATTTAATTCCACGTAAAGTTCGACACGATTCCAATGGCCCAACGTTACCGCACTTTTTTCAGTGATGTACCGATACTGTAATTATACCAATTAACCGTTTATTATTTTTATGATAAGGCTGTTCTTGCAAAATATTTTTTTTTAAATCGTAATAGTCTTAAAACGAGCCAAAGAGACAAGTCAATCGTCAATTCGTCAATGCATCATTTTAATTAGACACACACACACACATACACACACAATGGGGCAGACAGAGCATTTTGGGTTAAGTGGCTCTAAACAGATAAAGCCCAGGACCGCAAGACCCCAAGGCCACTTTTAGCATAATGGGCGAGAAGGTGAAAAAAGGTATCAAAATAGTGATGGGATTGCTAGCCGTAACCACAGAAGTAATGCCGTAACATGATTTGCGTATTTTCGCCTTTTCCCTCAATTGGATTTTAGAATCCGCGCGGGAAGAGAAGCAGCTAGTACATTCTATTTTTTCTTTTCTCCCAGACCAGACTGTTATTAAAGTTCCAAACAATAATCGCCACTTTTAAATCCGTTTTTATTAAGCATTTTGAAGTTATGGCGAAATAGATCATCGTAACATACATCGTGTCTATTCGATGGAGTTAATTTAAATCATCCCACCAAGCTCTCTGCCTGCCTTTTTAACGTCACTCAACTTCAGGATAACATTTCGTGGTTATTATGAGGCCACTGCTGGGAAATGAAAGAGACCTAGCAGAGCTGTCGCCAGCGGCAACGTCCAACGTTTAGTCTAACACCGCCACTGATTGCTCTAGAAATATAAATATCTTGGAATCACCTTAAAAGGATACGTCTATGGGAGTGATCTTTGCTCAAGAGTAGAAGGCTCCTAGCCGCGACTCCTTTAAAATTAGGATTTTCAGGCACCTCCATTTTCAATTAAATATCAGACAGACATCCAGTCTGTCTCATATTTAATGTGTATAATATGTATATATTTATTGCTCGTGTATGTCTTTATGTATTTAATATGTAGGTAGGTATATTTATTAATATAATATTTATACTTAGTATGTTTCTTTTATTTTTATTTATTTTAAGTTTAAAAGTTTATTTCGTTTTTTTTGTTATTTTTACAATGTGTTACACCCACATAAACTCTCCAATCAACCCAAAGGTTTGACTGTTAGAGAATGCTTTTAGCATTAAGTCCGCCTGTTGTACTATTACATTTGTATGTGTGTACAATAAAGTGTAAATAAATAAATAAATAGAACAGACACAGATCTTCATCGTCATCATGCGAGCGTATTCCCGGTTGCTCAGGGTAACGCTTTAGAGCAGGGAGTCCGCTACCCCGAGGTGATCTGACAAGGTCACTAGCTTTTACACAAAACGACTGCCGCCTAACCTCCGCAACCCAAAGGAGAGACCAGAATCAATCCAATTAATCCCTAACGGTGTAAAGCTCCTAGAGCAGTAAGGCCCTAGGTAGTTGGAACAGAATAGATGAAATAAATGTCCATTTGTACAAAAAGGTCATAGTTTAGCTAAAAGGAAACTAGGAACAACAAACGCATGCTTACAAACTATAAAATACGTCGGTGACCTAAAACCCGCGTCCCGAAAAAAAGGACCAACCCTGTGCGCGTCTTAACCCGACAAATGACGTATTTTGTCCTAAGAGACCCATGCACGGTCCACTTTATTGACAGTCCCGGGAGAGCGTGAGTGATGTCATTCGTATCGATAATATAAGAATAAATACTTTTTTTTGTACCAGTTATTTGAGTAAAGATATTTTTTTATTTTACTTTATTTACGAAAATATTTATCATTATAAATAACTAAATAAAAATAATGAATACTAACTAAAGACTACTAAAAAGCTAACTACATTGAAGAGAACAATAATTTAAGAGTATATTTACAAATAAAAATGTCGTGTAGGTTTTGCCCTGTGGTGGGGCGCCCAAAACGCTTGCAGCATTGCCACGTTGGATGGCAATGCTAACTTGTTGAGTGAAGTAATTGCCTGCCCTTTGGTCATCCGACACATAGGAAGGTATATCAATAAATTATTCAAATAATGCATGGGGCAAT
The DNA here is from genome assembly GCA_963576875.1 of Acrobasis repandana. Taxonomy (NCBI): domain Eukaryota; kingdom Metazoa; phylum Arthropoda; class Insecta; order Lepidoptera; family Pyralidae; genus Acrobasis; species Acrobasis repandana. Next base: position 21,988,845 of record OY756216.1, read on the forward strand.
AATTTATTTATTAAAACTTTTTTACACTTAAAAAGGTGTACAAATGGCTTAACGCTTTATTATTATTGTTATAAAGTAAAAATTTTAACTACAAAGGTGATTTTCATAAGGACAACTTCTTTTGAAAAGAAAAAAGTTAATTGAAACTCAAAAGTTAAACTATAAAAATATATATTCTGCATTGCATTCAAGCAGTTTAGTAGAAAGGAGAGCTATTAATATGAATGGATACCTGCGAGATAGAAAAAAAAGGACTGACCGGCGCAACTATTCATAAATGAAATCCTTCAAAATTGAAATACCCTGACAAACGTTAACAATAACATGTTAAAAAAATACAAAAATCTTTTTCTTTACCATTATTTTTTTAATATATTTGAAGTTATGTTAACGGTTTTCATACGACATTTAGACGTGGATGTCCAACCCTACTTTATTATTGTCGACAGACAATACGGCAGATTAGTTAAATGTTTTATCCGCGGACATTTTACACCCGTCATTAAGCTTGTAATGTTATGTGTCGGCCTCTGACGTATACAATACATACATACTAGTTTAGGGTTGACTGTTTCATAAAACCCGCTTCGTTGCTTCATGGTTTGTAAACACACATCATTACTCGTATAAGGGTATTTCTTTACATGTATGTATGTGTACATATTTAAAGCCTCCGGTACATTGTCAGATTTTTGATTAGATCTTCAATTATAATTTGGTAAATGTATGGGTCAAAATAAATTATTTGGCACTGCCAAGAGAATAAAATGTCACAAAATTGTCACTTGTCATAAATCATATCCGTTTTCAACATGATTTTAGTTTTATTAATGCATTGACTCGAAAAAATTATAATAAATAATAATAAATACCAGCCGCAAAGTAAGATCGAGACTTGTGATAAGGGATACTAACTCAACGATACTATATTTTATAACAAATACATATACTCGTATATAGATAAAAATCCAAGACCCAGGCCAATCTGACAGAAATCATTTTCCATCTTAACCTGACCAGGGATCGAACCTGAAACCTCCTGGCGTGATGACCACTAGGCCACAGAGGTTGTCTGTTGAATGATGACGTCACGGTTTTGTTTTTTATAATCATCAGATCTTTTTTAGTCTCCACTGCAGGAGTACGACCCTCTCTGTACTACCAGAGCCATATATAAGCTAGAGCAATCAGAGGACTTGGCCTACATTCTCCACGCTGGCCAAACGGGTTGGAGAGGTCTCATTGATGTTTATAAGCTTTGTTTAGCTTGTGTTTCCTAAGTCGCCTTCTACTACATCTTTGGGAAGACTTGAGTGATCCTATTAGACACTGCTGGGAACCACATGGCGTATTCAGCATTATTAAATCTTAAATAACGTTTAAAATGGATAATATCAATGACAACTGACATTATACTCAGCTTCGTCCTCTTAGATTAGCATAAAATTCAACTTGTAGTACCGCGTAGCGACCACCACTCTCGCACTATATTGAGCCATGACAGTAAGGCTGTATAGGTTCAGTTTCCCTGCCCTAAAAAAAAAAACCGATTCGCCTCGTTCTCGTTTGACGTTTGACAGCTAATGCCGCCATGTCATTCGCGTTTTAGTGCTTGCGCCACTCTACACGTTATTTCTTTTTAAACGTATAAAAAGTTGTTTAATCTAGTTAAATCTTGTTACAATGCCTAAGAGAAAGCATATTGATATAATAGAATTGAGCAGAAGTTTGAAAAAGATACAAAGAAAGTTGCGTCATCGTGAAAAAAAAGAGACGCCGGGTGCGACTTTTTTCAAGTTCTTGGGATTCCTCACGAGGTTAGTTAAGTGTATTTTGTTTTTTTCTTGTGCACAATCTTATCCGCTTGTTGATATTGCAACCTAGTAATGTGGGCAGTTCGAGGGGCTGTCTCGTACAAAAATTTGGGTTGTGGGTAGCTAGTTGGGCTACCTCATCACCATGAATAGCTGACCGTGACGGCTATGCAATATCTCTATCATGTGGTTCATATATTTTTTGAGTTTTGTGGGCAGTTCGAGGGGCTGTTTCTTAACTCAGGTTAATATATGATAGGTTCTGACTAAATCGCTCGTACGATTTCAGACCATAATGCGGAGAATCACGACGAAATGCCTACAACAGAGCCGGTGGCCGCGCATGCGCCGTGTGAGGTCCCCGCCGTATACGGCCGCGCATCGCCCGAGCCACAAACTTCTACTGTCGATGCTGAGGCAACTCTGGTTACACCCGCTGCCGAACCTATGGATATTGCTGCCACTGAGCTGCTGGACGAGACTACTGCTGCTGAGGTCACACCATCCTCGCTACCTCTAGATGATGACATACGTGAAATTCTAGGCCTGGATCCAACTGACTCCACGGCTTACGGGCCAGAGATTCATAAAGATCTCTCTGTTCGACTGGAACACATCGCAACCACTGGGCTCTCTAAAGAGACCCGCAAGGAACTCATCGAGGCATACCTAGTTCCAAGCAACTGTAAGCTTATCGGTGCATCAATGCTCAATGCCGAGTTAAAAGCTGCCCTCACAGATGCAGTGGTTAAGCGGGACAAGGCCATTGAGACCAAACAAAAGGTTACAGCAGCCGCAATTACAAGCCTGGGCCGTGCTATAACACATGTGCTTTCCAAAGATAAAGACACAGAGTTATTGCGCCAACTGATGGATGCAGGGCGTTTATTGTGTGACTGTCAGTACAGCGACACTCTTACTAGGCGAAATTATATTTTATCTTCTATCAAAAAAGAAATGAAGGACTCGCTGCAAAATACAAAAATAGATACATATTTATTCAGCGAGGGTTTGCCGGATGCCTTAAAAGCGGCTAAGGCTATACATAAATCTGGTGCAGAATTAAAAATAAGCAGTACACCCAAGCCAGCCCCCAGTACTTCGAAGAAGCCCCCCCCTTCAAAAAACTGGAGAGGCTACCTGACCCGCAGGCCAGCTCCAACGCCAGCGGTGACGACGACGAAGGAGACGACGAACTCCTCGACGAGAGCACCGCGCAGCGGCTACTCCAAGTCGTCGCAAAGCCTGCGCCCCGCTCGCGGCCGGCGCTAGCCGCGCCGCGCGACGCCAACGCTGACTCTCCGGTAAGGTACGCCGGCCGCCTGGCCGACTTCGCCCACCAGTGGGAGCAGGTCACTTGTGACCCCGTTGTCTTATCATATATACGAGGATATAAAATTCCGTTCTCACGACCGGTAACCCAGCCTTGCCCCCCGGCGCCGACAAAGGCTAATTCTGATTCAGACAGAGTCCACTACAAGGTTGCTATTAAGGACTTACTCGCTATTGGCGCTATATCTAAGTGTCAGCCTTGTAGTGACCAGTTTTTATCTAGAGTGTTTTTGGTGCCCAAGCCAAACGGTAAAATGAGATTCATATTAAACTTAAAAAATTTAAATAAATTTATAGACACAAACCATTTCAAATTAGAAGATTTTCGAACAGCTTTAAAATTGGTCTCTCGTGACTGTTTCATGGCAAAGATTGACCTAAAAGATGCCTATTTTTTGATAAGAATTGACCCAACATACAAAAAATATTTGAGATTTCAATGGGAACAACAATTGTATGAGTTTAACGTTTTACCGTTCGGCCTAAGCACTGCACCTTTTGTATTCACAAAAGTGATGAAGCCGATTGCAAAACTTTTGCGTTCAGCGGGCTATATGTCTACTGTGTATTTAGATGACTGGTTTTTATTATCACAAAGCTACGATTTGTGTTTAAAAAATGTCGAACAAACTAAAAGTCTTCTAACTTCTCTTGGCTTTATCATAAATGAACAAAAAAGTTGTTTGGTACCAAATAAAAGTTGTTTATTCCTTGGTTACAATATAGACTCAGAAAACCTCCAGGTTAGCTTACCTTCTGCCAAAGTTTATCTTATAAAAGAAGAAATTAAAAAATTTAAATCAATTAATAGGTGTAAAATAAGAGAGTTTGCTCGATTTGTCGGTCTGCTTGTTTCAGCCTGTCCAGCCATCGAATATGGCTGGCTTTATACAAAATTGTTTGAGAGAATTAAATTCTTGAATTTACAATGTAACAATGATTACGAAAGGTATATGAATATCCCAAAATCTATTATTCCAGACCTACAGTGGTGGAATAAAGCGATTTGCAATTCAACTAATCGAATTAAAGACGACAGCTATGACCTGGAGATCTTCTCAGATGCCTCAACTACGGGATGGGGTGTAGCCTGCAGGGAAGAGCGTGCCAGCGGGTTATGGAATCAAGCTGAAGCAGCCCAGCACATCAATCTCTTAGAGATCCTAGCTGCTTATTTTGGCCTGAAAATATTTGCCAAGGATTTGACAGATTGTCAGATACTGCTGCGCGTTGATAACACCACAGCAATATCTTACATAAACCGCATGGGAGGGATCCAGTATCCACATCTAACTGAGGCAGCTCGAACCCTCTGGCAATGGTGCGAGCGTAGAAATATTTACGTATTCGCTTCATACATTCCATCCGAAGAAAATAAAGAGGCTGACTCAGAATCCAGACGGATCCATCCTGATATTGAATGGGCGCTGAATGATAAATGTTTTAAGTTCATTTTAAACACATTGGGTCCACCTGAAATTGATCTGTTTGCCAGCAGGATTAATAAAAAATGTGAAAGATACATTTCTTGGCATCGCGATCCTGACGCGTACACTATCAATGCGTTTACAATCAGTTGGACTTCTTTTTACTTTTATGCATTCCCGCCTTTTTGATGATCCTTAAAACATTGAGAAAAATAATAAAGGAAAATGCCAGGGGAATTTTGGTTGTGCCTCTGTGGCCTACACAACCGTGGTACCCTTTGTTTAAAAAATTAATATGTTCAAAAGTTTTGATTTTTAAACCAAATGAAAATCCAATTATTTGTTCCCATTCCAGCGCACGTCAAATGCACTCCAGAGTTACCATGGTTGCCGCAACTTTATCAGGTCAGCTCTATCAGGAAGAGGCGTCCCGCCATCCGCGCTAGATGTAATGTTGGCCTCCCTCTCCCCTAACTCGGTAAAACAGTACGATGTTTACCTTAAAAAGTGGTACTCTTACTGTGTACAATATAGTATTAACTACTATAATGCCTCTGTTTCAGAAATTTTATCTTTTTTAGTTAATTTATATTCTAATGAAGGTGCGCAATATGCTTCTTTAAATTCTTGTCGCTCTGCATTGTCATTGATAGTGGGCGATCATATAGGCCATGATGGGACTATAAAACGGTTTTTTAAAGGTGTGTTCCGTCTTCGCCCACCTCGGCCGAGGTACAACACTACTTGGGACGTTTCGATCGTGTTAGGATATTTAGAACGATTTCACCCTAATGAAACCCTGTCTTTGGAGAACTTATCAAAGAAATTAATCACTCTTCTTGCCATAGTGACCGCCCATCGAGTTCAAACGTTCTCTATGATAAAACTAAATAACATTTCAGTAACCGAAGATCGAATAATGATTAGAATCACAGACCTAATAAAAACGTCTCGAGTCGGGTCCCCTCAGCCACTGTTGTGTTTGCCCTTTTTCAAAGATAAACCGGCGATTTGCCCAGCAAAGACCATGCAGAGCTACATTGAAAAGACGCGCTCTTTGCGAGGGTCAGCCAGGGAACTGTTTATCGGGCTAAAAAAGCCGCACGGGAGCGTATCCAGTCAGACGCTAAGCCGCTGGATTCGTAGCACGCTCTCTGCAGCGGGTGTAGACGTGGCGGCGTTCGGCGCGCACAGCGCCCGCCACGCCGCCACGTCACACGCGCTGCGTGCTGGTTTGCCCCTCGACACCATCCGCCGCGCGGCGAGGTGGTCTGCTTCCTCGCAAACGTTTTTTCGTTTTTACAACAGACCCCTGGCAGAGTCATCCAACGATGATTCGTTCGCTCGTGCCATTATAAGTAATCGCACTTAAAAATAGGAGTTAATTTTAAAATAATACTAAGATATTCTGTTCAAAATTGTTTTTAGTACAAAATTAATGTACCCGAATTATCATTAAATGATTGATTGATTAATTCCAATAGTTTAATTTAGTTAGATGCTCATATAAATATGTGACCTTACTTGCATAAAGAAGGCGCAATATTTCACGATGTTACACTCTAAAAGTCTACAAGTTGAATTTTATGCTAATCTAAGAGGACGAAGCTGAGTATAATTAATGATTAAACGAACTTACCTGTACGTGAAGTTCAATCATAATTATACGAAGGCTTCGTCCGAAGAGATTAGCATCCCTCCCTCCCATTTCAGTTAGAACGCTGTTCATAATGTATTTTGTTTATACTCTGAATAATAATTGTGATACAAATTATGCCCCTTATCGTGAAATATTTTCCTTTTAGCTCTAAACTATATGACATGGCGGCATTAGCTGTCAAACGTCAAACGAGAACGAGGCGAATCGGTTTTTTTTTTAGGGCAGGGAAACTGAACCTATACAGCCTTACTGTCATGGCTCAATATAGTGCGAGAGTGGTGGTCGCTACGCGGTACTACAAGTTGAATTTTATGCTAATCTCTTCGGACGAAGCCTTCGTATAATTATGATTGAACTTCACGTAGAGGTAAGTTCGTTTAATCATTAATTATGTTGTGACTTTTTATTTTCATATCAGTACTGCACACGTTTGACTTCGTTTGTCGAAAAATCTAAAATATCGCATAAGTTGCCAGCCCTTAAACTGATGTTATGTACATTGCCATTGCGTGAAGCCTTGACAATTTATTTTATTACGTCAGACCCTAGGGGCTGACATGCCTGGGAATAGTTCTAGTATTTATCAACGGGCCTACGTTCAGATTTTTTGCTCATATATCCTTCGGAGATATGTAAAGAGAATGATATGAATAGCTGTGTTCCTTTAGCCGTTTAGAACAGTAAAAACGTAATAAAACGTGTTGGCGCAGATAGCTAAGATTACGTTCTGCTACCAAGAAATGTTACTAACTTTTTTTTTTTTTTTTTATTAGAAATTTGAGTGCGTTTGATCTCTATCTAGCCTGATGGGAAGCTAAGATGAGGTCTAAGGTGTATCACGCAGACTCAAAAAATGCCTGTTCACTCTTGCCTTGAAAATCCCTAAGTTATATGTATGGGGAAACATCGACGCAGGGAGGGAATTCCACACCTTAGCGGTTCGCACAATGAAGGAGGAGGCGAATCGAGAGGTACGATGAGGAGGAATATCGACCACAAATGGGTGGAATCCCTGTCCACGTCGTGTTGTCCGATGGTGGAATGGTGCAGGGGGAATTAAATTATGTAATTCCTGCGCACACTCCCCGAAGTGCAACCTGTAGAAGACACACAGACTTGCTACCAGTCGGCGATGTTCGAGGCTGTGGAGCCGTCCTGCCGTAAGCAACTCATCACCAACGAGTCTTCTGGCACGTCTGTCGATAGCTTCCAGGGCTTCGAGCTGATAGCGGGCAGATCCATCCCATAGGTGGGAGCAATACTCCATACATGAGCGGACTTGAGCTGTGTAAAGGCTCAACAGTTGGTCAGGGGTAAAATATCGTTAGACCTTGGAGAGGATGCCCAGTTTTTTAGAAGCCGTCTTAGCCCTGGACTCAATATAGCTACCGAAGTTAAGATTTGATGAGAGATCGATACCGAGAAGTTCGAGATGACGGGTGATAGGAACAGGCACACCCCGGAAAGTGGGAGCCAAGTTGAGAGGGCTCTTTTTAGCAGAGAAGAGACACGCCTGTGTCTTAGAGGCATTGAATCTCACAAGGTTGGCATCACCCCAATCGGAGACAGCTTGCAGAGTAAGATTGGTATGGAGCACCATTGCCTCTCTTAGTTCGTCTATTTCCGGTTTTTTTGCCCTTGCACTAGAAAAATATCTTTCCGTAACGGTGCTATCGTCTGCATACCCAAAAATACCGGGCTTTAGCAGATCGTTAATGTGAAGCAGAAATAGCGTTGCGGAAAGAACAGATCCCTGAGGTACTCCAGCATTAATTGCCAATAGGTCAGACGAGCAGCCGTCAAGAGTTACTCGAATAAACCGTTCCCTCAGGAAATCGGAAATCCAAGCACAAAGGGTGGGAGGGATACCGTAAGCGGAAAGCTTCGCTATAAGAGCGTCATGCCATACCCTGTCAAATGCCTTTGAAATGTCAAGTGAGACAGCAAGTGCCTCACCGTATTTTTCAAGGGCTTCACCCCAAAGATGTGTAGCGTACACAAGAAGATCCCCAGTAGATCGGTTCTGGCGAAATCCGTATTGCCGGTCACTGAGGAGATCATTGTCCTCAAGGTACGCAAGTAAGCGCTTGTTAATAACACGCTCCATTACCTTACACAGAATGGAGGTGATTGCAATTGGGCGATAGTTTGAAGGGTCGGCACGTCTACCCTTCTTAGGTACGGGTTGAATATTGGCGAGCTTCCACATTTTTGGGACGATTCCGGACCTAAGAGATAGACGAAACAGGCGCGTCAGAACAGGAGACAACTCGGGTGCGCAATTCCTTAAGACAATAGCAGGAATACCGTCGGGACCACTGGCCTTATTCACATCTAAGTTGCGTAGAGTCTTGAGAACCTCCTTTTGATGAATGCGGACTTCAGGCATTTTACATCCACAAGGAGGTAACTGGGGCGGTGTTTGATTGCTAGCATCTAGACGTGAGTTTTCGGCAAACAGTGAAGCTAGTAAATTAGCTTTTTCTAAAGCCGTGTGTGCCAGTGTACCGTCAGGTTTCTGCAAAGGAGGAAGTGAGGAGCGGCAAAAGTTAGCTTCAACGCACTTAGCCAGAGACCAAAATGCTTTACTACCGGATGGGTACGAAGCAAGTTTGGCACCAACTCTGCCTATGTGGTCGAAGCGAGCCTTTTTAAGCGTTTTTTTGCAGGACTTGGCCGCAAAGTTAAAGGCTTTCTTCTTTTTACGCGTATCCGGAGCTCTGCGCTTACGAGCGTCAGCCCAAGCCTGGTATGCTGACTGTTTAATAGCCTCAGCTTTTAAACAGTCAGCATTGAACCAGGGTTCAGCTTTGATGCCAGAGGGTCGATCAGAAAATGGAATATAATACTCCATCGCCTGACCGAGAACCTCAGCAACGGCACTTGCACAGCTCGACGGATCGCCAGAAGAAAAGCAGGCTTGCAGCCAAGGGTAAGAAGCAAGGAAATGTCGCATCTCTTCCCAATCTGCTGACTTGTACCGCCAAACCCGTCTATTGCCTCTAGGGCTGGAGTCAGGTGGAGGACATATGAGGACGGACTTTACCAGACAGTGGTCAGAACTCCCAAGAGGGGCTGAAACAGACACGTGATATCGGTCTGGTTCAGTCGTCAGCAGAAGGTCCAAGCAATTAGCTATGTGATTCTCAACGTCGGGTATCCTAGTCGCCTGGTCGACCAGCTGGGAAAGGTTCGAAGACAAGGCAAACTTGTACGCCTCTCTACCAGCATGGTCAGTTTTCTGGTATGGGAACAACCATTGTTCGTGGTGAGCATTAAAGTCCCCCAGAAAAACGATTTGCGCGGTAGGATACCTTTGCTGAGTCACATCAACAGCCTCACTTAGGTGACGAAAAAGCCTCGTTGTCTCCTGGTCACCGCTATGCGATCGGTAGACACCGACATAGACAATTTGTTCTGTGCCGGTGTCCACAAGCAGCCAGATTGAAGAAGAAGAGGGATCTTCCAAGTTACGGAGACGCTTACAGCAGATGTCATCACGCACATAGAAACAAAGCCCTGCCTTAAAGCGGAAATTGTGCTCCAGGACATATCCTGGGTAATTCAAGTAGGATGTATCAGCAGGGGTAGTAATTTGCGTCTCCGTAAGCAAGAGCAGATGCGGCCTTACAGTCTCAAGATGGTGGTGGACTGGGACGAGATTAGAGTGCAGACCTCGAATGTTAGTGAGGTGCACTTTTAGCGAGAGGCCGTGTATCCGCTGTTGATTCCTCAACTTTTTGTTTCTTTTATTCATTATTGTTTTTATTTTTGGGGCAAGAGGGAAAAAAGGCGAAGAGTGGCAGTTACGCGAGGCATCAGCCAGCCCCCTCCAGAAGTCACAGTACTTTTGCGCGGTAGGATATGACTAGTGCGGAGACCGCGGGGACGCCCGGACCCCCCCAAGGCCGCCTGTCGAGGCCTCTCGCCCGGTTGCCAACCGGCCCGACAGGGCCAACCTTAGGATTATGTGCGCGATGGCGGAGCAGCCTTTCACAGAAGGCTAGTCTGCAATTGGGCTCCCAACTATCGGCGGGCGGCCAGCGAAAAAACCGTTGCTCCGGATCCCGCTGCCCTCCGAAACTAGGCACCCCGCGCAACAACACTGTGAGTCTGAATTCGGTACATTGGCAGATGCAAAACTGCGTAGACCCACTCCTCGAACGGCTACTCAGGGTATGCAGGATGGAACGCGCGAACGCTTGGCACCCTGATTTTTCCACTGAGGGTGGTGACGAGCCGCGGCCTAAGCCTACCACCGGAGAGGGTGTCACTCTTTAGCACCACCCGGGGGTCACGTGTAGGGTCTCGAGGGTAAAGCCTACGGACGCGAGTGACAATCGACCCCCAATCTATCAATCTAACAATCAATCTAACTACGCTCTTGGTACGAGTCCGGCAATCCCACCGGCAACAAACAAACACACAAACAAACCTACGCAGTCTGCTACCACCCTAGATAAGGTCCAGGGAACCTCCTAACCTAATTATAAATTAAGATTAAAACTAATTAAAAGTAATTAAACTAATTACAAAACTTACCGCATCCATGCAGTCTTCAGGCAGCCTCGCCTGGCCTTCGCGTCGAGTCCAAAGTCCTACTCAGGGCTGGCGACGGCCTTAGGTCCCAACACGGGTCCCAAGTCAGTGGTGAAGAAAATGGGGTCCCTAAACGAACCTACCCATGAGCTCATGTATGTCGCCCCAAACGAATACGTCGTATTTATAGCACCACTTCACCAGCACAACAAGTTTCTTTTATAGTCAATTTTATTCACATAACAAATACTTCCGTTCCACACGGTAAATAGGTAAAAACCAACAATTTATAATGACGCTATGTCACGCGTTTTACATTTGACACAAATCACTGTTCTTATACGTAATACAAACAATTTCGGCTCCACGCCGTTCCAAACAAATTGGGCACACAATCAAACAACAATTAGCGACAATTCTTCACGAAATATTCGCAATATATCAAATACAAAATTAATGCCGCATGGCTTTCGCGACGGGGCCAGCGCAACCTGTCATTCACAAAGGCGTCGCTCGAGACTTTGACGCAAAGACAATGATTATTTTCTGGCCAGGCAAAGACAATCCACGCAGGGCGGGGCACAGCCGGAATATCGATGAATCAATAATCTTGCCCGTATTTAGTACGTAGTATAAGTACTAAACTTTATGGGGGTAGATTAGTCATTTCAAAAAAAATTGTGAACTATATATATTGTGACATATTAAAATTTTTTCATAATAGATTTTATGAAAATTTTAAATATTAATTTTAGGATCGGTATTTCTCAAGTTATTTAGGAATAAACGGGCAAGTGCGAGTCGGACTCGTACATGAAGGGTTCCGTACCTCCGTACAATGTTTTAAAGCGCTGAAAAAACACGTTTCTTGTATGAAACCCCTTTACTTTTTACTTTGTCTTATTTTTAGTATTTTTGTGTGGTCAAAGAAATACATAATCGGTGAAAATTTCAAGTATCTAGTTAATGCCATTATAAAAATCAAGTAAAAAACGCTGAAAAACACACGTATCTTGTATGACGACCCCCCTTAATTTTTAACTTTATCTTATTTTTAGTATTTGTTGTTATAGTGGCTATAGTTATACATAATCGGTAAAAATTTCAAGTATCTAGTTAATGCCATTATAAAGATCTAGTACACGTTTTTTGCATGACGACCCCCCTTAATTTTTTACTTTTTATTTTTAGTATTTGTTGTTATAGAGGTCATACGAGTAGTAATACATAATCAGTGAAAAATTCAAGTATTTAGTTTATGTCATTATAAAGATCTAATTAAAAACACTGAAAAATCACGTTTTTTGTATGACGACCCCCTTTAATTTTGTACTTTTTTATTTTTAGTATTTGTTGTTATAGCGGCCACAGTAATACATAATCGGTGAAAATTTCAAGTGTCTAGTTATTACGGTTCAAGAGATAGAGCCCTGTGACAGACGGACAGATAGCGGAGTCTCAGTAATAGGGTCCCGTTTGCACCCTTTGGGTACGAAACCCTAAATAATACGGTCCCGATGCACCCTTTGGGTACGGAACCCTAAAAAAGGTAAAAATTGACCATTCCTAGAATAAATTATTCCCACAAGAAGCCATTGTATAATTTAATATATTTTTTATTTGAATTTATACTATTTTCCTTTTACATAGAACATTTTACATATTTTGTCTATAAATAAACATTATTTTATATTAAAGTACTACTCGTAACATAATTCTTAAACACCACAGCTTACTCTATTCTACATAAAATATTTCCACTGTAACTATATAACATAAATTATAAAGGGTTAGACAATATCTGCCCAGGGGCCGAAACGACCCCCCCTTTAACCCGTTGACCCAAATTATTTCGTTTATTCCCATTGTTAATAGTTAATGCGTCCATAAAGCTAATGTCTTATTACGGACAGCAATAAATTGAGATTAGTTGTAAACGTTTATGGGGGATAATTAGGATTTTGTTTCATGATGACAGATGAAAAGGGGGGGTTGCACGAATATTCATTTTTATATAGTTATATAGTTTTAGTAAAGTTATAGAGGTATACTATTTTTATATAGTTTGCAGAAATAGGTAAATAAAATAAATAATTTGTTTTTTTCTCACCAATCCTCCATTTCCGTCTAGGAGAAAATAAAAAAACTTAGAATAGACCAGCTGGTTCTCTTCCTCGCAAAGGCCGAACGAGGGAATGGGTGAAAATGCGAATCATATTAATAGACGATGCGGCTAGCAACCTTTCATTACGTCAAAAGTGGCCTTTGGGTCTTGCGGCCCTGGGTTCTGGCCTTTGGCCGGGGCTTCGAGCCGCAAGACCCAGAAGAGATGCTTTGTCTATCCTGTTAGGGATAAAGACGTGATAGTATGTCTATTCGTATGTCGTGTATATGTCGTTGACCAGGGCTCTTCGTTTGTTAAATGAAATAAACGAAGAGTATCCAGAGCTAGATTTATTTACATGTTCGCTGGCAAAATTCGCAAACATTGCAGAGAAATATATTAGTTGTAAGTAAATAGTTTTTATCTTATATTGTCGCATTGGTGGAAAACTGTTATGACAATGTAAAAGGTTGTTGTAATAAATAAATGAAAATGAAATGAAAATGAAATATCTGTAAAATAGTGATGGGCTAGCAACCCACGTGATTGGCCCAATAAAACATTATCAGTATTGAGTGTTGCCACTGTATGTGATTGAATTACCCGAGCAAAACGCATTTTTAAGGTTCCGTAGTCCACAAGGAACCCTTATAGTTTCGTCATGTCCGTCCGTCCGTCCGGGCTCGTACTCCGCCGCTACTGCACCGATTGTTACGAAAATTAGTAGAGAGATAGAATTAAAGTTCCAAAAGTTGGTTTTTAAAATTATGAAAAAATGTTTTTTTTTCAGCCATACAACGAAAAGTGAATTCAAAAAATTTAATTGGACATACCCAACGTGTGGGGTGTCGTTGAAAAGGCCTTTAAAAATGCAACAAAAACTGCTTGAGAACTATGTAGATCAAACCCCCCAGTCTTTAGATAATCTAATACAAAGTTAAAATTTGAGGTCTTTTGAAATATTACTAAAATAATTCTGAAAAAAATGTGGTATATACCTCAAAGTATGTACTTTCAATCAAAACTATAACGGTCTCGGTATCATAGATAGTTATTTTTTAATACGTCATAAATCTTAAACCGCAATTTACCTTTAGAACTTTTATATTATGTTACTTGCTGCTACGGAACCCATCATGGGCGAGTCCGACTCGCACTTGGCCGCTTTTTTAACATTTAACTATAATTTAATATTAAATGTATTTAAAAATTAAATAGATGGATTCCACTATATACAAAATATCAAAGTTAGTTTAGTATTTAATTTTAAGATTAACTAATTGAGAAAGTCCTTAAATTTACTGAAAAGAACAATAAGTGGTACACTATAGTCTTGGACCATAGCGAGAAGAGCCCTATGTTCTTGTACCATGATATGAGGTATTTACCAAAAAATGCCGATAACATTTTGTAGACGTACCTCCAGAGAATCCAAGGGTAAGGTCAGGTCGTGTCGCCAAGCCGAGGTGATTTATACGTAATTTCCGTGTAATCAGCCCTGAGCATTCGTGCGTGTATGTGACCTTGTGATGTTAGTGAACAATAGAGGAAGGTACAAAAGTGTCGTATCATAGAACTTGTATCTTTCTACTACATTTAAGAGCCAGGCTTTTGTCGGTGTCATTGTATGGATATATAAGTAGACCATACATCATCATATTTTAGTCTCCAGTGCAGGAGCACCACCCTCTCTGTACTACAGAGCCATATTTAGCCAAAGCAGCGAGAGCCCACACTCTCAACGCTGGCCAGACGGGTACGAGAGGTCTCACTGATGTTTAAAAGCTTTTAGCTTGTGTTTTCTAAGTTGCCTTCTACGACATCCACGGGAAGACCTGGAGTGATCCTATTCTACTCTGCCGGGAACCACACGGCTTCGGGACCATATACAACGAGTTAATGAAATAACGCAAAACCTCTCAAGATGTAACTCAGTCCATGAAACTGAACAACTTTTTTTCTGCAACATTCCCAAAATGCCAAAAATAAAATTCGAATTTTCATACAAATTGACTCGATCAGCTGATCAGTTTGCATGAAAATTCAATTTTTTTTTTGGTTTTGTGAAATTTGTAGAACAAAACTTGTTCAGGCTGAGGCAGTTTCATCTGAGAGGTTTCCGTTATTTCATTAACACGTTGTATATACGTACACAATGCCGATTTTTGGCAGGGATAATAGAGTGGTATGCCATTGCCGTCTCCATTCATACATACTCGTAACTTGTAACTATAGGAAGGCGAAATTTTTATTTAGTTTTTAGTTAGGTAATTGTTTTCATGAAAAGTAGTTCTGTATCATATACTGAACTTAGTACAAAAATTTCGCTGGTGTATAAAAAATCATTCCGTATCTTGATTGAATACAAGGTATTTTTTTTAGTACAAATATTTTAAGGGGTGATTTAGTCCATTATTTAGAAAAAAAATTCCCAATAAATTTAAATCGAAATACGAAAAAAGTTTGTACATTTCCCAATTAGATCACGTGGCTACTTCGATTTGTAAAAGAACCTAATGTTTTTTTTGTATTTTGATATACTATTACTGCGAATAGTTGTTCAAAATGTCAACACCTCTTAAAATATTTGTTCATAATTAAAAAGCAGCCTGTATTGTAGTAACTCTTATATAAAATTAAGATATAGAGCTTATTTACCAGAACGGCGGTAAGAATTATACATACAGGTTGATTTCGCCCCTAGTATATTAATATCTTGTAATCTGAATCATTAATAGAAGACAAAACCGTAAGAACAACGACATATTTAAGTAGGTACCTAAATTATTCAAGTAGAGTTTAGTAAAGTACCAAATTGTTTTTTCAAATGTTGTTTACCAAAAAAAAAATATTGTTGTTTCTTTAGATGAGATAGAAATAATGTTTACACCTCATATAAAATGAAGTGCTAAACTAAACATATGTATTATCCTTTTGTTACCTACTTTATATTGACGCTATTAGTGCGTTTTATGTTAGGGAGGATGGTCAGATACAGTCTTGAAAAATGACGTTATCGTCTTATTCCTCGTTACTGGGGGCCATAATATAATAAAACAGAAACGGTACTTAAGTAATTAATAAGTAGGTAAGTAAGCACCATTGCTTACCTGCATTTGGTCCATACCAAATGTCGGAGAAATGTCCTCGAGGGAAATAAGAAGCAAGAAGTAAGTAGGTAAGTATCTTGAGCCATGTGGCTTCCGGCCTAGAATAGGACCACTCCATCACTTCCAGTGGATGTCGTAAGAGACGACTAAGATAATAACCACAAACATCTCGTACTGCACTGTACGAGGGTTGACGTCAGGCAGGCGGCCAGTCGTAAAACTATAGCAACTAAGCAAATTATTTAGACTGATTCGTCTATTTCTTCTCTACTTGGCAAGGTCTTTGGCATCCTTGGGTGACCATTGACATGCATATTATATTTGGAGAAGGAAAAGCGGGAAAGCGCACCCCGTGCTTCTCAGCACAGCTGAGGATACAGCCGGGAACGTGCTATGATAAAGAAGTAAGTAAGGATCTTATTTTTACCTAGGGTTACCAACTCTCAATAAACCAAGCCGGGAAATTTTTGGTATAAATTTGTCGGGAGGAGTTTCTCAATTCGTCGGATATTTTTTTTATGTATGTTCCCCGATTACTTGAAGGCGCCTGGACCGATTTGGAAAACTCTTTTTTTTGTTTGCAAGGGTATACTTGTAAAGTGGTTCCATAGGAATTTTCTCAAAATTGACAGTGGTGTTGAAGTTGGTTTTTAGTTTTGAAAAATTATTATTATGAAGCAAGGTAAAGAGTAATTTCCTTAAACATAACTAGGGATTTATAATCATCCTATGTATAGTAAAGTTTAAGTAGTGTCGTGTCGTTCAGCGAATTGAAACAGCTGGCAGATGTGAGAAACAAATGGAATAGAATTTATAAATCGAAATATGAAAAATATTTTTTGCGACAAATTGGCCATAGAAAAAATATGTCGGTAGAGTCACAACGACAAGAGCATATAATTGATACATAGTGTTCATAGAAGTTCTGTCATTATTCCACGGTAACTTTCACAGCTCAATTTCCCTGCAATCTTATCAACCTAAACATAAACCACCTTGAATCAAACTCCATCATTAAAAATCCCCGAACGCCGGCTCACAGATTACGCTAACAGCTCGAATTTAGCAGTTTAATGACGTCATTTTTCGTCACCCAGCCTGGTTTATCGTCTTATTAAAGCAAGGGGCAACCATTAAATAAATATCGCGCCCATCTTCTTCCCGCCGCTGTTGTATTTTGTTGGAAAAGGATGGTTTTGAAACTTATTTATTAACCGACTTAAAAAAAGTGGTTATCAATTCGTCGGATTTTTTTCATGTATGATCCCCGATTACCCAAAGACCTCTGGACCGATTTGAAAAAGTCTTATTTTGAAAGGTTGTACATACTTTCCAGGTGGTCCCATAGAAATGTTAATAATATCCGTTGTGTGGTTTGTTTTTTAAACGAAAATAACTAGAAAAATATGACATCTGAGTATACAATTGTTTGAATATTTAGTTTTTCTGGTACTGAAGTCGGTTTCTTGTTTTGAAAAATATGAATAATGTATTAGTAGGCTATGTTTTGTATCTTTTCCAGATTTTGTGTAGACGAAGTCTCGGGGATTATAAGGTTGTTTTAAAGCTAAATTTACATTGCAGCGGAATCGAGGCGAATTTTAATAAGTTCACAAAGGATAATGACTTCTATAATCTAGAAAAATATAGTACAAATTTGCATAAAGAATGAAACTTCGCGAGAATTCCCGTGTGTTCCGCGGAAGTTCTTTTTGTTGACACAATTTTATAAATGACTACATTGACGGAATGAAAGCGAATTTTAAAAACTTTACAAATCATATAGAACCCTATGTCAAATACATACTTGCTGGCGAAGTTGCAGGCGAAAGATAGTTAAAGAATATATTGGTCAATCTTATGATGGTTATGAAAGATTTTCTGGTCGACATTATGCCATAATAGGCAAGTAGCGTTTTGTGTCTCAAACCTAATTCTTCCACGTTGGATAACACTTTCTGAAACATTGTTTGTTTATTTTTGTACCACTTTCCTATTAGGTATAGGAAAATATCTCGAAAGAGTGATGATGACGTAACTGCCGAACACTCTTTACCAAATTATCCACTCCTGACAGCCATACAATGTTACTATGTCTGCAAATATACTCAGAGGATCAGGTGCGCCCAACTTTTTCCTCACGGGAAACGGCAACCACTTTATTAGCAGTAACAATATACTAACACCTTTTTACTCGGCCTCCTCTATTTAGAAGGATTATGGTTTCAGCTATATTGTAGGGCAGTAGTTTCTTTGGCTATTAGTAAATAGTAACCTGTCCTATTTACACTAAATCTATTGCTCCTTACATTCGTTGTATTGTATCGTACAATGTAAACGATTTAAATAGCTTTGATTTTTAAGTCAAAAATTGTACTCAATAAATTGGTAGCATAATCACTTTTTAACTGATTTAGGCAGCCTGGCATTATTTACAAAAGTACATGGTGTTTACGATTTTTACACATCGGTGACGTCACAAGCCCCCACTTTGGAACTTAGATATTCTGTATCTTTGTGAATTTAACCTTTTTTGATAAACTGAAAAATACAGGTAAATAATACTTTTCTGACCCAGTCATCATCTCTATTGGGTAAAAACAGTCTGCCCCCCTTAAATTGGTAGCATACTCACTATATGACTGATCAAAGAGAGCAGATTTTTTTATAAAAATGCGGGTAATAATTTCGAAATATAATGTGTCATACATAGGTTACCATACAAAATATATCTAGTCACCATACCAAAATAAAAGTTTATAGACTAACAGTCTTTCATTGTTTTTGATTTTAAGTTTCAACTTTTATTATTTCAAAGTTTTGACATTTTTATCAAAAATGAAAAGTTGTTTATTACATAATGTATTTAACAAACAAAATCACTTATAGCAGAACATAACTTACAAGAATAGTAACTTATAGATAATAATGTGGATTGAAAAATTATGTTATATTTTGTCAAGATACGACATTATTTTGAAAGTATTAAATAAAACTGAGTAGGTATATATTTGTGTCTCAAAAATTAAAATTTTCAAAATATTATGAAAGCTTTTACAAACTTTCAGATAGATAGACAGACTGACAGATAAAGACACGACACAGGCAGACAGACAGACACGCTCGTAATTCTATAAGGGTTCCGTTTTTTTTTCTTTTGAGGTACGAAACTTTTAAAAGAGTGCAGCAAAGTAAGACTGAACTTATTTGCCACACCAATTTAATCGTTGAATCTTTAAATTTTTCATCAACGGTTTCCATAGTCAATGTTGAAAATTGCCATTAACTTTGCTTAACCTTGGCAGTGTAACATAAAAATATCTTTTCTTATCTTTTCTCATAGATATCCCGCATCACGCACTCGGCAGTAGCTGAAAGTAATCTTGCAGAAAGGCCTTGCCGCGGAAATGACATACTTTTAAGTTGGGCCACGAAACGAACGAAATATTAAAAGAAGAAAGTAGAAAAAAATACAAAAACATTGAAAACTTTTTATGTCCCCAAAATAGGTGAATCGTTGCTGATTGACACTTAACAATAATCAAGGATTTAAATATTTTTTCTTATCTTTGAAACTAAAAGACAATGATTGTAAAATGGGTCAGAGGTAGAAAGGGAGTGACGAACCAATTGATTGGAGCTAGAACAAGATCAAAAAAACTGACATGCTGTGCCAACCCCACATTAATAGTGGGATAAGAAATAAGTATATAGTATGTATGCATTTGATTGATAATAAAAAGTGTTTTCTAAAAGTCTTCATTAAGTCTTATAAACCCCAAATATCATATGACGTATCGGTGCGCCTGCAAGTGGTACTAAACATACTTATAAAGGAGTTCTAAATTATTAAAATTGTGATGTGATATCATCACATATTTTTGAACTAGATATTGTTCCGAGCATTTTAATGCTGTATAAATAAATAATAAGAAAGGAGTTATAAATAATCTGACACCAATTTTCGTCGTAAAGACGTTTGAAAGGAAGAAATATGAATTTATTGACAAACTTCCGTTTCGTGGCCCTATCTCCAGGTGTTTCACAAAGTCGGCCCGCTTTGCTTCTAACTAATTTCGCAAATGTGCATTTACATTCTTTGTTTTGAACTCTCATGAATATTGTTGTTGTTATCGTTTCGTGAGGCAAAATATGTAGTTTACCTCTTTCTAGACAAATTATGGAATTTAATCAATTGTTATTTTTATTGTGTCTGGCTTACGGAGTGTTCATCATCGTATCAGTCACATGATGTTCACTGCTGGACATATGCCTGTCTGAGTGTTCAATTAGGGGTAAATAATTTCGTTTTCATGAAACTGAATTTGAGCAGACGTGGATTAGGTACTGGCCTTTAGAAAAAATGGCGATTTAAAAAAACAAACTTTCGACCTCTCATCATTATGACCAGTCAATCGCACCTATAAATATGGGAAGTCAAAACATTTTTTGTGCATTCCGCCATAATATTCTTGTACAAATAATTGAAATGATTGCTCAAAAGTGCGTAAAAGTGTTCCTCAATAATTAAAAAATCTGAAATCCATTTCAATAAAAATAAAAAAGCCTCTTTTCTACCAACTCCTAAGTGATTTAATTGAAATCCAATCAAATACCTGCGAGATTTACCCTTTAAAAACTCCATAGAGCCGTTGTCAAACGGAGTTACCGAAATTTTCTCCTAAACAAAAAAGGCTTAATCCCCTTCGGGCCAATGCTAAACAAATTAACGCTTTTAATTTTAAATTGTCGATCTACCTCGGCCTAAAATTTTCTTTTTTACAAAAAAAATCATCCATTTTTGTTTCAAAGTTAATATCAAACATTACAAAGACAATTTTCACGTTTGAAAAAGGTCTAATTGGTATAATAATGACGTATTTTTCTCGTAGTAGAAGAATTCGGAGGAAAAATAAAATATTTTCGTTTTTAATTGTTGATAATAAATAATAGACTCTTTGATCGTCAAAGTAAATATCATAAATCAAACATATAATGAAGTATTAGAATATAAACCTCGTGTCTGTATGCGTGTAATCAAAGAATCAAGAATCAAATATCCAGTATTTGGGAAGGAGAAGACCGAGGATGCAGTTTTTCCAACAAGGAAGGGTCGATCGTTCGTTTTGGAAATCATTGGGGAAGGCCTATGTCCAGCAGTGGACTTATCGCGGCTGATATGATGAATAACTTTATATAAAAATGAGCGTGGGCGATAAGAAAAGAGTAGCAGAACACTTGTCTGTCTGCATATACTTGTTAGGCGCAAGCCAGACAGAAGCGGCGTGACGCTCTACCGACACCCATCGAGCTCACCACTGGTGCGCGCAAGCGGCCTGCATCGGGTGCGCTAGTGGCGCGCTTACGACGGGACTGTGTGTCTCGGTGGTATTCAAGTGACGGGGGTGCGCTTTCGGTGCGCCTTCGGAGCGCAAGCGGCGCGCTCGCCGCGTCGCAACTGACGAGCTGCGTCGACGCCGCCTTTCCAATGTACAAAATGTAGGAAAGGGACGTGGTGCAAAACAGACAGAAGAGAAGAAGCGCGCCGCGCTCTCGCCTTTTCTGTCTGGCTGCAAAAATACTAAACGGACTTTTATGCTGTTAGATTATGCTCAGCTTGGAGAACCAAGGGTTTGTTTAATTAAAATCTGATGTCAGTGAAAAAAGTTATTATTATTTTTAAATTTCATGCGTACAAGGTCGAGCTATTAATAATATAAAATATAATACGAGTAGGAACCGTTGGAGCCGCGGTTCCCCAGTGCCCAAGCGCAACACCATGCCTGGCGGGAAGATCTTCCGTTTGTGGCAGTCGAGCATATTGCCTCGCTCCCGCTACAATGTGTTTACACGTGTACAGAGGAAAGTTAAGACGATACACGGCGTCTAGTGCTGCCCCCATTTGAAATATATTATTTATAAGGAAATGGAGATATCATTTAAAATTTTGAGCTAGCAAAACCCAGATAACCCTTTAAACTATTTTATGAACCACTGTTTACAGTTTAAAGTGAGAACGTTACGCTTTAGTTTGCGTTTTTGCCAAAAGTGGCCGTTTTTCGCAAAAATGCAAACTAAAGCTTAACGTTCTCACTTTAAACTGTAAACAGTGGTTCATAAAATAGATTAAATGGTTATCTAGGTTTTAATAGCTTAAAATTTTAAATATCTACGTTTCCTTACAAATAATTTATTTCAAATGGGGGCAGCACTGGACTCCGTGTATCGTCTTAAGATACCTGTGCCACCTCACGCAGTGCGCGACGCGCGCGGTAGCACAGGTATCTGATTAACCGTCTGTACGTTGTCGTTTTGCTTAGTATCCTGTTTTTACGATACGACTACGTTCTGACGTGTCGGCATGAGATAACTACTCCTAATAACCGTGAGCCCCAGTAATAAGTTATTTAAGGAATCATCATCCACACTTAAAGTTTCGACTGCATTTAACTGCACGCAACCCTATTAAAAGCAAGATTAGTTACAATAAGGAATATGCATGTATAATAATACCAATCCGGCTCATATTTTTATTTTACAATTTCTATTAATACGTTACCACGCCTAGTTAATTATTTTTCTTACTGACTCTTATTTGGATTAGAAATAAATTATTGAAAATATGCAAATATTGCGCGGGAACTTTTGACAAACAAAAGGGAAATGACGACAAAGTTCATAAAAAGGAAATGACAAGTTCGGGTGCGTTCGGTAGGACTGTCCGTCCATGTAGTTTGACTATCGATGACATTCGAAATGTATGTACTTTTACATAGAGGTTTAACAAACATCACTGGCTGATAATATCGAAAGTACCCAAAAAAGAAAAACATGCGTTGACAGCTTCTGTCTCTAGCGGATATTGCAGACTTTGACGTCATATTTTAAAATGGCGTGTTTTAGTTGTTATAATCTACTTGCTATTTTTAATATTTATTTTCTACACCATATACATGTTTATCGGCACTGATTTATTTTATGCGGCTATTTCTCGACGAGGATTATCGATTAAAAATATAAAAAAATGCATGCATACTCTCTATTTAGCTCATTGCCTAATAGCCACTTTGTATTACACCGCAGTGCTTGTCGTTTTCGTTTTATTTGTAAATGGAGTAAAGACCTCACAGCTTGTTTAAAATTACTTGTCATACACTAAGGTACTTAAGTACTTGCGTAAACTTTTCTTTTTGGAATTTTGAAGAAGAAGAATCTTTTATATACAGGGTCTAACAAAACAGCCCATGATACTGAACAACTTTCCCCAAGGAACATATATTGAAATATGAAAAATAATTACTGGCATCCCATACAGAGATCAGCTGATCTGAGTTTCTATGGAAACCTAAAAAATATTTTTCATACAGATACAGATACACTATCACGTCTTTATCCCTAACGAGGTAGACAGAACCAAGGGCGGTAAAGCCCAGGCCACTTTTAGCGTAATGGTGGGCATGGAAAAGGGTGTTTTTTTTTAAATCATATTTTTCATATTTCGATATACATATGTTCCTTAGGGAAAGTTATTAAGTATTATGGACTGAGTACACCCTTAAATAGTTTCAGTATATTTTGTTTGACCATATATACAAACTTGTCTAGTGAATTCTGACAGTTTTACCGGCACCAATTGAGAAGCTTTTATTTTTTTTTCTAGCCTGTGGCTGTCTTGTCCCACAGCTGGGCCACGGCCTCTCTCCTTATTCTTCCACTCATCTCTGTCTGTTGCTTCTTCCTGCTATTTAAGTAAGAATTTATCAAGGTCATCTCGCTATCTGGTTCTTGGTCTGCCTCCATTGCAACGTCCTTTTCGCCCATCTATCAACCCGCAATCGACACCCATAACCCGCCTAGTCCCACTTCTGTTTTGCTGTTTGGGCGTCCACGTCTGGAATCCTTGTCCGGAAGCTGAAGCTTTTATTAGAATGATGTATTTATTTTTGAGGAATAATACTTGCATTCCATACTGTGCGTAGCTAGTTACGATAATAACTTCGAAAAATACATGAGGGTTTCAGTCCGCCATTATTAATTACCTTTTCTACAAGGCCAATGGTGGAAGAAATAGAAATAGTGAGAAAATTATAATTTTTTTTTTTTTTTTGATGTTTGAAACATATATATTTTTTTCTTAATTAACTTATTTGTTGTTCTTGGCTAAAATCTGTATCGAGCGCCAGCGATCGTCTTTATTTTATAATTTACTAAACGACAATTTTACTGCTTAATCTATATCTATACTTCTATACTAATATTATAAAGAGGAAAGATTTGTACCTATTTTTGTATGTTTGTATGTTTGTAATGAATAGGCTCAAAAAGTACTGGGCCGATTTAAAAAATTCTTTCACCATTTGAAAGCTACACTATCCCCGAGTGACATAGGCTATGTGTGTACCACGGGCGAAGCCGGGGTGGACTGCTAGTATAATATATACTAATTTCTAGTAGCTAAATACTGAGTGAGTGGAACTACCTATATGACTTGATACTGATATCAAGTCGCGCTACGGATAGCGCCATTAATTTTTAAACGGCTGAACCGATTTTTATTAAACATTAAGAACCAATGCAAGGGAACTTGTTTTCACGTAAAAAAAATCGCATAGAAATTGGTCTATCCGTTCGAGCGCTACGATGCCACAGACAGATAGATCGACAGACATTAGCGTCAAATTTAGATAAGATAGATATGTAGATAACTAAAATAAATAAATATATATGGATAAATCACACAGATTGAGCTAGCCCCAAAGTAAGTTCGGGACTTGTGTTACCAACTTAACGATTCTATATGATATAAAACCGGCCAATTGCGAGTTAAAGAGGTTCCGTACAATTGATTGAATTATAATAGGTTTTCCTATAATCTACAAATAGTACAAACTATATTTTGTACTTTTTCCAAAATTTTAGGCTCAGTAGTTTCGGAGATCAGGGGGAGGGGGGGGAATGGTCAATTTTTGACTTATTTCATGAATAAAATCAAAACTACACCGTGCTCTTGTCACCATTGGGTTCCCAAACATTTTAGGACCAAATGGTTTGGCCCGCGATGATGGCAAGAGACCGGATGGTATGACACTTGTGCCGTGGAAGTTGGGAAGGCCGTTGGTGTGGGATGCTACGTGTGTCGACACACTGGCGGCAACCCTTCTTCGTGGTACAAGCTCGAAGGCTGGCGCTGCTGCAGCCACTGCTGAGACCCTAAAACGGCGCAAATATGAATGCCTAGGAAACGGCTTCATATTTGAGCCGTTTGGGGTCGAGACGATGGGTCCGTGGGGGCCAGCGGCCCATAAATTTTTTAAGATTTTAAATAAAATGCTGGTCGAGGTG
The DNA here is from genome assembly GCA_963576875.1 of Acrobasis repandana. Lineage (NCBI taxonomy): Eukaryota > Metazoa > Arthropoda > Insecta > Lepidoptera > Pyralidae > Acrobasis > Acrobasis repandana. The sequence goes on from OY756216.1 coordinate 22,014,173, forward strand.
TCGGGTGACCAAAGGGCTGGCAATTACTTCGCTCAACGAGTAAGAATTGCCATCCAACGTGGCAATGCAGCCAGCGTTTTGGGCACCCTACCGCAGGGCATTGAACTCAACGATATTTATTATTTATAAAAATATTTTTTAATTTTTATTTTAAATAATATATTTAGTTTTTAAGCTCTAGTTTTTAGTTCGTTTTAATTATTTTTATCTAGTTATAATTTAGATTAAATAATTAATAGTATTTATTGTTACCTATGTTTGAAAATGAAATAAAATGTATAGTTTTAGAATTATAACAAGAATATATTTGAGATCCTCATAACGAGCCCTTTCATTTGATATATGACACAGTAAGGTTTGCAAAACTTTATTTTTCAATTTCCTAATTTGTACCCCAAAAATGAGACTTAGTTTAAAAAAAAATATTTACTTTGCATATATGTGTTTGGGTCATAGGATTACACCATCCTACTAAATTTCATCTGATTCGGTCCAGTAGATTCGGAGCAAATTGGCTGTGACAGACGGACGGACAGACAGACGCACGAGTGATCCTATAAGGGTTCCGTTTTTTCATTTTTTGTACGGAACCCTAATAACAAACAAATACATATATAGATATACATCCAAGACCCAGGTCAATCTGAAAAAGATCATTTTCCATCTTGACCTGACCAGGGATCGAACCCGGGACCTCCGGTGTGACAGCCTGGCATGATGACCACTAGGCCACAGAGGTCGTCGAGTTAACTAGATAAAATATTTATTTTTGTTTAGTCTGCAACACACATTATACAATTGAAAAATTATTTATAACATTAAAGATCTTAATATTAACATAACCAAACATGTCATATATGTGCCACAGAAATACAAATGGGCTACAGCTCAGTGAAATGTTGCTCGTGTTGAACAACCGCTGATTTTCAGCTGTTACCCTGAGAGACTACATACATGTATGTTAGGGAAAAAAATGTCAGACAGGATAAGAATGTCAACAATTAAGAGACAAACCAAAACAAGGGACGTAACATTAGCTATAAAGAAACTAAAATGGAAATGGGCAGGACACACAATGAGAGGCAAGGAAAAGTGGTCAAAAACAATAATTACTCGTAACTGGTTTATGGGGCATAGAAAAAGGAAGCGAGAAAGACCACTAAGAAGATGGGTTGACGACGTCAAGGTCGTGGCGGGGAAGGCATGGACAAGAACTGCCAACGACCGCGAATGTTGGAAAATACTGGAGGAGGCAACTTCGTATAGGTATAGGCCTATACGAAGGCAACAGACAAGGACACAGAGGACGAAGATGAAAACGAACAGTGCTAAAGTTAGTTCTATGTAAAACTCTATTTTTTCTCAAATAAAAGCTTTTATTATACCTATTAAGAGAATACATTAATTTTTCGGGGTCCAGTGCTGCCCCCATTTGAATTGAAATAAATTATTTGAAAGGGAACAGAAATATCATATAAATTTTGTGTTTATGAAGCCCTAGATAACCATTCAAACTATTGCACGCCGCATAAGCGAAGCGCATGAGGTAGTGCTCTACTCTCGCCTTACAAAAATCAAGTGATTTTTTTAACTAAATGTGTCTCTATTTATTTTCTATCGCACTTTTACAATAATATTTACACATAAATGTCAAGGAAAAATACTAGTTTCAACACTTATGACATTTTTTATGAACTACTGCGGAACAATGCGGAAAAATCTGCAGTTCCATACAAAAAAATACATTTTTGTATGCAAATTTTTTTTGCGATTTCAGTGATGGTTTATTAGAAACACAAAAACTGACTGCGTGATAAAACAGCAGTACTTATCTATGCCACAGAATAGAGACTAATACTCACGTACAGAAGTCTCACTTAACAAAGAAATTCAAAGAAATATCTACTCAATGTGGTTAGCGATATGGTTTAATTTAGATCACGTCAGAATTTGGCACCTTTTCGTTTACATACCTAGACATCCATTGCAGGCCAATTTCATTCTTATTACTCTGGACATACGATTCCTATAACTGAATTTACCACCCCGAGGGCCGGCAGTGCGCATAGTAATAATATAGGTACATTTTCGATACCTAAACGGAGAGTGACACAGGCCTGCCTATGCCTAGGACACAGACACGCTGGCGAAGTGATGTCATATGATTTTTTTTTGCATTAGGTACTTATTCCAAATTTCATTTAAATTTATAAAATGTATATATTTTTGTAATCCTTGAATAAAATCCTTTAATTTGATACCCCACTCAATTGGTTTTAAAAAGAAAAGATTTTTTATGTCGCGCAATTTGGCGCAAAAAATCTGACTTCCAATAAGTTTAATATAGCCTATGACACCCTAGTGCAATACGAATCTATCGTATAATTTATTAAAATCGGTTTAGCCTTTTAGTAGTTACGAGGGCATATAGAGTTGGACATACATATCATATGTTGTTTTTTAGCATTTCTCATTCCAAATAATTTGTATACATTTTTTTAATTTTTAAATATAATCCTTTATCTTAATACCCCAATTGATAGGTTTTGAAAAGAAAAGATTTTTCATGCCGCTCAATTTGGCGTCAAAAATCCGCCATTTTGATTTCCAAGAATTTGAATATAGCCTATGACACTCTAGTGGTTAAGATGAATCTAACCACGTATAATTTATAAAAAATGGTTTATTGGTTGGGACATCTATACAGGTCAAACACATAACCCTCCTTTTGGGCTTTGCCATAGTCGGATAAAAAGATCTGAATCAAACTTTAACATTCTCCTTTTCATTTAATAAGGAACAAACTTTGGCTGGCTCTCTCAACACCACATTTCGAACACTTCTTCATTCGATACTTTATCTTCAGAGAAATCTTTAAAAAAAAACTTTAAAGTATGAAATCCTTATTGATAATCTTGCATAAAATAGAAATACTCAAAGCAAGAAGAGCTCTTAAACAGAGAGAATTCAAAAATCCTCGCACACTTAAAGTTTATTACTTAGGGCTTGGAATGAAAGCATTTTAAGGAGTCTGGAGGTAGGCATTCGGTGCATTCGTGCGGCCGCTCAAAGGGTTGCTAAAGCCAGAGGCAGTCTAGTGTAGGATGGCCACGATGCTTTGGCATCTACGGTCAGTCTCAATTTATTCAACTGATAGTAAAGGATGATTTTGTAAAAGTTTTCGCACAAATGCATTCCCAAAGACGATTGACGTTAGGCAGGCGGCCAGTCGTAAAACTATAGCCAAATCATTTATATTGTTTTGACTATTTGTTATCCACTTCCCAAGGTCTTTGGCATCCTTGGGTGATATTGATATACATAATTACATATTATACTTAGAAAAAAAGGGGAAAGCGTACCCCGGGCTCCGAATGCGCTAAGATGAAGAAGAAAGGATAATGATGATGGTTATAGCCAAGAAGATTTAAGTTCCTTGATACTGTCTTGTCCCCCTTGCCTCACTGACCCGCATCTAGATATCTGAACAAGGATTACATAAGCTTCGGAATATCACCTGGTGCGTAGTGCCTATAGTCCTCTCTCAGGAAATGCTAGTCCGAAGAGGTCCATGCGATTACCAGCCATTGAGTAGCAGCTACACATAATGAGTCCTGTCTTGTCTGATTCTTCACATGTGCTTATATCATTCCGACATTTTGGGCTTTCAGCAAGTCTAATTTTAAAGAGATTACTATTAGTATCCTGAGGTTTCACATGCTATTTCTAATTATTCCTGTATGTTATGTATATCTACAGTATCAGTAACTTAGTGGAATAATATGTAAATCGCCGCATAATTCTCCACTAAACACTACAAACCTAATTATGTAAGGTGTTGTATTTACATATGTGTAACGATTCGTGTCTAACTTTTAATTGGCTCTGTAAAGTTAGGTGCAGCGTGTTCACGACGTGTTCGATACGAAATGTATCTGCATATTTATTGGTCTGATTTGAATTTTTTATTTTAACCTGTGTGGAAGATACAGCCTCTGAAAGTTGTACTTGTATAACTAAAAGTACAATTAATAACGTGTTGGTTAACATGCGCCAGTCAAGAGGTTCTTAGATCCAAGTCAAATTGGAAATTTAAACACTTTAGCACAGAATGAATTAACCTACTTTCCTCTGCTTACTAGCTTAATTTTTGTATTGTTTCATGTTAAGTAGATTTATTCTTCCTTTTCCACCTTTTCAAACTTTCATGCTCATCTGGGAGGAAAGAAAAAATGTAGAATGCACCAGCTGTTTCTTTTCCTGCAGAGATTCTAAAACCTGATAGAGAGAACGGCCAAGAATTTGAATCTGGTTAAAATAGGCGATGCGGCCAGCAACCGATCATTATTCTAATTTATTTTTCCTACCTTCACGCTTACCGGGCCATTACGCTATGAGTGGCCTTAAAAGGTCTTGTGGCCCTAGACTCGGTCGACCCCGTATGGGATAGAGCTGTGATAGTGTATATATATAACACCCGTGTGGTTCCGGGTTAGAATAGGACCACTTCATCTCTTCCTGTGGATGTCGTGAGAGGCGACTAAAGGACTAAGGACAAATATCTCGTGCTACAATTGCATTCCCAAGGAGGGTGGGTTAACGTCGGGCGGCAGCCGGTTGTAAAACTTTTCAATCATTAAAAGTGTCCCGGCTATTTCTTCTAAATTTTACAAGGTAAAGTTAGCATCCTTGGGTGACCATTGACATGCATATTATATTTAGAGAAGAAAAAACGGGGAAGCGCACCCCAGGCTCCGAAGCAGCACAGCTGAGGATGCAACCGGGAATGCGCTTAGACGAAGAAGAAGTGTATATCCCAACTTCCCAACTAATATTATAAATGCGAAATTGAGTTTGTATATTTGTTTATGTGTTTGTTTGTTTGTTTGTTTGTTACCTCTTGACGCTTTATCTACTGAACCAATCTTCTTGAAAATTTGCATACACATAGTTAGGAGTACTGAGAAGGTCATAGGGTACCTTTCATCCCGAAAAAAAGTAATGTTCCCGTGGGATACGCGAGCGAAGCCGCGGGAAAAAGCTAGTATTAATATATATTTTCCACTTTTTTCCACGTTAAACAGCAACATACGGCACGTACGGGGCTGGCTTAGCGAATTTGTGGCTAGATTAACCTAATTCTTAGTACCTACATCAACTAAAATTTGATTTAATTAAATTAATAAGAAGCCTTTCGACTCGAGAAGAAGTAGGACTGAAATGATCAACAGTAAAAGCCGATCAAAGAAATACTTGATAATCTGAGTCGTATTTAAAGGTGATGATCAAAATAGGTCACTAGCCAGTGACCTAATTTGATGCCCTTTTTCCATTTTCACGCCCGCCATCGGACTAAACGTGACTTTTGGATCTTACGGCCCTATAGCAAAGAATATATACACTACGCGAAAAGAAACGACACTTAAGAGCGCCCTTCCCGTCTTACTTTTCATACAAACGCTCGTACGTGATTATATATAGGTTTGTAACAGATCTTTCTTTAAAACTTTTGAACTAATAGGTATTTAGTGCGCTATTTCTAGGTTTCTATTGAAATAAAAAATCAAAATTTGGAGAAACAAATTCAGTACCTATAAGCCTCCAAAAATCTGCTTGTTGCGCAAATTTTACCTAAACTTCGACCGTTCATAAAGTACTCATAAATTAAATAAATAAAAGAAAAATAAAATAAAAGTAAAGAAAATATTTTGATATAAACCTCGCAAATGTAATCAAGATTCTAAATAAAAAACATTTATTTTACAAACTTGTAAGGCTTACTGAAAAACTCGTATTACCTGAAACAAGATTTGTGAAATTTCCGCACCCTATTTTTCGTACAATGTTATCGCCCTTTCACTCGCTGCTGCATGAAATTGCATTGCGCTGGATGAAACAACAAGCTTTTTTCAACCATGCTCGCGTTGACTATAGACGGGCCGGGAAGCGTCCTCTTAAATGTCGTGCTTAAGCATGTGTGCACGTAAAATCGCTTGCGGCTATGTGTGGGTGGATGTGCGCGGGGGCCTTGAGAGGCGTGCGGGGCGTAGACCACCCCATCGCCGACTGCAGTAGCCGAGGGCTGGCACCTAGTTCGCGACTCTCTCACGCACCGCACGATATTGCATTTCGGTTCGGTATTAACCCTAGCGTTACGTTCTCCAGCTCAAGGTCACCGGCGTTCGAACACTCACGTACAGGGAATGTCGCCGCATAGGCTGTCTACTCTTGATTGATAGTTTATCTGATTCACGAAGGAAGCCAAGATAATGCGTCGTCAGTTGGTGCAACTTTGCTTTACACGTGTTATCTAGTTTCTAGTGTAGCCTCATCATTTCAGCCGCATAACGTCCACTGCTGGACATAGGCCTCTCCTCTCCCTGTGGCTGCTATAACAAAAAATACTAAAAATAAGATAAAGTTAATAATTAAAGGGGTCTTCGTACAAAAACGTGTTTTTTTTTCAGTATTTTAAAACATTGTACGAAGTTCCCCTTCATGTACGAGCCGACTCGCACATAACCGGTTTTGCTTTGTAATTTTCTGGATTTCCCCTTTGTAAGAAGTAATATGGACACCGTGCAGTCTCAGGAATTTAGTGTTTAATGACTGGGCATTGCGGCACGGACGGGGCTGGCTAAGCGGATTTGTTGCTTGATCTAATACTCGTACGTACCTGAAAACTTGCTCTTACAGGTAAGTTACTGAGTTGCACGGTTTGTTAAAAGTAAGTAAGTAATTATAACATCCAGCAGTGTCATACTATGCAACTGATTTAAAGAGTATGGTTTTTAATGAATTTAGTCGGTTAATATTTTGTTAAACAACGTGGAACATATCACTTACCCATAATAAATCGAACCACGGGCTATACTAAATCACTAAAGTATGATAAATTAAAATAACATTTTAAAAAATGTGTGTCGAATAGGACCAATCCATCTTCACGATACAGGCCCAAAGGCAAGTGTCACTGACAATTCAGATGAATCTAACGGAACGTCTGAAGCTAAAATCCAACAAGCCATAAACAAATATACATTATACACTCGAAAAACATAACCCACCTTTTGGCGCAATCGGGTAAATAAACTGTTACATCCAGATTACGGTATCAACAAAGTGGAAGAAAGTTATTTCTACACACTCGTATCACTATGGGATATCATACTGACGACATATTAGATATTTCATTCAATTGTTAGAAGCATTAGGTAAGTGAAAAGTTAAGTATATGTTCGATACGTTTACCGAAAGTTTCGATACCTTCCATATCGATGATTTCGACAGACATTCTTGGATAATAACTGTACAAATAATAATAATCGAAGCATACTGACCGACCGAACTGTACATTATAATAGGCCCGACATCATTTTACAAGATAAATTAAAGAAGACTACATACTTGATTAATATTGCAGTACCTAACACACACAATATCACAAAAACAATAACCGAAAAAATTCACAAATATGCAGATCTCAAAGATTAAATAGGTAGAATATGGAATCAGGATAAAGTATACATAGTTCCTATTGTACTATCGACTACCGGTGTGGTCCCAAGACATTTACATCACTCTTTGAAGCTCCTGGATCTCAAGCCACTAACTTACGTAAACATGCAGAAGGCTGCTATCCTCAACACATGCCGAATAGTGAGAAAGTTTATGGACGCTACCGATAGTGGCAACTACGACACCAACGAAACAGACAGACTAACAAATAATCCTTTTCAATGTTAGCCACTTGGCCATGGCCCGTGTCTATCATTTAAAATACAAGCGTCAGCTGAGAAAGATAAAACAAATATAAAAATAATAATTAACCCGCAGGGCAGCTTGTGCCGAGCTGTTGGGGAGTAGTGACCCTACGGACCTGGGTGCTCCTAGGGGAGGCCACTGTTCCTGGTCTCCAACTTGCCTTTGTTGGTGAGACGGAGTGGAAATCGATGAGGTAACAGGAACCCCTACCTCTGTCTTGCCTTAATTGGCCAGCCAGAGTGGAGTCGCGAGAGCTATAGCTCGTAGAGTGGATGTGAAACGTCAGTGGTGAGTGGGCGTACCTGATGGGACCCTAAGGGAGCAAATTATGGTTGTTTAAAACTATAGCAAATCTCTCACGAGGCCTCTACATGTTGGACCTGTGTCCCCATGCAAGCCTCAAAGGTCCGGGATACGTCCTGTGAAGGATAAACCTTGAGAGAACGACGAACGAACGAAAGACTCTCTCGCTAGATGGCTGGATCAAGGGTCATATTCAGAAGGCAGTACTCCTGGACACGGCACGTATTGTCAGGAGGTTTCTCTCTCTGCGGCCCTAACCGCCGGTAGCTTGGGCCTTGCCCCGCTGCCAGTGGGTAGCTAGGTTAGGTTTTAGTAAATGTTTATATTTTGTAGTATGTTTTATATTTTACTTTTTATAAATGTATACTAAAACCTAGCCTAAGTTTCAAATTAAATAAAGAGAATAATAATAAATAAAATTTACGATGGAAAAAGTATAAGGTTAGATTTATTTATTTTAACTAGGCTATTTGTTTCCCAGTGTTGGACAAATGCCTCACCTCTATTCTTCTAATCATTGCTATCAGTGGCAATACCCGTGTGGTTCCGGGTTAGAGTAGGACCATTCCATCTCTTGCTGTGGATGTCGTAAGAGGCAACAAAAAAATTAAGCACAAACATCGCGTGCTACAATTGCATTCCTAAGGAGGGTTAACGTCTGGCGGCGGCCGTTTGTAAAACTTTTCGCACATATACATTCCCAAAGAGGGTTGACGTCGGGCAGGCGGCCAGTTGTATAACTATAGCCAAATCATTTAAAGTGTTTCGGCAATTTCTTCTTTTTGCAAGGTCTTTAGCATCCTTGGGTGACCATTGACATGCATTAGAAGTATATTTGGAGAAGAAAAAGCGGGAAAGCGCACCCCAGGCTCCGAAGCAGCACAGCTGAGAATGCAACTGGGAATACGCTTAGACAAAGAAGAAGATCGCTATCAGTGGCAATAGTTCGCCAGTGCTGAACGGACAGCAACGTCGTCGGGTCGCCGCTGAACTCGCCCTAAAGATGATCGTCTCAATCGATCGAAACATGGTCAGCCTTTTCCAAATAGGTATTACATGAATCAACTGTTCTTAATTAATTACTTAAGAGGGCGCCTGATGTCAATAATATAAATTCTACTCCCGCTTCCACGCACACTAATTTACTCTAGCCGAAGCGAGACAGCGAGCCATGCGGGGCATCGGGAATCAATGAGGCTGGTTCTGGTTTTGAGGTTTTTTTCGTTTTACAAAGAATATTTGAGAGTTATTTAAAAAGTAAGACATGATAACTGCCTTATGTTTAATACAATTATAATCCAAAGTTGCAAGTGCTAATTTATTGTATTTCTTTAATACTTTCTGTTTTAGTATAATTCTGAGGTGATTTGGAGGCAACTTCGCAATGTTTTTCTATCGAGAAAATTTTAAGCAATCGTGTTTTCGAAACTTATTATGTTTAGAGTTAGTCCTGAACTTTGCTGTGTTTTTATTTCAAAGCGTTTTATTTCGTTAATATTGATAATATTTAAGATCGCTCTAAGAACTTAAGGGTAGTACGGGCTCTTAAGGTAACACAAATAAATAAAAAAGCAGCCAAGTGCGAGTCGGACTCGCCCATGAAGGGTTCCGTAGTAGCAAGTAACATAATATAAAAGTTCTAAAGGTAAATTGCGGTTTACGATTTATGACGTATTAAAAAATAACTATCAATGATACCGAGGCCGCTATAGTTTTAATTGAAAGTACATACTTTGAGGTATATATCACATTTTTTTCAGAATTACACCTTAAATTTGAACTTTGTATTAGATTATGTCAAGACTGGGGGGTTTGATCTACATAGTTTTAAAGCAGTTTTTGTTGCATTTTAAAAAACCTTTTCAACGATACCCCACACGTTGGGGTTAGTCCAATTTCATTTTTTAAATTCACTTTTCGTTGCAAGGGAGTGGGGCTGAAAAAAAAAACCATTTTTTCATAATTTTAAAAACCAACCTTTGGAACTTCAATATCTATCTCTCCACCAATTTTCGTGACAATCGGTGCAGTAGCGGCGGAGTACGAGCCCGGACGGACAGACAGACGACGGACGGACGGACATGACGAAACTATAAGGGTTCCTTGTGGACTACGGAACCCTAAAAACAAAGGTCCTTCATAAAGCTGTAAAGAAGGTGTAGCGATAACAAAGACATGTTCCAAATGAGAATTCCTGAAATTCTGCCAGGTGAGCTTTTAACAGTTAGTTTGGAGACGGGAATCATGATATTTCTTATATACGAGTATTGTCTTAGCCCCTACCACTAGTTATCCTTGTACTCGTAATATTATATACATAAAAATCGTTCATCGTTTCATTCAATGTTAAAAAAATTTCATCAAAATCCGATTCCAAAATAATCGAGATAACTCGTCGCAAAAATTGTAGATTTTACAGCACAAGTAATCTTCTTTCTTTACTATCGAGTGTGTTACCTGCAACCCCTGCAAGGTGTCTGATTTTTTTAACTGCCTAAAGGTATCTGATGTAGCTCAATGACTCGTCTAATGACAACAGTCACTAGTTAACTAATGTGCGACTTACGATTTTTCCTTGATCGAAAGAAAGTGGTGGTAGTTTTAAATGACTGTACACGAGTAAAGGTACAAGTCACGCCTGGTGAGGATCCAACTTGTGCTTCATAGATACAGAACCAGTGCTAAAACTGCTTAGTAACTACCGCTTGGCCGCGACGAATAATGACAAGGGAATGCGTTCAAAAAATCTTCTTCTGTGTTTGTGTTTCTCTTTCCTTCAATTATTGTTTTAAAGAACGCATTGTGTCGTAGTAGATAGCCGAATATTTTCCCTCTTCTATTTTGTATGTATAATTTGTAATATTTGCCTTTTCTGTTCCACGTTCTCTGATATCTTTTCGTTTGTTCCGTAGTAGGGGTCACATATTCCCAGCTTGTGTCACGGGTTAATACTCTAGCGGGGTGTTCTCAGTGAATTTTATAGTCAAAATAAAACTTGCACAGACGTTATTGTGCATGTACGGTATTCGTTGTTTATGAGATAAACGACAAGCCAACAAAACTTCGAGTATTTTAGAGAAGATTGTTTCCCAGTATGTTGTAATTACATAGGTATGTCAAACTTGTCATCATCATCTTTTCAGCCGCATAACGTCCACTGCTGGACATAGCCCTCCTCCAAGGATTTCCAAAATAACCAATCTAGATGCCTAGCCTGCAGCCTGCATCCAGGGCTTCCCTTGGTCAGATCGTCTGACCACCTGGGTGGTCCTACGCTTCGCTTGCCAGTACGTGGTCGCGATTCGAGAACCTTTTTGCCCCATCAGCCATCGGTTTGTCGCGCTATCTCCCGCCCAATGCCAGTTCAACGAGCTAATCCGCATCATACTCGTACTTACATCATTTTCTTCCTTTTGGGAATATGGTGACAGCAGAGAAGAACTCTCACATGTGTTGTATTGTAAGATGCAACTAAGAGCGTTTCCAGTTTCCGCTGCCGCGGCAGCGGATTTTGTCACACGCAGCGCCGCGCGCATTGTATTTTGTCTGCATTTGGTTTCCTTTCGAGATATCATCATCATCATTGGCAGCCTTCTATATCCCACTGTTGGGAATGGGCCTCTACATTCTATATTTATTTATTTTCGAGATATATTCTATATTTTTTATTTTCTCTTAAACCAGTATGGAAATTTAAAAAGGTGCAGGAAAACTCACACGAGGGTTTTTTGTGTCTAGACTAGAAGGGGGAATCAGCCTAAGTGATTCCGAATAAATCGAGGCAACCCTTTTTATGTTCTGATAAATAGGCATAGCATGAATCAGGTAGTATCTAGTGCTTGTTTTATGAATTATTTAATAAGGCTGAAGGTATGTATGAAGGTAGCAATTTGTACATGTAAAATACATATACTTAATATTGCTAATAGTGAAATTGTGAATGTTTATTAAATTGGTAACTCACTTATAACCTTATACAGGCTGACTTTTTAATCACCAGCCAAATTTTTGGAGTAGGTTCTGTCCACGATACTGAACTACTTTCCATAAGAACAATTAACGAAAAACTAAAAATAAACATTCGCCTTCCCATACAAATCAGCGCTCAGCCAAACGGATTTTGCATCGGAGGAAGAAACATTTTTATCGATTTTAATAATTTTTTTTATAGAAAGTAGTTCAGTATAATCGACTGAATTTGCTCCAAAAATTTGGCTGGTGTTTAAAAAGTCATCCTGTATAAATTTCCAGTTTCCAGGTCTGCTAGAAGTACCTTATAATTTTGATTGGTAAGTGAGTGAATCAGTGACAAAATTAAGGAACTTTGGCTGGCGACATTGACATATATGTACTTACTATGTCGATGGCTGGTGATGATTTGCAAACTATTGGTACAAATATTTTTTATTTATTTAACTTTATTACAAAAATGTAGCTGGCGGACTTAAGAGTTACCCTAGACAGACTCAGAGTTTCCTATATAAACGTAGTCTACGTTTTATTTTGAAACGACATGTCAGATTTCGGTAAAAAAAGTATGAAAAACTTTAACACCCTTATATTTTCTTTCAAGTTCATATATTATAACTCTAGATAGGTATATGCAATTTCTTTACAGTTTCAATTTTTTACTGAAATCTGACATGTCGTTCCAAAATAAAACGTAGACTACGTTTGTATGGGAAAGTCTAGGGTAAGGGGATTCTTAAGGCCCAGGGCCTTTTCTACCAGTCAACTTACAGGTGGTGCTGATAAAAGCAAATTTTAGATGATTAGTTTGACAATTAAAACATATATTCAAAGATATTTTTTTATGACAATGTGTAATTTTGAGATATAGGTAGATAGAGTACTTTGTCTTAGTCACTGAAAATGTATGCTTCTAGCTTCTTCCATAATAGAGTTACAGGGGTGTCAGAAGTGCCTGAAATTGCTCCGCGAAAAGTATACTTACTATGAGCCCCCAAATATGAGTTGTTTTATTCTAACACATTACATAAACTGATAATTAATCCTAACACGACCTAGGTAGAACTAAAAGTGAATTCTCAGTGCACCAACTAAATAATACAAACTGGCAGTCGCGTTGCGGTTTGACATCACGTACAGACATCACTTCACAGCGGCATAATTATACTGAACTAGCGAACGAACGCGGATTTGCCTGCGTGAATTTCGTTATTATACCTACAAGTTGATTTTGAAACACTGAGCTATATTGAAATCTTGGAATCAGAATCACTATTTGAACACAAAATAGGAAGAAAAAGTAGAATACTTTTTGTTACTATTTTTCATTAGGAAAAATCCCCACTTTTGCAATACATGGCTAACGTATTATTATTAGTGTCAATAACCTCGCTGTCGCTTGATTCCTCTGTAAGACCTCCCCGCACCCTTCCCGCCGGCGGCGAGCGATCATATGGCGGTCGGTATCACTACGATTGGGAATTTGCCGTACAACTTTCAGGGTGTATATAAGGAAATTGTAAGAAAACATATATATATTATTTATCACATAGAATACTTTCCTTGAATATAGCTCAGAGGGTCAAAATTATCATCTATAACGTCTAACAAAATATACTAAAACTATTTTAATGGTGATTCCGTCCGTGATACTGAACAACTTTCTCTAAGGAACAAATATCGAAATATACTAGTATCGTTGGAACCCCACGGAACAAGTATCGTTGAGTTAATATCCCATAATACAAATTTAAACTTAGTTTAAGGCTAGTTTAATCAGTGTGATTTGTCCTTATATATTTATTTATTTATTTATAACCAAAAAAAAATCTTGTTAAAATCAATGTAATATATATGTAAGTTTAAAGTTCAAATACTATTTAGAAAGTAATGATAAATTTTGCTCCTACTTTAGCCTCACTTGTCTCTGCACCACCTGTCGGTCGACTGGTAGATAAAGCCCAAGGCTTTAAGTCCGCCGTTTACAATTTTTGTAATAAAGTTAAATAAATAAATAAATGTAGGAAAATAAATTCACAATTTTATTAGAACCGATAAATCTTAATCAAGGTATAAGTTGCATGTTAAGGATGTATAAATTATATGCTAATGATGGCGGGAAGACATCTTTTAGCCGTTTATGGAAAGTCTGTGATAGCAATCGTAGCGAAAAGTGCCTGATAAATCTTATACGGACCGATCAGACTCCGCTTTATACAGTTTGATATTGCACACCACAGCTATTATTAAAATCTTGGAATCACTAATAAGACACAAAATCGTAAGAAGAAAGATTTAACTTTTGTAAAAAAATCCAATTTTTTTAATAAATGTATAGGCCTCTGACTCACTATACGCGCGGCCGTTGCCCTCCCCGCTCGCGGCCGCGCCCGCCTTTCGCCCAGTAGCAATAAGGTTAAAATATACTGAAATAATTTTAACGGTAGACTAGGTCTATGTTACTTAACAACCTGTCCTTACATACGAGTTGTTAAGTAACATACAGTCCACTTCCTATTATGAGTCCACATATCATTTCAGCTCCTTCAAAGTCAAAGTCAAAATCAAAATGTTTTATTCAATGTAGGATAAATATATCACTTATTTGAAGGTCATTATGATAATTATTATTATTTATTTATTTTATTATCTTTATAATTTTTATTTAATCTAATAGTGCAAAAGCTACCGCAACGACCACTGCTGAGAAGAAACGCCAAAAGAAACTCATTAACACAGTATTCAAATATTGATCGTCATAGTACTATATTATATACAGACAATACTATAGACAGAAAACATATAATTTTACCGCAGCTTGCGGGCCAAGAGGATGGGAAATAAATTTTAGTCAAAGCATAGTCTGAATATTCCTGAATGTAATTGTAATATATTTTCATCACAAATACCTAACTTTTCAGTAACATCGATTTTTTACCTTAACACAGAGAAATAAGATTAAAAATTCAACAAGCTTTTTCTGGGTTGACGTGTGGTAAATATTGACCATAAATATTCAAAACCGTAGAGAAAAGATTGTGACTCTTATTAACATAGCGTTAAGGTTCAACTTTTCATATTGTTTATGCTAAAATTAAAGTTATAAGTTTGTATGTCCTGCGGCAAATTAGTAGTCATGTTCTGGATGTATGCGCAAGCGCATAGATAGTCTTCATCGATGCGATATGCAAAGTGCAAGTGTGGTATTAAAATAGTGCCGCAGGTGGTTGCAGTTTGTACCTCTGGCCTCGAAACGGCAGAATCTCTTTAGTAGAAATAAACTCTTGCATTTTTGTTTTCTTTACCTAGAACCTAGAATAATGCAAAATTCAGGCGAATTCCGTAGGGTCTGGTGATGTTCGTGGTTTCTTTTTAAATTTGCCTGATACACGAAGAGAAATTCCACCTTATATATTTCAACATATTAGGATCGTTGACAACCGCTATAGTATAAAATTGTGTTAAAGTTGTTTGCAACTAACAACTTACAAGAGTAACGAATGCAAATAAAAATAAAAATAAAATTAAATCTCGCAGTGTAGTGTACTGTTCAGTACAAATTCTTAAAGGTAAATATTCTTATGAAACAAACCCCGTTATTAAAAACAACTTTTACTTTTTAGAACATATTCTAGTCTTGAAAAATCTTCTTTATTTGAGCGCGTTCTCGGTTGCACCCTGAGTTGCGTTGCTTCGGAGCCCGGAGTGCGCTTCCCGTTTTATCTTCTCCAAATATAATATGCAGATCAATTTGGTGACCCCAAGGATGCCGAAAAGTTTAAACAGCTTTAGTTTTACTATCAATGAACCACTTATTGTCATGCCCGAAATGCCCCACATCATGCACAATACAAGACCTAAATGAGGCAAAGACCCTCGCCGTGGTCAAATACTGGTCAAATTTGGTTTAGTTAAATTAATAAATAGCCTTTCGACTCGAGAAGAAGTTACATAATGAGTAACTACGTCTCTGAAAGAAGTAACAGTTCAAGAAACATTTACAAGTAAGTACAAAGAAAATTCGCCTACATACACCATCATGCCAATTACACACAGTTTTTATACGATGTACCTACAGACACTAATGTTTGCACACATGACAAAGACGAGGGACGTATCTAACGATGTGTCTGAATTACACTTGATGTAATGAACTGACGAGAACTGGAGGGGTACGAAAAATATACATGTGAGCTTGTGTACGTTAGGACTCTCCCAGACGAGTATTATGCCAGGCCAGTGAGATTTTGTAGCGACAAAACCCTTATAGGATCACTCTGTTGTCCGTCTGTCTGTCAAGTCCCTTTTTCTCAGGAACGCGTGGAGCTATCAAGCTGAAATTCAAATTAAATACTCAAGTCTACTGTCCCTTGGAGCTGTGAAAAAATCAAACTTCTAAGCCAACGCAATAAAAAGATACAGCCGTTTATGCCGCAATTTTTCTACTCTCGCAAGGGAATCAAAACCTACAGGGTACTTCCCGTGAACTCAAAATCTTGAAATTTGGTACATAGTAACGTTTTATAGCACAGATAAAGGAAAAATTGCGAAAAGCATCGATTTTTTATTACATCATATAATAAAAATATTTTTAATAATTTTAAACTCATATACCTACAGGTTTGTACGGAACCCTCGGTGCACGAGTCCGACTCGCACTTGGTCGGTTTTTTGTATGTATGTTGTTGTTCTCACTCATCTGGCTATAAACGAATAGGTACTTGTTTAAACCGCCTTTTGCGCATTTCCTAGTTTCTAAGATCATAATAATAAGGTCTTTTAGTCTCCACTGCAGGAGCACTACGTGTACCCTCTCTGTACTGCCAGTTTCTAAGATAATTTTGTTCTATTATCTTTTGTGCAATAAAGGGTATTGTATTAAGAGATAAAAGTTATAAAAATTCTCTAAATCGGCCCTCTTATGATTCATAATTAGTACTCTTCCATATTTATTTTAAATAACATCTATTTTGCAGTCGTACATAAAAGAAAATGAGAAATTAATTTCGAGTTTGTTGTTAGTTAAGATTCTCATTTAAAATTAACCTTGTTGCCGTACCTCCTCTTTGGCACGGCGTTTACCGCGTTTTCAAGAAACTTCATACAAAAAGAACACGATGCAATAACAGAGTAATGGAGAATTAAGAGAGTACAATTAACAACGAACCGTAAAAAGATCTCGCACCCATATATCATTTAGGATCTCATTCCTTTGTTTCACTTAAAATATTGAAAAAGAAATGAACTATGCGGTTGATCGAAACGCTAACTATGGTAAAGCTATAATAATGCTTCTATTAACTAGTAGTTCGCCCTGAACTGTAAAATATTAACTAACGAGCCCCATTTTTCGGCAACCCTTAACCGATTTGGCTTATCTCCAAATTCAAAAATTCTATTGAATACATATACACGCCTACTAAATTTCATAAGGCTCCAATCAATGTTACTTGAGTTATCGTCGAACAAATATACATTCATACAAACGCCAGATTGTTCAAATAGACTCAAAGAAATACGCTCGCTTCGTTCGAAAATTCTAAAAGACATACCTGGCCAAGTTCTTTAAGTTTACATCATCAATCCGGCGTGGGCGTGTAATGAAATTAATAATTAAAAAAAAAAAACAAATAATTTTTCTCATCCTTTACTTTTCCTCTTTCTTCTTATCTTTTATCAATCAAAAAAGTTTTAAAATCTGTTAAAGAAAAGGAAGCTCTCTATCGTCTTAAACTTTCATAAAATCTTTTACAGGTAAACATTACCTTTGGAAAATTAAAAAGAAGCTTGAGATTTTTAGCAAAATAAAAAGCCATAAATTTTAACTTTATATTGAATACGTGGTGTAAGGCATCATGTGGGTATTTTAACTAGAAAAAGTCGTAAATAACAACAATGTCGCACACTTGCGTATTTTAAATCCCACCTTGTTGTGTACGGCGTTTAAAAGGTAGATAAGTCATCAGTCTTGATATTTCTATACTTTTTAAACCTATATTGTTCCACTGCAGGACACCTGCCTTCTGTCCACCAATGGATTTTTTTTATAAGTACTACAAGGATTTTCTAAGCCTAATGCCTATAGTATGTATGTCAAGCTAGTCCAATGATCTCATTCTTATGTTACCGCGCTTACGTTTCCCATTTTGAGAAGATGAATGGGTGCGACATCGTTAAAAATACCAGAAAGCTGCCGCAAGCATCTGTTTCTCGTATTACTGTGTTTTAATTCCATGCTTTTTTATAACCTGAAGGGTTGACCGGGGATTTTTAATTGCAATGCCTGTTATTTAATTTTCTTTATGTCGCGTTGTGTGGAAATGAGACGAAAAGGGCCGCTTTTCATTTTTCTTTGGATGAGTTACAATGATACAAGCAAGGGAGTTTCTGTGTTGTGTTTGTTTTGAAATAGGTTTTTTCATCTGTAATAGGGATGATGAAAAATAAGTAGGCTATCTTCGTAATCTGGGTTTTTTATTAGTCAGAGAAAAGAAAAAATACGTACGCCTATGTTTTGATGATCAAACTGATGCGTTATACTCATAAATATTGTGTCAGTCACCGTGCCTTTAGGAAACATTTCAATTTAATTCAGCAAAAATATTAAAATAAGAAAAGGTAAAATTGTAAATAGTAAGGTAAAAAGGTGTATGTATGTTTATTATAATTATTGTATATAAGTATGTTTATTATATTGACCACCCCGCACTACCTAATTTCCCATCATTTTTTCTATATAAACGAGATTGCCTGGAAGAAATTGCTTAGCGATAAGGCCGCCTTTTGCGCATTTCCCAATTTTTAAGATAATTATGTTCTGTTTTTTACTTTTGTGCAATACAGGGTATTGTATTGTATTGTAAATTTACTTGGGCGATTGTTAAATTTTTTCAAGGATTTTTGTATTCTCATAAACATTACTTAATTTTAACTAATATAAATGATCAAATTTTAATTAGTAAATATGTTTTAATTTTATTTTTAAAAATATAGTCTAGTTGTCACAGTTATTAGTTGTAGATTTAGTTCTTTTTTTGTCTTTCGTTTAAGATATATTTGTTTGTCTTTACAAAATAAAAAGATTTTTAAACTTCTTAATAAAAAAAATCCGATTTTTATTTATAAAAAGTAATAAGGAAAAACACCACTGAAACTTAATTTCTAAGCCAAATGCTTTCTCATATTATACGCTTGAAATGTTTTTCTTTTTTTTTTTTTTTTAATGAATAGCTGTTAAAACAATGTTTTAGAGTAAACGTTTTCATGAGCACACCGCGGAAAATTGGCGACCATTAAGAGGCTTTAAGGTTTATTTTTCTTTGCCCCTTCACCTCCAACCCCTCCGTTGGTAATTAAACGACAATTACCAGAATCTGAAAGAGTTTTTTACTCTGATTTATTTTACTTTTTAAAGCAAATGGTTTGTAATTGTTAATTGATTGTTTTAAAACTCTTTAGTATTTTTTTGCTGTTGTAATTAATTGCTACCAGATTTTATTTTTTCTTGACCATTCCCACGGGTGTCGTAAGACGCAACTAAGGCAGATGCCTGGGAATCCTTTTGCTGAAATTCAGATGCTGATTTTAAACAGAGTCTAACAAAATATACTAAAACCATTTCAATGGTGAATTCAGTTAATAATACTAAACAACTTTCCCCAAGGAACATAGTGATATATTGTAATATGAAAAATAATTTTTGGCCTCCCATACAAGTTGAGCGACTAATCCGAGTTTGTATTAAAAGAAAAATAGGACTTACATCATGAGGTGTAATTTTAGCCCGAGCCGAAGGCGAGGGCATAATATAGCCGAGTGTGTTTAAGCAATATAGGCACATATATCGTACGACGTTTTTCAACACACTTGCGAGGAAAGACACCTAATTAACTGTTTTTTTTTTAAATTTTTATTTTGAACCAACTCAACCAGAAAGCTGTGTGTTGAAAAAAGTATTTTCAGTATATTTTGTTAGGCGATTAATACATTACCTACAGATTTTGTAATGATACAATTTTGTAAAACAGGCAATGTATATGATATCAGCATCTTTGATTCGGCATAGTGGATGGAGGGGCAACAGCAGTCGTTCACCACCTTTCGAGAGCGGTTATTATGGGCAACTGCATCCATCCCTTTGTTGGGAGTGGTCGTTAGTCCAACAGTGGACTGACATAGGTAAAGAAAGAATATAAGACTTTCTTTTTGAGTGTTGGTAAATAACGTATTTTAATAATAGTAATAAGTAGGTACTCTTCCTAAATAAAATGTAGAATAGACTAAGAAAGAGGAGGTAATGTTTGATATCTATAGAATAGAAAAAAGACATCTTAGTAAGGTATGCAATAGATGTGAGCAACATATCCTGTAGTTCATCCGAACTTCATATCGTAGTTTTATATAGGTAATAGAAGTTAAGTAAAATACCTACTTGTCGCCTAAGTTTTTTTTTTAAATTGTAAACTCCTACCTACTTAGTATATTATATAACGTCTAACAAAATATACTGAAACTATTTCAAGGTTAGATTCAGTCCATAATACTGAATAACTTTCCTTAAGGAACCTATAGGTATCGAAGTATGAAAAATATTTTTTTGCTTCCTATAGAAACTTGGATCAGCTGATTGGTCAATTTGTATGATTTTTTTTTTGTATTTGGCTATGTGTTCCTTGGGGAAAGTTGTTCAGTATCATGGTTTGACTTCACCCTTCTTCATCATCTTAGCGAGTCGGAACGGCTAAAATTATTAAATGAGTATGGACCAATGTGTGGCCACACTTACTTCCTTGTCATTAGCCGAATTTAGGTCGTCTATTGTCTATCGTCTACCCTTAAAATAGTTTTCGTACCTATACTTTGGTACCCTGTATAACACCGACTAACTTTCTTACTAGGAAAAACTTAAACCATTGCCCCGTCCAAATCCAGATGACATTGGCAGATGAGATAGTGTAGTTTTAGGTGGATAGTGTTTTAAACCTGGTAATAAAGTTAGTTCTTGTTTTGTTATAAGACAGCTTAAGTTTTTTACATAAACTCAGCAAAGTCCCGGTTTTATTCAAGCCAACAAAGTATTGCCCACTTGTTCAAGCTGTGCAGTTCTGCACTCAAATAAAACTGCATTTGTTGACGGTGCAACAGTGTGTTTGTATAAAATGTACGAGTTGACGTGTATTTAAAGAGTTACAAATCAATTTCAAGACAAATTAAAAAAAAAACCCGACTTTGTAGCGTTCACCTCCAATAACTTTTGAATGACTTAACCGATTTTCATGAAACATAACTAAGAACCATCTCTATTAACAAGGCCATCGATTAAAGAAACCCGCATCGAAATAGGTTTATTAGTTTAGGAGCTACGATTCTAGAAACAGACATACATACACACAAATACACAGACACACAGCCTCACAAACACCCCTCTTTTTTGTCAAGGGTTAAAAAGGATTTGATATTTCATCATTTTATTTAGGAATTGATACAGAAGACGGTAAATAAAACAAGGAAATGTTTGAAAATGTGAATGATAAAATATCAGCATTTGGTTGGGCCAAGTGCTGATATTTTATAACTTTGACACATTGAAATAATATTATGTGTTATATGTCTATATGTTTCTATTGTTTTAAAAAGTTTTGTCTCCTCAGTGGCTGATACGTATGATTAAATTTACGCTGATATATATTCAAAAATAGAACAGGGACCGATGTTTGAGATAGCTGGTCTATACAAGTATATTCTATGTCAATGCAGAAAACAGTAGTGTAACAGTGATGATTTAGAGCAGTAACGAGAAGTATCGGTCATGTACTTAGGTACTTACTACGATACGATGCGTTCTTTAGAACAATAAATTGAAGGGACGATAAGACGAGTAGGAAAACTAAGAAATTTTTTTGATCAAATAAAAGAAAAACAAAATGTGAAAACATATAAGAAATCTACCAACAAGAGCGCGGCTCTTAAGGCCGTACCTGAATTTTCCGAGGTCCAGTGCTGCCCCCAATTAAAAAAAATCATTTTAAAGAAAACGAAGACATTATTCAAAATTTTGCTACTACCAAGTCCTAGATAACCCTTCAAAGTATTTTATAAACTACTGGTTATAGTTTAAAGTGAGAACGTTAAGCTTTACTACGCACATTTGCGAAAAACGGCCACTTTTGGCAAATGTGCGTAGTAAAGCTTAATGTTCTCATTATAAACTGTTAACAAAATTTTAAATAATGTCTCCGTTTTCTTTGAAATGATTTATTTATATTTAGAGAAGTCGCATCCACGTGTATCGTAGTTGTGTATTTATTTCAGTCATAAATGACATTCGTAAAAAAAACAATAAAAGCACATTTTTGTTCGCTACTTTGTTATTTAGTTAATATCGAAATATACCAAATTTGTGATAAGTTCTTCCTGATAACTATTGATTTTAGGTTTTATTAGGTAAACGAATCAAGGAAAATCCATATAATTATTGCCAACTGCCGAAAAAAAAGTATTTCAAGAGAAACACAGCAATAAATCGACATGTCTCAGCCCTAATATCTCATACGAAACCGCACTATAAATTGGCATATGCTTTATGTTTTGTAACGTCTAGTCATTGGTATAAAGCAAAGTTCATACTAAAGTCCTAATGAAAGAAATGGTTAGTCATACAAAATTTGGTTATTCTGAAATTTATTTTATTTTAGCACAGTATTAATTATATCTCGCTTATTATGATCCTAGTTAGATTATTCCCCATAATAATAGGTATGTTTATACTTATATATTTTTTATTTTTTCATTCTTAGACAAGACATTAATTTCGAGTCTTTTGAAAACAAAGAATTAAAAACAGTATAGAGTCATGTTATTCCCCAGAGTTAGTTAACAGATGACAAGAAGCTTATCTGATGATGTAGCCGGAATTTGGCTATAGCAACCACAGGGTTCCTATAGCCACCTTCCAGCAATCAACCGACGCAACCCCGTATTAAATTTTTCTTAATAAGTCCTTAGGCCCCACTTTAAACACCTGTTCGAAAAAAATATTTTGTTTTTAAAAAAACTTATTTTCAAAGTCAAAGTAATTTTTTTTTTATTCAATGTAGGATAAATATATCACTTATTGAAGGTCATTGTTTTTAATTATTTTTAGTGCAAAAGCTACTAATACTAGCGTTTCGCAACGACCCCTGCTTAGAAGAAACGACGAAAGAACTCATTTACACAGTATTGGTCGTCTACGCGCCGGAAAAGCTTTGTCAGTTTACAAATATATTATGCCTTATACAATGTTATCACAAAACATGTAAAGCTTGCGAATGAGTGCCAAGTCCAATTTAGAGAAAAAAAGTAACACTGGGTAGTCCGAGCTGACCAGTCCCTACTGGCGGCACCCGTTCACGAGTTATTATTATTATATAGTATTTGAACAGTCGATATACCCCGTTATCACTAATATTAATCGCGATGCAACGCAACAATGCAGCCGTGAACGCGCTCTTATGAGATACCAATGGGTACAAATGCAAGTATAAACACGGCCTTACCTCACGGCTATTTCTCACCTTAGTCATCGGTCAACAATCCAAACTTAAGTTGCTGTAAATCTTTTCGGGTTTCGTACTAAATTGGCAATAATTTATGTGACAGTAATAGGTTTTTAATGCCAGCATGAATCAGTGTTTGGGTCACAGACTGAGGTAGCTATACTCGTACATTATTAAGGTCCATGTAAATTAGGTGCAAAAAATTTAACGCATTTACTGCCACCTTATTTTCCACCTCTTTTAACCGCGAATACCTACGAAGTGGGTGGGAGCAAAAGTCAATGATACTGAACAACTTTTTTCAATCTTCTTTTCCCAAAAAAAATAAACGCTTTTCTTTATAAGCAGATCTTTACCACGTTACTCAATTTGTGTCAGAGCATGCAGTTTTTATTTTATATTTAAAACGTTAAGAAAAGTTTTCCAAAATTATGAACTAAAAATTCAAACTCCTGTTAATTAAAAGTTAACAAAACGGAATCCGTAAAGGAATCGATCGTGTGTCTATCTGTCATTGCTTGTCTGGATTATATTGATAGATACACCTATAAAATTATGTAATTTCAAGTCCAAAGACGAGCTAAAGCTCACCGTAACCTCCCACAAATAAACGGGCAAGTGCGAGTCGGACTCGTACATGAAGGGTTCCGTACCACCGTACAATTTTATAACGCTGAAGAAACACGTTCCTTGTATGACGACCCCCCTTAATTTTTAACTTTATTTTATTTTTAGTATTTTTTGTTATTGTGGTCATAATAATACACAATAATACATAATCGGTGAAAATTTCAAGTGTCTAGCTATTACGGTTCAAGAGATAGAGCCCTGTGACTGACGGACAGACAGACGGACAGACGGACAGACAGACAGACACACGGACCGACGGACAGACAGCGGAGTCTCAGGTCCCGTTTGCACCCTTCGGGTATGGAACCCTAAAAAGCAGTATCTTGAAAAACGTTCACATCGTCCGATAACTTGTTTATGCTAATTTCTCATACTTTATATATTGCGCATCTGAAATTTATCGGACGACCTAAAAATTTAGCTATAAAACATAAATTCGACCACAGACTTTGAAGCGTGTTTATGGCTATATTTTATTTCGTGCTACAAAGTAGTGAATTGCAACGTTTGGAAATCTTGGAAGTCGTTAACTTCTAAAGTTCTTTAAGTACTTTTATTAATATTTTTTTCTAATGCGCAAGGTCAGTGCATTATACTTATTTTATTTCACAAGAAATATATGGTAAAATAAGATTGCGCGTTTTAATTGGACTGTAATATTATTTATTAGTATCATAGTATGATACTGATAAATATCTCATCTATCAGCACGCAAAAGCAATTTTCTATGCTGCTATCCATTTCTATTGCTCAGAACAGTAATTTGCTAGAGCGAGAAAGAGCGATGGAACGCTTCAGCACCGGCCGTGCTGCAAATGACGCTTCTGAGCGACAGAAAAGAATAGCAGCATAGGAAAGTGCTGTTCCGTGCTGATAGATAAGATCCAACCCTAATGAGGAGGTCCTGAAAAGAGGTAGACATAATAGAGAATAGAAGAAGAAATATGTTAGGCCACCTGATACGACACGTTGATTTCATAAAGATTATCATTGAAGGAAAGATAGAGGGGAAAACAGGAATACCGAGGCATAACTAAATGAAACAGATAAAGCAGAAGGTGAACAACGTGTCGTACAGCGAAGTAAAACAGGTGATGGATGAGACAAATGAAAGAGAATTCATACTCCACCATCACTTCAAGAGCCATAGCTCATGACTATGCTCGGAACAAAATACAAAGGAAAATATTTGATGAATGTTTTTAAGGTACCATACCTAAAGGGGGCAAAGGGGACCCTATATTACTGAGACTATATAATATATAGACAGACTCCAATGTCTGTCTATCTGTCACAGAGCTCTATCTCTTGAACCGTAATAGCTAGACACTTGAAATTTTTACCGATTATGCATTAGTATGGCCGCTATAACAGCAAATACTAAAAATAAAATATAGATAAAAATTTAAGCGAAGGTCATACAAGAAACGTGTTTTTTTCAGCGTTTTAAAACATTGAACGGAGGTACAGAACCCTTCATGTACGAGTTTGACTCGCACTTGACCGGTTTTTTCAACGAGCGGGATTACATAGTACCTATATTGAATTATTCAATAACCTCTTTTACGAGAAATACGACAGGTAACCCGTTTTTCTCTAAATGTTCCATAGAATTCCTTTAATTTGACACTGCATTTTAGGTTAGGGTTGAAAATACTAAACATTAGCACTCAACACCTAAACTTTCTAAGCACGCCATATTTCCTAATTTCACAACAATATTCACTACACTAGCCGTAAAAGGTAGAGTACCTAGAACAGACAATTAGGGAAACTTTTGGATCCCTGAGGATGCTTTGCCAACACAAAACAGAACCCCATTAGTGTTTGTAGTAAAAAGTTGAACGATGTCATAAAATGTAAGTACATGTTACAGTAATGTAGAATGCCTTCTTAGCAAAAATTACATATTTTTGTTTTGGTAAAGATACGAGATACATTATCACGTCTTTTTTTCTAACGGGGCAGACAGAGCTTAGAATCTAGCCTAGGTTCTGTCTGCCCCGAGCCTAGGGATTAGATTTCCACTCATTCCCTCGATCGGCTTTTACGATGTGCGCGGGAAGAGAAGCAGCTGATACATTCTACGTATTTTGTCTTTTACCTTGATAAGGATGGAATAATTGTTTTAGTTTATTTCCGAGACAAATTAAAAACCTTCCGACTTTCATGCGTTCGCCCCCAATAAATTAAAAGGCTGAACCGATTTTCATAAGAACCATCTCGACAGACAAACCTTTCGATTGAAAAACCACATTGAAATCGTTCTATTCGTTTAGGAACTACGACACACAGATACATAGACACGTCAAACTTATAACACGCCTCTTTTTCGTCAGGAGATAAAAATAAGCCTCTTTATGTAAGTTCCAACTAGAGGACTCGGAAATATATTTCGTGTTCTTATTTCTTGAAACATCGTGACAGAATTATTTATTATAAAACTTGCTACTTTGAAAGCAGCGCTTCTTTGTTTGCACAGGAACCAGGTAGACTTCAGACTCTCCACTGTGATGAATACCTGTTGTTGTGTATTTCTTCCTTTTATTTTTCCTTTTTAAAAAAAACTAGCGTGTACCAGTTTCTTGTCCCGTGTAGATTTTAGGGCTGATTGAGGAAATGGACGAAGTTCCGAACCATCTTCAGTCGATGCGACTAACAACCTTTCGATTCCATTTTTAGGGATCCGTACCGTATCCGATTTCAATGGAACCCTATTACTAAGACTCCACTGTCTGTCCGTCCGTATGTCATCTCACAGGGCTCTATCTCTTGAACCGTAATTGCCAGACAATTGAAATTTTCACCGATTATGTAATACTTTAGATGTTTTTACCAAATACCTACTGGAAATAAGATAAAGTTAAAAATTAAAGGGAGTTGTCATACCAGAAACGTGTTTTTTTCAGCGTTTTTAACTCTATCTTTATAATGACATTAAATAGATACTTGAAAATTTTCACCGATTATGTATTACCATAGCCGATATAACAACAAATACTAAAAATAAGAAAAAGTTAAGAAATAAAGGGTCGTCATACAAGAAACGTGTTTTTTTCAGCGCTTAAACATTGTAAAGAGGTACGGTAACCCTTCATGTATGAATCCGATTCGCACTTGACCGGATTTTCCATCTTCACGGCCATCTTTAAGCCAAAAGTGGCCTTTGGCTCTTACAGCCGTAGACTCTGTCTACCTCGACAGGAATAAAGACGAGATAATCAAAGTAGGTATACTATAAGTTTACCGTACAATTTCTTTTAAGCACAATAATATTTTTAATACGTTATTTAAAAATAATCGTCTACGCCATTACAAAAGGGATTCTAACACTTGAAACAGCGGTAACTTTCACAATTTATTCCATTATTATTCCTTCCTACTTAATCAAACAATAGTCGTCCCTTAAATATGTACATTGTAGAGAAATTACCCTCTTATTACCTTTGACATCACGGTGACTTATGGGCGTGTGTTCAAATGGGCACAAAAACACCATGGGTGGTATCTATTCAGGGTGCTAAATGGTTATAATTGATGCATATTCAAATGAAAACAATTATATTTAAGCACAAAAGTTTAGTAGGTCTTTATTAGGTTCATATACTTTGAATTATGACCTAAAATAAAATTGTAATTTGAAGAGGATTTTTTATAGATAAATTATTTAGTTTTGAGTCTTGAGTTGTACTCGTATGCATACTAGGTTCCTGCTTCGCTTAAAAAGATGTTGGTTCTAGGTTTTTGCCAGACTTTACATAAAATTTTTAAAAGAAGAGTAGAATGCTCAGATAAGATATAAACTTAGATGGTAAGAACGTTTTATCATTCATGTGAAAGTGTAAAAAAAAAGGTAAGCCACCCGTTATCTTGTGTTTTACAACTTAAAATCCTTTGATTTAAATAGTAACTCTTTATTTTATGATACAAATAAATCTATTAATAACTTTTATATTTTTTTTTATGTATTTTGTTTAATATTTTTTTTAAGATAAATCCTTTCCTATCCCTTTTAGGGTTCCGTAGCCAAATGGCAAAAAACGGAACCCTTATGGATTCGTCATGTCTGTCTGTCTGTCCGTCCGTATGTCACACCACCTTTTTCTTTTTCCGAAATTATAAGAACTATACCGTTGAAACTTGGTAAGTAGATGAATTATGTGAACCGCATTAAGATTTTCATACAAAAATAGAAAAAAAAAACAATAAATTTTGGGGGTTACCCATACTTAGCAATAAAAAAAAATTTTTCATCAAACCCATCCGTGATATGGAATAGTGAGGTTCCTAATATTTTTTTCTAAACTGAATAGTTTGCGCGAGAGACACTTCCAAAGTGGTAAAATGTTGGTCTCCCCCTGTAACTTCTAAAATAAAAGAATGATAAAACTAAAAAAAATATATGATGTACATTACCATGCAAACTTCCATCAAAAATTGAACGAGATCTAGTAAGTAGTTTTTTTTAATACGTCATAAATCGTAAAATGTTACTTGATGCTACGGAACCCTTCATGGGCGAGTCCGACTCGCACTTGGCCGCTTTTTGATATTATTTTTACCACTTTTTTTGCAAAAAAGAAATGATTACCGAACTTACATTATGAATAATTGTAAATAATAGGTAACCTAAAATGTAATAAGTAGATACAGATACGCTATCACATCTTTATCCCTAATGAGGCAGACAGAGCCCAGGGCCGCAAGACCCAAAAGCAACTTTTAGCGTGATGATGGGCGGGAAGATGGAAAATAAATCAAAATAGTGATGGGGATGCCACTGCATCACCTGTTGATATGATTCGCATTTTTGCCCATTCCTTCGATCGGCGTCTACGATCTGCGCGGGAAGAGAAGCAGCTGGTACATTTTTAGGTTTTTTATTTTCTCCTAGACCAGCATTGAAGAACTACTGTATGTAATAAGTACTCGTACTGACATAAAATCTAATTTGTACGTTCTACTAAAAGTTTCTTTTGAAATCCGCAAAAAAGCATCACGTAGTATGGTAGGTCGCTGCAAAAAAGGCCGTTCAGTTAATCCGGGCTCGCCATGGGGCATCGATGCGACTGTGTACACGGAACACCACTTACACTGGATCCAAATGTGTGCAAATGGACGAAGTCACAATGTCATACATGTAGCTGTTGAAAGGTTGTATCTTTCAATTATTTCTGCATTTAAATAGTCAGTTATAAATTTATTTTGGAAAAAAGCCTTGGTTTAAATTTTTGAGCTATATTGTGCAATCATGTATTATTAATATTATAATTAAGTGAAATGTGTTTCTATACTCTCTTATCTGATATAATGGCAACAAATTATGGTTTATTTTAAATGTAATCTAACTCCTCTATTGCTGAAGTATTTGTACATAAGCGATCTCTTTTATCTTCTTTACAGGAGGCTTATGCCCAGCAGTGGGTCCCTGAAAACTGACGATGATGGTGATATCTTGTGACTTTCAATTTTAGGTTTATTATTTTTTTAATATATGTTGGTAATTAAATTAATTAAATTAAAATACCTAATTACTTTCCATTATTATTCTCGTTATTAATTTTTTGACTTAGCTTAGGTTTTTATAAAATATTTATAAAAAGTAAAATATGAAACATGCTACAAAAATATATATACATTATAAAAACCTAACCTAGCTACCCGTTGGCAACGGGGCAAGGCCAAAGCTACCGGCGGTTAGGGCCGCAGAGAGAGAAACCTCCTGACAATACGTGCCGTGTCCAGGAGTACTGCCTTCTGAATCTGACGAGAGAGTCTTCAGATGTTGGTCAAGACTCTTCGCTATAAGCCCGTTTGCCGATACGACTATCGGGACAATGATCGTCGAATCCACATCCCACATAGCAGTCACCTCGTGGGCCAAGTCAAGGTACTTGCTAAGCTTGTCCTTCTCGGCCTTCATGAGGTTCTCGTCATGTGGGATGGTGATGTCGACGAGCACTGCCAGGCGCATCAATCGATCTGTCAGCACGAACTTAGGCTTATTGGCGACAATAGTCCTGTCCGTGATGACAGATCGATCCCAATAGAGCGTGGCACGACCATTTTCAAGAACTGACGCTGGTGAGTACTTATAGTACGGTACCTCTGATTCTACAAGCCCATATCGAAGAGCAAGCTGCTGGTGAATAATTCTGGCTAGAAGGTCTGTGCAAGTACTCGCCGTTAGCCAGATGAGAACATCCGGAGATTATATGTCTGATCGACTCTCCGGGACGTCGACATGCTCGACAGACGTCAACCGTACCGTCTTTCAGGATAAATCTCCGATAGTTGTTTGTCATCATGACTTCGTCTGCAATTGCACAGGCAAAACCTTCGGTTTCCCCAAAGAGATCACCGAAACCATTATTATTATTATTATGTTTTTATTTCACTATGCGTGCTCAGGCGGAACCTGGATTTTTGTGAAAGCACGGGTTTCCAACCAAGTGCTGACACACTTATTTTTACTTTACTGGTTGAACGTCGGCGTCGCGTTATCGGAGTCTACCTTATTATTATTATTTATTTTCAGATTATTTTTCTGCTCGGCTGAGCAAAATAAAATAAGGCACACACGGGCCTACGCCAAGTGGGCATCATGGGGAGAGTTGTTACTGTCAGTTTAAAGAATTTTTTTAACTATTCTGCAAGTATTTAAGATATTTGCTTCCTGCAGCTGGGTATAAATGTATGGTGGCAAGTCAATAGTAGATAGTGCTTGATGCATTTGTTTGGGAATGACACCTGTGGTAGACAGAACTATGGGTATTATGGAAACTTAATTTAGATTCCACATTCTACTTATCTCATCTTTTAGGTCTATATTTGCTTATTTTCTCTGAAATTGTTGATTAGAGGTTATAAGTGTTTGGTATAGCTATGTCTATTATTAGTGCGGTTCGGTTCGATTTATCTACTACTGTGATGTGCGGCCTATTATAGTGTGTGGTTCTATCGGTCAAGATGGCTCTATCAAAGTACATTTTAAATTTATTATTTTCTACAACAGTGTCGGGTATGTATTTGTAATAGGGTAAAACCCGGAAGTCGCCCCGGGGGTATAGTTGCCTTGATTGCAATTACTCTAGTTTCGCTATTGAAACACATGTTATTAAATTTATCTATCGAGAGACACTGCATCTACAACTAAGTTGACCGTGTTGCATGTCTCTGTGCTTATTGCATGGCACGGCTAGGTGCGATCAAAGTTTTTGCGGAATATATGTCCTATTTCTCGACACGGCATTTATTGTAAACGTAATTTACATGGAATAGGCAACTATCTCCTATATGGGATAGTTGTCCCAAAATTTAGAAGTCCGCAAAAATCGTCAATACTCAGGAAATATCAAAGATAATGTTTATTCCTTTTAGTAATTTAAAGATTATAAACCAAAGTACCTACCCGTGTGACAAATAAAGTATCTTGCTTTTTGTACAAAGGCATATAAAGTTATTTCAAAAAGTGGGGCAACTATCCGGGTTTTACATGGCGTGTATGGTTGTGAAGTCAGATTGAATTTATGGGTAGGGTGTTGATGGATGATATTTGCGACCTGATCATACGTTATATATACTTACGCGAAAAGTACCTCCCACGCGATCTTCCCACGTTTTACAAATTATATTAGCTCACCCACTTTGTGGTTAAATAGGAGAAGGGTGTAGGTGTAAATAAAACTGATATAGAGTAGGAGTTGTTTATTAAGTTCAAAGTTAATTATAATATGAGTAGCTATGGCGGATGTTCTAGAGCCAAGATATCAATATTTGTCTATCGAAAATAAACATGGCACTTGCTGTAGCCTATGTATAGTGATTCACAAATTTAGACTCATTTCTCAGGAATATAAAGATGGTTTCGGCATGTAGAAAGGATGGATGAAAATAGATTAAGAAAAAATATTTATAGGGCAAGTGTGAAAGGAAGAGCGGGACAGGGTCGACCTCGGCGAACGTTCTGCGATCAGATTGCAGACGTTCTGAAAAAGGGAGAGGTAAGAAGTACACGTAACCGAAGGGCATGTATGAAGAGGTTGATGAGTGTAGGTGAAGCGAAAGAGGTCTGTCAGGATCGTAGCAAGTGGAGGTCCATAGTCTCTGCCCACCCCTGTGGGAAACAGGCGTGATAGTATGTATGTTGACTCATTTCGTAACGAGTGTGTTAATAATAAGGCTTAAAGGCCTCACGGCGTTAACGTGAGGGTCGTGGGTTCGAGTCCCACTCGTGGCGAATTTTTTATTACATCTTTTTTTATTTATTAATTTAGCAAACACAACAGTTAACAATCACATACAATTACATAACAAATTTTGACACAATATAAATTAGTCTAGATAGCTAATCAAAAACATGAATGCATTACATGTTTATCCACAATGTTATAGGTATTATAAGCACTATCGAATATCATAGACATGAATGAAAGATATATTTAAATGTAGTTATTACTTATATTGGTAACTATCATGACTCCCTCGTAAAAAACCGTGTAAACCGCATTTTAATCAAAGTACAACAAATATCTCAAATACATTTGCACTTTGAAACTTTAACTGATAGAACTCATTGGAGGACACTTTGAAAATAAACACAATAACCTTGCTGTCAATCAATGATATATTCTTTTGGAGATGTTCATGAAACAACTTTAAATGCATATAGGACATGTCTGGTGGTAAGTAACACAGATAGAGATACAGATTATGATTACTTAATTTATTAGGTGATATACATAGCCAAATGTCCTCAAATGAGTTCTCCAAGGATTTTAACCTAAGGACATTAAAATGATTTTTAACTGCGACAAGAATCCCACCACCATCAGTTTTTAGGGTTCCGTACCCGAAGGGTGCAAACGGGACCCTATTACTGAGACTCAGCTGTCTGTCCGTCTGTCACAGGGCTCTATCTCTTAAACCGTAATAGATAGACACTTCAAATTAAACCGATTATTTATAACTGTTGCCGCTATAACAACAAATACCAAAATTAGAAAAAAGTTAAAATTTAAAGGGGGTCGTCATACAAAAAAAATGTGTTTTTCAGCGTTTTTAACTAGATCTTTATAATGACATTAACTAGATATTTGAAATTTTCTCAGATTATGTATTACTATGACCACTATAACAACATATACTAAGAAAAAGTTAAAAATTAAAGGGGGTCGTCATACAAAAAACGTGTTATTATAGCGTTTTAAAACATTGTACGGTGGTACGGAACCCTTCATGTACGAGTCCGACTCGCACTTGCCTGTTTATTTAATTTTTGAAGTGAAAACTTCTTTAGCGGCGTTGTGCACTTTTTTTGTAATTGGTAAAAAAATTTAAACTCGCGTCAGGATACGTGTCCTGATCGAAAATTCGTAAGACGGATGGAGATTAGACAGCCGGCGAACTTCTTTAGCGGCGTTGTGCACTTTTTTTGTAATGGGTAATCTCCCCCTCCCCTGGTCAGTCTGGAAGTCTCTCAATAGACTCCGGGCTGGTGTTGGGAGGTATCGAGAAAACCGAGTTCAGAGAGGGTCGTGCTCCTGCAGTGGGGACTAAAAAAGACCTGATCATGATGATGATGATGAAAAGTATGATTGCGTGAGGTTTCGTCACGCTGATAACCACCTTTGCACCTGCGATGCCATTTAGTCAATGGACCACCTTATGTCATTTCCGAACTACCCTACGCCATGTACCGCCGTGGTCACATTATGGTCAAAGATGATTTGAAGTTGAACCTACAGTGAAATCATTTCGACTTGAAGTTTCTTTGACTTTCGAAGAGGAGAAGTGGTGGTAGTTGAAAATAACCGTGCCTCACAGACGCACAGCCAGTTTCTCCATCAATCAAAATCGCGATCGACTAAAAATCTAAATAAATCAAGGAACTTGTGTGCTAATTTTCGTCATAATCGATAAAAAAATATGTGACCTGTAGATAAGAACATTCAGACGGACAAAGCATTTTTAGCCAAATTTTGAAATTGAGACGCTTCGCTCGCTCGGTAAATTCATAGAGGTTTAACCCTTTAACCGCGGACGTCGGATTAATCCGACAAACATTGTCGTGCCCATTTCGCGAGTGTCGGATTTATCCGACCAAAAACTATGGATATTCACAATTCCTCGCGCTGGGAGCACGACAACTGATATAAAGTCTCGCGGTGAAAGGGTTAAATACAAAAAGAAGATATATACGCGGTATATCATCAAGTCTGAATAGTAGGCTTTTCATTAAAGGATCTTGGTCTGAGGACTTATTTACTAGCTGAATATAATTTGATTATAAAGCTTTCGCAGAAGGGGCTGCGGAAAGTGCGGTCATAAGACCATTAAGTTTTAGGGGTTTGGTGCAAACATCGAGTGATTGATGTAGAGAATACATTTGTTTTAAAAAAAAATAACTTTAATAAGGAATATGCATGTAATACCAATCCGGCTCATATTTTTATTTTAAAGTTTCTATTAATACGTTACCACGCCTTGTTAATTATTTTTCTTATTGACTCTTATTTGGATTAGAAATAAATTATTGAAAATATGCAAATATTGCGCGGAAACTTTTGACAAACAAAAGGGAAATGACGACAAAGTTCACAAAAAGGAAATGACAAGTTCGGGTGCGTTCGGTAGGACTGTTCGTCCATGTAGTTTGACTATCAATGACATTCAAAATGTATGTACTTTTATATAGAGGTTTAACAAACATCACTGGCTGGTAATATCGAAAGTACCCAAAAAAGAAAAACATGCGTTGACAGCTTCTGTCTCTAGCGGATATTGTAGACTTTGATGTCATATTTTAAAATGGCATGTTTTAGTTGTTAAAATCTACTTGCTAAAATATTTATTTTCTACACCATATACATGTTTTCCGGCACTGATTGATTTTTTGCGGCTATTTCTCGACGAGGACTATCGATTAAAAATATAAAAAAAATGCATGCATACTCTCTATTATAAATTATATAAGTACCTAATTTAAATTAAAATACTAAAATTTATTAATTTTGTTTAGTTATAATTATTTTCATTTTATAATGCTAAGAAAAGGTTTTCACAATATAGTACTTTTACCCTTTGAACGACGCAAGAAAAAAATACAAACGTGCCTACTACGCCGCGACCAGTTTATGTGACACGTATGTTGTGATTCAGGACAGTTTCTAACGGACGCCTAAAGGTGTCCACGGCGTTCAAAGGGTTAAATGAATTTTCTGTGTTTTTGCTTTCACCTTTTGTGCCCAATCCACTCTCTCCCAATAACAAAACTTTTTCGACGTCTTACGTTGACTATGCTACTAACGCATGGCGAGATCCATGTCAAACTCAGTAATTTTTTTTCTCATCGATGTATCTCACTATTCCAATTGAGTTTATCCATCATTTGGACTCATCTTGATTTGCAACGCTAGACCAATTAGGCAAATAAAATCCCAAAACGCTAGAGTCTTATAATTTAGACTAATAACCAAGAGTTCTGTCCGCTGGCCGTGTATTGTAGCCAACAATAGCTTCAGCCAACCACCGTCCAGAACTAATCCAACACGGCTTAACTCGCTCACTGATGAGCAATGTTGGCGAATCAATGGTGGCCAATGGACAATGCTCTTAAATGATTAGGCTTATGAATAATTATCACTTTGACGACCTCTGTGGTCTAGTGGTCAACATGCCAGGCTGTCACACCCGAGGTCCTGGGTTCAATCCCCGGTCAGGTCAAGATGGAAAATAATCTTTTTCAAAGTGACCTGGGTCTTGGACGTTTATCTATACAATGTTATAAAATATAGTATCGTGGAGTTAGTATCCCATAACACAAGTCTCGAACTTACTTTGGGGCTAGTTCAATCTGTGTGATTTCTCCCTATTTATAATTATTTACTTTTTATCACTAATTTCAGCAGAAGCAGTGGTATCTTCAGATGTGCTGCTTTGGCTCCGAATTTTGTTAAAAGTATATTTTTACTTTGTAAAAATAGTCTTATAAATAAATATTTTTTTCATAAATATCAGCACTTTGGTAGTGAGACCATATGGTCCATGGGTTTATTACAAAATTATCACGTCTTTATCCCTAACGGGGTAGACAGAGCCCGGGGTTACATTTAGCGTGATAATGGGCGCTAAGATGGGTTGATAGCCGCATCGCCTATTAACATAATTCAAATTTTCACCCATTTCCTCGATCGGCTTTTACGATCTGTGGTTTTGTAACCCCTTTATTACACAAATAACATAGGTACAGACAGACTTATAAATTATAATAATTTGCACAAAGGCGGGCTTATCCTAGGAAGGGATCTTTTCCAGCCAACTAAGTATCTGAAAGGACCAGATAAGTAAAGGTGGAGTAAAAGTGTACAACAAAAAAGAGAAGATGTTACGTGTTCTTTGGATCTATTTATTCGGGCAAGGCTGAAAGGCGTCACCACCCGGACTTTTGTAAGCTGTGTGTTGGGATTCCAACACACGGCTTACAATTAATGATGTGCCGTTCCCGTTCCCCAGATTTCCGGGAACGTTCCCAAGAATGTTCCCAAAAAAATAGAAATGTCAGGGAAAGTTGTAATTTTATTTACCAGACATATTTTTTATCACTGTAAATATATTTTACTAACGTTAATGCATCACTTGATATGGTTGTAATACAAATATATATATATATCCAATATTCCGTAACAATCCCTAGAAATACGGGAACGTTCCCCGGGAACATCACTACTTACAGTACACTGACTTACAAAATATCAATCCCACATAGATGTACTACACCAAAGCTTTATAGAGGACGATCGAAATACTAATCCTGTCAGCCAGCCAGCAACTAGCATACAATAAACTCGGCATAACAAAGCTCATAAATTAGTGTGACGGGGGCTAACTCGAGACTCCAATCGGAATAGTTTAACTGTACACTATCAGTTTCCGAGAACATTCATTTAGGCGGGGCTTACTGTTTTGGGAAGCTGGCGGTGCAAATTATGGACTCAAAGCGTTGTGGATTAAATCTCATATTAGTCTTACGTAAAATATGTAAGATCTTTAAAATTTATTTAACTTAAATTTTTAAAAATCCACACTTAAACGCTGAAACTTAAACCAAAAAAAGCGGTAAATTTTGTATGCTCATTTTATACAATTGTTTCAAATAATTTTGGATTTTTAATTTTCCCAATAACATTTTGCTTACTAGTTATTCCAACAAATTAAAGAAAAGCTAGGTGTAAGGTCTTACTAGGACTTTAAAATGATGGCAGTGAGAAGACAAGAATAGAGTCAAGTCAACTCTTAAATGTCAAGAAGATCTTATGCTGTTAAAATTTATCGTAAAGATTAAATAGACTGTTGTTATATTAGCTTCAACAAGTGATGTGCCGCTGGAAATATTACAAATTTACGGGAATATTCCCATTGTAAATTTACGGGAAATATTTCTCTTAATTTCCATTTTTAGGAATGTCGCCGGGCATGTTTACGGGAATATTCCCAAATTTTCCAGGAACGGCACATCACTAGGCCTTAATAATTTTTATAAATGGATACGTAGTCAAAAAACCCAAAGATATTTAAGGGCAAAATAATATACCAAAATCCGTTTCTCTCATCGCTCAAGCCTTCGCAGTGAGATTAAAATTTGTATGTACATAGTTTCATAACGGGCCGCAGCATCTGTGCCTTGACAAGGGTCTGCTTAGGTCAGCCTTGACGGGTCGCGCAAGCGTCTCACTTCGGTGTATTGTTTAATAGTTTGTTTTTGTTTTTTGTGAGTCTAAATGGCCACCTTAGATTTTTTGAAGTGCCTAACTGCCATTTTAATGATGACAGCTAAAAACCAACGGCTCAACATCTCCTGTCTCTTTACTTTTACTTTGATTTTGAAGTCCAGCTAGCGTGCTCTTTAATATTTATAGTAAATCTTTTTTTTTTTGCTTGCATGGTTCTGAAAACTTGTATTTTGATCCTTCAAATCGATTAGTCGTTTCATCGGGATTAATTTATCTGTTGTCCTTTGTTTATTGTTCCTAGACACTGGCTGTTGTGGTGAAAATTGGGTCATATTTTGGAACCTATCTGCAGCATCTGTGGCTTGACAAGGGTCTCCTTAGGTTAGCCGTTGACGGATCGGACTCGTGTCTCAGTTATGTGTATTTATTACATGTTTCTGTTTTCCAATATATAACCATAAGGTTTCTGTCAAAAGAGAGAAATCATTCATGAGATAGAAGAGATCTACGTTTACCGTAAAACCTTCGTGCGGTAAAGAGTCATTTACCAAAATGTCAAGAGAATGAATTTTGAACGAGGTACAAACCTGATCCTAAGAGCAACCCAACATATCTTCCATGCTGGAGAAAAGCAAAAAATAGGAGGTACCATCTGCTGTTCTTCCCGCTCAGATCGTAAAAGCCGATCGATGGAATGGGCGAAAATGCGAATTATGGTAATATGCGGATGAGGCTAGGAACTCATCACTATTATGATTACTTTTTCCATCTTCTCGCCCATCATGATCACGCTAAATTGGTGATTTTGTGTAATAAAAGCCGCAAAACCCAAATTGCTCTGTCTGCCCCATTAGGGGTAAAGAAAGACATTATAGTACTTTTTTAAATTGTAACTTACCTCAATATTTTCAGCTTGCCACACTGTCCTTACTCGCAGCTGTCGAAACTGTAAAAGAAGAAATATACGTATAGCATAGAAGATTGAAGATATTTTCCTTCCATGCGGGATGCCGAACATGTGGCTAATAAAATGGTTAACTTGATGGTGGATGGCCACAGAGAAAGAGAACGACCTAGAAAGACATGGGGGGAATGTGTTAAGGGGGACATGATGGACAGGGGGTTCATCATCATCAGGTCTTTTTTAGTCTTCACTGCAGGAGCGCGAACCTCTCTGTCCTACTAGAGCCCTATATTAGCTAGAGTAGCCAGAGGATTTGGCCTTAACTCTTCACGCTGGCCAGACAAACAGGGGGGTTTATTTATTTATTTAACTTTATTACAAACGTAATAGGCGGACTTAAAGCCATAGGCTTTATCTTACAGTCAACCCACTGGTGACGCCGAGAAAAAGAAAATTTTAGAAGGAGGTGCAAGTTATGTAGATATTGTCACATTTACCTTATGAGGATAGCAGTAAGAATATAATATATATGTAAATATATACATATGAATAAACTTACAGTCAAAATATACATGGTTATAATATATAATATAATAAACTATACGTAAACTACATATTATATCATAATATCTATATTCTATCTGAAAGTTCACGAAGATAATGAGCAGTAATCTGTGTTAGTACAGATATAATAAATGATAGAAAACGATGGAGAGAGTTGACATACAGAGCCGACCCCAAATAGGGAGAAGGCGAGGAAAATGATGATGATGCTACGAGTAGTATGGGGATAAGAAAAAAACGTGGAATTTACCAATTGCTTCTCTTCCCACGCAGATTGTAAAAGTCACTCGAGGGCAAGAATCTAATAAATACAGATATTCTATCGCCCAGGGCAGCAATACTTACTGGCTACTCGCCTGATGAGCATGAAGTTTGAAAAAGGTATCAAAATAGTGCTGGGTTGATAGCCCCATTGCTAATTGATATGATTCATTCAGATTCTGGCCCCTCTCGTCGATTTCTTCAATCGGCATTTACGATCTATTCGGAAGACAAGTAGCTGTTAAACTCTACTACAGCCGATGAAGGAAGACATTATAACTTTCTTTGGTCAGTTTGCAGTTGTGTCAAATAAAACTGTGAAACAACAGATTTTTCAGAAAAATGCGCTCGATCCGTGGACTACCCACGTTATCCCTCGTGCTATAAATTCCAGCAGTGCATCCTTATAAACACCCGCTTTTATCCATTTGTCAAGTGCGCGCTCGCTGCGTTATGTTTTCTACTGATATGTACCTTATATACGTATTTTACCCTAGGAGCTCTTGACCCAGTGTGACTACGCATTGATAGCGCTTTTGCAAGTTAAGTAACCCAGGGCGTGGTCCGCACTTAGATGGGTGAGCATAAGTGGCTTATAAAATTCTAGAGTTCCTCCGTGCTTCGGAAGTCACGTTAACCCGTTGGTTCCGGCTGACATCATTGCATGGCAGTCGTCAAGCATTCTCAGATGCTTTTCGGCCGCTTGAAGAATCTGACACCAGTGTTAGCCACTTACATACGCGAAAAACAAAAACAACTGTCTGTATAAAACAAATAAAAATTGTTTATTTACATTTAAGGGAATATTTACAGAAATATTGAGAATATTTCTAGCGGCACATCACTAATGGTGATTGGTGACAAATCGTTACCTATATACTCCGCCGCTACCACAGGACCATATCTTTTAGCCTATTCCTTCTTATTGACATGCTAGTAAATTTATTGCACATTATTCATCTTACAGACAGCTGTAAGCAGTAAGGCTCGGTTCACATTAGTCCGATCCCGGATTCGGATCCGTGCCCGTCCTACCGTAATCGCTTTATGACTTTAACGCATGAATGTATACCGTATTACAGCCCCAAATGGTCCATTGAAACTTTAATTGGAGTTCACATTTTAGGTCAGTAGACAGTCAGTGGACCACGTATTGGTAGTTCGCAACTTTTCATAATTTCGTCATTTAGTTTGTCACTAGTTTTATCCAAAATTTTACATTGAAACTACTTACGACTGTTGCGGTCTTATTACTACACTATCACGTCCTTATCCCTAAAGGGGCAGACAGAGCATTTTTAGTCTTGTGCCCAGGCCCACAAAACCTGAAGACCAACTTTTAGCGTGATGGTAGGCGAGGAGATGGAAAAAGGGATCATAACATTATGTAAAGTCGTATACAACGTGGAAGTTACATAGTCGTTATAAATCGAACCACGGTCTACCTATACTAGATCATTATAGTACAAGGAAATTAAAGTAACAGCCGAAAAAATAAATCGGCATTTGTAAAAAAGCCGCCGGACGATTTGTTTGGGAATGTCGAATTTTTTTTTGGATTCTTGACTATTATATTAATTTCATTATATGTAAATGAAGTTTGGGAGCTAGTATAGCCAGTGGTTCGATTTATTATGGGTATGTCCCTTCCACGTTGTATAAGTTTTACTTGTAATGCACTGAAATCCTACTCAGTTTGTAAGTTTTTTAAACTTTTGATTGTAAGATTGGTTTTAACGGGCCTATTATAATATTACGAAACAAGAAAGAAAAAATTCCTTCGCTTGTCTGCGCAACTAGGACCACCGTGCCACTTCGGGTGACCCAACCTATCTCGTTTATCACTAAAGTGCAGTCAGAATAAATTGCGCATGTTAACAAGCCGTATCTTTAATCAATTTAAAATGTTACTTAACCTTTATATGTAATTCACATTGGTCGAACATGAAGAGATAAGTAGTTTAATTACAAAATAGGAGGCAGCCAATTAAATGAAAAAAGATCAGTAAATAAATTGAATGAAATTTTAAAACAATACTTTTCTAGAAACAATTAGGTGTATGGAATAAAATATTTTCAAACAATTGTTAAAAATATAGCCTTTTTGCAATGTCAAGATGGGTCGGATACAGCAAAAAGATTAGGTGGTATTTGACATCAGGTGGGTCGAACTTGGTAGCGCAGGAACGTCTAGCGCCACACATTGAGAGATTCAGCACTTGATCATGTTGTTATGGTGTATGGAAAGGATCACTTAAGATGACCCTCGCTGCATGGCGTAGTGGTAACCACGCCAGTCCGCAACGCTGAAGGTTTTGGGTTCGATCCCCAGCCGAGGCAAGTTGGAAAATGGCCTTTTTCAAATTGTCTTGGGTCTTGGATGTTTATAAAGAGTTTTAGTTCAATCAGTATGATTTGTCTATCTATCTATTTCTTATTTATTTATATATTCCAAATATATTAAATTTTAGAATCCTATTCCAAATTCAAACACCTGTATTCTAACGATTTCCACTTTTAAAATATTTTAAGGAATCAAAAGTTAAAATGAAATAAACGGGCAAGTGCGAGTCGGACTCGTACATGAAGGGTTCCGTACCTCCGTACAATGTTTTAAAACGCTGAAGAAACTTGTTTCTTGTATGACGACCCCTTTTAATTTTTAACTTTATCTTATTTTCGTATTTGTTGTTAGAGTGCTCATAGTAACACATAATTGGTGAAAATTTCAAGTATCTAGTTAATGTCATTATAAATATCTATTTAAAAACACTGAAAAAACACGTTTTTTGTACGACGACCCCCTTTAATTTTTAACTTTTTTATTTTCAATATTTGTTGTTATAGCGGCAACAGTAATACATAATCGGTAAAAATTATCTAGCTATTACGGTTCAAGAGATAAAGAGCCCTGTGACAGACGGACAGACAGCGGAGTCATAGTAATAGGGTCCCGTTTGCACCCTTTGGGTACGGAAACCTAAAAAAGAACAGTAAAATTTTATTAAAATTAATTAAAAATAAAACCGAATTATTTACCTCAGATAATTTTATGAAACAAACATTTACTTCACCTCAATAAGATTGATCTTGATTTATCTTACGAGCTTGTATGCTTCGCCACAAATTCTTGCCATTTTAAATTGATCATGACTTATAATGTTCCCACAAGGTACTCTACTTGTCAACTACCCCAATATAAACCTCACATCAACTTACGAGACATAAAATGCTCTTTATCCGTGTCGTAACGCGCTAAAGTTGAACCAGTGCTCCAAAAAAACCATGAAATTGTCTCAATGGAAATGTCAGGTGAAATTGACCCCGATGTACCTAAAGGCCATTGACCTGACTCACCTGTTTTGTAAGTGCAAGTTGCAAATGCACATTAAGGAGATAGCATACAAGATACTTTTGGCAGCGGTGACTGGCGATTTTAGAGTGTAATATTGTAGTATTGCCTTTTGTTAAAACGTTTTTTGGTGATAATTGTCTACTATTTGGCGACTGTTGTAGAGTTGCATCGAGGGTTTTAGTTAATACAATATTTTCTTCATGTTATAAATTGTTTTATGCTTAAAGACAACTAAATAATGTAGCTTTGGGGCATTGATAGTTAAATAATATTAATTGAAAAAAAACTTAATTAAAAATTAAAACAGAAACATACTTTAGTAGATAGGTTTTTCCGAGTTATTAAGAAGAATAAGATTTAGATAGGTAGTTACTTATTTGCTCTGAGACTGTAGAATAAAACTTATTTCAATGTAAATTTTATTATCTATATGGAGAAAACGCGGTCGCATTGTACAAATCAAATTCGGTCCCTACACATAAAGTTTCTATGATGCAACTTAATGGCAACAGTTTAAAGTAGCACGTATTTGGCCTTTAAGAGGGCTCTGCTTGCCGTTTTTCGTATGAGCAGAAATATTGCTCGTAAATTCGGTCTATAACATAAAGTTTCTAAAAAGCGAATTAATCGCAACAGTTAAAAGTAGCACGTCTGTTAAGGCTTTAAGAGGGCGTGCTTGCCGTTTATCGTATGAGCAATATATTGTACGTACGTGACAGGTTGGCGACCGGAGATTTTATTTTTATACACTTGCATTAAAACGATTTGCGTAAGCGTTTTTGGTCGTTGAAAATTATATGCCATTCATAAGTAATATGAAGAAATGACATTTCGTATAATGTAAATATGGACTGTCTTTTGTAAAATGTGGCGATATTTGCGAACAAAATAAAAGTAATTTAGGGACAAGTAAAATACTTTGGTTTGCTTTACAAAGAACTTACGTCGCTTTATAATTTAAATAAAACAAGCGACTTCTAATTCTGGTTTTCTGCATTAGTTCCACTTTACCAAAACTCACTTTCTAAATGAAAATGCTTAATTTATTGACAAAAACATCAAAATTGCACGGCGGCACTTGAGTTGGAAGACGGTACCTATACCTACTTGTTTTTATAATTTTTAATTTACCAGATTTTTGTGTTGTGAATAGAAATCAGCTGATATTTTCCTTTTTTTAATTGAATTCATTCGTCCAACCTAAAAAGAATAATTCGCGTCTTATCTAAGACTGATATATTTTCGTTGTAATTTCGTCAGTGGCAATTTATATATTTGCTTGTAAATAAAGATGTGGGTTCGTAACTGTATTAAACAGAACGTCTGTACGACAACCGCACATTTCGGCACTAACTATGGTCCCTTATTAGTGGTGCAAGTTCGTATTGTCGGACTTCGGAACTTCCGCCGCAGCTACATTTTAGCGACAGAAACTGTATCGCTGAGCATTCTATCTGGTA
This sequence comes from Acrobasis repandana, assembly GCA_963576875.1. Taxonomy (NCBI): domain Eukaryota; kingdom Metazoa; phylum Arthropoda; class Insecta; order Lepidoptera; family Pyralidae; genus Acrobasis; species Acrobasis repandana. The sequence continues at coordinate 22,058,650 of OY756216.1, forward strand.
ACGGCACTCTGTCTAGATGAACTACGGTAGTGGAACTAAAGTTATCCTACTATCTGAATGATTTATACTAATTAAATAGTGAATCTTGTTTGATTTTAGTAAAAAAATATCTTTATAATTTTTCTTTATTGATCATTCTTCGTTTGACCGCTGAATTATCAATACGGTTTGGTGCCAGATAAAAAACTTACGTCTTAATAAGAATAACCAGAAAGTTTTATGAAATGTATAAACATATTTTGAAATAGCTGAAGTAGGTACCTTTCGTATGTTTTACGTTTTGAACCCCCATTATATAAATTCTTTATAATAAAATTGTGGAACATGCGACGAAATTTTCATGAGAATCGGTTGAGAAATGCGACCTGCCGGACGATGGCATACGAACGAATTTTTGCCCAAGTTGAAACGGAGACGAGGCGATTGATGGATTAGAGTACAATACGAGTACAATACAATACAAAAATCTTTATTGCACCAAATAAGAAACATTAAAAATTACAAAGTTTACGGAACTTATAAATAAATAAGGTACAAGACCTTATCGCCGAAGAAATCTCTTACAGGCAACCATAAAGAGAAAGAGTAGGCGATCAAAAGTAAAAAAAGAACGTAGGTAATTCAAATAACTTAAGTAGGTACAGGTTTGTGGAAAAATAGTCTCAACTGTTTTAGTAGATAGATAAGATTTATTTGTTTTCTGTTACATAACATAATATACATAATTTAATGGTACTCAATTACAAATTTTAATACAAGCTAAGCATGCATTTGTGTGGCACAGTGCACAAATAGCCAACTTATCTACTAAGAATTTGCCCTAAAACATGAACTCGCAACCCGATCACGAACTCATCACGGCAACCCGTTGACCAAGTAGAGGTATGTCCAACTTAAAAATTATATTGCTGAAAAAAAAAAAAATATCCTAAGCGTTGCTTCTCAGTTCACTGTAGGTAACTAAAAATCACATTTCCTTTTCACTACTCACCCTAGCAAAGAATGGCAACGTAATTTAATAACCACACGATTTGAATTCCGATTGAAGATGACTCGATAAACCAAATCGATAAAGTGTTTTAATCAGGCATGCGAATGACATTAAAAATCGATTATCGCACCGTGGGGTGTAAAGCCCTTCTATGTTAATTATATTGTTTAGTGTACGGGGTTTAAAGAGGATTTATTTAGTGTTTAAATTGTTAAGGACCCATCCGAGCGAGCGTAATTTTTTTGTGAGTCGCAGAAAATCAGTTGCGTAATTTCTGCTGTAGTCGGTCGGATTCATAAGAAAGCCCTATATTATATATGCAATAAGGCGACAGAAAATGAGTGAACAGAACACGAAACTAACATGGTCTATTTATTAAAAAAATAATAGAAGGGAAAGTCGACGCAAGAAGAGGGAATGTAAGACTAAGTAGAGCTTTAATAGATTAAGTAAACATTGAATTACTTTATAATTCAATGCAAGTAAAGGAGAAAGTTAATGCCGAGTCGTATACGGAGGTCAAAATGATGGCTCACAAGAGGGATATATGCGGAAACTACTCAACCGATCAGAACGTAGTTCTTAAATAATAGATAGCGAGAGAAATGTTTTTTCTATACATATATACATGAGGATATTTCTTATACTCATGAGGGTATAAGATAAACGGGCAAGTTCGAGTCGGACTAGTACATGAAGGGTTCCGTACCTTCGTACAATGTTTCTAAAAAAACACGTTTTTTGTATGACGACCCCCTTTAATTTTTTAACTTTTTTAAATTTTTAGTATTTCTTGTTATAGCAGCCACAGTAATACCTACAAGTAATCGGTGAAAATTTCAAGTGTCTAGCTATTACGGTTCAAGAGATAGAGCCCTGTGACAGACGGACAGACGGACAGACAGCGGAGTCTCAGTAATAGGGTCCCGTTTGCACCCTTTGGGTACGGAACCCTAAAAATATAAGTATTCTAAAAGGTCTTCCAGTGCGCAAATTAAAGTGCGGTCAATCTATGACACTCTCATTATATTCCTCGAGGATAGAACTCGTGCCTTACAGACGCTATACACACAGATACAGATACACTATCACGTCTTTATCCCTAACGGGGTAGACAGAGCCAAGGGCGGTAAAGCCCAGGCCACTTTTAGCGTAATGGTGGGCATGAAGGTGGAAAAGGGAAATCATAAAAGTGATGGGTTGCTAACCGCATCGCCTATTCATACGATTCAGATTCTCGCCCATTCCCTCGATCGGCTTTTACGATCTGCACGGAAAGAGAAGCAGCTGGTACATTCTATGTTTTTTCTTTTCTCCCAGACCAGTAAATAAGAAGCTATACACACGCTACATATTAAAAGTCAGTAAGCAAGCAAACGGAGTGATATCGCATCCAGACGAAAAGTTATAGCCGGCGGCTCCCAAACACTTTTATTGCATAGAAATTTTATACGGGAACGCCCGACGCATATGCAGCAGGCAAAAGATGCCTTCACACAGATCGTGATGCAGATATTACAATTATATAACTTTTATATAAAAAAAATCGTATTCCCGGATGCATCCTCAGCAGTAACGCTTCAGAGCCCGGGGTCCGCTACCTTACCTAGGTCACAGAATACACATAATGTTTACCTAGGTGATTTGATGACGTTCCTGGTTTTTACACAAAGCAACTGCCTGCTGACCTTTGCAACCCAAAGGGTAGACCAAAACCAATCCTAGGTAAAGTTTAAACAAACGCTAGATGGCGTTTGGGACCCACAGCTTAACGTGCTTTCCAAAGCACAAAATACTATATTTCTTTTCGGATAGTCAGTATCCGAACCAGACTGAAAAACACTTTTCACAAAGTATGCTTCCGAGTGGGATTTGAACCCTTGACCTCAGGATCACAAGGCAAACGCCTTAACCACTGGACCACGGAGGCGGTCAAAAAAATTCATATGTATGTAAAGTATTTGCATGTATTTATATATGTATAATATTAATAGCAATAAGAGTAAAAATTTTTGTTTGTTTGTCTTTGTCTGTTTTTTTTTGTAATTCTTTTTGTTTATGTGGCAAGAAATAGTATTTTGTACTGTATTTTACAGTAGTATATAATATTAAAAATTAAAAAAAAATAAGGTCTTAATTTTTTTTGTCAAGAAACGTGTTTTTTCAGCGTTTTTAACTTGATCTTTATAATGCCAATAACCAAATAACTAAAATGTTCACCGATTATGTATTACTATGGCCGCTATAACAACAAATAATAAAAATAAGATGAAGTTAAAAATAAAGGGGGGGGGGGGGGGTCGTCATACAAGAAACGTGTTTCTTCAGCGTTTTATAATATTGTACGGAGGTACAGATTGTACTCACCTAATGTAAGTTATTTTAAGGTATTTGTATATTTTTATGGTGTAACAATAAAGAGTTTTTCATTCTATTTCTATTCTATGGAACCCTTCAAGTACGAGTCCGACTCGCTATTGCCCGTTTATTTTTATTTAGTGTAATAAATACAAAATTTATTAAAATTTAACGGATCAGCTGAAAAAGTTTCAGTGAACATTATTTCTTAAAGCTTTCAAAATTTTCTTAGCAAATTCAGGTTAAGTTATATCAAGAACGTGCCTGTTTAGTTTGTGATACAGCTAAATACTGAACTATTAGGTCCTTACATATGAAATTGCCGTTCAGTATCAAAAAAGTGAAACAAGTTTTTTTTAATGAAATTATTATTTAATCAATCGAAGTATGCGCCGTTGTTATCGATACACTTCCGCCATTTTATAGGCAGATCATTGACACCTTTGGAAAAAAAATCCTGGGAGCGAGAGTCTATGAACTGTTTGAAGGCGGTTTTGACTGCCTCATCAGGTTTGAAATTTTTTCCTTGTAAAAAGTTATCCAAATTTAGAAAAAAGTGGTAATCGGTTGGGGCAAGATCTGGAGAGTATGGTGGGTGACGCAGAGGTTCCAGTCGCAGCTCCTCTAACTTGGCGATCGTTTGATGTGCAGTGTGTGGTCTAGCGTTATCCTGAAGGAGCAGTGGGCTAGAGCAATTCATCAGTCTCGGTTGTTTAATGGCGAGCTGTTCCATCATTGTTTGCAATTGTTGGCAATACAAGTCTGCAGTAATCGTCTGGCCTGATCTCAAGAAGCTGTAATAGATAACACCAGCACTGGTCCACCAAACACTAACCAGAATCTTCTTTTTGGTCAGTTTTCGCTTAGGGCAAGGTTTTGCCGGTTCTCCAGGGTCAAGCCATTGTGATGATCGCTTCCGATTGTCGTACAGGATCCATTTCTCATCACAAGTCACGATACGGTTCAAAATCCCCTCATTATTGTGGCGATTAAGCAAAGAAACGCAGCAAGCAACGCGTGTTTGTTGGTTTGCTTCAGTCAATTTGTGCGGTACCCACTTTTCGAGTTTATTAATTTTTCCGATTTGGCGCAAGTGGATAAGTATCGTTTTGTCACTAACGCCGAAGGCTGCTGCTAATTCAGAAGTGGTTTGAGATGGATCCGCTTCCACTATCGCCTTCAATTCTTCGTTATTCACTTGAGTATCAGGTCGTCCACGAAGCTCATTGTGTAAATCGAAATTTCCAGAACGGAAACGTTGAAACCAAAAACGCACCGTTCGTTCGTTAGCAGTGCTTGGCCCATACACGTCGTTAATTCTTCGAGTCGTTTCTGCAGCACTGGTGCCACGGTGGAACTCGTATTCGTAAATACCGCGAATTTTCAATTTGTCCATAGTTGTTGTTATAGCAATGTTGAAACTCAAACAAATGATGTTAAAACAAATGAAATATGAATTTTAAAACAATATTTTTTTGGCTTTATTTCCAAATAAATTTGAATTTGGAATTCCTAATGAAACGCAAGATATTTGATTTTAAAGTTGCCAGTATTGAAAATCGGCAATTTCATATGTAAGTACACCTTATATTTACTTACATTCTAATAAAACTAGGCTCAAAATAATTCAAAACTCGATTCGTATCTAGTATTGTATAAGTATCTATAATATAAGGTTGGGGAAAAAGTCTTTTCGCATATAGTATGTATGAACTTTTTTTGAAAAAGTGGCGCAAGATCGGTATATCAGTAGTTACGACGTAGCTGAAGAACTGGGAATTGACCACAAAACAGTTTTGGCGCATTTGAAAAAAAATGGGTACACAAAAAAGCTCGATATTTGGGTACCTCACGAGCTCTCTGAAAGATACTTAATGAATCGTGTACTCATTTGTGATTCTTTATTACGACGTAATGAGACCGAACCATTTTTGAAGAAATTGATAACTGGTGATGAAAAGTGGATCACGTACGACAAGAACGTGCGAAAAAGGTCATGGTCAAAGACGGTCAGGCTTCACAGACTGTGGCGAAACCCGGGTTAACTCGCAACAAGGTGATGCTGTGTGTGTGTAGGGATTGGAAAGGCATTATTCATTATGAGCTGTTACCACCAGGCAGGACCATCGATTCAGAACTCTACTGCGAACAACTGATAAGATTAAAGCAAGAAGTTGAGAGAAAGTGGCCGGAATTAATCAACAGAAGGGGTGTGGTTTTTCATCGCGATAACGCTAGACCTCACACATCTTTAACCACTCAGCAAAAATTTAGAGAGTTTGGCTGGGAGGTGTTAATGCATCCGCCGTATAGTCCTAACCTGGCACCTTCAGATTTTCTCCTGTTTCGGTCTCTTCAGAACTCTTTAGGCAGTGTCAGGTTAACATCACGAGAGGACTGCCAAAACTACTTGACGCAGTTTTTTGATCAGAAGCCCCAAAATTTCTATAGCAATGGGATCATGTCCCTACCTATAAGATGGCAAAAAGTTGTCGAACAAAATGGTACCTACATACTTTAGTTAAATGTAAATTAACTATATGAAAAAATGTTTTGAATTTTAAATAATATGAGTAGATATCTAAGGATTATCTCGCCTTTCTACAAAAAGACTTCGCAAGGTACCGCGTTGCAAGAACAAATAGTTATTTTCTAATAGGATGCAGACATCAAGTTTAATATTTCCGAAATCAGCCTCCAGACATTTGTTAACCCAATCGGGAAATAATTTCCGGGCCGTACTTCGTTCCGGTGGGATTCCGGTTTTCGGAATTCACCGTCTACGTTCCTTCATCGGTAATTATTAGGACTTTCTAACTTGGTTGTATTGTTGTCCTCTCTCATAGAAGACCGTCTAATCTATAATATATAGAACTAGCTGTGCCCGCGACTTCGTTCGCGTGGTTGTCGGAACGTAATGTTATATAGCCTAAAGCCTTCCTCTATAAATGGACTACCCAACAAAAAAAGAATTTTTCAAATCGGACCATTAGTTCCTGAGATTAGCGCGTTTAAACAAACAAATAAACAAACTCTTCCGCTTTATAATATAATATATAGTAATATCGATCTACTAAAAGGAAATGCTTGATCCTCGATCGAAATCTTAATCCTCAATCGGCTTATCATCACGACGTATCACCGATGGTTCTAACGATTACCGTTCAGTATCTTATTTGGCTAAAGACTTTCCATAGCTTTTCAGCGTGGAAATGCAGCAAGCGTTATGGGAACCTTCGGGGCAGGAACGATGCAAAGTGTTCTCTTCATGATTAGGTCTTTTTTAGTCTCCACTGCAGGAGCATGACCCTATCTGTACTGCCAGAGCCATATATTAGCCAGAACAGTCAGAGGATTTGGCCTTCACTATCCACGCTGGCCAGACGGGTTGGAGACGTCTCATTGATGTTTATAAGCTTTGTTTAGCTCGTGTTTCCTAAGTCGCCTTCTAAGACATCTACAGGAAGACTTGGAGTGGTCCTATTGTATTCTGCCGGGGACCGCACGACTTGGTCGCTGGCACGGAGTGGTCTCTTAGTTATCAAATAATATCAGAACCCGACAGCTATAGGTATATGTTTATTGTTAACAGATACTTATAAATTAAACTATTAACAGTTTACACATATTTATTTTTTCTCTGCAGCTTCCTCTTCCGCAGGCGCATCTTCAGCTGGCGCATCGGCATCCGCATCAGGATTCGCATCAGCATCCGCATCAGGATTCGCACCACCCTCGTCCTCACCTTCTGCTTTCGTTGCTCCATCTACATCAGCACCACCAGTCGGTCCCGTATTATCTGCAAAAGAATCATATCAACAACCTCCTTTTTAGGCGTGTGAGTTTCAAAGTGTCCGTGTGGTTTCAGCTGCAAATTAGAACGCTGAGGCTGTCACCAGCCACCAGCTACTGCTGTAGTAAAAGGCGACTAAAAGAGGTAAACAGAGAACAGGCAGCAGGGTCCTCTGAGCAACGACTTTGTACCATCTACTGCGACCACAAATCAGTCTATCTAGCGTGGTAATTATGGGCAAATCCTTCTTTTATTGGTAGAGCCCTGTAGTCTAGTAGTGGACAGTTATAGGCTGATAAAGAAGAATTGGTAAAATAGTCTAGATAAACCAAGAAAGAGCTATATCGTTTAGTTTTGCTGTACTCCACCGAAAAGAGCTTCTTCTTCTCAGTGATGACTTATGGCTGTGAAACGATGTCCCTTATATAGGTCACTTAAGAAGGCTTAAGGATGTTCAATAGGCTATGCTCGATGTAAGTATCCATGCGAGAATGTGGATCATATGTGAGGAAATCAAAGGTAACTGACCTAAATCAGAGCATTAGCAGATTGAAGTGGCAGTAGGTGGGGCACATTCATCGCATACGACCAAGTGATGGCCAATGGGGCAGAAAGGTTCATGAATGGTGACCACGTACTGACAAGTACAATGTGAAAAAACGTGAATGCAGGCCACTTTTGATCTGTCATTTTAAAAATTTAGGAAATCCTTATTCTTTGTGTAGCAGTGGGCGTCATCATGCGGCTGAAATTACAAGTGATGAATTTTGTTATTCGTCTCACCATCAGTGAGGTTTCCTGAATCTGTCGTAGCTAACGTCTCATTCCCGAGTGAAGTCACGGCGACATCAGCTTGTGTCGTCTCAATTTCCACATCTGGCGGTTCAATCAAATTGTGGTAGTCGGCAGGCAACGCTCTCATAGTGAATATACAGGTTGCGACACAATCGTACTCATTCTCGAACATATTGAAGTTTGGATAGCAGCCGCGCCATAACCCCACTTCACATCTCGAGCCTGAATGGTAGTAGTAAATAACTGGGGTAGGAGCCTGCCCACAGTCATCCCATCTGAATTTGGCAAAACATCTTTCAGGTGGAACTGTGAATAAGTATATTATTGAATTAATTGTCCGTTTGGTAAAGTCAAAGTAGAATATTTTTATTAGAAAATATCTCCAAATTTCTAAGTAATTTCTAATGACTACTGCACGCCTCACTGTCGCCCTACTCGCTCGCCGGCCACCACCCGCCAGTCGCCCGTTAGCGGATGATGACATTTAAAATTTTTGGTATACATTGATACACTGTCACGTCTTTATCCCTAACGGGGTAGACAAAGCCTAGGGCGGTAAACCCCAGGCCACTTTTAGCGTAATGGTGGGCATGAAGGTGGAAAAGGGAAATCATGAAAGTGATGGGTTGTAACCGCATCGACTATTTATATGATTCAGATTCTCACCCATTCTCTCGATCGGCTTTTACGATAGGTAGGTTTTTTTCTCCCAGACCAGCAAAGAAGAATGGCCATTTGGTATACATTGGTCGGGTGATATCTATGGTTTTTATAATGAAACAATATGACGGCAGAGTAGTCTTTTTGATTTTGCATGTAGAGTACTTCCCTTGAATATCAAGATTGTGTCCAGATTTCCAGAAGTTAAAGCTTGGCCAAAAATACTTTTGTCCGTCTGTCTGTTCTCGCCTACAGGTCGCTTTTACAATCGATTTTGACGATAAATGCCGCGCAAGTTCCTTAAGGGTTAACTGGAGGGACGAAATCCCATACAAACGTACTTTCGTTTTAATTTCGAAACCATAAAACTCATCGTATTCAAATTTTTTACAAGCATTAAGATGATAAATATCTAGATCTGTAATTAGTTTTGGTTCGAAAATAATAAACAAAAAAAAAGTTATAGCAACTTAAAATTTGCCTTTTTTATCGACGAAATCGAGTAATATTTAGACGCCTATTACACTTATAATTATATTTTCGATCCTTATGGTAACTAATTATACGACTAGAGTGAAGACTCTAAATTCCAAATAATTTAGTTTTATTTGGGTATGTATCGTATTTATCGAAATAAACGAAAACTACGAAAACTACGATTCATGGCCTATAACGGCCCGTTTCGCTGGCGTTCAGTGCACTCTCTTTGTCGTACGCGGGGGTGTAGCTCTCACATGCGGGGGTCGGGACGGAGCTACATTTTTTAGCGCCCTTTCTCTTTCTAGACGAAATAGCAACACGACGAAGCGCGTCGGTAGGCAACTCGCTGTGGAGTTCGCCCGCGCCTCCAGTACCACCTTAACTTATTAAAATTTTGTAGTCGATCGCGATTTTTGATTGGGGTAGAAATAGGGGACTTTGCTGTAGCGTTATACAAGGTGGAAGGAACATACCCGTAATAAATTTAATCACGGGCTATACTTGATCACTAAATCATAATGAATATAAAATAACAGTCAGGAGACCAAAAAAAAATTCGACATTCCCGTACAAATCGCCCGGGCAGCTGCACACTTTTGTATGGAAACGCCGAATTTTTTTTGTTGATTGGCTGGTATTTTTATTTTATGATATTTTAGTGATCCAGTATAGCCTGTGGTTGGATTTATTACGGGTATTATGTTGTATATGGACGAATGACACTGGAATGGCTTTGCCAGGGGAACTGTACTCATAGAACCTCTAGTTGCATATAGATTCGCCCCTTTACTTTTATTGCATAAACATATTTTTGTACTACGAAAAGTAATATTTCTTTGCAAAATATTAAATATAAGTGTGTACGTGTTCTTGTCTAACAACCATAATTTTATAAATGGCTAAAGTTTTGCTCGCTCTCAAGAATTAAAATGACGGACCATTAATAACATGACTGGAGAACATTTTCATCCATCAAAATTTGAATTTGTTAACCTTTTAAATATTTATATTTGAGTTAGTCCCTTTACTTTTAGAACTGATTTTATGATTTTGATGTTTTCTAGAAAATGTTTGTCTTTTTCTAGTTAAATTATGATCTGCGAGTAGATTTATTACCTGCGTGCGGTTAAAATATTTTTATGATTTATAAAAATTCTGGATAGGACAAAATAGGTTAACAAAAACAAAACAAAAAAAATCACCGACATACTCTTATAACCGAGACTCCATTGAATCTGTGCGTGGATGTGCAAAAAAGAGGAGGTTCTTAATTCGTCAGAACTTTATTAATATTCTAAATGCGAAAGTTTGTATGGATGTGTGGATGTAAGGTTGTATGGATGTACGGATTTTGGTTCCGCTTTCATGCCAAAACGACTTAACGGAATGTAATTTGGCATTTTGATAGCTTAATAATACCTGGATTAACACATTGGATACTTTTATCCCAAAAAAATGCGAGCTTCACTTGGGTTTGTCAAAAATTTCATCACGCGGACAATGCGCGGGCGCCAGCTAGTCTTTTATAACGACCAATGAGATTTCGAACTAAGAAGTAATATATTTTTCTTAAATACATGATTTATTAAAAAAAGATAATAACATCATACTTACCAGAGTTGACTATAGTGACAAACATTTTGAAGAAATAGAAACAAATTATAAGAATACTGTTAAGGGCCATTATCGTGGTTCAACCCGTGCCAAACAAAGTGTCGAACAAAGTAATAGTTAATTTAATTAGTTACGATAAGAAACATAATAGATTTTAGAAATATAAATTTAATGGCAATACATGATTACTAACACTCTTTTACTGCTCCACGTGCTATGTTACTAAGTAGATACTTGTAAAAGGTTTACTGTTAAGTATTTATTACTTAGAAAGGCAAACTATAGTAAGATACCTGCAATCTGCAAATATAATGTAGATTGATGCGCTCTTTTTATAATTTGAATTTCGGCACATTCCTGTCAGAAATTTGAGGAAATGTGCTTAAAAAGTTTTACTGTTAGTTATTTATAATACTCGTATAGGTAGGAAAACTGTAGTAAAAACCTGCAAATATATCGTGCATTGATGCGCTATGTATATATTTTTGATTTCTTTACATTTCTGTCAGAAATTTTAGGAAATGTGTTCAGTAATATTATGTTGAAAGTCATGTACTTACCTATCTAAATTTATTTATTAAAATAATATAAAAATTATGTATTTTATGTCTCATAAATCATAATAAATTACTACTATAAAGTACTCTTAATGTATTCTGTGGCCAAAGTAAGTTTTGGGAGGAGACTACCCCCAAGGTAAGTTTTAGAAGGATACTATAACTCAACGATACAATATTAATAGATATATAATTAGATAACCACCCAAGACCCAGGAGAGTTTGTAAAACATTATTTCGTCGAGGTCGTCATTCAACTATAGTGTAGTGTGTATCTGTAGATAATGTAGATTAATCCAAAACATTACACATACATATATATATAAATATATCCAAAACATTCTCACTAGTAGGTACTTAATGTACGGCATTAGTATTCAAATACTCTCTTCAAAACTGAATACGAACCAACATCAAAAGCCACGAAAGTTTCGTGTTTTCTATTTACATTCTGACATGATAAAACACCCATTAATTAAGCCATCCATAGCGGTAAATACTGCTCAGTTTTATAAATTTTTGGTTCAAAAACGAAATCCTAATTAGCAGTTCTTTTTGAGGTAAGATTCGAGCGTGCGTTAAAATTTTTATTTTATAATGTAAATTGCTTTGACCATGGCTGACATAGACTTGTGTAAAATGGTTTTTTGATTAATTAATTTTGCGGTTTTAAAATTTTTTGTAATTATTATATAGCTGTATTTTTATATAGCGATAGCTGTATTGTCAGTTGATGCCACTTACGCAGATTGAAAAATGTAAATGTGGTTGTCAAAAAATTAAACAATTTTTATAAGTTGGTTTCAGCGGCCCAGTAATGATTTTTATTATATAAAATTAACATGGTGCTAAGTTACTTAAAGATCAGCATGATGTTAGTATGAAAAAGGATATTACTATAATCTTTTCTAACATAAATTGTCATCTTAGGATGAAGCTATAGGCAAATGGCCTTGAAGTGGCGCCCTCATTTGAAATAAATTGTTAACTCGTAAATACGAGGGCTGTTTGATAAGTACCCGTTTTCTAAATATATTAATATCACTGGCTGCAAATAAGTATACCACCTTTTTAAACCATTTTTCAGTCAGGAAAATTAAAAAAAAAATGGCATTCTTTGGTTTTTTTTCTCATTTGACAACGATTCAGTGAAGGCGTGAACTTAAAATTGTTAAAATTGAGAAAGAACAGTATCGGTCTGTAATTACGTAGATTCTTATTTTTGGAAGGAAAAACATGATGAAATAAAAGTAAGAATGCAAGCGGTTTACCATGAATGTGCTCCTTCTATGACAACCGTCAGATATTGGTATAACGAGTTTAAGCGGGGGAGAACAACCGTCTTTGATGAGGATCGCCCAGGCCGGCCAGTTGAGGTGACTACAGATGATATGGTTAAGAAAATTGAAAATATCGTTTTAGCCGACCGCCGAATTAAACTTCGAGAAATCGTTGATGCTGTAAATGCATCGAGAGGGTACAACACATATTAGAAGAAAATTTGGGTATTAAGAAAGTATCGGCGAGGTGGGTGCCGCGTTTACTCACGGAGGAGCAAAAACGGAACCGACTGACTACTTCGGAGCAGTGTTTGGCCGTGTTCAAACGTAACCCGAAGGAGTTTCTGCGTCGTTTCGTGACCGTGGACGAAACGTGGGTCCACCACTACACCCCGGAAATGAAAGAGCAGTCGAAGCAGTGGATTTTACCGGGTGAACCTGCTCCAAAGAAAGCAAAAACCGTCCCATCGGCTGGAAAGGTCATGGCGACCGTTTTTTGGGATTCGCAGGGTATTATACATATTGACTATTTAGAAAAGGGAAAAACAATAACAAGGCAGTACTATGCCAATTTATTGGATGAATTTGACGCCGTGTTGAAGGACAAACGACCCCATTTAAAAAAGAAAAAGTACTGTTTCATCACGACAACGCCCCGGCTCATTCGTCCAGAGTTGTGACGGCTAAATTAGCACAGTTACGCTACGAACTATTGTCTCACCCCCCGTATTCTCCAGATTTGGCCCCATGCAATTACTTTTTGTTTCCCAACCTAAAAAAATGGCTCGGTGGCAAGAGATTTGGATCAAATGACGAAGTCATTGCCGCCACAGAGGCCTATTTTAATGACTTTCCAAAATCATACTTTTTGGATGGTTTATTGAAGCTTGAGTATAGGTGGAACAAATGAAATGAGTTAAAAGGTGACTACGTAGAAAAAATAAATGCATATATACAAAAAAAAATGTTTTTTTTTTCCATAAACGGGTACTTATCAAACAGCCTAGGTATGGTGATAATTTCCATATTGCTCTTCATCATGCACTAGATAACCCTTTAAATTATTTTATGAACCACCGTTGAACGTATTTACATTACTCCGTCTAGCTTTAAAACTTGCCTCCGCCAATACGGATCACCAATAATAGTTTCAACGGCAGTTCATAAAATAATTTAAAGGGTGGTTAAAATGGAAATTATCACCATATTTACGAGTTAAAAAATTATTTCACATTTCAAGGCCATTTGCCTATACCTTCACCTTAATTTTGACAGGTTTAGAAGAAAATATAAAATCACATAGAGTAGGTAGGTCAAATATTTATAAACATAACATTTTTTATATACTCTGCGGAATAATTTTTAATTATATTTATAAGTAATATTTTTTTTGTAATTACGAGTATGTTGTATTAAATAATGTTTTATTTTAGTTACTTAGTTTTAGTTTAGTTATTATTTATTATTAGATGAGTAAATATTTATGTTGAAAAACCAGTATTTATTGCAGTGGTAAGTCCACTGCAATAAATACTGGTTTTTCACGCTAATGTATGTTGGAGTATATTGGTTTTGGCATCAAATATCCAAAATTTCAGTTTATTTGACACTTATACCAGTATAGAGACAAGAAACATGCAAATACTCCAGTAAGGACAGTACTACTAAGACTGGTGGCCCTAAGCCTTAAGTCCTGTTAATTTTTTTGTAATAAAGTTAAATAGGATACACCTAGGTGGGCTAGAATAACCACAGAGTGGGTCCCTGCAGGCTGGCGACGAAAAAGAGGCCGCCCTCGAACTCGGTGGGCAGAAAAATAATAATATATAAGGACAAATCACACTGATTAAGCTAGCCCCAAAGTAAAGAACTGGCAAACTATCGCCACTGATAGAAGTTTATGGATGTTTAGAGGGGAGGCTTTTGCCCAACTATGGCACAGCACAGGCTAAAAAAAAAGTTAAATAAATAAAATAAGGACAGTGTCCTCAAAATTGTAAAACAATTTCTTAAATATTTTAAATAATTTTACTATTAACACGCGCTACACATTTGTGTCATAAATCTAAGTAATATTAAATTTCGAGAACACATTATATGTTTTTAATATAACGAACATGTATCTAAGACGTGACTCTCCTTAGATCATATATTTTCTTCGTGTTAAAAGATTGCCAATATAATTGTGTTTTTTGGCGATAAGTTTATTGAAATTATGCTAACCTTCGCATATCATAAACGCTAGTAGATAAACTATCACGTCTTTACCTATAATGGGGTAGACAGAGCATTTTTGCACGTGCATTCTTTTTCTGTTACTTGACAGTTTCCCTTTCCACCAGATTTGAGAGGCTTAAGAGTTATAACTTACTTATTTATGAGTGGATTATAAAAAATCTTTTTGGTTCGGTTTAAGATAACGTTACTTTTTGGTATGATTAATAAAAAAAATACTCATTTACCGATCTGTTACAATATAAGATCTGTGATTACTAAATCTGGAAAAAAAAAATTGACTGGGAAAAAATATAAAATGATACTCGTACAATTACTGAACCGCTAAATATTTTAAACCTGATTAAAATTAACCTTATTATGCCATGTCCAATATCGTACAAAAGTTTATGTTTTTTTGTCCTTTTCTGTTTCTAAACTATTTACTAGATATTAAAGAAATCAAATACTTACGATACTTCAAATATCTCCAAACATATTGTATTGTAAATTGTATTTGGTTCATTTTGACTCCTTAAGGACTTGTCGACGGCAAACCATTCCTCACTTTAGGCAGCTGTCTCACTGATATATTGTTATTACATACTATGTAAGCCGACCGCTATATCTTGAACCATCCTTCGCGATTTACCAAGTTCCGTTCGTCGTTTTCCATCATGATTAGAGAGTGTCGATGGGTCAAGTTATAGTGGTTATTGAGTGTTGAGTATTATATTGATGTTGTAGAATCAGTAGAGGCGGCGTTAGGATAAAGCGCGGTTACCCGTTTGCCCAGACACGCAAATATAAAGGGGCGCTGACATGTAATACATAGGGTGATTTTAAATCTCGTAGCTATATTCAAGAAAAGTACTCTAGCAAAATAAAAAATACATATACTGTCATATGTATCTTGTTTCATAATAAAAATCAAAGATATCAGTCAAATAATGCTACAAATCTCCCGTTTGAATGTCACCGAGGGTATATAGTAAAGTTAGTAACCTACTAACTACGTTGCGTGACGGCCACGCATATATTATAGTTAGTAGGTTAGCCACTTATTATAATTTTGAAAGAAAAAAAAAATCTTAGGTTGTGGTGTTCTATTAATGATTCTGATTTCAATATACCTAGCTAGGGTATGCAAAATCAACCTGTATTAAATTTGAATGCTCGAGCACATATTCCAGACTTGCTTTTATTGGTTTATTGTGGCTCCAGAATTTTTATGGCATGTACGTAAAATACTTAGTGTTGGTTATAAATTATAATCGTCACTGTACACGTAACTTCTTTTAGTGCACGTTGGATCTGGATTATTGCTTCATGTAGCACTAGATGTTGATCTCTGTACTTCAGAAGGTCTTTGTCATCATTTGTTACAGCTCGATCACAGTCTTAATGTCAAATGTCTTCAAATAACTTAAAAAATCCGGTACAATCGTTGTCAACTTCAAACCGTAAATACTTAGTTTTTAATAAAGTTTGGGCGATATACACGTATCCAGAGAACCAAATAAATAAAAATAAAAACTATCTTTAGAATAATAAATAAAATAAATAAATAGATAGAGACAAATCACACAGATTGAGCTAGCCCAAAAGTAAGTTTTTTAAACTTGTGTTATGGGATACTAACTCAACGATACTATATTTTATGATAAATACCCAAGGCCCAGGATAATTGAAAGAGGCCATTTTCCAACTTGCCCTGGCTGGGTATCGAACCCAGGAACTCAGGAGTGGCGGACTAGCGTGTTAACCATTATGCCACGCAAGTCATCAAATGGGAGATGCCAAGGAAATCTTGCCCAAGGGCACCTGTAGTGCTAAAACTGCCATTGTAGAACAGACATATATGTACATCTTATGGTTCTACTCGCGTTTGGGGAATAGCTGAGATGCGTCCAGAAGATATATATTTGTAGGGTTTCAATAGATGATGTATGTTTGTGAAAGATTTACTATCAAGGAGACGTACCTTGCGTGCAATTTGTAAACTAAATTGAGTTGTGATACGAGTATGTGCATTGTGTATATGCTATCAGATTTTATGCATTGATATATGAATATGATACAATAGTAGTATTAGATACCTTTCGTCGTATCTCCCATTATTTTCGCATTCCTATCTATATGGGGTCATACTATAGGTTGTGTGGTGGTACTACGTAGAGTAAATAATAACAGATAGACCCTTTGGGAAGATGTGATTTTATTCCACTAAACTAGTAGCTCGCCGCGAACTTAGACCTCGCGGTTTTTTATTATTATTTCAAAAACTACTGAACGGATTTTGATGCCCAACGAACTTGAAAATTCTATTGATATTTCCTACATGCCTACCAAATTTCATCAAAATCGGACTATCGGTTTGGCAGTTATCGCGGAACAAACATACACACATACAAACAATGTGTTTTCGCCCCAACTTGAATTATAACAATATATACTACTTAATGTAAAAATTTAGTTGGCCGTGAAATAGCACTATACGTACAATAGATGATATTTGATAACCATTTAATTTTCCTTACACATATCACCTTCGACGTCATCATCAACTCCGGAGGTTCTGGGTTTGATACCCAGCCAGTGCTATTTGAAAAATGGCCTTTTTCAATTTGTCCCGGGTGATTATCTATATATGTATATATATTTATTATAAAATATAGTATCGTTGAGTTAGTATCCCATCATCCATATCACACAAGTTTAAAACTTACTTTGGGGCTAACTCAATCCAATCAGTGTGATTTGTCAAAAACTAAAAATAAACGGGCAAGTGCGAGTCGGACTCGTACACGAAGGGTTCCATACCACCGTACAATGTTTTAAAACGCTGAAGAAACACGTTTCTTGTATGACGACCCCCTTTAATTATTAAATTTATCTTATTTTTAGTATTTGATGTTATAGTGGTCATAGTAATACATAATATGTGAAAATTTCAGGTGTCTAGCTATTACGGTTCAAGAGATAGAGCCCTGTGACAGATTGAGTTAAAAACGCTGAAAAAACACGTTTTTTGTATGACGACCCCTTTAATTTTTTTAATTTTTAGTATTTGTTGTTATAGCGGCCACAGTAATACATAATCGGTGAAAATTTCAGGTGTCTAGCTATTACGGTTCAAGGGATAGAGCCCTGTGACAGATGGACAGACGGACAGACGGACAGACGGACAGACGGACAGACGGACAGACGGACAGACGGACAGACGGACAGACGGACAGACGGACAGACGGACAGACGGACAGACGGACAGACGGACAGACGGACAGACGGACAGACGGACAGACGGACAGACGGACAGACGGACACTATCCTTGTTTGTAGCCCTGTATTCTCCTGTGTATCTACAAAATATGTATAATGTGAAGTATATGATACTCATCCTTGTATAAAAGATATAACAATAATATTACATGGTCTCTAGATAAACATCTATTAATTTAACATCGTAGACCTACAATTTTCTATGTTTCACATATTTGACTGAGAACAATGTAGGTTAAATAAAGAAACTTTGTGTCGCGTCGCATTATACAGCTACATACAACAAACTTTAATACAGCAAAATCCGCACCAAGCGTGCACTTAACCGAAATAGTTAACCAAGATAACGTTCAACTAACCACGGCGAACAAAATAAAAACGGTTCATGTGTGACACAAAGTTATAGTCTCAAATCAACATTTTCTTAGACTTTAGGTGTGTGGACTCTATCTCAACTTTCATATTGATTATGATCTCCGTGGCGTATTGGTTTTCACGCTAGTCCGCCACTCGGAAGTTCTGGGTTCGATCCCCAGCCTGGGCAAGTTTGAAAATAGCCTTCTTCTAATTGTCCTGGGTCTTGGGTGTTTATCTATATATGTATTTATTATAAAATAAAGTATTGTTAAGTTAGATCCCATAACACAAGTTTAAAAACTGACTTTGTGTCTAGCTCAATCTATGGGATATTACCCTACCTCTATATATTTATTATATTAACTCCAAAACCCGATGGTTTACTAGTATTTTGGTTATATGTTTTAACTCTCTGTATTTTGTATCGTTGCATCTCTGCAATGCGATTGAGATAGCACAGACTTTGGGCGCAGACTTAACTCTAACTTTATATTAATTATATACATACATACACTATCAGGTCTTTATCCCTAATGGGGCAAACAGAGCGTTTTGGGTCTTGCAACTCTAAACACACAGAGCCCAGGGCCACAAGGCCACTTTTAGCTTAATGGTGGGCGAGAAACTTAATATTAGTTCTGCAAACTAATTGCGTACGTAAACATTAGTACGCAAATTAATTAACCGGCCAAGTGCGAGTTAAACTCGCGTGGAGAGGGTTCCGTACAATTGATTGATTTCTTATAGGTTTTCCTGTAATCTACAAGCAATGAAATATATTTTGTATTTTTTTCAAAATGTAAGGCTTAGTTGTTTCGGAGATCAGGGGGGGGGGGGGGGTGGAATGGTTGTCTTTCTTGAATAAAATCAAAACTATGTAGGTATTTTACAACAAAAATATATTTGAGATCCTTATAACAAGCCCTTTCATTTGATATGTAACATAGTAAGTTTTGCAAAACTTTTTTCTTATTTCCTAATTTCTTCCCCGAAAATAACCATTATTTTAAAATAATATTTATTTACTTTGCTGTATTTGGGTCATAGGATTACACCATCCTACCAAATTTCACCTGATTCGGTTTAGTAGATTCGGAGCAAATTGGCTGTGACAGACGGATGGACAGACAGACGCACGAGTGATCCTATAAGGGTTCCGTTTTTTAATTTTTTGTACGGAACCCTAAAAACCAGCAAAATCACGTGGTGATGGCAGAGTAGTATACTATTTATCACCACTTTTCTTTCTGGTGCCACGTACGGGGGCCTAGTGTTATCCCGCTCGTTATTATAACCTAGAACGAGATAGCGATAGTTGATAGCGATCGATAAACGCTGTCACCGTGCCATGCTACAGCGGCAGGAGAGGTATTTTGTTCAGCAACGGACGGATACATAAGTACATATTATCACTCCTGTTTCCCATGAGGGAAGGTGGAAATTCATAGTCTCTACTATCTCCATTTCTGGATCTCCACTTGCTACGATCCTTTCAAAGCTCTTTCACTTCGTCAACACTCATTATTCTTTTCATGCATGCTCGGATAAATGCTGAAAAGAAGAAAACCTTCTTACTCCGGCATCATCAAATTTCTACTTAGGGTCGGCTTTCCTAATCCTTGTTCTCCAATGAAATCTCGTTTGGGTCGTCACTGGTTCCGTGTTGGCTTTCATTAGGACCTTCTTCACGAAAGACATCCATGTTTATCGAGGCCTGCTGGGTCATTATTTTTACTTATTTATTTAACAGCTTTTTAGACAGAAAACAGTAAAACATGGTAAATACTCCACCCACAAGAACGAAGATACTTAATTTACTGATGATAGACATAACACAAATGGACTGACAATCACAATTGAATCTGTTTGATGTCTGTAACAGAATCACACATGGTCTGTAGCCAACAGTCCGCTAGAACTGAACCAATAATGTCCCACATGAGCAGACAAAGGCAGAGCAAATATATGTAGGAGAGCGGATGTTGGCGTTCCCGATGATTTACCTAAGACAACAGGCTCCACAGCGTTTGTCCATTGTTTAACGGTATTTGACAGTGGCGGATTATCCTAAAGGTAAAGTAGGTACGTGCCTAGGGGCACGAAGTAACAAAGGGGCGCCGCGTGGAAAAATCCCCACTCCCTCCTTCTCCATCCCCGGATCGCTTACTGTCGCCAAATGTGTTAATACGCCACTGGTATTTGATCAGAATTTTGCTGGGTTCGGCTCGTAAAACCGAACAAATTCTGAGTGTCGTTTGTATGTTTGTTCGAAGATAATAATTAGACTATCTTTGATTGTACCCTCATATAATGTGGGAAGGAAATGGATGACTTGGTTTATGCGAAATAGGGCTCACCGGTCAATAAATATTATGCGGGATCCCGCAATCCAGCGGGATCCCACTTTGCTGGATTGCAATCCCTACCTGAGCCTTAAATCCACCTGTTACAATTTTTGTAATAAATTGAAATAAATAAATCGTAACGTATAACAGTGAACATGCACATAGAGAACCGGACATAGAATGTTTACCTCGTCGCTGATGAGGTACTTGTTCCTGCAGACGTAATTTGTTCCAATTAATATACCACAGATAACTCGGATTCTTAACCCTATATTTTTTCGATAGGTGTTTTAAAATAAAAAAGTATTTACCTACGCCCTAAAGTATGAGATTATAAGTTAACTACCTTAAATTTTTGCGCCACATCTCGGGAACATCTTGATAGATTTCACTAATATGCAAACTTAAAAATAATATTGTTCTGTACGTGAGTTCGAGTACTTATTCTTTGCTACTGTGCCACGGAGGCCGTCAAATTAATAAAATTTGGTATCTATTCGTATACTACATTTTATTGAGTTACGATCAAAACCACTCAAGTTATCGTCCAGTGCAGAACGAATAGCACAATTCTATTTAACGTTGGGTGGGGCAGAAGGGTCAAACAGCGGTCACGTACCGGCAAACGCAGCGTACAGCACCCCCCTAATAGGTGGTCGTACGACCTTAGTAAGGTTCCAGTAAAACGCTGGATAGGCCGCCTCTACTTAATGGTCATTTTGAAAAACCTTGGGGGAGGCCTATGTCCTGCAGTGGACTCCTGTGGCTAACATGATGATGATGGCCTTAGTCAATACCACTAATTCTGTTTTTGTCCATTTGAAGTATTCACTCACGTGATTATCATAGCTTATTTTCTATGTACATTTCGTAGTTTCTGCTAACATAAGCGTAATGTTGCACGACACTACGTCACGGCAGTCGCAATAAAAATGAATTATGCTCGTCGTTACCGCTCCACGTATCCGCATACAGTCGTATGCGGATTTTTAAAGCGCTTGCAGAAAATATGACACAATTTGTATAACTTGTTGTCTTTTCGTCGTGTTGATGACTGAATATATTTTTAAGTCAGATTACTCCCGACCAGAAGGATGTCATAGCAACAGCTTTATCTGTACACTGCATCAAGTCGATCAATCAAAGAATCGAATATTTATTAAGTAATTAATTTGCAGGCTCTTTTGCATGTAATAATTTTCGTGTATCTACAGGAATAAGTAATACTGAGTCAAGAATAATACTCGTAGTATGTAAGTAGACGAGTTGATGCATGGATCAGCCATTGAGCCCATTGAGCATGAAGCAGGACATGTGGGATAGCTGGGAATAAAACAAACTGTAACTTACGACTCAAACAGACGTCCGACAGTGTGCCAGCATCAGCGACCTACCAGTCACCCACACACTGTCTATAAGAGCCCTAGCAACAAAATCTCCAAAACACACTAAACGTTACACTAATCGGCTGAACGCGCAGTAATGAATCATACGCGGCAGGATTTTATTAAGAGAGGGTAGATCGCAGATACGAGGTATTAACATAACGAAGTGACCAGTCATGTGTGGCTTATCTAGGGTTGGGTGTGGTACCAGCAGGCAGTAATTTATTTGGGATTTTAACTTATAATTAAAATATAAGTTTGTCTACAGAAAAAAACGTACCTATTGGTTTTAGGCAATGTCATTTTTCTCTTTTTGTTTTTTCGTATACCCACTAGTACTGCTTCTTCTATTTATATGTAGTGGTCTAATATGTTGCTATTAGTTATAATGCTAATGTCTTTTCATTTTGTATAAGCGATGGCGTAGTCACTATTGTGACTTTTTTCCGTCTCTGAGCCGACTAAGCGAACCTTAGTAACTGGCTAAGAATAGTCTTTGAGTCTTGAGCTTGGTCTTTTCTACCCCATAAGTGAATGTAGATTTGTAGGTATCTATGTTTCAACATGACGAATTTAACAAAGTGACCAGTCATGCGAAGAATTAAAAACTTTTTTGAAAGTCCAGAGAATAATTTAATTCAAAAAAGATAACTATGTTTGCATGATAAATATAAAAAAAAATTCATATTTTACTAGCACAAAATAAGATTATTAATGTTAATCCGCATCAAAGCAAATGTTTAATTTTAGTAATGGATCTCGCAAAAGCCAAGATTGGTAGCACCAAAACGTAAGCTAAAACTCTGTTACTAGAGTGATAACATTTTAATCTTATTAAAAACTTTTAACTAAATTCAATTTGCGTCTGCGAAAATTATTGCACAAATTAAGAAATCATTTCCCTAAACGAAACTACGTTAAGCTATTGAAAGTCATGATAAGTATAGATAAATTCCTAACTAATTTCCATTATTGGTTTGATTACTACTTGTACTTTTTAGGGTTTCGTACCCAATGGGTGCCAACAGCACCCTATTACTGAGAGTCTTGAACAATAATAGCTAGATACTTAAAATTTTCATCGATTATGTAGGTATTACTGTGACCGCTATAGCAAAAAATACTGAAAATAAGATATAGTTAAAAATTAAAGGGGGTCGTCATTTAAGAAACTTGTTTTGTTTAAAAAGGGATATTATTAATTGCACATCTAATAAATAATCACCCATCAATTTAATCTCATCATTTATATACTTTTTTACATCAAATAAATCAACAATCTTATCATAAGTACTGATTGCACAGCAAATAAATACTGACTGCACATCAAATTTATTAGGTTAGGGCAAACCTATAGGTTAGGTTATGTTAGAACTGCGACCAACACACGCACGAGCCGAGCGAGCGAAGCGAGCGTGCCGCGGCAGCGGCCGGCGAGTGCTAGAAA
Organism: Acrobasis repandana; assembly: GCA_963576875.1. Classification (NCBI taxonomy): domain Eukaryota; kingdom Metazoa; phylum Arthropoda; class Insecta; order Lepidoptera; family Pyralidae; genus Acrobasis; species Acrobasis repandana. Next base: position 22,082,208 of record OY756216.1, read on the forward strand.
AGTTCTATCCATTTTACTATGCCACAAATATAAATTGCAGTTTGTTTAGTAATATTTTCAGTTGAGTATTTTGCTGTGCAATCAGTAATTTTGATTTGCGTTTAAATACTACCCGTTTAAAAACATTGTACGGAGGCACGGAAACCTTCACGTATGAGTCCGACTTGCACTTGACCAGTTTATTGTGTATTCGATGAAATACTCGTATTGATAAAGTCAACCAATTTTAGTTTGGCTGTATTAAATCATAGGTCTGGTTTTGATGCATTCATCAGGTCCACTCATAGACACAATAAAAACTGTTTTTCCAATATAGTGTCACTCTCAATTGAAACAAATTGTTAATCACAAATATACACTAAAAATATACAATAAAAATATATAATAAAAATATACCGGGGAAGTACCACACTCTCACAGAAAATCGACGTCTGAGTAGTAGCTTCACCGCTTCTATGCTTCGTTCGGTGAGTGAGAGAGCCGGAGCCCTCCCCCCCCCCATCCCCCCCAAAAAAATATATGATGATAATTAACATTTTGCTATTTTAATAAAATTGTGAAGCCACTTAAATTGTTTTATGAGTAATCATTGAAATGAACATTGGTAGTCAGATTAGCTTTAAAACACGCTTAAAACGCGGAAAAAAAATGTTGAAAAGAAAAAAACAGTAAAAGATACAGAGACCCTTAACTAATACTCAAGTCAAAAACTCTATTACATATAATTTCCCCGTTTTAAGTAGTTGGATGGATTTTATTTAGTTAACGCTTTTCTCTAAAATACCTTATGTAGCATTTTCATCTAGCAGAAGTTTAAGATTAATTTCAATTCTTTACCTAATTTGCCTTTGAATTTATTATTAAGATCTTAATTAAAGATCTGTTTTGTAACTAATTAATTAGTTACAAAACAGAGTTGGCTCAGTAACCATTCCGTGGGGATTTTGAGTAAAACGTTTAAATATTAATTATGATGTTTCTACTATTAGTTAGATTAATAACATTTTAGTTCTTAATCAATTCTAGACGAAGAACTAAATTTCAATTTGAATTCTTCTAGGCGTTTTAATGTATGTCTCTTTTGAGGTTATATCTCTTGGAGTTACCTGAAAGATAAGTTGTAAGGTTTCATTCAGATTCCATACAAAATGCCTTCATTAAATGTCTTAGGATTATGCATAAATACGCTGATGCATGTGGTTTGCCTAGTGATGTGCCACTGAAAATATTGCAAATTTACGAGAATATTCGCAATATTTCCGGGAATGTTTATAGGAATATCCCCAAAGTTTCCAGGAACGGCACATCACTAGGTTTGCATAAAACTTAATTAGATTGTTATTATTGTGTTATTGTTTTGAACAAACTTTAAAAAAAAGGAAGAGGTTATCAATTCGTCGGAATCTTTTATTTTTTATGTATGTTTCCCGATTACTCAAGGATGCCTGGACCGATTTAAAACAATTTTTTTTTTGAAAATTCTTTTTTTTTCGTTCAAAAGGTCCCATACAAATTTTATTAAAATTGGTTTTGTGTTTGTGGTTTTTTAAACGAAAATAACAAGAAAAAATATGTCGTCAAAGTAAACAATTATTTAAATATTTAAGTAGCTTTTCTGGTATTAAAGTCAGATTTTTGTTTTGAAAAAATATAGATAAAATTGACAAAATAATTTATTTCTACTTTCTTTCGTATAGCCCCTTGAATTAAAAATAATAAGTACCAAATGAGATAGTACCAAACATTACCACACCTTATCTCCCCATCTAACCGGCGGCATGGTCCGACACGCTGCGCGTGCGGCGAGAAGGTGAAATTATTTTCTGGTAGAATAATAGGAGCTGCTAATCTGCATTTTGTAGACTATTTTGCGTCTACTAATTCACGTTGTCTTACTAATATACTTATGGCTATAGAGGTAAAACAATTGCTAATTGAATAGGCTATATTAAATAAAATAAAATAAAAACCATTGCATATGATGGGATTCTAAACAACCGTTCTCAGGAGAGGTGACCGCTTAGTTGCAATTCTCTTCCATTTGTCTCAACTTATCCAATAAAGGTACGTAGTATTTATAATCTGGAGTGAAGTTTGGCGTTTTATATACGAGTATGCTACATATTACCACCTCATTAATTGCCAAACTTTGACGGTGACTTCTGTCAACTAACTTTGGGACAAACTCAAATATGTGTTTTGGTATTTTGTCTTCATCTATTTATTATGTTCTGTTTATTATTACCAACGGAAGATACGAGTAGAACACAATGAAAGAGACTCCACCGACAAGAGCGTCGCTCTTAAATTTTGATGTTGATGATTATCACCAACAATATGATAACAGGTAAATAACGTATGGCAAGCGCAATGAAACTAGACACTGAATATTACCAGCACAAACTTTTGACTAACGACTTCAGTCACCGTGTTCAAGCGACCGCAGCATAGAAGCACGTTCACACAACATCACAATAGATCTTTCAGAAGGTAAACTTCGAAACCAATCCAGTCACGCATATCTGTGATACTCGTACATTGACGGTTTAGTTTGCTCAAGTCAAAATATTATCAAAACGGTCTACCGGGCTAAAAAGTTGCATTTTACGCCCACTATGCGTACGAAAAAGACCACTTCATGGCCAGGGAAGGCAAGAACAAGAAATATTGTGTAATAGTCATAAGCAGTGACTAAGAAAACCTAAGATGGAATATTTCAAATTCTTGCGTTCTGGGATATTGTATACTGACTGAATGGCAGGAAATTGTATTGGAACGTGAATTGTGGAAGCAAAAAAGGGAGATTTTTTCCATCAATGGGATAATTTAACTTTATTCATGAAATACTGAAAATGGCCGATGTGATTTTATATATCACTAGTGGTAACTTAGGAATTTATTATGAATTACCTTATCTTCAAAAAACATAAGTATTTTTTCTAGAATGCTAGAAACTAGAAAACGAGATTTTTTACAGTTTACCTTTTGGTAATTTTCTATGAACTATAACATTCCACTTTACACGGCTAAGTTCCGAGACACGCGTGAAGATGAGAGATTACTGCATCGGTGTCGTATTTCATTTAGGCGGATTTATCACCGCGCGCCGTATCTACTGCAATATGTCTCGAAATGTGATAAATTATTTGTTTACGATTTTTATGTGCTTTTATTTTGATGTCATAGATTCTTATGCAACAATAGGAAGATATACTTATATTATTTTAACTTTTCCTTCTCTAAATCTAGATTTTGCTTTACATTTCTCTGTCTCACTTTCTTTCATCTCAGCGTATTCCCAGTTGCATACTCAGCTGTAATGTTGCTAAGTTCCGGGGTCCACTTTTCGGTCTTTCTTCTCCACTTCGCACGATCTTGAGAATCCTTGGTTGCAAGACCATTAGCACGCATATAAACCCTGGCGATGACAAACCAGTATTTCTTGGGTCTACCACGCCTGCCGGCCCCCGACGGAGGCAGCATGGCTATACATTTGTTTCCCATCTAACTTGCCGCTTTCCGCAAAACATGATCGTATCAGACCAAGCAACTCTCTTGCAGTTTGTCTGCATGTAATGGACATGAAGGCTGCCGCGGATGTGGGTGTTACTCACGCGGTCTCTCCGTGATACTCCGCATTACTAGCGCAACATTTGCCATTTGCATCTCTGTGATACACAGTTCCTACTTGTGCCACTCAAACAAAAGCCACGCTTGAGGACCTGTCCCTGACGAAGTACAGATCCCAAGTATTTGAACTGGTCGCCTGTGCATTCATACTTTACATTTCTCTCCATCTATAGAAAATTCTTTTACATTCTAGTACGTGTAAAATCTGTAGTATAAATAAAATCACAGAGTACTATATACTAGCGTAAATAAAATAAACATTAATATTTGTCGATATAGATCTGACAATTTGAAAAAGGTCAGTTTCCAACTTACCTAAGTGAGTACTATTACACCATTGCTTATAAGTATTTTTGCTCAATACGAGGTTCTGCTTTTAAATCTCATTTAAAGTTTCCACCTGTTATCAAAATTTTACAGTTCTTTTTAGTACACTTGTTCTTATTACTGTAGTAAGTGCTCCAAGTAGGCGCTTTTAGACGAATTCACGTGTGTTTAGTTGTTCAAACTCATGTTGGCCACTGACACACGAAAAGTAAACAAAAACATTGCTCCTAGCAGCAGTAGTTCACATAGAGTGTAGGAAGCATTCCGAGTCGTCGCTTTGAGTCGAGTTCGCGTGTGTTTAGTTGTTCAAACTCAACTCCGCGTTTGTGTGCTCTATTGCGAATTGTTGGAATATACTGCTGTTGGTACAGATCTTGAGTTTTTTTACTACGATCTACATAATACGAGTATTTATATTTTTATTCCTCACCAAGGAGTTAAATCGCACAGCCTTACGATGTACGAAACCATGGCACTATCAATAAGTTTTTTTTTGTAAAATATTATTTTCAAAATAAGAAAAAAAGGGGGGATTCCCAATTCAAATGTATATATGTATTTTGTACGTATGTTCCTCAATAACTACTCCGTTTTTTTTAAAGATTTAAAAATTCTTTGTTTATTTGAAAGGGTAATATTATGCTAGTTGGTCCCATGAAGCTGTTGTGATTCTAATTTCCACATTCTTTCCTACCATCACACTAAATGTGGCCTTTGGGTTTTGCGGCCTTGGGCTCTGTCTACTTAAAGCCACAAAACTCAAAATGCTCTGTCTACTAAAAGCCACAAAACTCAAAATGCTCTGTCTGCTGCTTTAGGGTATTAAGACGTAACATTGTATGTATGTATGCATCTTCTTCTATTTGTATTTAAGAGCCACGTTCTTTTCGGTGGTGTGCTTTCCATATCTCTCTTTCCTTCGCTTAGTTCTTAACCTCCTTATATGTCTTCACATTTAATTTTTATTTTATTTGATCAAAAAATCTTCTTCTGGATTTTCGCACTCTTCTTTTTCCTTTAATTATAGTTTAAAAAAACGCATCGTGTCTTTGTAGATGAACGAACATTTTCCTTCTTCTGTTTTATGTGATTCGTAATATTTTCCTTTTCTTTCCCACGTTCTCTAATGCCTTTTCGTTTCTTACTTTTTCTGTCCAATATCATGGAATTGATATCCAAATCTAAATTAAAGCCTAATTTCTATTCATCCTATTGATTCTAAATGATATCTAAACCAAAACTAAATTAAGCCTAATTTCTATTCATCCTATTGATTCTAAATGATATCTAAACCAAAACTAAATTATAGCCTAATTTCTATTCATCCTATTTAATTCTAAAACACAACCCAGCAAGGCCGCTATTCTAAACTATGGTTACGCGGAGTTGCTCTCGCCGACAAATAAATTGTTGAACAAGTCGGGGCTGCAGTTGAGCGGCTGGAGTTCGATCCTACTCGGAGTTAGATCTCAATAATAGTTGGCTAAGACTGTGGCTGAGAGCATAGCCTATGATAACTCAGTCTTGTGAAGTCATAATTTAGCTATATTGCCTCAATATAACATTTAAATATCGAAACTTATACCGAATTTTGAGATAATTTAATAATTTACTCATATCAATAATTCAGTTACATATTATCGGCTAGGATCCTGTGTTTGGAGACCTTGCCTCATTTCTTACCAATTGCATTTGTGTTTGATATACAAATATAATGGTTATAATATACTAGTGGTTCTGTGAGAACAGTAGACCTCGCGAGCTCTTACAACCATGAAATAACTGACGCTTTTCCCTTTATCATGGCTTAGCAAACACAGTTTAGTGAAAGACGTCCATATATAACGCTACAAAAAACTTTCCCCTCCCCCCCTCCAATACCCCCTTTTGTAAATATTTTTTCAACACCTTACAATGAAATACTACGAATTCCTTTCAAATTAGATTGAAATCCGTCAATAAGTAACGCTACAGTACAGCAAAGTTCTTCCTTTTCCCAATCAAAAATCGCGATCGACAATACTTGTGTGCCAATTTTCGTCAAAATCGGTTGAAAATGCGACCTGTAGGCGAGAACAGACAGACGGACATAAGCATTTTTGGCCAATCTTAAAACTGAGACGCTTCGCGCGCTCGGTCAATTAGGAACATAGGCCTCATCCATAAGGATTTCCAAAATGATCAATTATTTTGGAATATCACTTAGATCGGTCTAAAGCGGCATGCAACCAGCGTTTTCCAGCGACCTTAGTCAGCTCGTCTGACCACCTTGTAGGTGGGTGTCCTGCGCTTTGCTTGCCAATACGTGGTCGCCGTTAGCGAACATTTTTGCTCCATCGGCCAACTTTTCGTTGCGTTATGTGGCCCACTGCCACTTCAAGTCAGTAACTTTTGTTTTACGAATTTCCTTATTCTTGGTTTGATCACTGAGAGAAATACCGAACTTGTGGTGCGAAATACCAATAGTTGTTTAACTATATAGAGGTATTTGGAAGTTACCTGAGCTACAATTTCTCGGATATACATATTGTCAAAATTATATTATAGCATTCCTGTTATGAACTCTTTAGATTTGTATATAGTTATTTTCCCTTTTTTACAAATATATTTCGTTTTTATATTGACTTTGTCGGTTTTGGTTGTACATATCGTTGGAGAAAGCAGACAAGGCTCATACAAAGTGGTTTTTTTTCATTTATCATCATAATCTCGCCTCATTTAGTAGTTTTCCATTAATACACAGTCCATCCGCCACAATCCCTCTTCTTAAAAGAGATTAAAGAGGCAATCTGATATTATTACTCAGTTGTACAGTGACGTAACGAAGCGATTATTAAGAATGTAAACCTGAATTACGAGACCGGCCTGTGTTGACTCTGATTCCAATTTAATTTTGTACACTTTGTCTGCGGAATATAAAACAGAGACTTGATATAAATGCCCTGGATGAGTCATTATATTGAATGCAAATGTATCAATGATCCGATAGTTTCCAACAAGTTAAATCAGATTGTTTTTTCTTAACGTCTAAATAATTTCTATGGATATAAAATATCGGACTCTGACATTATAGTTTCATGGAGTATCTAAGAATATCAGTTATTCTACATTAATAAATCTAAAATCAAGTTCAAAACGGATGTGAACAATGACAAGTGACATTATTTTGTGACTTTTATTATTATTTTCATTTTCTTATCAATAGTATAAAATAACTTATTTTTAACCTAATCCACGAAGTCTTCATTTTGCGTTATTCTCATCAGTTTTTAATAAAAAAAAACGAGAGCTGTCCAAGAAGTTACAGTTTTTCACAGGTTTTTAGAAAACCTATCCTAGGCTGTAAAGAGTCAGATTTGGATGTTCACAGCTTAAATGTCACTTCTATTAAAATTAACCGTTTTATTATTTAGATTTGTTGAGGAACTCTGTAAATTAGATTTGATAATTTATTATTTCTTATGATTGGTACATCTTAATCTTCTTCTATTTAATTATTATTTGAATTATTGATACAAGCGTCATTAAAATCATGCATAGAATGTCATTTCGAAAAGCTTCTACCATATAAATGCAGTCTTTTTATTTCTCTAAAAATACAGGGTGACTTTTTAGTCATCAGCCTTTTTGGAGCAAGTTCAATCCATGATACTTACTGAATTACTTTCTATAAAAACTGTAAGTAGAAACGTTATGTATAATTCTGCGCTGATCAAAAGTCGTGATGTGCTGTCCCTAATAAATGATAAAGGTAATATTCCTCAAAATGAAAATTAAGGCCGTACTTAAATTTTCCGGGGTCCAGTGCTGCCCCCATTTAAAATAAATCATTTCAAAGTGGCCGTTTTTGGCAAATGTGCGTAGTAAAGTTTAACGTTCTCACTTTAAACTGTAAACAGTAGTTCCTAAAATACTTTGAAGGGTTATCTAGGACTTGGTAGTAGCAAAATTTTAAATGATTGAAAGTTGAAGAAATGTCTCCGTTTTCTTCGAAATGATTTATTTTAAATGGGGTCAGCACTGGACCTCGGAAAATTCAGGTACGGCCTTAAGGGAAATATTTACGGAAATATTTGAAATATTTACGGAAATATTGGGAAAGTTCCCGTCTTGCAATTAGAAAATTCCCGTAAATTTAGAATATTCCCAGCGGCACATCACTAATCACGACACGACCCCTAGCCATTAGAAATATGACTAAGTAAGATTCCTGTACGAATGAAAACAATTTGAATAAATTTTCCATTTAATTCGTCCCTACTTGCTCCCACGTCTGTTATCCGAATAATCAAAGAATCGCGACTTATCTCTACGAATATAACGTTAACTTTACAACGTTGAAATTATAACGTTATTTAATATTCGTAACGCGAGGGATATATTAATTATTTTCTTTAACAGCTTAATTAAAATGGAACCAATGTCCCGTTCTGTAGATCGCTGATAGGTATCTGGGTATTCATTTGTTTTATGTTATTTATGGGTCCCTTATGCTCTTTTACCTTACGCCTAGTGGCGCTTTCATTTGTTATTTATATTATTTTATCATTTTAGGTTGTAAATATATGTTTGAAAGTCAGTTCCGTTTTGTTTTTGTTTTTACGAAATTTCGAATTCCATGCGAGTTAAGCCACCATAAATATTTACATAGCCCTGGATTGAAATCCTTAGGGCAAGCGGAAATTAGGCCGTCCCAAGCAGACCTGGTGGCGCACTGTGGCAGCGGAGATTTAGACAATCGGGCTAACCTGGACCGAAGTAAAAGTAGTAAAACGCGTAGCCGAAGACCCATTGCGATGGTGAATTTTGAAGCCCACTGTCCCACCTGGGGGCCTAGATCTTAAGTAAAATCAAGTACTTACATAAGTCAAATTATACAGATTAAGTACTACCAGCCCGAAGTAAGTTTTAAACTTGAATTATACTAACTCAACGATATTTATGGGGTTTGAACTTGGTTGGGGATCGAAGCGTGTTTTACGCTTACGTCAGAGATCGTCAACATCAACAAATAAATAAAAATATGTGATAAAAACTTTTTCGCCACGAGTGGGATTTGAACCTACGCCTCTCAAGTCTGTACTCTGAATGCACTACCAACTATACTGCCGTAACTTCGATTTGCCCTGAATTTTCTATCATTCAGAAATAATGATTAACAAAAAATCTAGAAACCCTTGCAAAACCCGAATAGAAACATATTCAAATACCCTCTGTTTCAAAGTCAGGTAAGAAGAAATGTAATCTCAAGACAGGGCTTTAAAACGGTCCAATCTTGCTAAACAAACAAACACACCCTTACAAGCGCTCAGCTCGGAACAATATTTGTTCACGACGTATTACGCTACATACTATTAAACATTTTAGAGATACTCACACTAATATACTCGTTCATATTAAAAGTTTGATTATTTTGATTTTCAGAAAAGCATAGAATGTACCATAGATTCCGCGACGAAGTTTCAAATGTGTAATCCGTTTTGAAACGTAGTGGTGTATTTTATAAAGCGATACGCCAGGACGTGAATGACGCTACTAAATAGAAAAGTCACCTAAACAGAAACCAATGTCATTAGTCAATGTCGTTTAAATCTTGTCGTATTATGCAGAAAACAGGCTACATTTTTACTTTTGGCGTTAAGCGAAGTTTCATTCTAGCAACAGTAAATGTCGACAAGAGGGAAATAGACAAAAGATTGGTTTTAACCAGATTATCTCAATAAGAAGTTACCTTTTTTGCTCTTTGATCTAGCAGCTACTTTGCTTCTCACGCAGATCGTAAAAGCCGATTGTGGAAATGGGCGAAAATCTATCAAATCACATCTTTAGGCTATGCGTTTCACTAGTTCCTGTGTGATTATTTTTGTTATCGAGTTGAAATTGGCTAAAATTTTTGTTTAGACTAAAACTACATTTTAGATTAGCTGAAGCGAGCTTTGGGTGGACGCTATCCCTGGAACTGGACACAGTCTATCTCGTAAGGGATAAAGTCGTGATAAATGTGTTCTTATGCAAATCATGTTTGTAGGCGATGCGGCTAGCAACCCATTACTATTTTGATTTCTTTTTCCATCGCGCCCACCATCACGCTAAAAGTGGAATTTAAGTCTTGCGGCCTCTCTGTCTGCTTAGAGCCGCAAGACCCAAAATGCACTGTCTGTCCCATTAGGGATAAAGACGACGATAGTATGTGCGTATGCAGCGGCGGCCTTAAGAGGTTGCGAGCGGGGCAGGCGCCCAGGACCTCGCGCAACAACCCGAGCAGAGTTTTAATTTAATTCTTACTACCTATTAGTAAAACATAACAAAAAAGTAATAAGTTTGTTATAGAATTTCATCAATTAATAAACAAACTTTTTAAAAAGGCCATTTTCAAACTTTCCCTGGCCGGGGATCGAACACAGAACTTCCGAGTAGCTGACTAGCGAGGTTACCAATGAAGATCGTGAAATGCTTCGCACATAGGACAGACAAGTGCCTCGCCATGATCTGCCGCCCGGAGCCTCGCAATGGTGGCCGCCGCTGTACGTATGTAAATGTGTATGTATTTGACGTGGATACGGCCCATTCTACACTTGTATTGTATCTTACAAAGTAAAATTCAAAGAAGGAAATAAAATCCTCAAGCATAGAAATCTCCGCCTCAGGCATTAAGAAAGTCTCCTTCAATACAAATACAGACGTCTAACTCTGCAATCATCGACCATACTAAAGAAAATCGTATACAATTTAGGGCCATTTCGGAGAGGCTATCTTTGAGACAATGGCAAAATTGTGCTTAGGAATAGATATGAACAAAAGGTATAAAAGCTTTCAAAAAATAATTCTTAGTGTCTAAACTGTTGTGCCGATGAGGAGCAGACGTTCCACGGCTAATTAATTTTTTTGTGAAAACCCACGACGTAAGTTCGGTATAGGTAGGTGTTGCTACTAGTAATTCAAATAACATTTTGGCGTTATTTTGCTGAAGTTTGGTTGCGCAACAACAACTTCTAGTTAGGAAATAGTTTTTTGATTTAATTTTTTTATACAAGCTTTATTGTGAGGCCTAAGTACTTTGTAGTAAATGTAATAAGCCCAAACTCGATGGGGTTGCGTCGTTTTATTAAAGGGTTCCTATAGCCACCTTTCGGCTCCATCATCAGATTAACTTCTTGTTATAATAATATTGCATTGTCATTTGAATTAAGTTACCATACAAAATTTCATCTCATAAAACCTATCCCAGGATTGGTTCTGGTCTACCCTTTGGGTTGCGGAGGTCAGACGGCAGTCGCTTTGTGTAGATACCAGTAACCTCGTCAAATCATCTAAGTTAGGTAGCGGACCCCGGGCTCTGAAGCGTTACCGCTGAGGATGCAACCGGGAATACGCTCGGATGATGATGACAAAGTTTCATCTCAATCGATAACCGGGAAGTAGCTCAAATTCAACTATCAAGATTTTACCCAAACAAATAAATAGTTTGGAAAATCCAAAAGTGCACGCCTCATAATCTATTTTTTTTTATATAGTGGTATATTACTTTTTTATAAATTATAATTAAACGACAGTACTTAGAACGCTAATATTAACTAGGAATCAGCACAGTGTAATACTTTATATATTAAAAACAAAAGTATTCCGGTAAGATGAATTTTTCGACCAATTTCTCTGCCACATACATGGTCACATAAACACAGACTCACGGACGTCCAAGAATGATTAGTTTTAATGTTATTATTTATTATATTAAACAAATTAATTGTTTATAAAATGTACCATATGTGCTAGACAGATTATTTAACTTCATATTAGTGCACTCATATTATCCTGTAAGTGTTATATTAAAAAAAAAACGTCATTTAAGTTTCGAAAGACTGGGTTTTTTGACATGTCGAGAGTAGAGCACTACCTCAACGCTCCGCTTATGAGGCGTGCAATACCTCAACGCTCCGCTTATGAGGCGTGCAATACCTCAACGCTCCGCTTATATGGCGTGCAATAGAGCAAATAAACGTTGTACTCTTAATACAGCATTTTTTGTTCTTTTTTGCCAAACAAATGAGGAATACATCACAAAACCATGTAAGTATTATATTAACACACATATACCTAAGTTATACACAAAAACGGTTTAAAAGTACGTGAATAGTTACTTGACGCCTCTACCAACATTTTAAAGATAACTAGTTTAGTGAAATCTTTGCCTGCGGCATTACAAAAGTAACCTACAATTTTGCAATACAAATATGGGACTTCAAAGTAAAGTCTGAAGCGGAGATAAAGATCAGACTATAAGGAAGAACAATATTTTAAAAGGATATAATCATTGACATAGAATATATAGACCAGCAATCTCAAACATTTGCCCCTGTTCTATTTTTGAATAGCGATGTATATGGCGATGTGAATTTAATCATACGAATTTTATTTTCAAACCATGAAATCTAGTTAGTTACTTACCGATGGAAAGCTATTTCTTCACACTTTGCCGTGTTTCTTGAATTATTCTTACTATATCAAGACGATTTTATTTATGTTTACCATGTTTTTGTATGGTTGGTTTTCGCTTATAAACTATCGAAAGTACTGGCCCTAACAAGCGACTAAGTGAAGTTTATGGAGATAGCTACACTTGAACGAGACAAAACATTGTTATGTGGTGTCTCCTCTAGTCACTAGTCTAGACAAATGAGTGATCCTATAAGGGTTCCGTTTTACCTTAAGAGGCACGGAACCCCCCACGGAAAAATCAAATCTAAAAAAATCACTTTTTCTGAATGTTTCCTATAAAAACGTCTAATATTCTATCTTACTTACCCAGTTCCTTTTTTTGAACTTGGCTGGATACGCTGCCGCGTGCCTAGATAGGAATCCGCAACCGATATCCAACATTTGACTTTTTATGCGAATCGATATAAAACTTCATCGTACAAAATAGTCATACCTCAAAAATAACGCAACTAAAATCACAAAGGAGGAAACGCAAGCAAAGCGTCCAGTGCAAAAATACTCCATAATTTACAATACGTCCAGATCTCTTTTCAGCACCGCGGGCGGCAGTGGTAATTTTTACCCGGTTATTATTTTACCGGAACAATGGCGCATCTACAGCGGTAATGGGCAGGTTTGTTGCACTTGCTAAATGGTTATCTTGGGCTCCGGGGCTACTTGGGGATGGTGTAAGTGACGGGAGATAGCGGTTAAAATTATTTTAATTTTCATTGGTTTCTTCTTTTCGTGTCTGTTTTCAAGACGTGGAATTAGTGTGTGTTAGATCTTTAGATACAAATGGTATTTTCCCATAAAAAAGCGATTACAAATACCAGCTGGCGAGATCTTAAGTTGCTCGTGAAAAAATGATGCATGCTTTTTTGGTGAGCAAAAATGAAATTGGTTTAATGAAAAACAACATGTAATGTAATCTACATATACCTATTTTCAAAAAGAGAAATTATATTATTTTATAGCTCAGTGAATATTATCTATTCATAAAAACTGAGGCTAAGTAGTCTTTACAAGGTTTCCTCGTTTTGTTTTCGATGGTCGAAGGTCAAAGGAAACGGCCAATATAGCCGTATATGATAGTTGTCCTCACACGCAAATTAATGTACTCATAACTCACTTATACTGTATTTATGTCTTTATACTGCATCCGGTACTAGTATTATTTTAATTTTTAGTATGACGAGAAATGAGAATTTATTGAAATAATGTAAGTATTTATTTGTGAGTCAGAATATAATACACAAGTTGGTTTTCTTAGTTATTGAAAGTACTTTTACAATGGGACTTTTAATATATTTAATGGTCGGGATTTTCTTCTTCTAATAAACAATACTTCAAAAAATACTCCCGCTTCAGCGTATGCCTTGTACTAGCGTATAATTGTTGCGCACCTATGCCCCGGCTACTTTCCGCTCCTATTGTCGGCCGGGTCGGGAACCCGCACTAGGGGTGTCTACTGTCTAACCATAAATTATCCAAACCACAGTAATTGAATTGTTCAAAGTTTTCTTGGAACTAGAGAAAACTATGAGACGGTTAGAACGAGTTATGAAAAGAATTTTATCCAGTTGTATGTACATAGTTATTTTATCGTGGAGGTTGTTTTACATACATCTAGGAATTTGAGCTGAAAAACATCAAAAAAATAATAAAATTTATTTCTATTAGGTAATTAAACAAATATCGCCAAATAATTTCTTCCTTCTACGATAGTTTTTTAAATTACCGTTTTCTTTTTTAGGCACTTCCCTAGATATTTTTTTAAATTACCTTATTTTGTTACCCATATTATGTTTTTTTGTTAATCTTTGATGTCTGTGACATAGCAGACAACTGCAAGAGAGTCGTCTACGCTAGAACGGTCATAATTCATATCTTGTGGGAACTGCCAATTTACGTGGAAATATAGCCCTAAAATGCTGGTCTGGTCTGGAAGAAAAGAAAAAACAAAGAATGTACCAGCTGCTTCTCTCCCAAGCAGATCGTAAAAGCCGATCGAGGGAATGGGTAAGAATCTGAATCGGTTAGCAACCCATCACTATTATGATTTCCTTTTTCCACTTTCATGCCCACCATCACGCTAAAAGTGGCCTGGGCCTTGCCGCCCTAGGCTCTGTCTGCCCCGTTAGGGATAAAGACGTGATAGTGTATCTGTATCAGTATAGCCATGAAAATCGGCGTTTGCTCCCTGAGCACTGTATACCTGAGTTATTGCCTTTTTGTGTCACTGCGGTACCTACACCAAATGTCTACGTATCTTGTTATTATTATTTTGTGTTCATTTATGTATATATGTGTGTGCCTCAGTTACACATATAAAGTAATTAACTATCTATATATCTATACATCCATGTCGTCTCCGCCGGGGCCCGACAGACGTGACAGACCCAACAAATGCTGGCTTGACGTCGTCAAGGATGATATGCGTGCCAATGGTCTTACAACCAAGGATGCTCAAGCCCGTGCGAAGTGGAGAAGGAAAAGACGGACAGCAGAACCTAGGCTTTACAGCATATGAGAATTCAACTGGGAACACGTTAAATAATTTTGTGTTTGATGGTGTCAAAACACCAATTGTTCAAAAACAATCCTACCAACTTTGAGCTGGGTGCGACTTATGGTAACCTCACTCCCATTTTTTGGTCTAATTTGACCGGACTATTAGGGCACCGTATTAGATATGATATATGATGAGTTTTTC
Organism: Acrobasis repandana; assembly: GCA_963576875.1. Taxonomy (NCBI): domain Eukaryota; kingdom Metazoa; phylum Arthropoda; class Insecta; order Lepidoptera; family Pyralidae; genus Acrobasis; species Acrobasis repandana. Next base: position 22,097,356 of record OY756216.1, read on the forward strand.
AAAGTAATATTGGAGAAAACAATAGAAAGAAGAAAAGGCAAAGGAATACCTAGAGACAGTTTTATAAAACAACTGTAAGATTAAGTCCATGTTTCAACCTACAAAGATAAAAAGGAGTTGGCTTTGGACAGAGAGAGATGGAAGGCATTGGTTGCTCCACAGACAAGAGCTTAACTCTTTAATAGGAAGAAGAAGCCCTTGAGAAAGCGCGATATTCTAATACTTACATTTAATAAATTCAAGTTAAATACAAACCTATTCTATCTCTGTGCTTAAAGCTCGTATTTTAATCGTGCTGAGCTGAACATTAGGATGCAATCGGAGGCGAAAATGAACGGTGAACGCGACCGCCAGATGAAAAGGAAGTGATAGCGTGGTCTGCCCACTTAGACCATTTGACTACCAGGCAGGTGAGGAAATCTAATGCATTATTATATACTAGTAGTTCTGTGAAAACAGAAGACCTAGCGAGCTCTTATAACCATGCAATAACAGACGCTTTACCCTGGCTTAGCAAAGCCATTTTAGCGAAATCCGTCCAATTATAACGCTACAGAAAATTTCCCCCCTTTTCATTCCTTCACTCCCTTTTGGATTTTTATGCAACATCTCGCGTAGATTGAAGTCCTTGGTGTGCCTCTCAAATTTGATTTAAATCCGTCACATGACAATACAGAAAATTCCTTCTCCTATTTCTACCCCCCCCCCCCCCACCCCCAATAAAAAAAATAAGGAACTTGTGTGCCAATTTTCGTTAAAATCGGTCGAAAAATGCGACCTGTTAGTAAGTTCCCAGGTACTTTTTCCAGGTACTCACCTCGGTTGTGTTTCGCAATTAATGTTAGGTCAAATCCTGAAAGTTGTATGTTTTTATATACCTACTAAGCTTACAACATAGCCTGTAAAGTCAACTTAAAGTTTATTACTTACTTCAAAATGTAAAGATATTCTACAGCTTATAATTCAAAAACACACATGAATAAACAAAATCTAGCCCAGGCTTCAAGCTTACAATATCATGAGAGCCACTCAAACAAATTGTATGGGATTTCTTGCAGTCCATAAAAAGCACCGCCTGCTGTATGTATGTTGATTATAGACTGTTTGTATTTTCACTGTTAGTACTGTGGGCTTTCTTAAAGCTTAATGCAGAATAATAGTTAAATATATATTTATATATTATATATCTTTCGAAAAACTAAGCAAATATAATTGAATACTCCAGTTTATAAAAACGCTTACACTCAAAAGCATTTTTAATATTCAAAAGATTTGAATTTAAACATACTTTTAATGCAAAAGCAACAAACTAATACCATTACGGACCAAACACTGCTGAGACGGAAAATTAGAAGCAACCTTAATTTTGTATTGCGAGCTTTTTTAACAATCTTTGGTCTTTGGCGATGTTTTATTATAATAGACTTACTGATGTGTCCTCATGAGATGACTTACCTGTAAAATAAATCAATTTTTATTTTAATAAAAGATATTATATTTTAAAAAATAATTTATTTTATATAACAATACGTCTTTCTTTCTTACAGCAAGATGACAGTTAATTATAGAAAACTTTATCAAAATGGAAAGTCCTTCTGCGTTTGTTTTTCTGAACTCAAAGTCAAAGTCACTTATTTATCTTTGGATGTTTGTATCAATTGATAATGTAATTTTTTTCTATAGATTTCATAAAAGTTGTTGACGCCACATCATTTACTTACAGCTAAGTTTAGTTTCGCTTTCTGAAATTAAATCAAGTTTATTTACCAGACAAATAAAAAAACCCCGACTATCAAACGTTCACTCCTAATAAATTTTGAACGGCTGGACCGATTTTTATCAAATATAGCTAAGAATCATCTCGATAGACAAGGCTTTCAATTAAAATAACCGCATTGAAAGACCACACAACATCCCTCTTTTTTTGTCGGGGATTAATAATCTATGCCACCATACTCATATGGTTACTTGACATATTCTCATAGTCAATTCAATAAAAAGTTTAATTTATCTTACTCTTTTTAAATATAAACGTATACATTCCACTCAAAAACATTGCTTCCTCTTTGACATTCAAATAAACTGCCCTAATTAAATAAACTTCCAGTCATTCCCAACAGCCCTTAAAAATATTTCACTTGAGCGATTAAATAATATTTTCGCTCAAACAAGCGCAAACGTATGAGTTTAACCGTACTTTCCGAAGTACTTAACACTCGACTCACGTCCCGGTTGTGTGTAAAAAGTGAAATACAGTACTGCAAGTGTTGTGAAGTAGGTCAAGGAGTACAGCATTTATTGCTGGGAATTATGTTGATTTTGTTTTTTAGAATTCCGCATTTGTGTGCGAGAGAAAAACCTAAGCTAAATAAATCTAAAGTAAACTTTGCAATTAAATAACAGCTCATGATTAAGGTACTGCTAGTAACTGGACATAGCACGAACCTTTTTTAGAACCTTTATTTTTTGTTCAAAGTGCAGAAGGTTCAGTTGAAAAAAAACTATACCTATTTTAAAACAACAGATCATACAATTCAAAACAAAATTTCTACAATAGGTAACTAATCATAACTTTATCCCCAACGACCATATGACTGACCATATGGATAAAGTTTTTATCGAAGCAGTTAATCAGAACAGAAAATCGTTTTGTTTTGGTGAAAAATATATTTTGTTCGTTTCAGCTTCGGCAAAAAATCCGTGTCTGAATTCCAGTTTTCCGGTTGTTCTCTCTCCACCGATTCACGTGAAATTTTTAAGCAGGTTCGATAATTATGTCGACTTTTTTTGTCGAGCCAGTTATTCAAAATGGCGGAAATATGGGGCTTGAAAACGTAATAAATATATTTCCGCCATTTCGAAAAATATTCAAAAATTCAGTTTTTAGGGTTCCGTACCCAAAGGGTGTAAACGGGGCCCTATTATTGAGACTCCGCTGTCTGTCAGTCTGTCACAGGGCTCTATCTCTTGAACCGTAATAGCTAGACACTTGAAATTTTCACCGATTATGTATTACTGTGGCCGCTATAAATACTGAAAATAAAAAAAGTTAAAAATTAAAGGGGGTCGCCATACAAAAAAGTGTTTTTTTAGCGTTTTAAAACATTGTAAGGTGGTACGGAACCCTTCATGTACGAGTCCGACTCGCACTTGCCCGTTTATTTTTTGGTACCCTGATTAAGACGCAATTTTTTTGTCCGAGCAACTTCTTCATCCGATAAAACTCAAGGACTCACTATGTGAGGAGCCACTAGTGCATTTTCGACGATTTTCACAAAAAAAACACTTAAAATGCTAAACGCGTTACATCACTTATAATTGCAATTTCTGCGTTGAAAAACTCGGGCAGAACTCGAGTAGAGTATTTGAAACGCAACGCATGGAATATTTACGCAAACATCAAACAGAAACTAATAATTTACCGCATCAAACGTAAACGTAAACGTATGCCGACCTACTTTATAACTTTATGCGATGTGTATTGACCTTTATTTATTGGATTACGGCATTGATATTCGGTACGGGATCATATCTTTACCCCTAACATGATAGCTTAGAATCACCTTTTCATGAACTATTAAATTTGACCTACATAACTAAGATTTGAATTTTTCAGCTTCTCATACAAATGAGAGGACGAATATTTTTTTATCGATTTTCGATAATTGTTTTTATGGAAAGTAGTTCAGTATCATGGACTGAATTTGCTCCAAGAACGTTGGCGGTGTTTAAAAAGTACCCTATATATGACGTCTAACAAAATATACAGAAACTATTATAAGGGTGAATTCAGTCGATGATACTGAACAACTTTCCCCAAGGAACATAATAGCGAAATACAGGGTGACTTTTTAAACACCAGCCAAATTTTTGGAGCAAGTTCAGTCAATGATACTAAACTAAAGTTTTCGTTCTTCCATACAAAATCCGTTTGGCTGAGCGCTGATTTTTATCGGAAGGCGAATTTTAGTTTTTCGTTAATTCTTTTTATAGAAAGTAGTTCAGTATCATGGACTGAACTTGCTCCAAAAATTTGGCTGGTGGTAAAAAGTCAGCCTATATGAAAAATAATTTTTGGTCTCCCATACAAGTTGACCGATCAGCTGATCTGAGTTTGTATGGAAAGTCAAAAATTATTTCTCATATTTTGATTTATGTTCCTTGGGGAAAGTTGTTCAGCATCATGGGCTGAATCCAGATTCAAAATAGTTTCAGTACCTATATTTCGTTAGACCCTGTATATTTTGGCTGTATCTTTTTTGCAGAAGTCGCTCACGGGAATGAGTTAAAAGTCTCTTAGATAGATCGATCCATAGTGGTCCTGAGATAATAAACTAAAAAAATATATTGGACAGTTCTTGAATCAGCTAAAAAGAAAACACTGCAGAATTTCGAGAAAATCTCAGGATCGTTACCACCGTTAAATGTATTAATAACTTGACAGGCTAATACGTACTGAGTATTAGTACGATTTCCGCTGAGTAGGCTACTTAAGATTTAATCTTGCTATCCCTGAACTTACGGTGCCGCACCAGCACGCCTTTTATTCATGCTCCTTGTAAAATTGTTAATTGACGTGACAACGTCTTTTAAATTGGTTAGCCGGGTGACACTTCAAGAAACTGCGTTACGCTCCGCTCACGTTATGCGCTCACAATGAGAGCGAGTGAGAGGCACGCGTGCCTTTCACTTTTTATGTCTGTCTCTCTCGCTCTTTGAGCGAGCGAGACAGACATAAAAAGTGAGAGAGAAGAGCGAGAGAGAACTTGACTTCCACTCGGGCATGGTTAGCCCGGCTAACCATGCCCGAGTGGAAGTCAAGTTTGGAGTGAAGTGGAGTGAAGTCGTTGTCACGTAAAACTTTCGCCCGTATACCGACTTTACAGGCAACCATTTTTTTTTTGTTTACTTTCTACTTACAAGTACTTTATAAAAAAAATCCCAATGCATTGGTTTTGTAATATCTCATAAAACAGGATAAATTATAGAAGATATTCATTCAAAAGACTCAGGAAAGATCAATCAAAAATTAGAAAAGAACAATGTAAAATATCCGCTTGTCTTACAACCAAGGATGATCAAGACCGTGCGAAGTGAAGAAGGTAAAGCCAGAAAGCAAACCCCAAGTTTCACAGAATTACAGCTGAGAGAGAGAAAGCGGGAAATATCCGCAGTTGACTTTCCCACTCACTTACAATTTCAATTTAAAGAAGAGCTAAGAAGCAGCTGGTATAATTGTCTTATTTTTCTTTTATACATAAATTTATATATATATATATATAGCTGAGATAAATAAGATTGTTTGTTTCACCAACATATTTATATTATCTATAAGAATTCTTATATTTCATACTGGTATGATAGCAAAAGACAATTATCTCAGATGCTTCTCCTCCTAAAGCAAATCGCTAAAGTCAATCATTAATAGCTACATTCTCATGATCTCATTCTTTTGCCGCAAGAAAGTAGGTAACTATACTTTGAAGTATTAATGATTTAAATACTTTTAAACTATCGCGTTGCATTATTATTATATTAATGCATACGGGAATTAACGCGAAACGTACCTTATATTTATTTATTTTGCTGACGTTTCATTCGGGTTTCATCACGTTCGGTGAAACCCGAATGAAACGTCAGCAAAATAAATAAATAAAAGGTACGTTTCGCGTTAATTCCCGTATGCATTAATATAATATTAATGATTTAATCTACGAGATTAATGGGTGCGAAGCCCTCAAAATTTTGTATCCCATTAAAAATCCCGCAATAAAATAAAGTCCTATCTCGGAGTTTACAAGGACAAGATTATATTTCTGCTATTTTATTCGAAAAACTTCGCCTCTCAAAATTTGCATTTGCCCTGCAGAGATAAACTTATTATTTTCCACAATAATTTTGGGGATTTCTCCATTATCTTTTGAGTATGCAAGGATTTTTTAATGATTATAAATTGAGGTTCTACGAGTTTAAGCTTTTATCTCTCTCTCTCATCACAGCGTATTCCCAGTTGCATCCACAGCTGCAATGCTGTGAAGCTCAGGGTCCGCTTTTTGGCTTTTCCTTCTCTACTTCGCACGGCCTTGAGCATCCATGGTTGTAAGACCATTGGCACTATATAACTAGTAACTATAAAATAAAGTAAGTAAGAAAGTATAACTTATTTATTATAAATAAATGAGGTTTTTTTTTCGTAGATAGATAGATAGGGACAAATCACACTAATTGAGCTAGCTCCAAAGTATTTTCCCCCAGAGGATTTAGCCTACACTCTCCACTCCACGTTGCCTTCTACGACGTCCACGGGAAGACTTGGAGTGATCCTATTCCACTCTACTGGGAACCACATGGCAAATGATTTGTATTTTACAGATTAGATGCTGCTATGAAGCTGCAATGATTCGCAATCTAAGCACTAACACCTATGTTACCTTTTTGTATGCACATTGTATGCAAAATCTGCACTCATTTTCCTGAAACGAGGACATACTCAGGTTGATTTTACAGCCCATTTGATTCTGAGAATCTCCAAGATTTCAATATAGCTATACATTGAAATCTTGTAATCAGAATCAAGAAAGAAGTAAGAAAAAAGACTTCTTTTTTGTATTTTTTTTTCCATATTTCTAATAAATGTCTAAAATCACGATTTTAATTCCTTTTTTACACTATATGCCCATTACATTGTACCTATATCAGTAAAGGGATATGGACTGAATTAAAAATATTTTGTTCGATATGAAAATTAAAAGTTGCAAAATAGTGTCACGTGTCATCGATCACATGCATTTTGAACGTGATTTTAGATTTATTAACGCGGAAAAAATGATATTAAGAGCGTCATTTGACCTCAAGAAACTATGACGTCACAGTCCGGTATTTCATACAAATCCCATAATGTTAATTTTGACGTTAAGAGAAAAGAGTATACTTGATTTGACTTGTTGAAAACTGGCGGATTCTACAGAAAATGCTAAATATGGGTATGAGAGCTGCAATGGTTCGCAATCTAAGCACTAACACCTATGTTACCTCCTTTAGCACATTCTATGCATAATCCAGGTCGTTATATCTGCAAATCTGCACTCGTTATCGTGGAACGAAGGCATGTAACGGGCGCAGTTACCTATTATCTTGTCTTTTTGAACCCTTAGGTTCAAATTTTAAATTAAGGAAATTCTTGGGAGCCTATTTTTGTGAGGTAATTTCATTTCTGTAATAAAAAAACATTGGCGGGGGGGGGGGGGGGGAGTAGTATGGTAGGAGTCGAGATTCACCCATTAAGGATACAAGAGTATATATTTAACAAAAGAGATCGTCGGGGTGTAGGCAAAGAGGTTTGCAATGGGTCCTCCTTCACAGTGCCCGCTATATCCTCCCCCTCCAAGTCACGAGGTCGACCCGACCGTGGCTTGGCTGGACGGCCTCGGCGGCGCTGGTGAACAATCACCGGTGTCGGCCCTACATAAGGTGTCAGTGCACTGGCATGATATTTCCCTTTAACTATGCCAGTACTATCAACGACAACATATGACGTTGAGCTTACAATTTGGGAAACGCGATATGGTCCCTCTCGTTTGGGTGCGAATTTACCAGTAAAACCACGCGCTGCATTACTAGCTAAATGGGCATCTACTAACACTAAATCTCCTCTAAAGATGGGTGTGAATATACACCTAGGACTAGCCGGCTAAACTTAGGTTAAGTTGGGTTAAATCTAGGTTTAGCCGGCTAATATTAAGTTTATGTTTACACTTTAGCGGCTAATCTAGCTTTTTGTTAACACCCATCTTTAGCCGTAACATATAGAGGTAGCATATTTAACAAAAGGGATACAAAAGTTTGTAGTTCATAGATATATTTACCTACTGTATCTAGTAGATATTTAATTATCCCTCTCATCCCATTGCAATGCCTGACAAGATGCATGTGAAGTTTCACTAAATATATAACTATATTTTTATTGAATTAATCATGTACAATGCAATGTATTTAAAAAAAAAAATTACTAAGTCCACTACAATATTTACAAACATCCTCACTGCACAATTTCCTTGCAAAGAAACGTTAATATGCATAATTCACACTTACTGCAAGCTTTTTATAGTCAAAATGGGGCAGAGGCCATTTCGCTCCACTTCCCCGTCCACTTTTTGGTCTAATGTGGCTTTATTTTACTACACAATGCGAAATAAAGTTTGCTTTACAAGCATTGTGCAACGTATTTGCATCAACATGTAAATAGCAGGAATGAATGCTATTTTAAACATTTTTATAGTTATGGGTGTCCTGATATACTATTTTATAATTTAGTACTAACTTCCTAATATAATGCTGCTATATTTATGCCTCATAGATTACCAAAGTCCTACTAATTAAATATTGTAAACGTTCGTTTGTATCATCACGCCAAAACCGCTTATAATATATTCAGAAGACATTCGTGTTATATTTTGCAGTAACACTCCAGTGTATTTTAACTATCTTGTTTATGTTCTCTGACCAACTATAATTAGTGGGTGTCCTATGCTTCGCTTGCCGAGACCTTTCTGCCGCGTTGGTTATCAATACTAATATTATAAAGCGGAAGAGTTTGTTTGTTTGTTTGTTTGTTTGAACGCGCTAATCTCAGGAACTAATGGTCCGATTTGAAAAATTCTTTTTTTGTTGGGTAGTCCATTTATAGAGGAAGGCTTTAGGCTATATAACATTACGTTCCGACAACCACGCGAACGAAGTCGCGGGCACAGCTAGTCAGTTATATGTGTTATCTTACACCATTGTCGTTCAGCGAACTAAGAAATAATACTATGGAAGCTTAATCAAGCGAAAAAAGATTCCAAGAAAAGTACATTCAAGTAGGCGGCTTTTAAACTACATCTCTTTGTCTTCCAATACCGTTACTGACGTAACCTCACGCCAATATGGATGACGATAGGGTCAGAAATGTATTATTCTAATTATTTTGTCTAGTAGATAATCCAAAAATAATGGACCCATAAAATTCAAAAAAATTCAAAATATCTTTATTATCATAGGATACTTATAATATCTCTTAATAATAGTCACTTTGTTTTGTTTTGCACAAATGTTGACGTCAAATCGTTACTTAAAGCTAAGTTTACGCCACTTCCTAGGCGCAAGTGCAGAAGAAGCGGCAACAAACTGCTCTGCACGTTTTCTCCAAAGACATCAACTAACAAACTAAAATCTTAAAATTAGTTACATAGATGGACAGAGATTACATTGTTTATTATGTCATAATTAAATTGAATTATAAGAATTACGAAATTTAAAATAATTTCAATTTGTAAATTTAGTATGTACCAATGTACCTAAATTATGACATGTCTAAGTATACAAACCTTTAAGAGGGACCCGCGCCAAGCTCAAGCCAGACCTTATGTTTTTAAGATAGTCATCGGTCCTATAATAAGCCTTCTCACAAAGTACTTTCTTTACATAAGCTTTGAATTTTCTGTCTGGCATATCAAGGACCGATTCTGGCAATTTATTATAAAAAAGTATACACTTCCCCATAAAAGACTTACTGACTGTATTCAGCCTGTAATACGGGCTAACTAAGTCATTCTTATTACGTAAATTTCTATCTGTAAAATCACTTACTTTATTGAACATGGAAATATTTTTCCTTACATACATACGTACATACATATGTTTTAGTTTGTCAAAAAAGTAAAAATTCACAAAGATACAGAGCATCTAAGTTCCAGAGTGGGGGTTTGTGACGTCACCGCTAGGTAAAAATCGTACCTAGCCGTGACGTTATGCGCAATTTAAATGCGCTGTATATTTGTCAATTTTTGTTTTTCAGAAAGAAAAAATACATGTACAAATTGTACAAAATTTTTTATAATCTAACCGATGCATGGGCCAAAAATATTTTTCCAGTCGTCATGCCTATTGCTGGATTAAACAGTGACTGCTGTATCAGCTGTATGACACTACGTTAAAGCGGGCATTGGCCGACAGTTGACGCTACGTAATGCGACAGACATTTTATATAAACTTCGTAGGGACGTTTTACGTATTATATTTACTACGTATTACGTTCCCTATTACGGCTGGACGTTACATTAAAAACTTGAAATGCAACCTTAATCGTAAATTTAATGATCTCTATCATAAACGTTGACATAATAAAATTTCCAGATAGTTTTTGCGCATTACCGCTTTGTTTTTAACCATATTAATTAATCGTGGTCTACTCGTACAATGCGCAAAATGTCCACGGTTTTTTTCGTCGTTGAATTCGTAATATTAAAATAAAATTAATTTAAATGCTAATGAGTGGTAGGATCGGGATGCTGTAGTGATGTAGTGCCCTTTAGGGATTACCGAGGGTGGAGAGAAGTTGAAAGGGACGTCGAGAATTCTTGATCATTTTATTGTAGGTACGTACATTTGCCTGAGACTTTATTACTGAGAAGCAAAGGTCTAAAATCAGTAATCTCAGAGTTTAAATTAGAAAGCCACCACTCCTGTGGCCTCTGACTAACCCAAACCATATCTGTTTAACAAAATCAGTAAAATTTCATACACAAGCGCAGTGATGGATCGTCATCATCATCCGAGCGTATTCCCGGTTGCATCGTCAGGGGTAACGCTTCAGAGCCCGGGGTCCGCTACCTAAACTAGGTGATTTGACGAGGTTACTGGTTTTTACACAGAGCGGCTGCCGTCTAACCTCCGCATACCAAAGTTTAGATCAGAACCAATCCCAGGATAGATTTAAAAAAATGCCAGATGGCGTTCGGGACCCACAGCTTTACATGCCTTCCGAAGCACTGAATCGTCTTTCTTTTTGGATAATGAGGTAATTTAAGCCTTTGATTAGTAATCAAAGATTCAAGTCTGCAATATCATAACCAGACTGGAAACAACTTTTTCACAAATTATTCTTCCCAGTGGGATTTGATCCCACGGCCACCGGATCGCAAGGCGACCGCCTTGACCACTGGACCACGGAGGCTGTCAATCGTAGTGAAGGATATTTTACTACAAGGTGGTCCATTGAAGAACGTGATTTGAGAAACGCGTCGTCTTTTAGGTGAGGTTACCGGAAACTGGGACCCGAATTAACTTGGACCGCGGTCTCAGTTGCTAAATTTAATTTAAATAGTTCCGGCGACTGGGATCACTTCATAAATAAAAATAGTACAGTAAAACGAAAATATGTAGTAATAATTAAAGAACAGAACTCTGACAAATAACGAAAACAGTCAGACGAACTGACCAAGGTCGCTGAGAACGCCGGCCGCTTATTTTAGAAATCCTTGAAGGAAGCCTTTGATCAAGTAGAGTCAAACGGCTAAAATTATTGACCTAAAACTTTCATTGAAATAAAATTATCAATTTAAACAACTGAGTTGTATTTCTCAAATATGTTAGGTAGATACTGATATAACACACAGGCGCACTTAAACCTTCTTTACGAAATTAGGTCACAAAATGTTAGGAAACATAGTGGCCAGTCGTGCAACGTAACAGGAACAAATTGACGCTTGAACAAAATAACCAAAGTACAAAAAACTAACTTAAAATAAGAATATAAGAGCGTGTTACATGTGTACAGGTTGCGCCACAAATCGTCATGGCCCCTCATACAAGCGGAGTAACTTTTATGCCTACTACTACAACAAACGAAACTGTACATCTGTGCACACCCGTGGGCTCGTCAATGTGTGAGTTTCAGTGTTCATAGCCATCAAATCAAACGCCGCCGAGAACGGGGGAGCGATGCGGGGACGCCATATTGCGGAAGACGCTGCGAGTTTACGTTCTGTATGTTAACACTTATATTCATTCTGTGACGGAGTAATGGTGAGATACCTACTAACAGCCAGGACTTGTCAGTCCGACAGGACAGATTGTAGTCTGTAAGAATCGAATACTCGGCTGCTCCGAAAGCATTTTAACCATAAATGTTAGTATCAAATTTGTAAAAAGGATGACATATGACATCACCCATGTTTCTTACTATTTAATTCCCTTGAATTGATTTTACGATCGTTGTTAGGGTTCCGTAGCCAAATGGCAAAAAAACGGGACACTTATGGATCATGTCTGCACAGCCACTTTTTTCCGAAACTATAAGAACTAAACTGTTGAAACTTGGTAAGTAGATGTATTCTGTGAACCTCATTAAGATTTTCACACAAAAATAAAAAACAACAATAAATTTTGGGGGTTCCCCATACTTAGAACTGAAACTTAAAAATTTTTTTTTCATCAAACCAGTACCTTTGGTTTATCTATGGACAGGTTTTCAAAATTTATATTAAGGTTTTTATATAATTTTTTTCTAAACTGAATAGTTTGCGCGAGAGACACTTCCAAAGTGGTAAAATGTGTGTCCACAGGGGGGGCCCTGTAACTTCTAAAATGAGAGAATGATAAAACTAAAAAAACTATATGATGTACATTACCATGCAAACTTCCACCGAAAATTTTTTGATCGAGTTTTTTTTAATACGTCATAAATCGTAAACCGTAATTTACCTTTAGAACTATATGTTACTTGCTGCTACGAAACCCTTCACGTGCGAGTCCGACTCGCACTTGGCCGCTTTTTTCTTTTCTCCCAGACTGAAGAAATAAGCCTGAATTCATCTTCTGCTTTAAAAAATGTAACTTATTTAATATTTAAGATGTTCTTTCTATACTTCTATTAATTTGGGAATTGAACTGGGGCCAAAAAAGAACATCAATTTACTCCGCCATGTACAGGTGGTTTATCGGATAATGTCACTGGTTTAGGCGTTATATCATAAAACATAGGGAAAACATGTCGGTTTTTGTTATAAAAAACAACTTCTTTATTCAAAATATTTTGTAGAGAAAGCTTATAACGGGCGATACAAGAAAATTTGTAAAATAATAAATAAATAAATAATGTTTATTTCATTAACAAAAAATCCTCTCTTTAAAATCAATACACCCTCATTATCATGTCTTTAACTAAAATTAAAATGCTTTGTCTGTCTGGAACAAAGACGTGATGAGGCGAAAAAGAACAAGTTTTTATATCCTCTGAATATTTTCCTATACAATCAAGCCACTTTGAAAAAATCTGAAATCTCAATTAACGTTCTAAAAAACACTTTAGTTATAATAGTTAGCAACCAACAAAATTTTACTTAAATAAACTCTATGTCAACGGTGAAAGGGTACAAAACAGAATAGGATAATTCACCTGGAAGGGTTTGAATAATTCGCAACTTTAGTTCCAAATTGACTAAGGGCGTAGTCGCGTTCCCCTCTTTATGAAAAATTAACGTGAATTTTGATTGGGTTTTTACTAATTCATTGAGTAATCGACTACACCGTCGAACTCTGTTTATGTTAGGAAAGTTTTGAAAAACAGGGTTATACGAGTATTAATTAAGGCCGAAAAGTATTAATTATTTATTAACCTGCGTTTTGTTTATAGGAACGTCTAAACCTGTGGTCGAAAAAAATTATTAGCAACCCCTGACTTTCAAGCGTTCACCTCTAATAACTTTTGAACGGCTGAACATTTGATGATGATGGTGCTGATTTCATCAAACATAGCTAAGAAACGAAAACGACAATTGGCAATCTCTCATCTCAGCGTATTCTCAGTTGTATTCTTAACTGTAATGCTATGAATCCCGGGGTCTGCTTTCACGCTTTTACTTCTCCACTTCACACCGTCTTGAGCATCCTTAGTTGTAAAACGTTGTAAAACCATTGGCACGTATATCATTCCCGACGACGCTAATCCAGCATTTCTTGCGTCTACCGGAGCCTGGCGGGAGCGGCATCATGGCTATACATTTGTTTCCCACGTAACTTGCCAGTTAAACTTAGCCAGTATCAATACAACTTTGATGCATAACAGGATCTGAGAGCAGATTTGCAATTTTCATGGGCAAAAAACTCCACGTCTCGACTTCATTCAGGAATAACAAGGAATCTTTGACCATTAAGTACCTGTCTGCTAACCCATAATTCCAAATTTGATATTCTAACCAAAATAGAACTCGTAAACAAGCGCGGAAAGTTGAAAACGGTTCCGGAATCTGAAATCCGTAAGGACAAAGGCAGCCCTGAAGAGAATAGCGGAAAAGGCCCATTTCCTATTAGCAGGGCAGGGTTAAAATTTCGGACCAACCAATTTACATGTTAACACGGACGTCGACAAAACGATAATTGAATATTCCGATTTTGAATGTAATCTATTCTGGTTTGAGAGCCGTCGATTTTTAATTTGGTCGGGCTTTAAACGGGTTACGGAGAAATAATTCACTCGCTTTCCTTTGATTGGAACAGTCTATAAGGTTTTTCTTTATTTTATATTTTTATATTTCGGGTGTTTAGACTTATTCCTTCATTTTTCACATTTGTGACATATTTAAAGAAATAACCATAAATTGTAAATTTTCAAGTGTACTTGAATTAATAAAAAATAATTTAATAAAATATAATATAGCAAAAAATAAAGCTTGTACGAAAAATTATGTTTAAAAAAATTTATTAGGTACACTTGTGAGATAATGTTTAGGACTTTTTTTTACAAATGTCATTAGTTATTTTCATAAAGGCAGATTTTTTCCTTTGCAAAACGTGGGTTTCAGGTTACAGGGTTACAGGGTTAACCCTATTTCACAATATCTGTTACAATACCAACAGTACCTAGACCCTGTTACTTGTGAGGAACACACAAAGCGGTGCCGGTTCGATGCCCGGGATGATTCAATTAATTGCAGCACGAGTACCGGTGTCGCTTTGAGCCGTGATTAAGTCTACGGGATAGTGGCTTAGAACAATAATTGTTTGTCCTTTATATGAATTAGGATGATGTTGAATAAATAAATTAATAATAATCCTTTATTGCAAAATTAGATTATAAATACGAGTACAGGAGTGCTATATTCAAAATCGGAAGTCACACAACGAATGATTTGCGCGAATGTTGCCAAACGGGTGCATTTTGGAAATGATCATATGCGAAGGATTTGCCCGAGTGGTCTGA
This sequence comes from Acrobasis repandana, assembly GCA_963576875.1. Taxonomy (NCBI): domain Eukaryota; kingdom Metazoa; phylum Arthropoda; class Insecta; order Lepidoptera; family Pyralidae; genus Acrobasis; species Acrobasis repandana. The sequence goes on from OY756216.1 coordinate 22,112,375, forward strand.
ACCACTCGTAATTTTGACATTTGTAGCGTACTAATGACAAAGAAACCTTTCATGGAGAATCCGTTTAGTTCCACGCTGCTTTTTTATTTATTTTTATGTTATTTATTTTTAATTTTATTTATTACATTTTAGGAAAACTTACAGCTATAAATACAAATTACATACAAATAATAGGAAATAGATACATGGGGTTAGTATAGATATAATGATAGGAAACGATGGACGAAGTTGACAGAGCCGACCCCAAATAAGGATAAGGCGAGGAAGGTGATGATGATGAGACAGCCATTAAGAAGTCTCCACAAGTAGAAGTAAAGTAGAAACGAGAAGATCAATTTTTATACATCGTGGAAGGAACATACCCGTAATAAATCGAACCACGGGCTATACTAGATCACTAAAGTATAATTAAATTTAAATAACAGTCAAAAAAGGAAAAAAAAATCGACATTCCCATACAAATCGCCCGGGCGGCCGCACACGTTTGTATGAAAATGCCAAAATTTTTTTTTTAAATTTCATTATACTATAATGATCTAGTATAGACCGTGGTTCGATTTATTACGGGTATGTCCCTTCCGCGTTGTATATGTTGAAATGTTTAAAAACATTGACAAATTGATGATATTTTCTGCGTAAAACAATATTAATTTATCGCTGACACGACGGTTTGAAAAAAAAATGCAATGCGATGGAACGCGAGCGAAAAACTAGGTACTATACGAGTATATAGTATTAAGTTTCGCTGATTGGTTGTAATGATCGTTGAAAAATAGCACTTCAGGATCTTTTATTACAGTGTCAAATTTCAGCCCATCGTCATCGTGCCTTTTTTAAGTCTCCACTGCAGGAGCACGACCCTCTCTGTTCTACCAGAGCCATATATTAGCCAGAGCAGTCAGAGGATTTAGCCTACACTCTCCACGCTGGCCAGACGGGCTGGAGAAGTCTCATTGATGTTTATAAACTTTGTTTTGCTTGTGTTTCCTAAGTCGCCTTCTACGACATCTACGGGAAAACTTGGAGTAGTCTTATTCTACTCTGCTGGGAACCACACGGCTAAGCCGATACTGATTACTAAACACAAAAAATATGAGGAGAAAGAGAGAAAAAAATCACCTTCCCTACCAAACTTATGTACAATTTATATTCCCTTAATTTATCGTTTGTCGTTTTGTCCGTTGAAGTTCGTATGTCGAAATGAACACAATCAGCAGATCGTGCGTGCCCAATATCTTTTTAGAATATTATCAGTATAAACTTGGGCACTGAAAAAGCTCTTTCTGTACAAGTTGCATTTCATACTTCAAAGCATGCAAAGCAAAGGCAGCAAAATCTCCCTCTGCAAAATCCAAAATGACCAACTACAAAACTATCAACTGACCTATTGTGACGTATGCGTGTAAGACCTGTTCGCTACCTCAAAAGGATGAAAGGAGATTAGCACTTTTTGAAAGAAAGGTCCTCCGTCAAATCTTAGATGCCATACGATTTAACGGGTTTTAGTTTTAAATATCTAATCTATGCAGAGCCAATATAATAAAGCCACACTAGGTATATTGTTACGTCATCAGTATTGCTATTTATTAAATAAATTTTTAACAAAAAAAAACAACCGCCTTTGTTTTTTTTAGGAGTTTCTTCCATATCTATAAAGTTCTTTATTATATCTTCAACAAATTAAAATGGTACCGACTTCGTAGTAAAGGCTTTCAAATAATACAAAAATGATATACAGATGTCGGTTAAAAGGATATACAGCGCTCTTAGCCCAATAGCCCATGCCCACAACTTAGTTGTTAACCTATAAAAGATGATGTAAAAAAAATAGGCAATAAATACATTTTGTCAATAATAAAAAGCGTAAAAATGTGAATATTTTATCATCGTGATTAAAAGCGGTGGCTTAGCGTTTTATGGCTGTTATTTACACCCGCGATGGCTAATGGAAAATATACGCGGATTTTATTCGTTCCGTGGACGTAAAAATTTAACAGTCGAATTATTCTCGTACTCGATGAATGGTATAAAATGTACATACATACCATCCCTAAGGGGCAAACAGAACATTTTCGGTCTTGCGGCTCTAAGCAGACAGAACCCAGGGCCGCAAGACCTAAAGGCCACTTTTAGCATTAGGTAGGCGCGAAGGTGGAAACAGCAATCAAAATAGGTAGTGGTAGTTGACAATTACTTGTATTAAGTGATACAAATCTAAATACAAAAATAAATATATGATTTTGACTTTGACTATAGGTTTTTAAAATACACGTCCAGGCACTGCGTGCAGCGTGCATTTTATTCGCATTCTTCGATTATGACATGTAACCACAGACCTACCACTAATAGACTTGCAACGATATTGCTAGAAAGAGACTGTCAAATACAGTACAACGTGAGTGTGAAAGAAACGCTGATATTTTTTTTGTCTCTATCGGTGTGGCTGCTATAAGCTGGCCTACTGTCAAAATCTGGGCCAAACCAACCACAAAACGATCGAAGAAAGTTATTAATTTAAGGGATTTTATCATTTAAAAGGTGATTTAGGGTTTTATTTGAGCTTATTATAAGTTAGTAACCATAGTGTGTTCTGTGACGTGGGCAAAATATGGGTGGAGGCAACAATCAAAGATGCACTAGGTGGCCACGCTCTATGCAGGTCTAGTAGTGGTAGGTCTGTGCATGTAACAGTATCGACACCTGCTGTGTCAATTCAAAAGTACTTTGAACGTCACGTCAATATGTGGAATTGTGGACAGGTTTAGTACTTTAGGTGGTATAATGTAAGACACCAACATTATTACTATGCGATAAACGGGTAATTGACGTAAATAGTCATCAGCCACTGGCCGCACTTGAATGCAGCTCGGGACGTCTTCGTGTATGCGTCACGAGTCACATTCGCCCTGAGGAAGGATGAGGTCGAAACATGTCGACCAGTAGCTGAATTTTTACGTGAGTTACTTATATTTTCTATTGTTTACAGTACCTGACCGATGCAAAATATGAAGATAACGAGGTTTAAGTACTTTCGCCTCGATCGATTTTTACGATCTGGACAAGAAGAGTAGTAACTACTTTAAAATCTTTTTCTTGTCTCCCATACCAGCATGGAAGATTGTATAGTAACTAGATAAATATATTTATTTAAAAACCTATAAACAAGATTTTTCAGAATTTATTTCTGGGAGGAAAATAAAATAAAAAACTGTTAGGAGACTCAATTCAGGTCAATTGGAAAATATTGTTTGCTCAGTAATTATGTTAAGTAACCTGATATTTCGGAGCCCTCCAATAAAATGGGCGGGATTTATTTTTTTCTGCTCAAATGAAGTTATGTTGATCTTGGTCTAAATGTATTTTGTATTTCGTGAGCTTTTATTTTTTAAGCTTTGTCAAGAAATAAGAAAGATTTATTCAATCTGAATGGTGTTTAGTTATTTGTAAGAAATAGAATAGAATTTTACTAAGTGAAGCGAGAATGAACACTGTATGCAACGTGTTAATGAAATAACGCAAAACCTCTCAGATGGTACTTCAGCCCATTAAACTGAACAACTTTTGTTCTACAACTTTCACGAAACCAAAAAAAAAAAAAATTTTCATACAAACTGATTGAGTCAATTTGTATGAAAATCCGAATTTTATTTTTGGCATTTTGGGAATGTTGTAGAACAAAAGTTTTTCAGTTTCATGGACTGAGTTTCACAAACCTGAAAGGTTTTACGTTATTTCATTAACTCGTTGTAGTGAATGAAAACTGGTTGATTTGTTTGTTGTAATAAACGCTATCTATCTATCAATCTTTATATAAGAGCTCTTGTCGGTGGAGTATGAATTCTCTTCCATTTGTCACTCTCGTCCGTCAGCTGTTTTACTTCGTTGTACGACATGACGTTCACCTTCTCCTTTATCTGTTTCATGTAGATATCCCTCGGTCTTTCTGGTCCTCTTTTCCCTACTGTATTTCCTTCAATGATAGTCTTTATAAAATCTATATGAATGAGATGACCTAATATATTTCCTCGTCTGAAATTAAATAAACGTTATACCACATAGGTATGACATAAAATATGTTTTTACACACATTCCCATCACGTTTTTATACCTTATGGAGTAGACAGAATCCAAGACCATACGTCCCAAAGGCTATTATATTTTTAACTTGATACTTTGAGTACGTGGGCGTATAAATGAACATTGTACAAGTAATTATTAAAAAAAACCGGCTGCATGAAAAATTACCTGAAAAGATACAACAGCAGCATGCCTAAGATATCGGATGAGCTAGGTTATATGTTTCAAATTACATGTATTTTGTTCATATTTTTTTCATTCTTTTACAAAATAGTTTATTAAGATAGGTTTGAATAAAAAGAAATATGGAGACTTTTACTACTTTAGCGCCAAAACTCGTTATTTTTTTTTTTATTTTTTTTATTTATACCCAGTGTCACTCTGACAATTAAAATGAATCTAACGACACGTCTCTCAAGCTTAAATCCGTCAAGCCGTCTAGACTGCCCTCCAAAACATAACCCTCCTTCTGGCACAGTTGGGTAGAAAGGGAATCAAAATAGAGATAGGTCGATCACTTCTTGACATGACTCCTCGATTTTTTCGACCGGTTTTACAAACGGCGCAGCAAGAAAACCAGCTGGTAGATCATCATTATCATCGTCAGCTTTCAGGGACCCACTGCTGGGCATAAGCCTCCTTCTGTCTGCGCCATCTTAATCTGTCCCTGGCCATTGCAATCCAATTCTTGCCAGCAACTTGCCTGACATCGTAGACCCACCAGCTGGTACATTAATTTTTTTTCCAAACATGCGTGGAAGCAAATAACGAATAAAATTTTTGAAAATATTAATATCTTTTCATCGAATTCTGTGCGCAATCGTGCAATTTTGCATGGCTGCACGACTCACTTGCCCGCGTCTGACTATTGTGGAATATTTGCTGAATTATTGCGGAAAGATTCCAGTCTTCTACGTTTCCAACTGGAAAATTCAGGACGCAGGAATGTAAGAATTAAATTCGTTTTCCTACAATTTTTTTGTGCATTTTGAATTCACTCTTAAGTTCTTGCCATGCTATTATTTTATTGCAAATAGTTTTCTAGAAAAGAGGGAAAAGTAATAATAAAAAAACGTATAGAATATAGTCGATCGGGGGAATAGGCGAGGATCTGAATCATATCAATATGCGATTCAACTAGCAATCCATTATTAATTTGATTCCATTTTTCTACATTAACACTCACCATCATGCTTACAGTGACCGTAACTACCTCGTTAGGATCAAGATTTGATGTATTTTAAGATTTTTGTATTGTATTGTATTGTATAGTGTATTCAGTGATTCTTGAGTAAAAGTTTTTACAATGGATGTAAAACCATTGGTCCTTCTTAGATGTTATCTTTAGGTACCCTTATGCAGTGATATCTGACACCAGTGTTAGCCTTTAACAAACACATTTTAAAGATAAAGAATCTCTTGGTAAAAGTTATAAATATCTACCATACCTTTATCATCCAAGCGTATTCCCGGTTGCATCGTCAGCGGTTACGCTTCAGAGCCCGGGGTCCGCTACCTAACCTAGGTGATTTGAAGAGGTTACTAGTTTTTACGCAGAGAGACTGTCGTCTGATCTCCGCAGCCCAAAGGGTAGACCAGAACCAATCCTAGGATAGGTACAAACGCTAGATGGCGCTTGGGACCAACAGCTTTACGTGCCTTCCGAAGCACGGAATCATCTTTCTTTTCGGATAATCAGGTGATTCAAGCCTGCAATATCCTAACTAGATTGGAAACAACTTTTCACAAGGTATGCTTACCAGTGGGATTTGAACCCACAACCTCCGGATCACAAAGCAAACGCCTTCACCACTGGACCACGGAGGCAGTTAAATATCTACCATATCTTGATAGAATGTAATGTCTGTGTCTCACCTTACGTCGAGGAACTCGGTGGCCCGGTAGGAGTGCGCATTGCTAGCGCTTTTTCAAGTTAAGCAACCCCGGGCGTGGTCCGTACTTGGATGGGTGACCACAAGTGGTACAACAATTTCTCGAGCTCTTCCGTGCTTCGGAAGGCACGTAAAGCCGTTGGTGCTTGAAAAATCTGACACCAGCGTTGGGCACTTACACAAAAAAATAAAAACGAAAACCTCACGTTAGTTTTAACTTGAATTTACACACACATTACTAATATTCGATAAACGGGCAACTCACGTAAAAGTCAGTTACTGGCCGACATGTTTCGACCTCATCCGTGGGACTAGGGACGTCTTTGTGTAGACGTCACGAATCACATTCGCCCTGAGGAAGGCCGGATGAGGTCAGAACATGTCGGCCAGTAGCTGACTTTTTACGTGTGTTACCCGTTTATCGCATATTAGTAATAAAGAATCTCAACCAAATTCCAAAATGGCAACACCGTGACACCAAAAAACTCGTAAAAATAGTTTAAAACTCAATCCAACCCCGAAAAGTCCTTCGAAATACCGATAAACCCTCGGCCGGTGTCCAGCGGCCGGTCCGTCTGTCCATAACTCCGAAACTCAATTACGGACTCCAATGGCCCGATGATTGTGCCCTGGGGTACTCTTCGCACTTTCAATACTGCTACGGGTTAGGCTTCATTCATGGGAAAGCGAAGCGTGACGCGGAATTTCACGGAGCATTTTTTTATTATGATGCTGATTATAAGCACGACGAAGGTATTCATCATTTCAGCCGCATGACGTCCACTGCTGGACATAGGCCTCTCTCAAGGATTTACAAAATAACCGATCTGCATCCAGCGCTTTTCAGCGACCTTGGTCAGGTCGAGTGAGCAGCTTGTGGGTGGGTGTCCTACGCTTCACTAGCCAGTACGTGGTCGCAATTCGAGAACCTTTTTGCCCCATCGACTATCGGTTATGTCGCGCTATGAGTTCCACCCAGTGCCACTTCAACGAGATAATCCGCTGGGTTGTGTCAGTGACTTTTGTTCTCTCTTCTTGTTGTTTGTCCTTTTGTATAAAACAGCCCTTAGCTCAAAATCTCTTTTTAACCTTGATTGGCATTAAATATTCATATTGTATTTAATAGGCCTCTTGTGATTTAAAAACTAAGTTGGCAACCCTTTGACAAGCAATTAAGATGTTAAAAGCTTTTATTAAGGGTCTGTAGACGGAATATTACTGACATAATAAATAGAGAACGAACTTTTATTTGTAACCTTCAAAACAGAAGGTTATTATATGTTACTTTTAAACAATTTAAAACATATTAATTAATTTAAAACGTTTGACTCACGTAATATAGTCGAAAAAGGCCGACGTTTCGAACGATTTACGAGTATGCGATAACCTTCAGGGGTTCCTAGCTCACATGCCGGGCAGAAAGTAAAAACTTTAGAATATACCAGCTTATTTTCCCGTGCAGATCATACAGCCGATTGAGGGAATGGGCGAGAATCTGAATCATGTTAATAGGCGATGGGGATAGTAACACATTACTATTTTAATTAGATTTTTCCATCACGCGCCCACCATTTTGCCAAACGTGGCTTTCAGGTTTTATGGCCCTAGCTAGACTCTAAAGGAAAATAATTGAATTAATGTTAATGTAAATATTAACATTAACAAATTTTTATGTAAGTATTAATGGTATTCTAAGATTGAAAATGATCCAAGTCCCTTCATGAACTTATACACAAAAAAAATCTGCTGCTACGTTTTTTCCTTGTTACTCCTCTTCGCACTATACAACCCTTGATTTTGTACCCGTGAGCTATATTGAAATCTTAGAATCAGAATTAATAATAGAACATAAACCGTACGAAAAACGATTTTTTTTCTCCCAAATTTCTAATAAATGGCTAAACTACCGACTTTACTATACATGCGGCCATTGCCCTCTCCGCTCACCAGCCGCCACCCGCTACAAGACCAGTAGTAAGCGGCGACATTCAAATGAGATATTTTTGGTATGCATTTGTCGACTGATATATATTTGGTTTTTATTACGAAACAAAGTACATATGACAGAATATGTAGAGTACTTTTCTTGAATGTAGCAAGGAGGCTAATACATAAGGAGGGCAAAATGCGAAATAATTTTAAGGTTAATAAATAAGATGGCACTACTGGGAATGGTTTGTTTTGTGATCGTATCAAATTTAACCTTCTTCATTATTGTCGATCCTACTTACTTCTGCATTAATTACAAATAATTGCCGAAAGGGCAAAGGATTTAATTAAATTCTAATTACCCGTGACGAGATGTTACCTTAGTTCAGACTAGTTTAGATCGCTGTGCTTGATCTTCGAGTAAATGGGTCGAGTTGAAAGCTCATCGATAATTAAACAATCGACAATATGCATGTGATTCAGAAACGAACAAAAAAAATTACGTGTATACTTTATTGCTAAAGAAAAATACCCATATATAACGTCTAACAAAATATACTGAAACTATTTTAAGGGCGAATTCAGTCCGTGATATTGAACAATTTTCCCCAAGGAACATATGTCAAAATATGAAAAATAATTTTTGGCTTTCCATAGAATCTCGGATCAATTTTCTAAGAAATTTTTATTTAGACAGATTGACAGTCGCTTGCGTGGTAGTAGTATCCCTCAGCTGCAAATCCCTGCACATGTCTCGGAGTCATACGGATACTAGTTCTCAGTTCTTGCTGCCCGGTTATGGAATGCGCTTCCTGTAGATGTGAAAAATGCGCCGTCTCTTGATTCATTCAAAGTCAGACTTAGAAGACATCACGAAGGACCCTCAGACACCTTGAGCTAACAATACTCGTATGGTAGTTTATGTATTTTATTTACTTTAGTTGGTGATATTTAGGTATATTATTCTGTTATGTATTAGTTTATGTATTATAGGTATATGTAATATGTTTTAGATTAAAAGTAGACATTTATTTTCTATTGATCAACGCTTTGACTTCTGCCCATTATGCCTATTTTTTATTTCCATTCGCTGATACTTGGTTGACTGGAAGAGACCCCTTTATGGGATAAGTCCGCCATTGTACAATTATTTAGTCTCATAAGGTTTATTAAGTGTTTGTAAAATATTTTTTTGTACAATAAAGATATCTACAACAACAACAACAAAATTGTGAACTTTACACACTTACTTCGCAAAAAAACTCGACCAGTTTGAGCCTTGTATTATCCGAGGCTGTTTATCCCGGTTAATGATTTAATAAACAGAATTCTGAGTTTCCTAAGTAAATTTAATTTTATGTATTAAGCCGAATTATCTCATAATAACTCAGGTAGATAATTACCGTATTTTATTAACGTTTTACCAACTGCACAAAGAGGTCAATAAAACATACCTTGCTTGAGTGATTTTGTGAAAGTCGATAAAATTGATATACCTAATTGACTATTTTTATTAATGACTAGCTGTGCCCGCGACTTCGTTCGCGTGGTTGTCGGAATCTTATAAAGCCTAAAGCCTTCCTCTATAAATGGACTACCCAACAAAAAAAGAATTTTTCAAATCGGACCATTAGTTCCTGAGATAAGCGCGTTTAAACAAACAAACAAACTCTTCCGCTTTATAATATTAGTATAGATTTATTTAATACTTTAAAATTCAACTTTTACCAAGCACTCATACAAAGTCCTAATAATATTCATACATTGAGTTTTTGTTTCTAAATTAAAAATAGAGTTGTTAAACAGTTAAAGTAAAGCTTAAAGTATATAATTTTTAACATATTTATTTATGAATAGTACGCCACTTATGTACATACCTTTCACTTTATCTTATTTTTTACCGTATGTTTTGGTAGAAATATGTAACAAGTACTTCAATGGAGAAGGCAATGGCAAATCACCTCATATCTCTGCCACAAATAGTCATTGTGTGCGTCTGTTTTGACAGTGTCACCGACAAGAGCATGGCTCTTTCACGTAGTCAGTCAGTTAAGCAAGTACTTCAAACAATATTTTCTGAAAACGTTTCTGCGTCCAAACGTCCCATTTACCCGTAAAAGTCTTCTAAACTATCATTTCAAGCATACTTACCTACAACTTCATACACTGAACACTTCCTCCTTTGATTTTCTTTACAGTTTCAATTCAAAGAAATTTCTTAAAAAAATAATTTCTGAATATTTCTTAGCGTTAAGTCCACAATATTCTTTCCTTAATACAAGATAAGCAAGAGTTCTTTATGACGCTGACAGTCATTCAAAACATACCTCTAACTTCATACACTAAATACATCCGTACGTAAGCAACCCCGCGAAGACCGGAGGCTGTATTCCGCCTAGCGTGCGTTCGCTAGGGCGGGCGGCAGAGTACTGCCGGTCTCAAATTGCATATCTGTTTACGTTTTGTTTATTTTGCTATCGCTTACTGTAGGATTAAATTGTCTACAGCTAGTGCTGTTCATTTCAAGTTATGTTGGCATTTGAAACTTTTTTGTTCTAAAAGTAGGGAATTTTAATTAGCAGTTGTGTAACCTATAATTCAGATGTGCATTAAAAAGAAAAAAGACCCATTTAATGAGCAACTTTCTATATATATAATAGATGACTTGCATGGTCTAAACAAACCGGCAATCATACAAATCCTTTATTGCTTTATTATTAATTATGATGGGCTCATATAAATACAATATGGACGCCAAAAGACGGGGTACGGTCAAGGGGAAGGCCTAGGATGAGATGGAGGGACGACCTGTCTGCTTTTGACAGGGATTGGAGGGAAATGGCTGGGGATCGAAGTAACTGGAAGCGACAAGGGGAGGCCTTTGCCCAACTATGGGACCTAACGAACTAAAAAAAAAAAATTTATACAACCAGGCAAGAAACTTGCATTATGTAAATGGGCTTTAGATAACTTTTAAATAAGGGGTTAGTGGCAATAGTAACGAACAATCTTCATTTTTTTTATAATGATAGAAACACGCACACACAGAAAATAAAGTAAGTATTTTAATTGGTTTAGCGGGAGTGTAAAGCTTGAAACTACGTCAAGCGGACCCCCGCGACGGGTTCATTCCGTCTGTGTCACGAACCCTACGTGCGATAGAGATAGCTGAAACGGTCGTGGGTCACGTGTTTCTGTCGCACGTAGATTCTGACAGAGACGGACAAAACCCGTAGCGGGTCTCCACTTAAGAAATTATATTATTATGAAAAACGGAACGTTTTTTCAACTTAGTCTCAGGTTTTATAATGACACACAGTTTATCGTCGGTTAAACGTTTGTTACCATACTAAACCTAGATTAAGTTAATACGGGACTAAACCATGATTAAGGCCTTTTTAGGGTTCCGTACCTCAAAAGGAAAAAACGGAACCCTTATAGGATCACTTTGTTGTCCGTCTGTCCGTCCGTCCGTCCGTCTGTCAAGACCCTTTTTCTCAGGAACGCGTGGAGGTATGAAGCTGAAATTTATATCAATTACTCAGGTCTACTGTCCCTTGAAGCTGTGAAAAAATCAAACTTCTAAGCCAACGCAATCAAAAGATACAGCCGTTTATGCCGCAAATTTTCGACACTTGCAAGGGAATCAAAACCTACAGGGTGCTTCCCGTGAACTCAGAATCTTGAAATTTGGTACGAAGCAACGTCTTATAGCATAGATAAAGGAAAAATTACGAAAACCATAAATTTTTAGTTACATCACATAATATATATTTTTTTAATAATTTTAAACTTACTACCCATTTCCTCATAAACGCGTAGAGGTATTAAATTGAAATTCATACCAAATACTAAACCTTGCAGGTTTGTACGGAAACCTCGGTGCGCGAGTCCGACTCGCACTTGGCCGGTTTTTTTTTTAATAATAAGACTGAATTGAGTCTAAATGTCTTTATTGTTTAGATATGACTTTAAAAGAATAAAGAACTACAATCCACGTTTTTTACGACGACATATTCTCAGAGACAGGCAAAAGACAGATAAATAAATAATAAATAAATATATAGGGACAAATCACACTGATTGAGCTAGCCCCAAAGTAAGTTTTAAACTTGTGTTATGGGATACTAACTCAACGATTCTATATTTTATAATAAATACATATATAGATAAACACCCAAGAAGACCCAGAACAATTTGAAAGAGGCCATTTTCCAACTTGCCCTGGCTGGGGATCGAACCTAGAACCTCCAGATTGGCGGACTAGCGTGTTGACCATTACACCACGGAGGTCGTCATATAGATATATACAATACATATAGATATATACATATAGATAGATAGACAGACACATCAAATTTATAACGACAAAATTTGTCGATCTTCGTGGCGTAATGGTAAACACGCTAGACCGCTAATCCGGAGGTTCTGGGTTCGATCCCCAGCCAGGGCAAGTTGGAAAATGGCTTTTTTCAAATTGTTCTGGATCTTGGGTGTTTATCTATATATGTATTTATCATAAAATATAGTTTCGTTGAGTTAGTATCCCATAACATAAGTTTAAAACTTACTTTGGCGCTAGCTCAATCAGTGTGATTTGTCCCTATATATATTTATTATTATTTATTTATAACACCTCCCTTTTTGCGTCGGGTCTCAAATGTGTTACCCAAAACATAGAGTTGTGAAAGGTAAAGTGTTACTAAGTAAGCATCTAATTTTTATTAATTTTACTTATTTATATATCTAATTTTTATTAATATTACGTATCTTAAGGACGGTATGCACAAAGCCACGTGGTCGGATTTGGCTCTGAAATATGCAAAATTTTCCCGCTAGGGGGATAAAAATGTCAAGATGACGTTGCATAGAGTTAATAATGTGTAAACGGGACAATACCTAGATGTAGGTTATCATAAATTGTAACGTAGAATTAGTATACAGCTTACTTTTTTCTTTTCGTCAAGACTTCCAGTCCGCGATACTTATTAAAATTTTCAAATCAAACAAATCAAATAATTATTTTGTTTGAATTATTATTTCTGAATTAAGGCCTTGGCAGACGTCATTATAATGTACTTAACACTTTAGTAGACAGGCTATCAGTAGAAAAAGTAAAGTCGAAAATACAGTAGTGTGCGTGAATGCAAGACGTTTATTTAAAAAGCGAGTTTAAATATATGTAAAATTCATATAGCACTTTCTAAAAAATCCAAGTTATAGGTATTCGAATCTTGCGTAAAATTTATTACTTTTTCAATTTATTAGTCGACCTCCGTGGCGATTCCTTAACACGCTAGTCGCTAGTAGTCACTCGGAGGTTCTGGGTTCGATTCCCAGCCACGGCAAGTTGGTAAATGGCCTTTTTTAATTTGTCCTGGTTCTTGGGTGTTTATTTTACCCCATCAAAAACATAAATGTAAAAATGCCAAGTTCAAATTCCGACAAAACAATTGAAATTTAAATAGCTGCCAAGTTATGTAGGTAGAGAAAACTGAAATTTATTCATAAGAATCTCAACATTTGACTTGGTCACCCATCCTAACTGTGACGAAGCTAGAAGTTGCTTAACCTGTAAAAGCACGGTCATTCATCCATCAATTTTTGAATTTATCGTATGCGAAGTGGAGCGAAATACATGCACAAGTGGTTTTGATTACTCGTATTTTGAAATTTGTTAAAGCGCAAATGACAAAGAACCCTTAGAATAGAGAATCTGTTTTGTTTCACGCAGCTTTTTAGGGTTCCGTAGTAAACAAGAAACCCTTATAGATCCATCATGTCTATCTGTCTGTCTGTCCCCAGTTTTACTCATAGACTATTAGTACTAGAAAGCTGTAATTAGGCATGGGCATGGATATGTGGTAATAAAAACTTGAAAAAAAAATGTGTGTTGTGAGTCTTCGTTGAATAGGTCTTTCAAAAATATTGTAAGATTATGAACACCCTTTTTTGTTTTAGCAATCCGTTTGTGAAATATTTGGTTTTTGATTGCAATTTTTTGCTAGAATCATGTGTCTCCCCTCTCTGTCAGTTAAACGGTTGTATATGGACACTTAAAAAAATTCACGGCAGTAGTAGGTATATAACGTCTCCCTGTACATAAACTAATTTAAGGTGGATTCAGTTCATGATACTGAACAACTTTTCCTAGGGAACACATAATTAAATATAAAAGAAAATGTTTGCTTTCCATTCGACCTCCGTGGCGTAATTGTTAACACGCTAGACCGCTAATCCGGAGGTTCTGGGTTCGAGGCCCAGCCAGGGCAAGTTAGAAAATGATCTTTTTCAAATTGCCCTGGGTCTTGGGTGTTTATCTATGTATGTTTTTATCATAAAATATAGTATCATTGAGTTAGTATTCCATAATACAAGTTTAAAACCTACTTTGGGGCTAGCTTAATTAGTGTGATTCGTCCTTACATATTCCATACATATATTCCATAAATATTACATTTTGCCAAATCTTGTGTGTAAGAGATCAAAAATAATTTATGTATTTCGTTTGTTCCTTGGTGAAAGTTGTTAAGTATCATGGACTGAATTCAGACCTCTTTAGGTCTGAATTCAGTCCATGATACTGAACAACAATGTAACTAACAACTGCCTAACTTTTTAGGCAGTTGTTAGTTACATAAAACAAGTAGGTACTGACTACGGAACTCTACACTGGACGTGGCCCGTTACGGCCCGTTTATTTTGGTTAAGTTGAAATTCTAGGGAACCATAGACAAATTTATGATATTTCTGCGTAAATCAATATTACTTATCGCTGACAGGACGTTCTCAAAAATACAATCAAATAGTATTTTACGCGAGCGGTAACTTGGAAAACTACACGTTTTGTGTTCCACTGACAGAAAATGTACACATTTGAATTTTCTTTGTGAAACAATACGTTTAGCGACCATCTGCAATCGTAACACCTTTCACTTCTATTCACCTTATTATGTAAGTACGGAGGGTAAAAAAGGATTGCACGTTGAACAGATCAACAGTCTTGGCTTAGCAGCTGTATGTGCTCAATTAATGACTTGTTTGATTTTGTACAATATTTTTAACGAATCAACAAAGACCACTAAAAAGAAATATTTTCCTGAAAACAGCTAAAAAAATTGGTTGATTAATGAAGCAGTAATTACTACACCCTTTTATTTTTTATCTTCTAATAGGTTTTCCTGTAATGTATAGGTAAAGAACTTTTAACTGTATATTTTTCAAAAGTTTGGGTTCAGTGGTTTCGGAGATAAGGGTATCAAAAATAACTTCAAAAACACCAACTTAAAAAATTTTGAAAAATATATTTAATATTATCATAAAATGCTCTTTGATTTGATATTTTACGCGATGTAGTTCACAAAACCCTTTTTTTAATGTCTCATTTATCTCCCATAAGTGGCCCCATTTTTTTTTAATTTATTTATTTACCTACATTTTACTTCCGTCTTTGGGTCACAAATTTACATTATGTGCACCACATTTCAACTGAATCAGTCTAGTAGTTTATTAGGGGGGGGTCAATTTTCGCCCATTTTCTTAAATAACTTAAAAATACCAATCTAAGAAATAATATAAAAAAATATATATATTTAAAATTGTCATAAAAACTTCTTTCATTTGATATGTCACAAGATTTTGTTATCAAAACTTTTTTTTAATGTCTAATTAACCCACCATAAGTGGCCCCCTTTTTTAAATTCCATTTATTTACGTTATACGTCTATCTTTGGGTCACTAAGTTACATAAGTGTAGGTACTAAATCTCAACTAAATCATTCTAATAGTTACGTAGCAAATTGGCTGTGACTTACAGACAGACTACTACTTTGGTGTTTTTACTAAAAACAGTAAAAACACCAAAAAAATCGGTTTCTATACAAATTTCCCGGGCGGCTGCACACTTTTGTATGAAAATGCAGATTTTTTTTTGTTTTTTGACTGTTATTTTAATATCATTATACTATACTAGCAGTCCACCCCGGCTTCGCCCTTGGTACAAACAAAGCCTATGTCACTCGGCGATAGTGTACCTTTCCAACGATGAAAGTTTTTTTTAAATCGGTCCAGTAGTTTCGGAGCCATGTAATGCAAACAAACAAACAACCAAATCTTTCCTCTTTATAATATTAGTATAGATAAATAGCCTAATATAGCCTGTCTGCCTTGCCAAGTATAGATCTAGTATAGCCTGTGGTTCGATATATTACGCATATTGTCAATTCGTATTTTGATATACATTCATGGGGAAAAGTTGTTCAAAATTTCAGACTGAATCACCCATCAAAATAATTGTAAAACCCTAATTAAACAGCAGCTTTTATTACAAAAACAGTTAATATGATTCCGCGACCCGAGAAAGTTCCAATCCGATTTTCACCCCAATCGCCAATTAAAAAATATAGGTAATAAATCAAACCAAATTATTTTTTTCATTGACTTAATTTTCAATAAAATTAAAAAAAAAATGTGCGATGCCGTATCTGCAATAGCATTACATCTTTGCTTGAATGTCAACAAAATGTCAAAACTGTACCATAGTGTAGCAAAAGTATGACATAATTTGGCAGTTTGTACATAGTTTTTTATTGAAATATTTTAGACTGTAATGCAATTTTACGTAATTCGAAAATGGATTTTTTTGAAAAATTCGACACGGCCTCCTTCCTGAACGCCCGGCGGGCAACTAAATTTGTATGGAAGTAACATGGCCGCCATTTCAGAGAATTCTGTCAAAAACGTTGCAAAACATCCAATTTTTTAAATTGTTTTTTTTATTATTGCGTGATTGCATTGTAAGCAAATATAAAGAATAATGTTTCAAAATAGCCTTTATTTTTATAAAATATATGCAATCCCTTGTTAGAATATTTCTTTACGCTGAAAAACAAGCCAGTTTGTATCAAGATTTTCTAAAATATTTCTTTCAGGTTTCTTTACAATTATCTTACTTTTTCTGAATGAAAATTAAAAAAATACGGTTTTCGTCTACTGGCTAGTCTATTCACCTATAACTAGGTATGTAATTTTCTTAGTGGTCTTTTCTACTTAAGCCATAACTATTGCCCGCGCAAAGTGCGTTTTGCATGTTTTTGGGTAAATTCAATGCTTGTTTTTAGGAAAACTACAAAATATTTTAAAAAATCCTTTTTTTCGTCTACTGTCCCAACTCTTCCTCTATCTATGTGTATACATTATTTGACTTAAATCAAACGTTTTCTGTACAAACTTGTTGCCCGCGCAAACCCATTTTACATGGTGCCGACCCTTAAGACATCGCGTAGATAGGTTTTTACATAGTGTGTTATGCCAAAGCTAACGTCAGTGAATCACAAAAACGGTGAAGTAAATGACTGATTACTAAAATTTAGTCTTGACATGACCTTTTAGACAGAGAAATATTAAACACAAAAATACAATAAGAAAAATAAAAACAATTGTTTTCGTCATGGCTACAGACTAGTCACGATGAATATTTAGTAGTCTTACACAAACATCTAGGTCTTACATATGTATTGTTTCTAATATGTATTGTTTTTATAACCTTCTAGGCTTCAACTACACAGTAAAACAATACACAACTAGAAACAAACATTTATCTTTCGCGCTACATAATTTGAGCCAACGTGTGAGGACACATTAATATTTATGTTCTCAAAATGTTTGTACGCTGAAATAATAGCTTCAAAATAATCATTGAGCCACAATTGTTACTTATTTACTGTTTGGATAAAATATTAAGTTTTTAAGAGGCCAATTACTAGATTGAATAGCTTTTTTTTTTGAGAATCATTTTACAACCCTGGATACGTAAAGGCTTGTATCCATCATTTTGTTGCTTCTTTATTTCTTACAAGTTACAATCAAAGGTTTGTGTAGGCCTTCAATTGCTTTATGAGAACTTTTGACAACAAATCTATACGAGTCCATTGGTTTTCATAGCCGATTGAGTGGCGGACGACGCCTAAAGACGCCCAACACAGTCCGCTTGACAAATATTACTACAGCCGTACGTATGAGTTTCCAATTTAACTATTTTACATATTATAATAATAATAAACGTTTATTTCTCACCATAACCACTAAACATTCCAGTACAACTTAAAACTAATTTACACTATAGGTACCTACAAAAGTTTCCAGTGTTATTATTCATGGGAATGAGCATTTATAACACCAATCTACTACAATTTCACAATATAAAGTCCACTAGAATCAATTTACAAAATAAATTAAAGCAAACCCCAACAGAACCCCTTTGTAAATTAAAATGTCACTAACCCTTTGCAGTATTTCCTTAAGCTTGAGTTTCAGATTTTGTCTGTTTATCTTCAAGCCATTTCTCTAACAGTATTTCTAAGTTATGACATAAGCCATTCGCTATTGATTTGGTTTTAGTTACATTATTTGGTCTAACCAAAATCTCTTTCTAGTAAAAGACTGTAAATTTTGTTAATTGTATAACTTTTGATTCATCATCTCATCTGTAAAGGTTATCCATATTGTCTATTTTTGACATTGTTTTAGTTTTTTTAATTTCTTACCTTGGCATAATTTGGAGTAGTTACTTGTAATTACTTGATTCAAAATGAAGTTAGTACTAAATTTGCACATCGGGTGTAGTCGATGTAATATAAAATTGTCATAATTTGAGTACAGAGAGACCTACATCTGGTACAGACAAAATTTTAAAATTTTCATTGTTTTCAATTTCAATTATGACATCATTTTTATTTTATAATAATGATATAACAATGTATTCTCAGTCCACATATCTAATTTTAATATAAGTTTAATTGTAAATTGTCTTATTTGGAGAACATGCTTTGTGTATTTATGTAGTTTATTGTTTATTATTAATTATATATGTAAATATTCTATTCGAGTTTTACACTACCCCCTGTCATTCTCCACATCACCCGGTTGGTTGGCTAGTCCTTAGGCTTTAATTTCGTCATTACACTTATATTTAAGGACCTATAAAGTTAATATATAATCAAATATATAAATAAAATTCTACATTACGGTGTATGTAAACTTTATCCCCTCCCTTCTTTAGAACAGCGTGACAACCCACTAAAGGATCTATTGCATCTATTGCTTTTCTATTTGTAAGTACTGAAGACGTGTTTGTTATGAGAATATTCTTAGAATATATATTAAAAAAGGAAACACTGACGTCAGAGAATGTGGTACATGCTACATTTACAAAAGTTTCCATTATTCTTCTTTCTTTGTGAAAAGCGTGACAGGAGGCTAATGAAACGCAACTCAAATGATTCGCATTCTTTTATTGTGCGAGTACAGATAATGGCGAGGATATATTATGAGGATATAAAATGTGTAAGGGACATATGCGTAATAAAACCTCGCGATTATAGTTCCCAAAGTAACACCTAGATGGCGCTATCCAAAGTCAGAACTCGCTATGGTTTCGCTTGCTACATAATCACGGTAATTTTTATTAATATTTCAAAAACTACTAAATCAATTGTAAATTCAATTGATATTTTCTACATGCCTACCAAATTTCATCAAAATCGGAAAATCGATTCGGCAGTTATAGCGGTACAAATATACATACATTCATATAAACTATGTGTTTTCGCCCTCAACTCGATTTAGAGACCTCGCTTGCTCTGCTTGCTCGGTCAATTATGTATCCTGCCCTTTCTGACTTATGTGATGATCTGGCGTCATTCGACAAGACCTGGAAATCTATCGCGCACTTTAGAGATCAGTGGCATACTAGACGAGGACTTATCCCAACACTGGGAAAATAGAGGTTTGTAAAAAAAAAATTGCCTCTATACGAACTCCTTTGTAACTACACGCTTTTTTTTTTAATTTTTTTTTTCAAGTTTCATTAAGTTCTTTGAGAAAAGTTGTTCAGCATATTTCTAAAAAACCGAGCTAACCCTTAAGGTGAAGATATAGGCAAATGGCCTTGAAGTGTGAAATAAATTTTTTACTCGTAAATATGGTGATAATTTCCATATTGTTCTTCGTCATGCACTAGATAGCCCTTTAAATTATTTTATGAACTGCCGTTGAAACTATTATTGGTGATCCGTCTAGCTTTAAAACTTGCCGTGGCCATTTTTGGCAGAGGCAAGTTTTAAAGCTAGACGGACTAATGTAAATACTTTTAACGGTGGTTCATAAAATAATTTAAAGGGCTATTGCATGACGAAGAGCAATGTGGAAATTATCTCCATATTTACGAGTTAACAATTTATTTCAAATGAGGGCGCCATTTCAAGACCATTTGCCTATATCTTCACCTTAAAATATTGTTATACAATTAAAGATTGCTTTATATAGTTCGCATTATTGGGTATATTTTATATTGCGATGCAAGCAAAGACTCTTTTTCCCTTTCTTTTGAACAGCGTGACAGCTCGCTAATGGAACGCTACTGAAACGATTTGCTTTCTTCTGAAGGTACCGTCACCATCTTAGGTGCAAGGTGAAAGAAAGTACCTAATGTATACAGATATGCACATGTCTTCTTCTTCTTCATCTGAACGCGTTCCCAGTTGCATCCTCGGCTATGCTGCTTCGGAGCCCAGGGTGCGCTTTCCGCTTTTTCTTTTCCAAATAAGATATGCATATCAATGGTCACCCAAAAATGCCAAAAATATAGCGAAGTGGGGAAGAAATAGCCGGAACAATACGATTTGGCTATAGTTTTACGACCGGCCGCCTGACTGGCGTCAACCCTCCTTGGGCACTACTGTTGTGGCACGAGCTTTAAGTGCTATTTTTCCTTTAGTCGCCTCTTACGACATCCACAGGAAGAGATGGATGGATGCATAGATGGCCCTATAATTATTCTGACCTGGAACCACAAAGTTGATACCACACATACGCACAAAATTTTGAAATATTAACAATTATCAGTATTCATCGATTCCCACTATTTTCCACATATATGTTTATGTATGTAGGTATATATTATATTTTATGTATAAGTTTATTATGTTTTTATTGTATAATGCACTAACTAACACATCTTTATCCCTAATGGGGCAGGGAGGCTCTAATCAGACAGAGCCCAGGGCCGCAAGACCCAAATACTACTTTTAGAGTGATGGTGGGCGAGAAGGTGGCAAAAGAAATCAAAATAGTAATGAGTTCCTAGCCACATCGTCTTTTAACATTTTCGCATTCGCATTCGCATTTTCCGACCATTCCCTCGATCGGCTTTTACGATCTGCGCGAAAAGCAACGCAGCTGACACATTTAAAGTTTTTTTTGGCTCCCAGACCAGCGAGTCTTAGTTTTTTATGATGTTAATAACTTTTTTGACCGCATTTTGATTCTATCTTAAACTCTTTAAACTGACTTCTATGTAAAAAGGATTTTTTTATTTTTTGTATGTACCTATGTCACGCGATAGAACCGATTTTTATGATTCTTTATTTTTTATTTGAAAGCCTTTACTACCTAGTAAGTTCCATATTATCTCAGCGGATTAGCTCGTTGAAGTGGCAGTGGGCGGGACACATAGCGCGACGAACCGATGGCCGATGGGGCAGAAAGGTTCTCGAATGGCGACCACGTACTGGCAAGCGAAGCGTTGGACACCCACCCACAAGGTGGTCAGACGATCTGACTAAGGTCGCTGGAAAGCGCTGGACGCAGGCCGCTCTAGATCGGTCATTTTGGAAATCCCTAGGAGAGGCCTATGTCCAGCAGTGGACGTTATGCGGCTGAAATGATGATGAAGTTCCATATTAATTTGTTGAAGATACGATTAAGAACTTTGGAGATATAAAAGAAACTCTTTAACGAAAATAAAGTCACTTTTTCTTTTTTTAATGACCAAGCAGTTTTTCATCCCACCATACTCACTTTTGCCGATAGTACCCAACTACGAATAGCCTTGAAAGGTGCTTGTGCCTTTGTATCGGCATTCGAGCGCACACAATAGTTGGGCTACAATTTGCTACATTTGTACGTTCCGTATAAGAAATATGTGTTGGAAACATAGTAAATTAGCTTTAAGACTCCAACTCTCAAGTTATTCAGATATATGGCTATACGTGTATTGAAAGTATACGGGTATTTCTATTAGTTTATATTATTATTTTGTGTTCTGTTAAATGTGGTCTATTAACAAAGAAATTGCCTAGAATTTTCTCTAGCTTACATCTTTTAATAGTCTACATTTACCCAAATGTTGGCTGGAAGAAATCGCTTAAGTGATAGCCTTTGTACCTACTTTATTTTAAATTTACTTCTGATAATTGTTATACTCAAATGGTGCAATAAAGAAGTTTTGTCTTGCCTTGTCTTGTCTTAAGTTCTAAACTACTTTTACACGCAAATTATTGGGCGTACTCGAGGACCATTTTAAATAGAAGACCCTTTTAAATAGAAGATGGGGCTAGCAACCCTTGTTTAAGATTCACAATTTTCACTGTTCCATGCTAGTCACCTCTTTCTCCAACTGCGGAGGGTCTGGTATTCTCAGATACAAGCTCTTCTTAGTTCAAATACCAGCCTCTCATAATCTTCTTCTATGTAAGTACCTATATCGTTGTAACATGTTCTATAATGTAAGATTGTGGAGAAAAATTAAGCAATTTTGAATTTTATTCAAGGAGATAATGACTCGCTAAGAAGAAAAAGATAGGGCAATTCGTTTCAAAATGTGGATGATTTTTCTATAATTCCAAAGTTATTTCCAAAATAAACGGGCAAGTGCGAGTTGGACTCGTACATGAAGGGTTCCGTACCTCTGTACAATGTTTTAAAACGCTGAAGAAACACGGTTTTTGTATGACGAACTCCTTTAATTTTTTACTTTATTTTATTTTTAGTATTTGTTGTTATGGTGGTCATAATATAATACAATACAATACTACATAATCGGTAAAAAATTCAAGTATCTAGTTAATGCCATTATAAAGATCGAGTTAAAAACGCTGATAAAAACACGTTTCTTGTATGATGACCCCTTAAACTTTTAATTTTATCTTGAGTATAGAGCCCTGTGACAGACGGACAGACAGCGGAGTCTCCGCGGAGTTTGCACCCTTTGGGTATACGGATATCTAAACAAAAGCTGTTCATAACGGGTCATTCTTTCAAGAATATGTCGACTAAGGTGTCTCTTCAAGGATTTTTTCTTCTTATTTGCCACAGACGAATTGCGCCAAATCAAGTAAACAATAGCATCGCTTCCAAATTCTCTCAAAAGCATAAATCTATCTACACACATTGTAAATCACGATATTTTATTCTGCTGTATTAACTCGCTATAGATCACACTGATTAGTAGCATCGCATTAGTTGATAGTACTTTTAGTAATATCTATTGGCTAAACATTTGATGTTAAAAAGAGTATAATTTTCGCACAAATGCGTTCCTAAAGAGACTGACATCAAACAGGCAGGCTGGGTTTTTTTCCTCCACTTCATATGGCATCCTTTGGTGACAACGCTAAGATTGTAAGAAGTTCCGAAGCACCATAGTTATTGAACAATGTCCATGCTACTGAAGAATTTTCCCCAAGGAACACATATTAAGATATAAAAAATATTTTTTTTGCTTTCTATACAAACTCGGATCAACTGATCGGTCAAGTTGTATGGGGAGCAAAAAAAATTTTTCATATTTAGCCATGTTCCTTAAGGAAAAATTTACAGTATCACCGACTGCATTCACCCTTAAAATATTTCATTATATCTTTTACAGGGTCTAACATATATTGGTAGGCCCTGTTGTAAAATTTATTACGTATTTAGGCAGTGAATTTTAAATCCTAGTATTTTATTTCACTGAATGCCACACATTACCGCCACGCTTAGGCAGTTTGATAAAAATAGCAACATTTTCTCAATTTTCAGCGAAATACACTTGATTGACACTCAGAGAGATTCAATAAGACGGAACGCTTGCGGAGCAATAAAAAGCAACAGCTGAGAGGGATGTCAGAAACAATATGGAGTGCCTGAGATTTCATGTCAGCACTGAATTATATATATTCCACTTATGTACAGTTGTCGACATAGAAAAGTATAGCAATAGTAATCCCATCCCAACTTCCCAACTAATATTATAAATGCGAAAGTAAGTTTGTATATTTGTTTGTGTGTTTGCTTGTTTGTTTGTTACCTCTTCACGCTTTATTTACTAAACCAATCTTCTTGAAATTTCGCATACACATAGATAAGAGTACTGAGAAGGACAAAGGGAAAAAAGAGTCTTTGCTTGCATCGCAATATAAAATATACCCTATATTGTGAACTATAAAGCTCTCTTTAATTAAATGTCAATATTTTAAGGGTAAGCTCGGTCTATTAGAATTATGCTGAATTACTTTCCTAAAAGAACTTGATGAAACTTGAAAAACATTTTTTGAAAAAAAAAAGTGTAGTTACAAAGGAATTTGTTAGTATTGACTTACTTGACTTATTTTCCTATGTCCCCTGGGTGGGGCAGAGGGCCGCTACAGTGCTTCTCCATCCCGCTCTGTCTTGAGCAACGCGCTTCACTTCGGGCCAAGACAGCCCGATTGTCTTCATCTCCGCCGCTACCGATCGTCGCCAGGTCTGCTTTGGTCGACCACGCTTCCTGTTAGTATTGTATAGAGGCAAAAGTTTTTTTTACAAGTTTTTTTTGTCCCAATGTTGGAATAAGGCCTCGTCTAGTATGCCACTGATCTCTAAAGTGCGCGATAGATTTCCAGGTCGTGTCGAATGACGCCAGATCATCATATAAGTCAGAAAGGGCAAGATACATAATAATAATACATAAGGTTTTAATCAAAATTCTAAAGTTTTGGATATTCTTTTTATTATTAATGATTCGCATTCTTTTATTGTGTGAGTACAGATAATGGCGAGGATGAAGAAGAAAATGAGGATATATAACGTGTAAGGGACATAAATTATGCGTAATAAATCAAACCACGGGCTATACTAGATCACTATAGTATAATTAAATTAAATTACCAGTAAAAAAAAAGACATATCAATTGCCCAGGCGACTGCACACTCTTTTATGGAAATGCCCATTTTTTTGACCGTCTTTTTAATTTCATTATACTATAGTGATCTTATATAGCCCGTAGTTCGATTTATTACGCATAATTTATGTCCCTTACACGTTTAAATCCTCATAATATATCCTCGCCATTATCTGTACTCGCACAATAAAATAATGTGAATTATTTGAGTTGCGTTTCATTAGCCTCCTGTCACGGTTTTCACAAAGAAAGAAGAATAATGGAAACTTTTGTAAATGTAGCATGTACCACATTGTGTAACTTCAGTGTTTGCAAAAATAAACTTTACCTAAGAAAGTTTTTCTCAAAAATCACGTTTCAGTCATTTTAAGTTGCCATCTGCCAGCCTTTACAAAATCGATGTCCACAAAACACGATATTAAATTCTTGGAATTTCATAACCGCACTGGAGTCATGCGACGGATTTCGGTCAGGGTATAAGAGAATACCTATCTAAACATTTAAGAACCTTACCTTAGATTTTTCCAGACAAACGTATTCAAGCTTTTACTTCTTATTTTTAAAATTTTTTGATTGATTGATTTAAACTGATTTTCTTTCGAAAAAATATGAACTTGAAAGAAATTACAGGTTGGTTTTGTACCCAAGCTATTATTTTGTAATAATCAATAGAACACAAAACAGAAAAAATTTAACATTCAAATAACAGATTTTTTGTATGCATTTGTCGGCAAATCATTGGTTTTTATTATGAAATAAGTTACCTACTAATAGATCGGGAGGCAATCTGGCTTATTGATTTTTTATATTTTAAACATTAAACTACAACATAATTATAAAAAATGCATATTGCCTCAAATACCTTTTTTGAAAAAGAAAAAATGAAAAAAAAACTTTTAAAAATGTATAGGTTGCTTCAGCCCCGCTACTCACCAGCCAGGTCTGCAGTTCCGTGTTGGGGTATAAAAGGAGAGGTATGTGACAAGTTTTCAACTTGCCTCAAATACCTACCCAAAAATTTGTCTCTCTGACCATAATAGTGTGTCCAAGTTTTTAATTTTGATAGTCTAAACTTATTGTGCATAAAAAGTCTGCACTTCTTAAATTGGTAGCAAATTCAAATTCAAAAATATCTTTATTATCATAGGATATTTATAATATCTCTTAATAATAGTCACTTTGTTTTGTTTTGCACAAATGTTGACGTCAAATCGTTACTTAAAGCTAAGTTTACGCCGCTTCCTAGGCGCAAGTGCAGAAGAAGCGGCAACAAACTGCACTGCACGTTTTCTCCAAAGACGTCAACTAACAAACTATAAACTTAAAATTAGTTATATAGATGGACAGAGATTACATTGTTTATTATGTCATAATTAAATTGAATTACAAGAATTACGAAATTTAAAATAATGTCAATTTGTAAATTTAGTATGTACCAATGTACCTAAATTATGACATGTCTAAGTATACAAACCTTTAAGAGGGACCCGCGCCAAGCTCAAGCCAGACCTTTTTGTCTTTAAGATAGTCATCGGTCCTATAATAAGCCTTCTCAAACTCACTATACCCAAGGACTTATTTAGCAAAGCAGATTATTTTTGCATATAAAGGTATGTTAAAAGTTGTCAAAGCCTTAAGTAGTGGCTCTGTGGGAACAGTAGACCTCGCGAGCTCATAAAAGGAATCATGATTGCATGGGTATACGAGCTCGCAAGGTTCCCCTTTCCCCTGGTCCATATATAACACTATAGAACTTCCCCCTCTTTTCTCCTCCACACCCCCTTTTTTTTGCAACATCTTGCGTAGAATGTAGTCCTTAGTGTGCCCCCTCTCTTTTATTGAAATCTGTCAACAAAAAACGCTAGAGCAAAGTTCCCCCTTTTTTCCCCTACTTTTTCCCCTATCAAAAATCACGATCAACTAAAACAATTTTAATAAATCAGAGAACTTGTGTGCCAATTTTTGTCAATATCGGTTTAAAAATGCGACCTGTAGGCGAGAACAGACAGACAAGATCATTTTTGACCAATATATCGAAGCTAAGACGCTTCACTCGCTTGGTCAGTTAGTTTTGTACCATTGTTAATTCTTCATTAAAATTATGAATACTGAGAAAATAAAGGTATTCCAGTAAATTTTGTGTCTGTTAATAACTATGTTAAGAACCGTAATTATAACCTGGTTAATATTCGATCAAAATAGCTTTCTTTTCGTAGAAACGTTTTCAGTTTAAATCAACTGTTTTAAATTATTGAAATTTTTACAGCATACCAATTGTGTGTAAATAAAGTCGAACCAACTCGATTTTTCATTTGAAACAATCATGTATTTTTTTTCAAAGCACGTTGTTATTACATCATTTATTTGTATTGTTTGTAAAAACCGATAACATACTATTTGTTTAAAGCTTAGTTTTACATGAAATTTCAAATTCAAAAGTAATCATAATAGTCATGTCATTGCTAGCCACATTATCTATTAACATAATTGGCATTTTCGTCCATTCCCTCGATCGGCATTTACGATCTGCGCGGTAAGGAAAGCAGCTGTACTGTTACAGTATACCTATGTTTATTCTTTTTCCCCCAGACATTCATTTTTTTTCTATGGACATGTTCGAACCGCAGTTACATTTATTAGTACATTACATACGCTAGTCTAGATTTTATTTGAAGTATTTTAAAGCTAATTATTATAGTCCAATTTTAAAATTTCACAACTCAAATAGCCAAACAATGCCGCAAAATCACCTCGGGCCATACAACCCAAACCGATTCAACCCGAAAAATATTTTTAGAATATCTCAAAAGACTTCCTTTGACGTTCAAATTAGTTTCAAAATGCTTTTAGGCGAATATAAAGAACGCTATTCACAACTCGATTAATATGACAATCGGTTTGAAGTTTTTAATGGGCTGAGAGTTTTCGTTCCTAAAAAGCATTTCTTTGAAGTTGAAATGGACAAATCGAATGATGCAGTGGCTAATTAGGGGAATTTATTATGTTTGCTTGCCTTGAGCGATGTGCGGGAGGTAGTCTCTTGGGGATTTGACAGAGATGTAGGAGCGTATTGTATGGAACTTAAACTACTTCTTATTGGTCTCAATAAAAGAAGATGGGTTGATTAATACTTAAATTCAAATTCAAAATATCTTTATTATCATAGGATATTTATAATAGATCTTAAAAACAGTCACTTTGTTTTGTTTTGCACAATTATTGACATCAAAGCGTTACCTACAGCTAAGTTTAGCTTAAATAAATTGTTTGTTTTTAGGAACTTTATTGTACCAAAAACATTTAGGTATAAAAAGACAACATAATACGAAAGAGCAAACACAAAGGCGGACTTAAGGTGACGTGGGTTCACAATTTGCAATACTGTGCGTGTTTTTAAAAAATTACTGTAATTAAACTAGGTACTACAGTTTATTCCTCAAAAAATTTACATAAAAATTTTAAGGATTTTCTACAGATACCCACAATAGCCAAAACACGATTGAGCATTTTTGGCTCGATAGAAAAAAATCACAAACATACCTCTAAATTTGCCTTAATAATACGTATTACTATTTTAAAATAAAATAAAAATCCTTAATATTTTTATGTAATTTTTTTGAGGAATAAACTGTAGTAGTTTAATAACAGTGATTTTTCAAAAATACGCACTGTATTGCAAATTGTGAACCCACGTCACCTTAACCCATGTAGAGATATGATTAATTTTTATTTGTATTAATATTTTGTATCTTCTTTTGGAATCATGGGTCGTTTCGTATTAATATTTTTTTATTAATTTTATTTAATGATTAGATTTTCTTTTAAAACCGTAAAAGGTATAATGACTGTAATATTTTGATTTATTTTAAGTTGAGTTGCCATCAATTTGGACTTAATTTCATTTTATTATTGTACGTCCGTTAAGGGCAGGTCACAGTAGTATTAACTTTTATTTATTTTAAGATCTTTTGTAACCTGTGCTCCACAATAAAGATATTTGATTTGATTTGATTTGATCTCTTTCAATCAACCTGCGATAGATTGAGAGGATATTTACTCTACATTATAAAGTAGAAGCAGATACGTACAAATTTTTACAATAAGATTATACTTACCTACATAGCTAAATTATTTATTTTCCTCTGCAAGAAAGGTGAACATGGTTATGTTAACATATGGTTAAGTTTATAGTTGAAAATACGTTACACGCCTTTTTTTTTAAGCCCGCCACTTAATGAAGACTCAAAGACTAAACTAACACTGTGGCAAAATAAGTTTCTGTCCTCTCCATCTGACATTCCACCTGACGTGGTTATTTTTGTTCGCTCGTTCGCAAACATTACTTGTTATGTGTCGTTTATATTAGTATTTATTGACAGATATGATAAAGCCCTTCTAGCACGTAGGCGACCAATACTGTGTTAATGAGTTTCTGTCAGCATTTCTTCTCACCAGTGGTACTTGCGATGCGAAACGCTAGTATCGGTAGCTTTTCTTTAAAATAATAACTTAGTTTTATACGCCGTTAATGTTGGTACGTTATGGACGTTACAGTGTTACTCCAAACCGAAGCTACTGAATAAATATTTGAATTTTGACGAGAAGCTGCCCCGTGGTAGGGCTGTCTGAAAATCTTTAAACAGACGCAGATCTGGTACAGGGCGACAGCCGAGAGAGCAGAGCCAAATAGGACTATTCTGACATCAGTTTGTGTGACTGTGGGTTGACTCAATCCATAGACCACCTTTTATCATGTCCCAACTGCCCGACTACTAAGGCAGATCAGGAAGGAAGATCGACGTGGCTAGATTTTGTTTTAAAGAAATATAATTTGAGCCATTTGACTTGATAAAAAGACTTTTTCCTTAAGGAGGTTTGACGTCAGACAGGCGGCCTGTCGTAAAAACACAGCCAAACGAAAAATGAGAAATATTTTCGTGATTGGTTTTATTGGACAAAGATGATTTGAAATTGAAGCTACAGTGAAATCGTTTCGACTCGATAAGAAGAACACGTAGGTTTTATATACTAGCATAGAAGAATACACATATGTTTTTTTTTCGCTGCATACAATATGTCTACGAAAACTTATTTGGCAAGTAGCCACCGCTGGATAAATCCAAGGAAATGGCGGCTTGAATTTGATACAGTAGTTCACAACCGCGTTCATGACAGAGACGGATGGACGTGAAACCATTATAATGAAAAGAGATAGATAGAAGTCTGCGTTGAGTCTAGGTTTATATAAAGATCGTGACATAGATAGATTGTGATAAATTACATTTCGTCAATTTGCTAGTTACAGCTTACACTCAGACTTACACTGTAATCGAAGCTATCAAAACGTTTCTTTTTAACCCCCGGCCAAAATATCAATTTGGCGTGTCTAAAGAGTCTACTTTAAACACGGTGTATAGATCGTCTAATTTAAAAGTACTCGCTCTAGTTCTCGGTTTACGCTAAGCAAAATAGCAATTTATTCACAAAACAATAGTAGATTGTGCTACAAGGCGTAAAGGTAATAGTTTTAACGCGAGGGCGCTACTTTGAATTCAGAGCGAAACGAAGGATGCCACAATAGAATCACGAGCGTAGCGAGGGATTCTATGGTGGAATTCTGAGTGAAGCGAGGGATTCAAGTATATCGCCCGAGATAAAACTATTACCGTACACCGTGTAGCACTATCTTCTTTTCATCTCCATCTATGAGAAAAAGCAAATATACACCTATAACGAAAGTGGAATACCTACATATACCTAATCAGAGTTTAACAGTCAGTTACTAACCTTTATTTGGTGGTGTTGTCACTGAAGAAGTACTATGAATATAGTTTTCTAGGACCACCACATCACATTTTCCAGTCATTAGAATCGTTTCATTACTTTTTCCTTGTGTGTTAATTCTTTATATATTTAAATATGCATATTATAAGTAAACTTCATATTTATTTACTATTGGCCTCATCAAGAAATTAGTCACATTTAAATAGTTGTACAAATAACCTAATAGTTCCATAATAAAATTACTATTCAAATCAAAGACAATTGCGCGTTTTTATTGGTTTTTAATAAATTATTATTTTGAAGCAAAAGAACGAAAACATTTTGACCTATAGTCATCCAAGTAAAACGTTGCATGCTTGCCAAAATACCCAACTGCCGGATCTGAATTTCACGTTATTGCCTACGTTACAAACACCAGCCACAGACTATCCTATTGCCAACTACATAGAATGTCTCATTATCAGCCGCTTGCATTAGTTAACAGCACGAGCCGCGGTGTGTGAAAAACATTAAATATTAACGGCACAAAGGGTCCACTTAATGAAGACTTCGGGGAAATTTTGCACCCACTTAACTATTTTTACACAACTACCCCAGACAAAGCAGTTGTATAATAATAATGTTATATATATAATATATAATATTTTGACTTTACCTATGTGTGTGTCGCAAAGATGGGTAGGTGAACATTATTAAAATGACGATGAGGTTAGCGCCCCTCCTCGCGCTGATCTATGAGAAGCTACCTTGTGAAATCACATCACAGATTAAACTAACTCTCTACTAGCCTACACAATTATCCAATGCGTACAAGGCTTTTACCGTTTAAGTGAAGTAGGATGGAATTATAACAAATAGGTCATATAATCCACATCTATTACAATAATTGTAAGTCAATTAGTCAAGACCCCACAGCATAGTACGTTGGGATTTTGTAATAAAATATAGGAGTAGTTTAATAAATCAGAACATTATCCGACGAGTGGGTGCGAGACTCAAGTTCACTATCAACTTTAACAGCTTGTTTAGACACTTGCATTATTAATTTGGTTGACCGTTGTCGCCTTCTGTTTGTTCCGAGGGTGTAAATATGTGTTGTTTGGACATCACAACAATTAATTTATATAATACCTTCACTTACAGCCTAGAGGAAATTTGCTTTGCATTAAAACGGGAAAAACTAGTCTAAATGCAGTGAATATGACAAGATATAATTAAATATATGTAGGTACCTATTTAAAACATTTTCAAGAGGTTACAAAAATATAATATTTTATTACGTCTAACAAAATATACTTACTGAAACTTTTAAAAGATTTTAGGCGAAGATTACATTATAGTTATATAGTGTATGCAGTTCATTGTGGTCAATTAATATTTAATAAAAAAAAAAATAGTTTAGTTTAAGAACCTAATGGTTTTGTTAAAAAAGTAAGTTTGTCCTATTTGTCATACTTATATTTACTCGATACGTAAATTCAATCCATGACAGTGATGATTTTTTTTCAAAAAATTAATAACGTGGCGTTATAGAGCAGTGGATCTCGGTGGCCCAAAAGTGATACAAGTGGTACAAAAATTTCTCGAGCTCCTCCGTGCTGTCATTGTATGGCAGTCGTCAAGCTATGTCAGATGCCTTTAGGCAGCTTGAAAAATCTGACACCAGTGTTGGCCACTTACATACACGAAAAACAACAAACAACAGAGCAGTCACGAGAAATCGTGTTCACGTTCATCCCAGTTGTGTCTTTCGCAGTCATTATAGGTGGATCAAAATATATAAAAATGTTTCTTCTTTAGAATCTCGCGAGTACCAATTGACCGGTCTACTTGGATGGAAGGCCATTTTTTTGTCGACAAAGTTAGTAAACCAACAATCAAACCAGCTGGCAGTGGGATACTTGTAGAAGACAAGCGAAAGATAACAGCGTTGATACCTACCAGCCATAGATAGCATAGAATATTTAGTCGAAGATCTCATTGGAAAGTATATTGAAAGTAATAGTTTTACATAACCCGCATATCCTTGTATGTGTATACTCGTACCTATAGGACAAGCAACAGAACGGTATCACCGCCGGTCACAGATAGCATAAGGTATTAATAATAATAATAATAAATCTTTTATTTTCAGACCAATGATCCATACAATTTTTATAAAATAATTACAAAGAAATTTGATAAATACAATTTAATAACATATACAATAACAAATTGGATAAAAAGAAATTGAATTAAAATAAAAATAATTAATAAATAGAATAAACATATAAAAAAAAATATTTAGTCTATGATCTCAATAAAAAATATTTAAATAATAATAGAATAAAATTATTAGTTTAATGATAGTTAGTTATCCCCAATACTTAAAAAAGGGATATTTTTAAATGCATATATATATATATATATATATATATGCATTTAAAATATAATATATGCATATATATATATATATATGCATTTAAAATATAATATATATATATGTATATATATATATATAACTATTCAGCACACTAATTAACTGAATGCATACTACTCATACATAATCAATTAATTTTTTTGCTGAGCAGTCAGTTAAATGACTGCTCAGCAAAAAAATTAATTGATTATGTCTTACAAAAAAAATCACACAAAATACGAATTGCTTATCAAAAATACTAACTTGCACTCTAAATCCGCTAGTTTGCAATGTAATATTACTAATTGCACATCAAATAATAATCACCCATAAATACTGACTGCACAGCAAATTAATACTGACCGCACATCAAATTTACTAGATTAGGGAATACCTATAGGTTAGGGCAAACCTATAGGTTAGGTTAAGTTAGAAATGCGACCAACACACGCTAGGAAAGTTCTATCCATTTTACTATGCCACAAATATAAATTGCAGATTGTTTAGTAATATTTTCAGTTAAGTATTTTGCTGTGCAATCAGTTATTTTGATTTGCGTTTAAATACTACCCTTATTCGTTCAGTAAAACAGTTCTGCTAATACCATGAAATAGTATACTAAATTTGATTTATTTAGTGTGCAAAATTAGTGTGCAATTCAGTATTTTTGGTGAAACTTTAGAATATTTTTTGTTCGAAAAAAGGAAATATACAGATATCGATTTAAATACGTGCCTTTTAAAAAGTATAAGTGAATGGCATTTGTCTTCTTTTCTCAAGTAAATATATACTAGACTTTTAGCTAGTCTAGAATAGCCACACTTAATTGTTTTTAGCATGGTATTTTATGGTTTTCCAATGTTAATTTTACAACTCAGTGTTGCAATTCTGCTGCAGGATCGTGTACTATCATATCAGATAGTCTTGAGACGGCAGAATAATGCGGCCATTCGTAATGCCAGATTATTAATGTTCCCAAAACTAGGTTCTGGTAAATGAAGTCAACTGTTTTAGGGCTTTGTATTACTCAGCACGGAAGAATTGATACTTTCATTGTGGTCTTGAAAAAAAAATAGAATGTACCAACTGCTTCTCCTCCCGCGCAGACTGTAAAAACCGATCAAGAAATACACGAAATATAGTTGAAAATCCGAATGTTAGAAAGCGATGCGCCTAGCAACCCATCTGACTGTAACCCCGGTTACATTCTCAGCGCTAAGTAACGCTTCAAAGCGGGGTCCGCTACCTATACCAGGTGATTTGTTGAGGTTACTAGTTTTTACGCAGAGCGACTGCCGTCTGACCTCCGCAACCCAAAGGGAAGACACATGAAACTACAGTTAGGCTTTTAAAATGTCATATGGATCTTGTTTTGATATTATTCTTAAAATCACGCATTACATCATCAAGAAGAAAAAAAATACATTCACTATTAATATTTAAATCTTTTTATTCATGTAAAAATAACTAAACTAGCCTAGCTCAGCCTTTGGCCAAAATGAGCGCCAGCCCTTGGATCCCTTAAGAAATAAAATTCGTTGTATAACTGACGGCCTTCCGCACACCAAGGTCCTAAGGTCTCCACGTCTTCACTTGCTTCTTTACAGTTGTTTCTGCTCCGAGCCACAAATTACGTTGCTGAAGCAGCGGTTATCGCTTTGTATGCATTTGTTCTGGATTCCTCCGTTGCACCGGCATAATGTGTAAGCGCGCTTATATGCGTAGTTACTGCCAACCTGCCAACTCTTCGTCTTATTCAATTCCATACTCTAATAATAGATTTCCAGTGACCGCTTAGCATTTCTAAGCATAGCGAGATTAATTCCATCGTTATCCGAAGAGAGTAATGAGTGCAAATGGAAATAAAGTACAATATAACTGTCGCTGCTACTATTCCGGACCCTTTTCTTACAACAACCTATTAATCACTGTAGTATTAGGGACCGAAAGGAAGGATGAACGGTTGGATGCGGCATTTTGCTTTTAGTTTATTTTCGAAAATACTGATTGTTTTCCAGTGGGTAAAATACCCTTGGAGAAACATACCTACTTACCCCGTAGGCGTCTTAGAAGTAGACTTATTACGGTAGTAAAAATAAAGTTTTCTACCCCCATATTTTCTCGATATAAAAATATTTCATTCTAAATAAATTATTAAATTTGCTCACAAATTTTCATGAGAAAGATGCGACCTGTGGGCGAGAAGAACCGGAAAACTGTAATTCGGAGACACGAAAGATTTTTTCCGAAGAAGAAACAAAGACCTTCGTTCACTTCGCTCATTCGGTCAAATCATCATCATCATCATCTTCCTCGCCTTCTCGAGAAGGCGAGAGAGTGGAGAGAGTTGACATAGAGAGCCGTCTCTATGTCAACTCTCTCCATCGTTTTCTATCATCTATTTTATCTGTACTATCTGTCGGTTTGTTCTCGCCTACAGGCAGGCCGCATTTATCAACCGATTCTCGTGAAATTTTATAAGCAGGTCCCTAATTATACCGATCTTTTTTGTCGATTCGATTTTTAAAAGTTTTCAAAATGGCGAAAATATGGGGTTTTAAAACGTTAAGAAAATCATATTTCAGTCATTTAAAAAAAAAATCAAATATGTCATAATAAAAATTTATTACCCTTATTAAGACGCAACTTTTTTGCCTGAACAACTTATTTATCCGATAAACTTCAACGGGTTGGAGGTGAGTCGCGAGGTTTACAGCTCACAGAGCCCCTAGTTATATTTTAGAAACATGATAAACCCGGCCGGCCCCTGATTTGAGAAGCATGTGTGCTCTTTTTAGGCAAACTAAGTATAACGAAACAAAAAACCGTTCAAGAAAATTGAATATCCAGTATTTACACATCCATGTTTTGACCAAACTTAGATCTACTTGAATACGTATTTAAGTAAGTTAACACCAAGTACGAACCAAACTATATTTATAGGCGGTTGTCAGACTTACGCTATTTCGAACGAGTTTATTAATGGACGGTTTTGTAGTGGAACGGGTGACAGATTGGGTGCGACTTTCTTTGTAAATAAAGGGGTTTGAGAAGAAATATATTATAGACTAGTTATTAGGTGTTTTTGAAAAGGGATTAGTTAATGTTTTAAAGATATATTGATATTTATCAATTAGTCTGTAAGAAAAAAAAATACGTCCCATATACCATAAGTACCAGCGTTGACGATCTCCGTAGCATAATGGTCAACACGTTAGTCCGCTACTCCAGAGCTTCTGGGTTCAATACCCAGCCGGGGCAAGTTGGAAAATGGGCTTTGTTCAAATTTAAAGAAGGATCATAATTAGTATGTATGTACATTGTACGTATCTAAACTCTATTTTCATTTATTAGCTACACTTAAAGTTATCCATATCCATCAAAGTAAAATGAGATGATCTAAATCTGGACAACTACGAACAATAATTCTCTATTTCGATACTGGACAACAAAGGAAGTAAGTGTATATTAAAATCGCAGACATAACCACCAGTTGCCACTAGCCGACGTTAATTTCACAGTGGCCGATCACCGGCATAAAATTTTCCAAGAATATTGGGCAGAAGGAAAAAATTAAAATTCTCTTGTAGCAAAGTGAAGACGCGATTTTTATTAAAGCAAAAAATGCCGAAAAGCGCTCCGTGCAAGGCTGTACGGCCCTGCGGGAGGCTTTTATAAGGCGAACAATAAATCAAGGGCGGGAAAATATTTAAAAGCTTGCTTCACCAAGATTCTTAGGTGTTAGCTCTCTTTGACCATTGGAATGGTCCTAATGCTGTCCGCTGCCTGCTGTTACACTTAGAAAAGTACTTCCTACCATAGTAGAATTAATGTTCTCAAGTGACGAACACGTACCAGCTAGAGCAGCGTAAGAAAGGTGTCTTATGTAGGTGAAGGTAGGTACCTACAATCTGAGCAAGATCTAAATTAAGGCCGTACCTGAATTTTCCGGGGTCCAGTGCTGCCCCCATTTAAAATAAATCATTTCAAAGAAAACGGAGACATCATTTAAAATTTTGCTACTACCAAGTCCTAGATAACCCTTCAAAGTATTTTATGAACTACTGTTTCAAGTTTAAAGTGAGAATGTTAAGCTTTATTACGCACATTTGCGAAAAACGGCCACTTTTGGCAAATGTGATATTGTTCGGTGCATCGTGATGATGTTCTGAGCAAGGTTGCAGGAAAACGGTGGATTCAGGCAGTGGTCTCTCATAGTCTTACGTAAAACACGGATTAACTATAGAGGTAGGTATTACTGGTTTAAAAACCATTATCGAAATTGAAAAATATAAGATTTTCTTTCGATAGTAAGTACTAAGCGGAGCCTATCATATCTTGTGGGCGTCCACAGTATGGCAGGAACACGGCTCGTTTCCTCATGAAATACATCTTCACGCTATTTTATATTACATAGCTGAAATATATAGCGTTCGCGCCTTTGGCTAATATTTTCTATGCACGTTTTGGAATTCCAATCTTTTGTATACCTATCTATCTATATTGTAAGCAGGGCTTGTTAGCGATACCAAATTCACACTATAAAAAACGTTATTTTCGTGGTAACGTTATAAGGGTATCGATAATACAGTTTATAACGTTATCAATTAACGATATAAGTAACGATACTTTTTTCAACACTTGTAAAATATTATATAAATAGCTCTAGTAGCCTACTAGTCAAACTTTCATCAATTTATTCTGTCAAATATCGAAAAAAATACAGTGTTAACAATACCTTTTACCGTTAATATAATTGGTAACGTTATCTGATTAACGGTAAATAGTGGGAAAAATACCGTTACCCAGCAAAACTTTATCTTTGCTGCTAACGTTAACTCCGTTTGACAGAATTAACGTTACCAGATTTTTTTACGGTATTCCAAGCTCTGATTGTAAGCACTGGGTTCTTGGCAGTGGAACTGTGGAATCAACTTCCTGCAGCGGTGTTCCCGAACCGATACGACATTGAAACCTTCAAAAAACGAGTCTATATCTTCCTGAAAGGCCGGTAACGCTCTTGTTACACCCCTGGTGTTGCAGTTGTCCATGGACAGTGGTGATCACTTACCATCAGGTGACCCGCTTGTTCGTTTGCCGCCCTATAACATAAATAAAAAAAAGTGGAGTAGTTTCATTTTCTCTCTAACCTTTATCATTCACTCGACCTTTTTTTAGATATAACACTTCACCTTTCTGCATGACACACACTATCACGTCTTTATTCCTAACGGGTAGACAGAACCTAGGGCGGCAAGACCCAGGCCACTTCTAGCGTACTGAGCATGACACACGATGTAAATTTACATGTGATACCTACATATTTGCAAGCAACGCGTAGTTAACAACTGAAATTGAACAAAAATGTCGGTAAGCAAACAATCATATTTCAAAATGACATATCGGAAGAAGTAGAGGTAGAATATTTAGGCCATATGGCTTCAGATCTGGAATAGGACCACTCCCTCTCTATCTGTGGGCGTCGAATAACGGACAGTAAGCACAACCATCTTGTGCTACAACCACAGAATAAATAATACTAACTGGGTTTATTTCTCTGTAATTTATACACAACTTCATGTTTTAAATTCCGTGTAAACAACAATGACATTAACGTCGCGCACCGCAAAAAATCAAATCACGTTTCAGGTTATTTGGAATTAAACAAACTATTACAATGAAAATCAATAAATTGTCTCATTCACTTTTTTAATATTTGAATAAACTTCAATTTAAACTATCTTAACATATTGTTACTAAGATAGTTTGGCTCCAATCAGCTCCGAAAAAGCTGTCAAAATCACTAAAAGTAAGGACTGGGCCCTTAAGAAGAAGAGATAGAATAGCGCTCAATGAATAAGGAATTCTGTTGGTGGCCAAAACGTCGCTCAGCTGCTGTGAAGCATGGCCCTTAAAATACAATAGTCAACTCAGATAATAAACTTAAAATAACACATCTAAATTCAAATAACTATAATTAATATACGACTACTAGAAACATTCCCACATTTATATTAGTTGGTAATTTCCCAGCCGAACTAGTTTGAAGCTTTCGTGTTTGCATTCTCGTTATGAATAACTAAATAACTAACTTCCACCTTCAAAACTGTTTTCCAGTTGAACCTGTAATTAAGGTTATTCAAAGAATAAGAGCTTAAAGAAAATTTGTGTTGGTAAAGTTAAAACTTGTTGTGCCCCTTACTAATTTTGAACCTAATTGAAGAATTTTACACATACATTTTTATGAGGTATGAGGTTATTGGGAGGGACTCGGTGACCCGGTGACCCGGTGGCTGTCTGTATCCAGCAATTTCTGGAACCCTCAGATAGGTCGTCTGACAGGCTTATCTGTGGGTGTCATTTAGTGTGCTTGCTGGTACGTGGTCAATCTTTCTACCAGAGTGGCCATTAGTTCATTACAAGTTTATTTGACAGGCAAAATAAAAAAAAAAGCCAACAACTTTTGAACGGCTGAACCGATTTCCATCAAACATATTGATCCTTGGTCAATATATCTTGGTCTTGAAACATATTGATCCAAAGAAAAATAGGGATGTTCTCAGAAGAACATCCCTATTTTTCGTTGTAGAAATTTAGAACAAAAGAAAACTCTGAATATCAAAGCGTAAGCATAACGTAAGTAATGATATAGTCGACATATACCTATTTGAAGTGGCTACTAAATTTACCAAGAAAAAATACAGATTATAATTTTCAAAGTGTAAGGAGTGTATTTTTTTTGTGTCGAGTTTCAGACCAAAACAAAATAAATATTGGTTCTTTATGAGCAAGCCAGACTACGAGTATACTACAACGAAACTATAGAAATAATTCCATCGCTAGTAAACCCTAAAACTATATATGTAAGCATACTAAGTTTTAGAAAAGTGACATATCTCAAGAAAAATCATCCAATCGTAAATTCAGATCTAACAAAATGACGAGCCATTTCTCTTTGTAACCCCAACACTATCGTATGCTAAACAAATAATATGATAAATTCAAAAGATACGTGCATTATACATGCATTTTCTTTGGGAAATCCGAACGTTACAGGATTCAGAATCAGAATCAAACACATTCTGGGCTTGTGTTCATGAATACCAAGCGCGATATCTTCAAACATATTATTTCAGCGCTCAGACGTATACATTGTTCGAATGCTACCGTCGAGTAGGCGCATGTTTAAACTGTCGGAATTTAAGAATTAATAAAGTATTCAAAATATTTCTTATACTTATCCACATGAGTGGATTTTTGCTGGTACATACTAAGCTATGTAAACAATTTTTCTATTATTAAAATAGACTAAAACTAAAATTAAATTTAAGGGAAAATTAGACTGTAGAATTTTTTGATCTTAAA
Organism: Acrobasis repandana; assembly: GCA_963576875.1. Lineage (NCBI taxonomy): Eukaryota > Metazoa > Arthropoda > Insecta > Lepidoptera > Pyralidae > Acrobasis > Acrobasis repandana. The sequence continues at coordinate 22,152,799 of OY756216.1, forward strand.
TGACACACGAGTAGCCGGGCGGGACACAGATAAGTAAGTCATCACGTTATTTTTTAGGTTTTGTCTAGTGTACTTACTTCAACATAAAAAATATTAAAAAGGTTTTTTATGCACTCTGCAATCGTCAATTTTGCTCGACCAATATGAGCTTAGCTACAAGAAAAATGCAGTTCTGAGGGACTCTTTTGTTACAACAAAGTGTCGAGATTATCAGTTGAGAGAAAAATTGCAAGGGGGTGTTTGCCATAAGCAGATGAAAAAAAAAAACAAACCTGAATACCGTCTCCCTCACGAGTCATGCACAGACAAATGTTTTTTGTCTCTTCGCTTTTGTGATATCTACCTTGGCATGTCTTTTTTTACCTATTTTATTCACCTTGTTGGTAAGAAAAGCGGCCAAGTGCGAGTCGGACTAGCCCATGAAGGGTTCCGTAGCAGCAAGTAACATAATTATAAAAGTTCTAAAGGTAAATTGCGGTTTACGATTTATGACTTATTAAAAAAAAACTACTTACTAGATCTCGTTCAAACCAATTTTCGGTGAAAGTTTGCATGGTAATGTCATCATATATTTTTTTAGTTTTATCATTCTCTTATTTTAGAAGTTACAGAGGGGACACACATTTTACCACTTTGGAAGTGTCTCTTGCGCAAACTATTCAGTTTAGAAAAAAATGATATTAGAAACCTCAATATAATTTTTGAAGACCTATCCATAAATACCTAACACGTATGGGTTTGATGAAAAAAAATTTTTGAGTTTCAGTTCTAAGTATGGGGAAACCCCAAAATTTGTTGTTTTTTTTTCTATTTTTGTGTGAAAATCTTAATGCGATTCATAGAATACATCTACTTACCAACAGTATAGTTCTTATAGTTTCGGAAAAAAAGTGGCTGTGACATACGGACGGTCAGACAGACAGATATGACGAATCCATAAGGGTTCCGTTTTTTGCCATTTGGCTACGGAACCCTAAAAACTTGTTAAAAACGTATATAATAATAATAATAATAATAAGTTTATTTATTTACTCTTCACAAGGTGACATATTGTACAGAGGGCTTGAAATAAATACATAAGAGAGATCCTTGTGAGGAGTCTGGTGTCTGTACTAGGCGTGAGCCTGTACGACAGATCACCAGGCCCCCAAAGGCCAAACCGAAGTCCAATTTGTAACGTTGCTATAACTTTTACAATTAACATAATACCCCAAGAGCATCAGTAACTAAATAGTTTTTTAAAAGAATAGTCATCTCATGACATCTTATATCCTAGTTTTATATTACAGTTTATCAAACATAGTTACAAAATCCTAAATCCTAACATTATAATACCTGATGAGCATCCAAAATGTTTCAAAGATTAATATGGTACATGATATTCTAACGTTACAATACTATAAAATACTTGATATATAACTATACAGTTTGTTAGAAGTATTTAATACATCCTAATTTCTAACAGATACCTGTATGCCCAAACTCTTAACATTACAATAAACAATACAAAAAGTTTTAATTATTGTTGTTTTAATTATTGTTGTGCCCACTCTTAATATTACAATAAACAACACAAAAAGTATCCCACTCCAACATCTATCAGTCTGATAAATAGGTGTTCGAATGCACCTATTAATAGGGAAGCCCAATGAGGAATACAGCTGCGAAACCCGCCAGAGTATTTCACTCTCTCATGAAAATGCTAAAATCTAAAACCCACACAGCCCTACGCTTTTGGCTTGGGATCGGTTAATTTAATAGCCACTGTGTGAATAAATAGTTATGTATTCAAAAATGTAAGTAAATTGAATAATCACGGAATAATACATATGGCTAATTCATTACAACACTTGGTAATCTCTTTATTGTTTCCAAGTACATGTCATTTGCAGGAGAAACCCTCGACCTGTAGCCCATTTTAAATAGGATGTTATGCAGAAATTGATAAGGTATACAACATGAATGTGGAAAGTATAGAATGCAAGCAAACTTTATTTATAATTAAATAATAAGCATTCAGCAAGGGATCATGCTATATGCCAAGAAGATTGAACTCATTTGCTAAAAGTATTTTAAGCTTGGGATCAGTTAGTTTCATCAGTCACTGTGTAAATAAATAATAATTGATAATGCTAGTGCTTAGAGTAGCAAATGGTTTTTTTTTTTTTTTTTTTCCTCCTCTCCTTTCCCCTCGTGTAATATTGAACGGCCACTACGCATTTAGCTTGGGATCGGGAAGTGTTACACTATGGAAACTGTATAAATGAGTAGTAAACTTACAGCCCTTTTCATTTAGCTAAAGATCGGGTAGTTTTCACTAGCCACTGTATAAATAAGTAGTATGACTTAACAGCCCTGCGCATTTGGCTTGGGATTGGGTAGTGTTATCTACACCATCCACTGTGTAAATAAGTAGTAGACTTACAGCCCTACGCATTAAGCTTGGGATCGGATAGCGATACACTAGCCACTGTGTAGATAATTACCTGGAAACTTATTTAAGATAACAGTCATCAATGTAGGTTATAACCCACATTGAAGACTTAGTACTTTGGAGGTTTATGTGGGGATAAATAGAAGTTTTTCGGTCTCATCATAGTCAAGACTCAGAAGCCAGTTGGTAACAGCAGATTTGCATTGATACTTAGTGAGGCTATATATTTTGAGAGAAGGGTTTGTTTTATTGTATAAGAATCCTCCTAGAAAGCAAAAATGTCTTTGGGCAAAGCTTGTTCTAAATCCTGTCACTGTACAAACGGAATGCTTTCTTCTACGATTAGAAAAAGGAGCTAGGTTGTAATTGGTAAGGGAATGCTTCAAAGTAATAGTCTGAAGAACAAAAAGTTGTCTGACTGACAGAACCTGACTCTTCTTATAGAGCTCATAAGTTGGAAATAAAAAAGGTAATTTAAATCCTACTTTTAAAATTGCTCTCTGAGTCCTCTCCAAGAGAATAAGAGAGGATTGGGGAGCACCACCCCATGACGAGATGCAGTACGTTAATATTGATTGACAGAGCGCTAAGTAGACTCGCCTGATTAGTTCATCATTGGCAACATGACGCAGCTTACGAAAAATAAATATTAGTTTACGCAATCGGGTTGCGAGAGTTTCAATGTGATTACTAAAGTTAAGGGTATCGTCAATTATTATTCCAAGATACTTAACTTGATTTGTCCTCTGTAGTAAGGGACATGAGCAAGAAAATCTGTTCTGAGGGAGGCATGAATGTGCGATTATGGGATAGTCCAATGCAACCAACTTAGCAGTATGGGTAATGGAGAATGTCAGGTATTTTGTTTTATCAGCATTTAAAGTCAAGCCATTACATTGAAGCCAATGGGAGATTAAATTGAGACCATCTTGTGCATATTTAAATACCTTGTCCCATTTATCCGCTTTAAGCAGAAGAACAGTATCATCAGCGAATGTTATAATCTCTCCCTGACGAACTGGTAAATTACACAAGTCGTTAATGTATATTAGAAAAAGAACAGGGCCTAAGATAGAGCCTTGCGGGACACCAAACGTGGTTGGAAGATCGTAACTCTGGCACTTGTCTATTTTGACTCTTTGGTAGCGATTTGTTAGGTAACTTATGAACAGGTCAAGTTGTTTACCCCGAATGCCTATATTGTATAATTTATCTATTAGTATGGGGACAGAAACCGTGTCGAAGGCCTTGGCCAGATCCAAGAATATGCCTATTACTTTTTGTTTGTTATCTAAATTTTTAACAATGCAATTAGTCAGTTTCAGAATAGCATCGTTCGTTGACCTTTTATTTCTAAAACCGAATTGATTTGCTGATAGTAAGTTATTTGCTTCCAGAAAATTGATAAGTCTATAATAAATAAGTTTTTCCAGGATTTTAGACATAGTAGGAAGAATAGATATAGGTCTATAGTTGTCAACACGGGATCTGTCCCCACTTTTGTGGATTGGTGTGATTTGAGAATATTTAAACGCCGATGGGAAGGTGCCTGTTGAAAGGGCAAGGTTACAAATAAAGGTTAGAGGTGGAGTTATGATGTCACAATATCGTTTTAAGATTGAGCTTGAGATATTATCACGACCAACAGCGCAATTGCTTTTTAAGTTTAAAATCAGTGTTTTTACCTCTTCCTCATCTGTGGGAAGCAAAACAAAAGATTTAACTGGGGAAAAAAGGGAAGATTTTAGGAAGTCTTTATATGATTTAGAACAGTTGAATTTTTTAGATTTATTTGCCAAAGATTCACCGATATTTACAAAGTACCTGTTAACATCATCAACGGATTCAATTGGTTTACTTTTGTTAATTAATTCAGATGCTGTGGTCTTAGATTTAGTAGTATTAGTGACTTTTTTTATAGTCTCCCATATTTTTTTGTTATTATTGCCTGCATTTTTAATTTCTGACATTTCGTAGTCTTTCTTGACTTTTTTTAGCAAATTATTACAGAAGTTTCTGTATCTAGAATATGTAATCTTAAGGGTTGAGTCTTCTGGTGAGTTTTGACGTGACAACGTCTTAAATTAGGTTGCGGCTGGGAGTCACTTATGAAAAAGTGTAACGCTCGGTAACGTTACGATGAGTCACCGAACGAGAGAGAGGCCCGCCGAATGCCTTGCGTCTCTCTCCCACTCAACTATGATCGGTCTGCCGCCGTTGTCACGTAAAATCTTCGCCCGTAAAACCGACTTTACAGGCAACCATTTTTTTTAATAATAGCTGATTTTTTTTTGGTTTTAAGGTGCAGCTTATCACGGTTACGCATACATTTTAAAAGACCAGGGGTAATCCATGGCTTCTTTATTTTTTTCGATGGGGAACTTCACGAATGATACTGTTTGAGGTTATTACTCTACTCAGTGAGTTAGTAAGGTAATCAGCTGCAGCATCGACTGTAGATGCAGCATATATGGGTTCAAAGTCCAAATTCTTCATATCAGAATCTAAGCCTTCATAATTTAACATTTTCTTTTGTTTCGGGGCGTTTTTATTATTGGGAGCAATATCCAGTCCCAGAACAACTGAACTGTGGTCTGTTATAGATGACTCCAATACACAGCAGGAGGCAGAAGCTTCCGTTTTCAAAATAATATGGTCTAAACAATTATTATCACGAGTGGGAAAGGTATGAGCAGGAAGCATACCCTGTGAGGACACCATGTTCAAGTAATGGGGAGATCGGTCATCAGTGTTATTTACTGCAATATTAATATTAATATCACCTACCAGAATTATATTTTTATAATTGCTATAGGAACAGAGTAGCCTATTAAGACTGTGAATAAATTCATCAGTATTGTAAAGTGCTGGTGGGCGATAAATGGCAATTATAATTGTGCTGTTATTTATCTTGATAACAAGTGAATTTGCATTATTAATGTTTGGTTCCTCGCAAGAGACACACATATGTTTTGCACAGTAGACCACCACTCCCTTATTCTGTGTGAGATTGTTTTTTGTGTAAAAAAGATTGTAACCCTCAATTGTTGGGACTGAGGATAAATGGGGTAACCAGCATTCAGTGAGAATGATGAAATCAAAAGCAACCGAGGATCTCGCTAACAATGTTTGGAAATTATCTAAATTCCGATCTATGCTCCTAATATTTTGACAAATTAACTTTAAGGATTTAGTTGAGGAACCCAGAAATACTGCACAATCCTCTGTACCACAGATAGAGGATTTGGCAATTGATATTGAGTCAAGCTCTTCATTAAACTGATCAAGGCTATTAGCATCGATGCTACCCATAATTAAGTGCCAAAGGAATAGAATGTAAACAAAGTATCCGCTCTATAGCGATGTTGAATTAGACTATTCCCGTAATTTGGTTATTTGAATTTTAACTTGTCTGGACACAGCCGTCCTTGGCCTTGTAATAGAGTGGGCACATAAATAAAAATGGATATTGTTTTAGGTTAAACAATCCCAAGGAAAATCTAACTAAGGAAAATCAACTAAAAAGTCTATAATCTATATGTATGTATTGCGTATGCGCAATTGTGCAGTTCTTGGAACTGCACAATTGCGCATACGTTTTTAACAAGTTTTTATACAAATAGTAATAAATAAATTCTAATATCAGGAGATTCAAAAAGAAAGAATAAAATAGACAATACGGTTTTAGTTAAATTACTTATATAAATAAATTACTTACATACATGCTTTCCCGACCTGACCCCACGTAAAGGATAAGGTAAGGAAGATGAAGAATGTATGTAGGAAATAACAACAAAAAATAAAACATGACTGAAAACCAATGCCCTAAAATTAAATTTAAACTCAGTGATATCGAGATGGATGCACACACATTTTTACTCGATTTACACATAAAACATTTCCGACCACTCTGAATTATTTACCATCCATACAACAATAGTGCTGCACTGATTTATATCCGATCCATTCGGTGATTCCATTTGAATCGCTCCTTTGATTCGATTTCGGAGCACTCGCCAGTTTAACGGCGGGACGTACTGGTTTTTAATTAATAATAGACACAGGACGACACAGTTTGTTAGTGACGGTGTTGTTTACAAAGAGTTCCATTTCGTTTGTAGATTCGCTTTTAAATGTTATGACAGTAATTCAATTTTGCAGTGGCTACGTCAGTTCTCATGATGTCGGCTTTATTGATGGCTGTTGAATAAATTGACTGCCGTCTACGTACTTTTGTTTCTGGATGGTTATTTGCTTGGTTTTTATACTTTTAATTTTCATTAAGGCCGTACCTGAATTTTCCGGGGTCCAGTGCTGCCCCCATTTAAAATAAATCATTTCAAAGAAAACGAACGTTAAGCTTTACTACGCACATTTGCCAAAAGTGGCCGTTTTTCGCAAATGTGCGTAGTAAAGCTTAACGTTCTCACTTTAAACTGTAAACAGTAGTTCATAAAATACTTTGAAGGGTTATCTAGGAATTGGTAGTAGCAAACTTTTTTATGGTGTCTCCGTTTTCTTTGAAATGATTTAATTTAAATGGGGGCAGCACTGGACCCCGGGAAATTCAGGAACGGCCTTAAGGGTACTCACGTATACGTTTATTGAAATACACTGTGACTGACTCTAATGAAAAAGTGCTCTTACAGTGCATAACGTAAATCAAAACTCTAAACTGTTCCGCAGTGATTTTAACAGTTTACAGGTTTTTAAACCAGATACGAGTACAATAAAATAGTCTCTGCCTACCCCTGTTGGGGATAGAAACGTGGTTAACTGTATTTACATTTGTAATTTTTGTGTTTCATCAATATTTTTGTAGTGAAAGACTGTACTGGCAGCTCCAATACCGTCCTGGCGGCAAGCGCTAAGAGACAGGATTGTCCTTACTTGAGACACTGCAGAGACAGGTACGTACCGTGCTGCCCATTTAAGAGGCAATCGTAAATAAATAATTTTAAAATTGTAATTGTTAATTTTTTTGACATTTAAAATTGTATGTGTGTTTTGTGTATTTAATTGTAAATATTTTCGAGCGACTGACATTATTATTATTTAAATTGTATTATGGGTCAAATAGATACCTGAAATAAATGTATTTTTTTTATTAAAAAAAATCTAAAACGAAAATATTAGATCGTTATGCCAAGAATAAGGAAGATAGATAGATAAGAAAAAAAAAAATAAAGCTACAGCTAAACGTATAAAATAAAACAAATGCAAGAGTGAAGTGAAAACGCCCCGCGGCAGGAGTCTAAACGATTCTCGTTCCTGGCGGTTGCAATCAGCCAGTGCAGACATAATCCAATGTGCTCGCCGACCGAAACACCCATAAGCATATTTCCAATCAAACCGCACAGAGGAATCGAGATATACAACTCGATTCTTAATAAAATGCGTTGGTAAATTTCGCCCTCCGAAAAATATCGAAACCATGTCCCATCACTAGAACGTTTGAAAATGGAATCAACATTTTTGATGTATAAAGGTGATTTTTCATTGGTGGTTCATGGAGTTTGGTCGTTTTTTCTTGGTGGTTGGAAACATTGGATTGTGGCGTCTACTAGGGTACAGTGGCATATAAATAACGTTGCACAATAAAGTTGAGCTAAATCAAGGAGCATTGTTGAGGGGGCTTGTTAGCTCCAACCGCTGATTTTTTATTTGATATCTCAATAAACCCTTGTGTTTGAAAGCCCCTTCTTACTTCTATTTTTAAGGAATTTGTTTTTAACCGCTGTGTTTGATTTATAAATTTATTTGGAGTTTTGTTTGGTTAGGCTGTGTTATAAAGTTTATTGACGGTGTGGAGTTTTAAACTATCCCCTAAATTTGGTCGGGGTTAATGTACATTGTTCGGTGTTTTTTGCTAGGTAGGTCTAAACTCGTAAATCTCTCGGAATAATTTATTGTTTACTAGTTCAGAGATGTAGATATTTAATAAGATAAAAATAAATATTTTTATTGCCAAAGTAAGTATAAAATAACCTTAGTATAAAATTACCATAGTTAAAACTAATTGCATCAGTGTCAAGATGCGTTTTATATACCTCTATAAGTATATTTAAATAGCCGAAGAAACGCTAAAAAGACTAGTTACTTCTCAGTTCTTTCTTGATTTTTCTAGATAGACTTGCTTAAGAGGTATATTTTGTAAATATTCTTTCAGGATATAGGGTGCCAGAAATGTGATTTACATTCACTGCACATAGATTGCAGCTGAAGATACGCCTAAGATCATAAAGAAGCTTGTTTGTTGGATTCTCTATTTCTTCTTGACTTTTGTTGATTAAGTTATATAAAACTAAAACTCAAAGAGATTTCAGGCTCTTGTTGATGAAGTGATGTCTCTTTGTCTTCCGCAGGAGGAAAATTTTGTAAGTTCGCTTTTACGATGTTGTAGGGTACCTATCAGAAATTAAATTTAGATTCAGTGCACGAAGACTAAAGCTGAAGATACGCCATAGAGCTGATAGAGAAGTTTGTTTGTTGGATTCTCTATTTCTTCGTAAGTTTTGGTGAATAATAAACAGGCTGTAGCCATCTGATGGAACCCAGTTCGTACTTATGTAAGCCCATCTTTTCGGATGTACGCGACCAACGTGACCCGCCCAATCCCACTTAAGTGTTTTCTTACCAACATCCGTGAAATAAATAAATGAATAAATATAAAAAAATAAATATACAGGGTCTAACAAAATATACTGAAACTATTTTAAGGGTGTATTCAGTCCATGTTACTGAAAAACTTTCCCCGAGGAACATAATATATCGAAATATGAAAAATAATTTTTGGCCTCCCATACACGTTGACCGATCAGCTGATCCGAGTTTGTATTAAAAAGTCAAAAAATATTTTTCATATTTCGATATAAGTTCCTTAGGGAAAGTTTTTCAGTATCATGGACTGAAGTCACCCTTAAAATAGTTTCAGTATATTTTGTTAGACGTTATATAGGGACAATTCACACTGATTAAGCTAGCCCCAAAGTAAGTTGGTTTTAAACTTGTGTTATGGGATGCTAACTCAACGATACTATATTTTAAAATAAATACATATATCGATAAACACCCAAGACCCAGGACAATTTGAAAACGTGACTTTTGTGATAGAGTGCAGTGTGGTGTTTCTAACCTTATCAGTCAGTTTTACACCTAAAATACTGCGCTCCATGGCTCTCTGGCTAACCTTCAGTTTGGACTTTTGCTGTTTTGTAAGTGACCAAGTCTGGGCACCGTAAGATAGGACACGATATTAAAGTTTTAAAAGTTAAGTTAACTTAAGGCCGTACCTGAATTTTCCGGGGTCCAGTGCTGCCCCCATTTAAAATAAATCATTTCAAAGAAAACGGAGACATCATTTAAAATTTTGCTACTACCAAGTCCTAGGTAACCCTTCAAAGTATTTTATGAACTACTGTCTACGGTTTATAATGAGAACGTTAAGCTTTACTACGCACATTCGCCAAAAGTGGCCGTTTTTCGTATTATTTTATGTATAATTCAGGTACGGCCTTAAAATAAAGTTAAGTTTTCTTTTTTCAACATTTTCACCTGCAAATTATTTTACCTTTCTTATTTTATTGATACCCCACATAGTTTACACCCGTTTAGATTAGGAAGAGTTTATATGTATACAACGTTTAACAAAATTTACTAAAACTATTTTAAGGGTGAATTCAGTCCGTGATCCTGAACCGCTTTCCCCAAGGAACATATATCGACATATTATTATAAAAAAAAAATTTTGGCCTTCCATACAAACTCGGATCAGCTGATCGGTCAACCTACATGGAAGGCCAAAAAATATTTTCCATATATTCCTTGGGGAAAGTTGTTCAGTATCATGGACTGAATCCGCCCTTAAAATAGTTTCAGTACATGCTGATAGGCCCTGTATACATATAAACTCTTCCTAATATTTTTAGTGTAACATAGCGTACTAAGGTCACGTACAAACCAACGGTGCGCGAAAGGCTTCTCATGTGCACTCGGAGTGCATCCCGCAGTCCGTATGTTCGCATTTGTGTGAAAATGCACCGGGAATTTAAAAGAACCGGTTTTTGGAACTGACATTGATACTTTTTTCCTTTTTTTTTGCTCTCGTACTCATGAACCAAAATCTTAGCTTTCGGGTATTTTTGGAATGATGTTTGCAATAGACGTTGCATCCAAAAGTAGTGGGACTTTTTATCCTATCGTTATAATAACATGTCCCAGTTCTACCAACAAATTAGTCCTACCAATATTTAGTGCCTATGTTAAGTTTGGCTACAATTTATTGCTGTTGATCGCCGTATTAAAAACGCCTGGAAGAGCGTCTGATCCATGAAAGCGCTAATAAATAGCAACCTTCTTCTGCGCCTTAAGGCTTCTTCGGACCAGGCGAGTATTTTAGTCAAGTGGCGAGTGATTTAGTAGCTAAATTACTCGCTACTGCCCAGAAACCGTTCGCATTACGGTCGAGTCAGTTAGTTTAGTGAGTGGTGGTTTGCAAAATGAAAGGGCTGCACTTCTACTTCTAAAAACTACTTCTAAAAAAAACTACTGAAAATTAAACAATAGTAGTAATAATAATTAAGAACTTATTGTATCATACTAATAAATATGCTTTATTGTTAAATAAATATGCTTTTCAAATAAATTAATAAAATTGTGCATCAACCTGATGTTTTAATTTTCAATTTAATTTCCTTTTCACCAAATCCGGATATATTCATTGCATTTTCTAAATCCAAGTACCTATGCGGCTTGTTTCATTTGTTTATTTTTATAACACAGGGACTTAATATTCTTCTTAACCTATTCGCTCCAGCGAAACGACATTTTTGCGGCAAATAATGAACTCGACTAAATCAACGCGTTCGGACTTGCTTTAGCCGGTGAACCAGTGAGCACGGACGCGTGGTGGGAGGCGCTACTTGCCCGAAAAAATAGAACAAAATGGATCGACTTGACTAAATCAGCTACTATATATAATATACTTGACAAAATTTTTGGTGGTCGGACACGTTTACTAACTGAATTACTCACCAATTGACTAAAATACTCGCCTGGTCCGAACAAGCCTTTAAGCGCAAACTCCTCGACATGTGTATCCTGGTCTCTGACTGAGAGTCCAATACCAAACTCAAGGTCTGCCAAATCGTTTCTTCTTCGTCTAAGCGCGTTCCCGGTTGCATCTTTAGCTGTGCTGCTTCGGAGCCCAGGGTGCGCTTTCCCGCTTTTTCTTTTCCAAATATAACATGCATGTCAATGGTCACCCAAGGATGCCAATGACCTTGCAAAATGGAGAAGAAATAACCGGAAATATTATAAATGATTTGGCTATAGTTTTACGACCGGCCGCCTGCCTGACGTTAACCCTCCTTGGCAATGCAATTGTAGCATAAGATGTCTGTGCTTAATCCTGTAGTCGCCTCTTACGATATCCACTGTCTGCTAAATCGTTTAAACAGGCTATTTTTACTGGATTTTGCATGGTCTTTGGCATCCTTTAGTGACCATGGACATGCATATATTTGGAAAAGAAAAAGCGGGAAAGCGAACCCCGGGATTCGAAGCAGTACAGCTAAGGATGCAACCAGGAACGCGTTACGATGAAGAAGAGACTAAGAACTGGATGGGAACAGACCAGAGCGTTTAAATTCCAGCGCATCTAGATCGACTCTCCAGCTTGCGGGTATGGCGCACCTGAACAAGACTACATTATTCAAGTCTGCACTCACAAAATACGAAGCACGGAGTAATAATATACTAAGTAATATACTTACGTACAATACGAAGGCAACCCGGCAGACATGTTCAACCGTGATAACGACGCAATCCAATAGATGCAGAATGTAAAGATTTGTGTTTGATGTAGAACATTAAAAAAATTTAATAAATAAATTATTTTCCGACAAATTAGATGATACATCTACCTACCTATAGGTATTAATTTTTGGATTATTAAATAAAAAAGAGCTTTAAACTAAATGCAAGTGAATTAAAGAAGACCGGGCAAGAAATACCTGTATGTGTTTTATATTCATGTATATTACAACAATAAATTATCTCTAAAATAAAAAAAAATATGACATTCCGCCCCAAAAAGGACGGTGCCGTGTTTATAACTTCATTCACAACCCTTACCATCTCGATATCATTCGGCACGCACACATCTGTCGTAAACTTGAACACAGAATACACCCGCGTCGCGCACCACCATAAATCACATCTCTCCACGAATTATTTAAATGCCATAATGACTCACGAGTAAAAGTTAAGGGCACCCTGTATTTATCACGCCGAGTCGAGCGGACCCGGGATTACGGGAAGGGTTAATAAATGCCGGTTGCATGGAACGCGGCCATTTTATTTTTTATCAGCTTTGAAATTCGAATTATGAGCGATTCCTCTTTGCGGTCGGGTTTTTTTTTTCTATTCGGCCAGCTGTGTGGCCTTGTTTAACATATTTGCTTGTCATTCTCTTTTATTTGAACTTCTTTATTATTGTGATTCATCAATTTATCTGTTTGTTTGAATTCTTGGAACAATTAGAATTATATGGTCTGTCATCATCACATCAATATAAAATATCTTATATGACTCGATTCAATTCATAGAAATATGATATCATCAGGCAGTGCGTTTTGTTTTTAATCATTAAGCACTACGTACCACTTCTAATGGTAGCGATGAAAATCCCCATTGAATGTGTGTTAAGGCGAATTCAGTAAAAGTGATACTAAAAATTTTGCTAATTGTCAAGCAGACAGCCCTTTTAATTATTTTATCTACATCCATGCTATAAATCCTCTATAAAAGTTTCTAAAACAGTTAGCTTATTGCCAACATTATAACAACCAGTGTCGTAGTAACCATAATACCATCCAAACGCGTGATATAATGTTGTACTAAATTTCATTATGCAACGCAAACTCGATCCCTCTATCTTTATGAATTTAAAAAAAAGAACCAAAAGTGCCATTTTTGAAACGCGAATTCACGTAAACGAATGATTTTTCCTTACAAAAAAACGTTCGATTAGTGACTCTGCGTTTGAAAAATGGCACCATTGTCTTGCACGCGCGTTTCAACACCACAGACTCGAAATTAAAAAAAAATATATTTTATTAGAATTTACGTCGTATCCTGCCATTTTTGTTCGTTGATAGCATTTCAAAAATTATTACTTTGTTGTTTACAAAAATGAGTGATACAAGCTTTGATAATACCTACACCACCAGATATTTCTAATGCAGCAAAGGACATTTCTAACCAATTATCACCAGAAAAGTCGAGAAAACAATATGAAAAAGCGTATCAAGATTTCATTAATTAGAAAATATCAAAGAAGTAGTACATCAGTTTCTGAAGATGTGTTATTAGTATATTTTCAAGAATTATCCGAAAAATTCAAATCTTCATCCCTATGGACCTTCTATTCAATGCTCAAAAGTACGCTGAGTATTAATCACAACGTGGATATTTCAAAATATTTAAAATTAATTGCCTTGCTAAAACGTAAAGCTATACCTTTTAAGTGAAGGCTATACCTTTTATGGAGGATTCATATCATGGGTGTGTAGATGAAGTATTGTATGCAACTGTTCATAATTAGGTATTAAAACACTCATGTGATACTATTACCCTTATTGCCACAGTTGCATAAATAACTACTAACAACCATCTAAGGTGTTAGGTAATGTCATCTAGTTTTGCAAGTGGTCACTTTTGGCAAAAACACGTTTTATTAAACGAAATTTATTACTCAGTTTAATCTCAACGTTTCTTTTTTAAAATTAGAATTTGGCTTCAATATTATTTTTTCATTCTTCAATGCTGGTCTAGGAAAAAAGAAAAAAAAATGTAATACTGTAAATGAGGAGTTTTTGGCGAGAAGTCAAGGGGTTCGGTTGGGGTTTGCTTTAAATTATTTTACAATTTGATTTTAGTGGACTTTATAATATAAAATTGGTGTTGTTTGGTGTTATAAATGCTCATAACATGAACAATGTGTGAAATAGTTAAAGTGGACAGTCATAGTACTTCTGTAGTGATATTTGTTTTGCGGACTGTGTGGGCGTCTTCGGGCGTCGTCAGCCACTCAATCGTCTATGTAAACCAGTGGACTCGTATATATTTGTCGCCAGAAGCTCCCTTGCAGCAGTCAAAGGCCTACACCACCCTTTGATTGTCTAGTTAGGATTAGGTTAGGTTAGGGTTACGAATAAAGAACAAAATTAAAGATAGGCTCTAAAGGACTTGTATCCAGAGCCGTAAAATTATTTAATAAAATAAAAAAAAAACTGTAAAGTGTCTGAGGTATGAAAACAAGATGCAGCATCGCTACGCAGTTATTGAAAATAACGTCAATCGGTCAGATTCATTGTATGTTCGTCTGTCGATTCTTACACAGAAACAAAGCCAGGATAAAGTATTGGCCATTAGAGACGACCGGCAGCCTACAAATTGTAACAAACGACGGCCCGCCTGGGGACTTTTTGCTGCCAAATAAACAATAGACTAGCAATACCCAATATGTGAGGAGGTTTAACGAAGAGCAACTGATCTTTTTTGCCAATCTAGAAGAAAAAAAGGAGATTATTCCAGCCGCTTGTCATCCGGCAAAATCTGACCGAGGAAGTGGGTGAAAATCTCAAAGTGACGTGTCAAGAGACGATGCAGCTCAAAATCAAAGTCAAAATTATTATTTATCTTTGTATATTTTGATAATTTTGTCAATTTTGCTATGTAAATTATAATTCCGCTTCTTCTGCACAGTGCTCTAGTTTCTGTATTCCGTCGTGCTTCCTTAGCGCTAGTTTAGAAGCTAACAACTAGGAAGTACAAAAAAAAAATAAACTAGAGGTAAGATCTTTGGTGCTGGTACAACTATATATATACTGTTTTAAGGGTGAATTCAGTCCATGATTTAAACTTAAAAAAATATTTTTTAAATTTAAATCACGCTTTTATACTGGGTGGCGCAAAAGTAAAGACCCTATTTGGTTCAGCTATAACATTTTTTCTAAATTAGAAAACTAGATTTAGGTTTTTTTAAATGTATATTTGTGCCATTAAATTTCGTACCATTAGGATTTAAAGATGATGTCTTTTAAATGGTGACCTCCAGAGTTGATACACATTTGAGCCCTATTTATGACATTTTGCATAACTTGCCGTAACACTTCCTGCGATATGTTCGTTATTTCTTGACGAATGTTTTCTTTTAGAGCTGCGAGAGTCTGTGGCTTGTTCACATACACCCGAGATTTCAAAAAACCCCAAAGAAAGAAGTCTGGACTGGTCAGATCGGGTGATCTTGCAGGCCAAGGCAAATCGCCAAAACGAGAGATAACTCGGCCTGGAAAAGCGTCCCTCACTAAGTCCATAGTGTCGCGCGCTGTGTGTGCCGTAGCGCCGTCTTGTTGAAACCAGATGTGCTCCAGCCCCAATTCGTCCAAACTGGGTATCAAAAACTCTCGTAACATGGTTCTGTAGCGTTCTCCAGTGACAGTTATCGCATTGCCTCCAGCGTCTTCGAAAAAATAGGGTCCGATCACTCTGTCAACACAGATGCCACACCATACAGTAACTTTTAGTGGGTGTAGAGGTGTTTCTTGAATAATGCGCGGATTATCAGTGCCCCAGAACCGAGTATTCTGCTTATTGACATGCCCTGAGAGATGGAAATGCGCTTCGTCACTCATAACCAATTTTGAAGGAAAATCATCCTCTTCAAGGTTGAGGTTTATGACGCGCTGGCAGTAATCTAGACGAGCTCGGTGGTCAGCAGGCAGCAGCTGATGAGTCATTTGAGTTTTATACGGGAACATCTTTAAGTCTTTCACCAAAATACGCTGCAGGGTCCGTCTGGAAATGCCCAATTGCGTGGCACGTCGCCTCGTTGATGTTTCTGGACACTCTTCCACATCTTCGCGCACAGCATCGATATTTTCAGCTGAACGGCCTGTTCTTGGTCTCCCAGACTTAGGTCTATCCAATGTTGAGCCAGTTGCTTCAAGGCGTGTGGCAAAGCGTCGAATTGTGCGACCAATCGGTGCCGGACGGTGGTGAAATTCACGTTGTGTTCTTATCACTGATGAATTATTCCGTAAGAACATTGACACAATTATTCCACGTTCTTGGGGAGTAAAACGGTCCATGTTTATTTTCAGTGTATTTTACATTTGTTCACTACACAATTTTCAACAACAGAATGACAGAAAATGTCATATAAAAAAAATAAAAGTATTTTCTTTAGTGCCAGTACTTTTGCGCCACCCAGTACAATCTCGGATCAGCTGATCGGTCAACTTCGGCTTTTACGATCTGCGCAAAATGAAAAGCAGCTGGTACATTCTAAGTTTTTAGGGTTCCGTAGCCAAATGGCAAAAAACGGAACCCTTATAGATTCATCATGTCTGTCTGTCCGTCCGTATGTCACAGCCATTTTTTTCCGAAACTATATAAGCTATACTGTTGAAACTTGGTAAGTAGATGTATTATTCTGTGAACCGCATTAAGATTTTTACATAAAAATAGAAAAAGAACAATAAATTTTGGGGGTTCCCCATACTTAGAACTGAAACTCAATTTTTTTTTATCAAACCCATACGTGTGGAATATCTGTGGATAGGTCTTCAAAAATGATATTGAGGTTTCTAATATTTTTTTTTTCTAAACTGAAAAGTTTGCGCGAGAGACACTTCCAAAGTGGTAAAATGTTGGTCCCCCCCTGTTACTTCTAAAATAAGAGCATGATAAATTAAAAAAAAATATATAATGTACATTACCATGCAAACTTCCATTGAAAATTGGTTTGAACGAGATCTAGTAAGTAGTTTTTTTTTAATACGTCATAAATCGTAAACCACAATTTACCTTTCATTCAATCAACTCAAATTTTACGCTGCTACGGAACCCCTTCATGGGTTTTTTTGGGTGTGCTTGGTCCGCTTTTTTTTCTTTTCTCCCAGAACAGCATGAGAAACAAAATTTATAAGTTAGGCACTTTCAAATCATCATCATCATCATCATTTCAGCCGCATAACGTCCACTGCTGGACATAGGCCTCTCCCAAGGTTTTCCAAAATGACCGATCTAGAGCGGCCTGCATCCAGCGCTTTCCAGCGACCTTGGTCAGGTCATCTGACCACCTTGTGGGTGGGTGTCCTACGCTTCGCTTGCCAGTACGTGGTCGCCATTCGAGAACCTTTTTGCCCCATCGGCCATCGGTTCGTCGCGCTATGTGTCCCGCCCACTGCCACTTCAACGAGCTAATCCGCTGGGCTATGTCCGTGACTTTTGTTCTCCTACGAATTTCCTCATTTCTGATTCGATCACGTAGAGAAACACCAAGCATAGCCCTCTCCATAGCGCGTTGAGCTACCTTGAGCCTTCTTATGAGACCCATAGTAAGGGACCACGTTTCGGAGCCATAAGTCATCACTGGTAACACACATTGATTATAAACTTTCGTCTTAAGGCACTGAGGTATTTTGGACGAGAAGACACTGCGTAACTTCCCGAACGCTGCCCAGCCGAGTCGGATTCGTCGAAAGACCTCTTCCTCGAAGCTGGAACTTCCTGCCTGGATCGATTGACCCAGGTAGGTATACTGGTCTACAACTTCGAGGGTGGAGCTCCCAACAGAAACAGGTATGGGCACAACATTGACATTCGACATTACTTTCGTTTTGTCCATGTTCATTTTAAGGCCCACCTGTTGGGAAACTATATTAAGGTCTCCGAGCATAGTACTTAAGTCCTCCATGGATTCTGCCATGACAACTATATCGTCGGCGAATCGAAGGTGAGTGATATACTCGCCATTGATGTTGATGCCAAGTCCTTTCCATTCCAGGAGCTTGAAGGCATCTTCCAGTGCAGCGGTGAACAGTTTCGGAGATATAACGTCTCCCTGTCTCACACCTCTTTGCAGTGGAATAGCCCTCGTGCACTGTTCCTGTACTCGGACTGACATAGTGGCGTTACTGTATAAACACTTCAACACTTCGATATACCGATAGTCAATACTGCATCGCTGGAGAGACTGAAGCACGGCCCATGTTTCGATCGAATCGAAGGCTTTTTCATAGTCCACAAAACCCAAGCATAGCGGCCGGTTATATTCCCTCGTCTTCTCTATAACCTGCCGCAGCGTGTGAATGTGGTCCATGGTGCTAAAGCCTTTACGGAAACCGGCTTGTTCGGGAGGTTGGAAGGCATCAAACCTGTTCGCGAGACGATTCGTGATGACCCTCGAAAACAACTTATATACATGACTCAGAAGCGTGATAGGCCTATAGTTCGTCAGTAGAGTGTTATCTCCCTTTTTGAAGAACAAGACTACCACGCCCCTGTTCCACGCTTCTGGCGTGACGCCCTCGAGCAGAACGGAATTAAAGAGCCTCTGAAGGACTTTCAGTACCGGCGTTCCGCCCGCTTTCAGAAGCTCTGCTGTGATTCCGTCCTCACCCGGCGCCTTGTTGTTCTTAAGCTGTTTGAGGGCCATCCTAATCTCGTATAGGCTGATGTCCGGGATATCTTCCGTATAGTGTCGGGTCAGCTTGGCTCTTGGGTCTTTAGCCATTTGTCCACTGGGTTGTGCGACTGAGGTATACAGCTGTCCATAAAACCTCTCGATCTCTGCCAGAACCCCTTCCTTTGTCGACACCACGCCACCGTCCTCCGTCTTCAGCTTCATCAATCGACTTTGCCCAACTGACATAGCTCTTGCGAACACTTTGGAGCCTTTGTTCTGCTCGATCGTCTCCTTAATACATTCAGTATTAAAGGAGCGGATATCGTGTCGCAAGGACTTTTGTATACGTCTGTTGAGCTGCCGATATGATTCAGCATCTTCGGAGGTCTGCAGCGGCCTGGATCGTCGCTCTGCCATCAAGTCTAGAGTCTGAGCAGAGATTTTTTGAGGTTTTCGTTTGGGGCGGGACCTGAACACCTTTGATCCCACCGCTTGGACAGCTTCTACCAACCCTTGGTTTAACTCGTCCACTGTAGCGCAATCCTGAAGGCCTTCGAAGCGATTTGATAGTTCAAGCTGGAAGTTCTCGGAGTTTTCGATTTGGACCCGCGACGGTCGGAGCGTCGACTTCATCAGCCGCGACCTTTCGACTTTGAGACCAATATTTACGATGCCTCTTAATATACGGTGATCGCTTCCGGTTTTGATTCGATTGATCACTGAGACATCGTTGAATATTCGTCTCTTTGTCGTTAGGATGAAGTCGATTTCATTCTTAACAGGGGGCTGGTTTTTCTTTCCTGGACCCAGCCAGGTCCACTTTCTTTGCGGCGGCTTTTTGAAGAAAGAGTTCATCGCAAAGAGTTCCTCTTTCTCCAAAAAATCTGCCAGCCTACGACCCCTGTTATTTCGCACTCCATATCCGAAATTTCCCAGCCTAAACTCTCCATCGCCTCTCTTGCCCAGTTTTGCGTTGAAATCCCCCATAACAACCGTAAAATAGGTTTCAGAAGTATGTATGGCCCTACTGATGTCCTCATACACCTCATCCACCTCTTCATCGGAGTGATCCTCAGTTGGCATATATACCTGTATGACCTTCAGCGAGTATCTTTTGGATACTCTGAGTATCAGGTATATTACCCTACTAGAAACACTCTCGATGGTTATGACGTTGTTTATGAGGGACCTGTGGGCGAGAAACCCGACACCATGCTGGGACTTCTTTTGGTCTCCTTCCCGGTGATAGAGTAGGTTACCAGACTTCAGGGTTGTCGTGCCCTCGCCCTCTCTTCGGACTTCAGACAACCCTACAATGTCCCACCGTAACCTACTCATTTCCTCTTCCACCTCAGCTAGTTTCTCGTCTGTCCTCAAAGTGCGTATGTTGTGTGTTACCAGGGCCAGTCGTCGACAGGAGTGGTAGCCGGATCTCTGCCGGAGATTCTTCGCACCCCCTGCCCCGCCGTTACCATGACCGCTACCGGAGTCAGGAATAGCAGGGCTGCCGGGGACTGGGGGCCTGGGTTTTTTTGTTTTTACCATATGGGAGGTAATTGGCCTTAAAACACCGCGCTGGCCAGTGCGAGTTGGCGAGTCCACGCTTTTAAAGGGGATTTAGTCCCTTATGGCTTGTGGTAGCCGGTTGGATCAGGTTATTGCCGCCCGATATTCGGCATATAAGTTTTACGGCAGGGTGAGTCACCTCCAACCCTCCTCCTTTCTCATCCGGGCTTGGGACCGGCAACGGCGGAGTTTCAAATAAAAACATTTAAATATTTATTCCTAAAAATACTCGTAAAAATTTGATTTAAAACTACTATATTAGACTTTTGCTTAGATTTGACCTAGAAATCTGGAAAAACGAATATTTCTACGGGCTCTTCTTTATCTGAACGTATTCCCGGTTGTATCCTCAGCTATGCTGCTTCGGAGCATAGGGAATATGCATATCAATGGTCACCCAAGAATGCCAAAAATACAGCGAATTGAAGAAGAAATAGCCGGAACAATTTAAACGATTTGGCTATAATTTGGCAACCGGCTTGCCTGACGTCAACCCTCCTTGGGAATGCTATTGTAGCACGAGCTTTAAGTGCTATTTTTCTTTTAGTCGCCTCTTACGACATACACATAAAGAGATGGAGTGGTCCTATTCTAACCCACACGGGTGACCCGGAATATTTCTACGGGCTATATCGGTCTTACTATTTAATATTAAAATAAAGTAAATACTTGTAATTTGGCCCAAAAATAATTTCGCTCGGCCGCTAAGAATATTCCGTTTTTTGTCTAGACTTGACATTTCTTTATTAAAATATAAATAAGTTGAAAATTCTTATAATATTTAACGAGATTTTGTAATAGCAAATCTTTTTTCTAGGTGACTTCTTTACCACCAGCCAAACGTCCAAAATAGATACGACATCACCGTATAAACAATTAATGAAAAAATATTTCGTTTTCTCTTACATATTCAGCGCATAGCCAAATGGATTTTTATGGTAAGTAGGTAGAATTTCCTTTATAGATTTTCAGTATTTTTTTTATAGAAAGTAGTTTATAATCATGGACTGAACCTGCTTTAAAATTCGCGCTGGTGGTAAAAAAGTCGCCGTGTAGGTATAGGTACAGGGTAAGTAAGTACATTAAAATACGGAAGTGACGTACAAAATCCTAAAAACTAGGTAATACCTACAATTATCTATAATCTATACTAATATTATAAGGCGGAAGAGTTTGTTTGTTAGTTTGTTTGTTTGTTTGTTTGTTTGTTTGTTTGTTTAAACGCGCTAATCTCAGGAACTAATGGTCCGATTTGAAAAATTCTTTTTTGTTGGGTAGTCCATTTATAGAGGAAGGCTTTAGGCTATATAACATTACGTTCCGACAACCACGCGAACGAAGTCGCGGGCACAGCTAGTTTTTAATATATGGTAAGCATCACTTTTGAAACCTGGAATGATAGCGGCTGGCAGCGACTTTTCCTGTCAAAGTATTTTCACCTTTATATCTATATTCTAAATGTACAGTATAGCTTGAGAAACTGCCATTCCATTCTGAATCAGTGAAAACTCTTATCAGTGAAAAATCTTTTACGATACATCTACAAAGTAAGTAAAATAGCTATTTTCTATAATGTCTTCAACACCACGACATCCTCTTCCAAGAAAACTGTAGCCTCTAATGACGACGTAATCATTAATGACTACAATCATCTCAAATTATCGACGACAAAAAGCCCTAATCAACTGCAATACGTCCCGAGGGAAAAGAAGGAATTAGTGTAATTGCACTAATGTAGACTCTAAATTGGTGATTTGGTGTAAAAGTTAGAAAATCACTTTTAATCACTGAGATCGACAAGATTGTTGATTTCGCATAGAATTCTTATTTTATAGAAAAGGCGTCGTTGTTTTTAAAAGCTTTTTAAGCCGTGTAGTTCCCGTCCTGACCGAGTAGAATAGGACCACTTCAAATCTTCCCCTGGATGTCGTAGAAGGCGACTTAGGAAATAAAAGCTAAACAAAGCTTATAAACATCAATGAGACCTCTCCAACCCGTCAGTGCCAGCGTGGAGAGTGTAGGCCAAATCCTCTGACTGCTCTGGCTAATATATGGCTCTGGACTCTGGTAGTACAGAGAGGGTCGTGCTCCTGCAGTGGAGACTAAAAAAGACCTGATGATGATGATGATGATTAACTAGCCTCGTTTGTTGTTTGTTTAGTTAAATTTGAGTCACTTCCCGGCTTCCAATTCAGATGAAATTTTGTATGCTAATGTAAATGATGACAATGCAATATTATTGTAACAAAAAGCTGATCTGATGATGGAGCCGGAAGGTATAGGAACCCTGTAATAAAATGACAGAACCCCATCGAGTTTGGGCTTTTTACATTTATATTAATAAGTACTTAGGCCTTGCAATAAAAGGTTGTACGAAAACATATTTTCTTTCGAAAAATTTTTTTCATGGGTGTAAGTGGCCACCATTGGAATCAAATTTTTTTAAGCTTGCCATCTGATGTTGACAGCAGGGATCATTTCATGGAACACCACTTGCTGCCGGTGAAGGAAAACATAGTGAGGAAACCCACACACTAGTTCACTAGTCTGGAAAAATTACTTGACACTAGTTAGTTAGCCGTGTGGTTCCCGGCAGAGTAGAATAGAACCACTCCAACTCTTATAAACATCAATGAGACCACTCCAACCCGTCGACCAGCGTGGAGAGTGTAGGCCAAATCCTCTGGCCACTCTGGCTATTATATGGCTCTGGTAGTACAGATAGGGTATTATTCCTGCAGTGGAGACTAAAAAAGCCCTAATGATGATGATGACGACCATTTACCAGTCATCGAGCTACCTCAGATGCCTTTAGTCATCTCGAAACATCTGACCTCAGTGCTATTAACATATTTTTCTTTTCTCCATCTATATCTATATCTATACTTCTATACTATTATGTTATAAAGAGGAAAGATTTGTACCTATTTTTGTATGTTTGTATGTTTGTAATGAATAGGCTCAAAAAGTACTGGGCCGATTTAAAAAATTCTTTCACCGTTGGAAAACTACACTATTCCCGAGTGACATAGGCTATGTGTGTACCACGGGCGAAGCCGGGGTGGACTGCTAGTTTCTTATAAAAAGAATAAGCAGGGACCAACGTTTTAAAGTGCCTTACGAGTACAAACCACAGAGCAGTTTGATGTATTTGCATCTAGATAGATAGATAGATAGATAAATGATTTATTTGTTTTCTGTAACACACAATATACATAATATAAGGTACACAATTACAAATTTAAATAAGTACTTAAAACTAAGCATGCATGCATTTGTGTGGCACAGTGCACAAAAAGGCTACAGCTCAGCTAAACGCTACTCACTAGGAGTAACAGCTGATTTTCAGCTGGCGCCTTTGAGAATGCGCGACCGAGATGCCAAAAAAAATAAAAAGATTGTATCATAATTATAACTAAAATTTAAAGCAGTAAAAATATATGTAACTTGGATTATAAGAACTTAACAAATTGATAAAAATATTAAAAATTAAATAATTAAATAAACAGAAACAATTGACAAAAAATACAATTATTCAATTTAGAAAAAAACATGATAATTACATTAAATATAAAGTAACAATATTGATGTAGCTTAAGTAGTAGAATGAACATTACCACTCATTAAATTAAAACAAAAAAAATAAAACTATAACACTTAACAACTACTGCAATAAACATTCATGCAAAAACAGGCGTAGCCAATAATAATAAATCAATAATAATAAATCAATAAAAAATCAAACATTCAGGGCATAAATTCGACTGACGCGGCAAGCAAAGCGTTTGGACGTATCATTTTTTTGCATATCCAGAAGATGTAATTTATACAATTTTTTTATAGTAAATTTAGATGTAACGTTTCTAATGGGTGGTGGAATGTTATTCCAACACTTTGCTGCCGCGTACCTGAAACTCCCCCTAAATGATTCAGTCTTGTGTCGTTGTACTGTAAGCACGGGACGCGTAGACCTTGCATGATGTTGTGACAAGAAAAGTAATTTTTCGTATAAATACTCTGGCTTTTGAAATTTAATTATGTCAAACAACAAGCTAGCGAGATGAAGCTGCCTACGTGATTCCATTTTGAGTAAAGAAGCCTTATTTAAATATGGCGTAATGTGACTTCGAGGAGGGATATTAAAGCAGAAACGGAGACATGCATTCTGCACTCTTTGCACCAATAGCTTAGATCTGCACAGTAGTCGTGGCCCATACACTAGATCTCCATAGTTGAGCCTAGATAATATCTGAGCCTCACAAATAATGAGACGTGACGCTTCAGAGAGATAGTTGCGAATTTTATATAAGAGGCTTAAACGATAGAAGCAATTTTTTACTAGGCTCGAAAGTTGTGTCTCAAATCTTAATTGACCATCCATCACTAAACCCAAATTTCTAGCCTCTTGGACCTGTGCAATGCGTTGGTGATCAATAATTACAGATGGATTGAAATTAGATATCTGAGCTATCTGCCATTTAGAACCCATTATAAGGAATTTGGATTTTAAAGGATTTAAGAGCAATGCATTCCTCCTAGACCATTCCACGATCTTCTCCAAATCCTCGTTTAAAAGTTTTATAGCATGTGAAACATCCTTAGGGGGCAGAGAAATATATAATTGCACATCATCGGCATAACAGTGGAACTTGCAGTGCTCAATAGTGGATGCAAGATCAGCGCTATAAATTATAAAAAGCAATAGTCCTAATATTGAGCCCTGCGGCACCCTACGATTAACTGGTAGCAGGTCTGATGCCAATAAACTACCGTCGCATTGTTGTAGTTGCACTGATTGATACCGGCCGGTGAGATAGCTCTCAAACCATGCTAGCGATTCTGCACTGAGACCATAGTAAGAGAGCTTGGAAAGCAAAAGTCGAATATCCAAGCAATCGAATGCACGCGAGAAATCCAATAGCGTTAAGATCGTTCCACGACCCTTGTCCTGTTCAGCTAAGATGTTATCGACGACATCGAGCAATGCGGTTACAGTGCCGCGTCCCTTTCTAAACCCTGACTGCAGTCTAGGGAGAATATTCAACCGCTCAACAAATTCAATGAGTTGAGCGTAAACTGCTTTCTCCAGTAGTTTAGATAGGAATGGCAATATACTAATGGGTCTGAGGTCCGAGAGCTCAGTAGGGTTACTGACTTTGGGCAATGGGGTCACTATTGCCTCTTTCCAGCATTTAGGCACATATCCTGTAGTAATTGATTTATTGATAATTGCTGTAATAATATCTAATGAATAGGGAAGGGTTAACAAAATCATGTCTTTACTTAGACCATCATTTCCCGTAGAATTTGTCTTTATTGATAAGATATATTTAGCAACCTCCTGACTACTAACAGCCTTAAGACAGAAGGTTTCATGAGAGAACTTTTTATTTTCATACATTGAAGTATCGATCGTACTATTCGTGATGCCATCTGGAAGTCTCAAAAAATAATTATTAATTAAGTTCGGATCATTAAAATTACCAGGCAGTAATCGCTCTTTATTTTGATTTGGTAAAACTTTTCCTTTAAGATTCTTCCAAAACTCTTTACTATTATGAACGTGACAATTTACTAAGTTACCAATATAGGCTCGCTTTTCTCCAGCTATGCTAGTTTCCACCATTTTTTTTAACTCTTTGTAATATAGCTTGTCTGATTCTGACTTTGTCATTCGGTACTTTTCGTGAGCTTTATTACGTTCCTCGATCATGCGTTTACATATGTCAGTAATCCAGGGCAATGAACCATCCCTTAGCACAATCTTTTTGAGTGGCGCATGTTTATTGAAAAGTGTTATAATAGTTAAATTGAACTTATCTAGCATTAAGTCGACCGTTGGTAAGCCAGCAATTTCCGACCAATTGATTGAACATAAATCTTCGTTAAAATCGTTCATATTTATTTTACATAAGGGTCTATATGTGAAATATTTAGGTGGCACCTTGGTTTTCTTCAGCGATAACGTAATGTTAATCATGGAGTGTCCATAGCGACCTGTGATATTGTTGACCGACACATCACGGTATGGAGCATTGGTGCACACTACATCAATTAATTTCGCAGAATGCGACGTGAAATGAGTAGGGTCAGACACAACCTGATTGAGGCTCATATAATCAAGGAACTGATTGAATTTTTTAGTACTACTATTAGAGATATCTAGTAGATCGATATTTATATCTCCTAACAAAACAACAAAGTCATGTCCCGAAAAATGATTAAGGGAGTCAGTGAGTGCATCAATAAATATGTCATCGTTCACCCACTCCGGTTTGTAGGCAGTACCCACTAACAACTTATAACCATTCACGCGCGTTGAGAGCCACATCTGCTCAATTAGATCGTTTGGCCGAGGTAGATATCGCACGTGGACATCATTCTTAACGTAGAATCCGAGCCCGCCTCCGCGCCCCCTACGCATATGCATTGGCCGTGGGGCAGCACGAAACCGATAGCCTGGCGCAGCGGGCGCACGTTCAAGCTGCTTATCTTTAAGCCATGTTTCGTTAATAGCTACGATGTCTGCCCTGTAACGGTCCATCGCAACGAGAAAATCGTCATGACCTGTGTTTAGTGATCCCGCATTAAAAAGACCCAACTTGAAAAGCTTTAATTTGTTACCCATAGTTAATGTTTACTTGATAAGTAATATGTAAAAATATTATAAATTGCTTAGGGAACACTAATTGTATAAATATCAGACACAAGGCAGTACAAATATATCTCCAAACGACATACAAGAAACATGTGGAATGAACCAGCAAAGGCATTAAAACACTGGCAGCAACGAATATAATTGTAGCTCTAATTATGATAAAAGTAATTATAACATAAGTATAGGTATAAAATGAGTAGCAAGACATCTTAAACATCTCGTATAGATCATTACATTTACAAACATGATATATAGAGAAGAGCACATCAGTAGATATTGATTCGCAGAGTAAAAGCAAATAACCAATTCTTCTAAAGTTAAGGTTAAAAAAGGAATTTAAAAAAATATTATGAGTTATTTTGCACAATAGGCGGACCAACGGCAGCCGACCCAAAAACTCTTGCTAAGTCATTCTCGTTTCGGATGCGCTGCCTAGGGGAATCCGAGCCCGAGTGACGTCGTGCATATATACGGCCGTCCTTTGTCCAGACGAAACGCCAGTTCTAAGACCTGCCCAGTTCTCGCGCCCGCCTAAACAATAAACGGTTAATTTTCGTCAGTCTCTCATTAACATAAAACCGGCGATATGGCGCAGGTAGACCTGTTCCCTCAGTTGTGGCACCACGGCGCACGCGCGCCGAACGCAGGAGCTGGTCACGGAGAGAGTGCCGCACAACGCGCACAACGATGGGCCGCGGTCGCACCGCTGCACCTTCGCCGACTGGAGTCTCTGAAGATCGGCCAACGCGATTCACACTCACTATGTCCTGGTCCAGCAGGTCGACGCACAATTTTTCCGCTAGAGTGGTGACAATATGGACCAAATTTTCACCATTTTCCTCCGGTATGTTGGATATCTCAACATCATTTCCAAGGAGTTCTTGATCACGGTCATTTATATCAGCCGTTAACCGCTCTATAGTTTGATGTAATGACGTGTCACTGCTGGACCGAAGTTCAGCCACTTGGCTCTCCAGACTGTCCACCCGCTGCTGCAGCTGACTGCAACGCTGATCGCTCTCCTCCAGGCGTTCTGTAAGCTTAACCACCACTCCATTGAATATTTCTAATTGTACTCGCGTGGCTCTCCACTCCTCTCGCCACTGCCGTGCTTCCAACATAAAAGATTGGATGTCAGTCATCTCGACAGTATCGTTTAGCATGGTGCTCTCATCTAAGCTATGCGTAAAATTGCATGCCGCCGCTCCTCTATTCATATTCACTCCATCGGCGGCGCCACGGACCGGGGTGTTGGTATTGCCCGATTTTGGCAGTTTACTGATGCAACAGACACATCTCCATGTTGCTCTATGTTCACCCGTCAAGGTACTGTAGAAACGCTGCTTTGAGACGTTAGCACATATTAAGTCATATACCTTTTTGCATAAGAAACAGATCAGATATTCCTTGTCCGTTATTTCTGCGCGGCATCCGGAACATAATTCTTTATTACTTTCCATATTAACGTATAAATAATAACAAAAAAAATTAAATTGCTAAAAAAATTTTTTCTGAGGCGGAACTCGAACTCGCGTCCAAGCGATCGTAGACTGCGCGTTATGCCACAGCGCTAACGACGTTACAGCGGACAGTGATGAAATACAACATTGGTTCCAAGGCGGGCGGCCGAAGCATCGACGAGCAAGGCGGAGTCACGGTTAATGACTCATCTATCAGCTGATGCACCGTCACTTTACACAATTACAAAGCAATTTTTGCAGTTCGAACGAATGTTTATATCCAAATTTTAGTATATTTTGTTGATTGAGCACTGTTTTGACTTAACAAGATCGATAGCGTTTTGAATAAGGATTGTTTTGATGTAAAGTTATTTGCAATATTTTCACTTTTTATGCACTTGATGAATTTAATACACGGAGTAAAACAGGTTAGCGTATTGACTGGATCTCGTCCGACGCGACACTCTCTATCTCATCTACACCTACATACTATCACGTCTTTATTTTTAATGGGTCAGACAGAGCATTTTGGGTGTTGCGGCTCTAAACAGACAGAGCCCAGGGCCACAAGACTCAAATAAAAGAAAAGTATTTGCATCTATGATTGATTTGGTTAATGTATTAACGTCATTCCTTTTTCGGCTCTTAACAGACAGAGCCCAGGGCCACAAGACTCAAATAAGAGAAAAGTATTTGCATCTATGATTGATTTGTTTAATATATTAACGTCATTCTTTTTTCTCGTGTAAATTAAACTAGGATGAATTAAGATGAAAATAAAACAGTAAATCTAATTTTCATTCTTTTTTAATATGAGCGGACATTCAAGTAATAAAAGTCAAAGTTTCATCTATTACTAACATTTAACTCCCTTCCCGTCGGTTTATGATACAATCAATTTTATTTACAACTTAATGATTATATTGCGCTATGATATAGAGCTAATAGACGTTTAACAGTGGGTTTTATTGGCAGGGAACAAATCCCTCTTAAATTGTGTTTTATAGTGTACAACGTTTTATATTGTTTTTGGTTTTGTTTTAGTATGAGGGAACTTGTTTAGTGGTTTTAGATTTTCCGGGACTCTTAAATAAAATAAAATGAAAGTAAAAGTAACGCAATTGTTATTCTTTTTAATTTGGTTCAATATAAGAGATATATCGCATATGTTTCGAGTGTAACTGTATCCACGTAATTTTATTACTTGTAAAAACTTTAAGGCCGTACCTGAATTTTCCGGGGTCTAGTGCTGCCCCAGCCAAAAGTGGCCGTTTTTCGCAAATGTGCGTAGTAAAGCTTAACGTTCTCACTTTAAACTGTAAACAGTAGTTCATAAAATACTTTGAAGGGTTATCTAGGACTTGATAGTAGCAAAATTTTAAATAATGTCTCCGTTTTCTTTGAAATGATTTATTTTAAATGGGGGCAGCACTGGACCCCGGAAAATTCAGGTATGACCTTAAATAAATAACAATAAAGAAAAAATACAAAACGTTAAAAATCAAACTGCAAAACATTAAAAACATCTGAACATTCATTTTAATAGCCATCTAAAATCTAGCCACAAATAAACAGCTAAGTCTGTTATTTATATTGAGGCCCTCTGAGAGGCGACCTTGAGGTCAGATGTATTATCCTCTGAGGCACAGTTGGAGGCTTACAGAGGTGGATGTCGAGTCCTTTTGGGGATACGGCAAGTATTAACTGTGTAACTACAAAGTTATTTTGAGAAATGGCTTCTTTTGTTTAAGTCTTGCTAGTTACTGTTCGTTTTAAAACATACGAGTACACATACATACTATCACGCCTGTTTCTTACAGGGGTAGGCAGAGACTATGGACCTCCACTTGCTATGAGCCTGACAGACCTCTTTCGCTTCATCTACACACATCAACCTCTTCATACATGCCCGTCTGTTACGGGTACTTCTTACCTCTCCCTTTTTTGGAACGTCTGCAATCTGATCGTAGAACGTTCGCCGAGGTCGATCCTGTCCCGCTCTTCCTTTCACACTTGCCTTATAAATATTTTTTGTTATTCTATTTTCATCCATCCTTTCTAAATGCCCAAACAATCTTAACATCCCTTGCTCTACTTTTGTCACTACGTCCTATTTCACTCCACACCGATCCCTTATAACATCATTTCTTATTCGGTCTTTCAAGGTAACACCGCACATACTCCTCAGCGTTCGCATTTTATTTATTTATTAAAACTATTGATCCACAATAATAATTGTTTACAATTGGCGGACTTAACGCTAATAGCGTTATCTCCCAGTCAACCATAGGGATAAACAGATAAAAACAGTTGCGGCGCAAAAGTAAATATTATAAAGTATTACAGTTAATTTATGAATATACTTATACGATATAACATAAATAATATACCTACAATCACTACATATCTAATATAAACTTAAGAAACAATATAATATACCCGTAACCCTAAACATACATACATAATATACCTATAATACACATACATATACACTTACATACAAAGATGATGATGGAGAAAGAACCTATTAGAGCAAAAAAGAACAACTATTTAAGGAGATGAGAGTGTATTCTTCTCTTGAAGGAGAATTTAGTTGAAATTTCTTTAATGTCAACGGGAAAAGTATTCCAGAGCCGTGAAGCTTGTAAGGTAAAAGAGTTTCAACTGCATTTATTCTACTTTCATGCTTTCTCTGCCATACCCAACTCTCACAACCGTGCATTAAAGTAGTTTTTAGTATTCGTTTTAAAAGTGTTGCTAAAACCCTAAAACGGGCACCCTTTGTGCCAACGGGACCCGTTTAGGTTTTGCGGCTCTAAGCAGACAGAGTCCAGGGCTGCAAGACCCAAAGGCCACTTCTAGCGTGAACATGAAAAAATAAATCGAAATAGTGACGGGTTGTTAGCAGCCTCGCATTTTAGCTCATTTCCTCAATCGGCTTCTACGATCTGCGCGGGAAGAGAAGCAGCGTGTACATTGTAAGTATAATCTTTTCTCCCATACCAGCATGAAAGATTTCTATGCTTTTAAGATGTGAGAATGAATTTCCTTTCGATTACGTATTTAATACAGGGTGACTTTTTAACCACCAGCCAAATTTATGGAGCAAGTTCAGACCATGATACTGAACTATTTTCTATAAAATAATAAATATATAAGGACTAATCACACTGATTGAACTAGCCCCAAAGTAAGTTTTAAACTTGTGTTATGGAATACTAACTCAACGATACTACGAGTATATTTTATAATAAATACATATATAGATTAACACCCAAGACCCAGGACAATTTGAAAATGTCCATTTTCCAACTTGCCCTGGCTGGGGATCGAACCCAGAACCTCCGGATTAGCGGTCTAGCGTGTTAACTATTACGCCACGGAGGTCTTCTTATATAATAATAATAACTTAGAACGGCTGAACCGATTTTCATCAAACATAGCTAAGAACCATCTAAAAAGATAAGGTTTTCGATTAAAAAACCGCATCAAACTCGGTCTATTCGATTAGGAGCTATGTTGCCACTGACAGACACACAGACATACAGACACTAGACACACAAACTTATAACACCAAATTTTTTTAGTCGGGGGTTAGTAAGAAACTGTGACTTCTTAAGAAACTCACAAAGAGATTATAATAACAGTCATTTTGGAGAAACTTTAAATTGGCATATCATCTGTTTACTTAGCATTTAGTCGCCCACAAAACCATAATTTCTTTTAAAAAAAATAAAACAATGTTGCATACAAAAAGCTTTGCGAAAAGAAAACCGAAAAGCCGCAATCTTGATATTAATGCAAATTAAGAGTCTCGAAAAACGCTTGACGTCTTTTTTCGAGAACAGATGGCGAAATGTGGAATTAAACGGCATATGCGATGCTCGCCATTTTGAAAATCTCTTTATAATATCATATTGTGGGTGCTTCAAATGACAGGGAGCCTTCATACCGACTGCTATTAAGTTATATCCAAAATACTTTCTGGCTGAATCGAAGCGGTGCTGAGCTGACTAAAGTAGCTATTACACCAGACTACTTATCGGATGCGATTTGATGTACATTGCATGTTTTAAAAGATTACGTTCATAATGTTCATTACAAGACAGGCAATGTATATCAAATCGCTCACGATAGGTAGTCTGGTGTAATAGCTATTTAAGTGTAAATAAAAAGATAGATAAGGACAAATCACATTGATTAAGCTAGCCTTTAAGTTTTAAATTGTATTGTGGGATACTTACACAGCTGTCAATGAATACTTAGAGGTTTAACTAGTAAGTATTATTATATAAAGTAATTATTAAAAAAATATATTTTATTAAAAAAAAATACTAAAAAGTTTAAAGTTCCCTAGAGCTCACTTGAGCCCAAACTCGGTGGGGATAAGTTGTTTAATCACAGAGATGCCGAGGCTCTGGCATGATCATGAGATCAGGTTATTGGTACTATAATATTGCATTGTCACTCAAGTTACAAGTTTGAGCTTGTTAAGTTTCAGCAAGCAATCGAATAATGGGAAGTAGGTCTAACGGGGCAGGGACGGGATGAGCGGGACTAAATAAAGCTGGTAAAGACACCCAGGACAATTTGAAAAATGCGATTTTACATCTTATTTATTTATTTACACTTTATTGTACACACATACAAATGTAATAGTACAACAGGCGGACTTAATCCTAAAAGCATTCTCTAACAGTCAAACCTTTGGGTTGATTGGAAGAGTTTATGTGGGTGTAACACATAATAAAAAATAACAATAAAAAACTAAATAAAATTTTAAACTTAAAATAAAATAAAAACAAACATACTAAATATAAATATTATAATAATACTATACCTACATATTAAATACATAAATACATACAAACGAGCAATAAATATATACATATATCAAAATACATATTATACAATCAAGTCTGTCTCATATTTAATTGAAAATTCATCTTGTCCCGGCTGAAGATAGAACCCAGAACCTCCGGGGTGGTGGACTAGTGTGTTAACCAATAAGCCATTTAGTTCGATAAATAACCGAGCAAATACGTATTGGGACCTGAGATAAGCGCATTATAGAGCTCTTAAGTCACCTGTTACGACATGAGGATTTTATTTCCCATGATTTTTAAGTACATTTACTTGGTACCCATTTAGCCCAGGCTTAGGAATTGAATCTGGTACTATCCATGAGATGGATATCATGCGGAAGAAAACTCGTTTTTGCCAAAACAGACCACTTTTGGCTAAACGGACTAACGTAATATACTTTCAACGGATGTTCATAAAATAATATAAAGGGCTATCTAGTGCCTGACGGTTAGCAATATAAAAATGATTTCCAAAACTACACGGGGCAGTTGAGAAAAACTAGCCAACTAGTGTGAATAGTCATCGTGTTTTCTCCGAATTACCTCTCGGAGATATTTTAATAGAAGGCAATATAGAATTTAATATCATACGCGTCTCCTAAAATGTAAAATCATAATTTTCGTCTCATAATAATACACGAGTGAGATTTCACCCCCTACAAAAACAAGAGGACTTCTGGATCTACTCGTATATGGATTTATCTAATTAAGTAGGTATGATATGATTTTATATTTGTAAAAATATAGGGCAAAAAGTTCTCGAATGGCGATCACCACAGGCGATCGGGTATTGGCAAGGGAAGCTTAGGACATCCACCCACAAGGTGGGCAGACGACCTAACCAAGGTCGCCGGAAAGCACTGGATGTAGGCCGCTCTAGATCGGTCATTTTAAAAATCTTTGGGTGAGTCGTGACGTTATGCAGCTGATATAATGATGATAATTTTTGATTTATTTATTTTTTATTTTTTTGTATAAAAAAGCGTTTTAATGATAATAATTTTATTAACACGTAAGGGAAATACTAATATTACCACATAAATGTAGTTGTTCACTAATAAGGATTGTCTTGAATAAAAAAATGTTTGTTATAAAAGGTTTATATTAGAGATGAAACGGATATCCGGTAACTATCCGGTATCCGGCCTATCCGGCCGCCATAATACTATCCGGCCGAGTACCGGATAGCTACTATTCGGCCGGATGTAAAAAAAAACTGGATAAAAGAAACATATTTTTGAGTAATTATTTACTTTATTTAATTAGTCTTAGTATCACCAAACTTAAATAGGTTTTAGTTTTAAATTTTTAATCACACAATAGTAAATTAATGTAATACAAAGAAAATGAATGAATTAGTACTCATACTGCATTAAGGGCAAATTATGGAGAATAAATACTAATTTCTCTGCATTGAGAGGTAGCAGGCGGTTGCGTTTCTCTTCATAAATAAGGCCAGCTTCAGAAAAAAGTCTTTCGCTATACACACTGCTGCAAGGTGCAAAAAGGTAGATTTTGGCAAATTTTATTTCGACAAGACCCGAATCGAACCGAGTCCACTCGATCGCGCGCCGCCTACGCAAACGGCTAAGTTTCCATACGGCCACATGGTCGGCCGAATATCCGGTATCCGGCCAAACTGCTATCCGTTTCATCTCTAGTTTATATACAGTTTTATTATATAAGGGTTTTTAAAGATTTTTATTTATTTTCTTATACCTGCGTGGCGTAATGGTTAACACGCTAGACCGCTAACCCGGAGGTTCGGGGTTCGATCCCCAGCCAGGGCAAGTTGGGAAATGGCCTTTTTCAAATTGTCCTGGGTTTTGGGTGTTTATCTATACAGGGTCTAACAAAATATACTGAAACTATTTTAAGGGTGGATTCAGTCCATGATACTGAACAACTTTCCCCAAGGAACATATATCGAAATATGAAAAATATTTTTTTGTCTCCCATACAAGTTGACCGGTCAGCTGATCGGAGTTTTTATGGAAAGCCAAAAAATATTTTTAATATTTTGATATATGTTCCTTGGGAAAGTTGATCAGTATCATGAACTAAATTCACCATTGAAATAGTTTCAGTATATTTTGTTAGACGTTATATATGTATTTATCATAAAATATAGTATCGTTGAGTTAGTATCCTTACTTTGGGACTAGCTTAATCAGTGTGATTTGTCCCTATATATTTATTTATTTATATTTATTTATTTATTTATGTATTGTTTTTAATTTACTTTCTTTTTGATACACATAAATAACACATGAAAGAAAAATACGATAAATAGTGTTATACGATATAGGTGTGTTTAAAAGGTAGACAAAACAAAACAAAGTGACTATTATTATGAGATATTATAAATATCCTATGATAATAAAGATATTTTGAATTGAATTGAATTGAGAAAAAAAAACTATCAGCTAAAAAATGTCAGCAAGCACTTTTATTTTTCGTTTTTGTTTTTAATAATTATGTGTAGGTATATAGTCCAGGTATATATTGGTCTACAACATCGAGGGTAGAGCTTCCAATAAAATCAGGTAGGGGCAAGACGTAGACATTCGACATTACCTTCGTTTTGTCTCTTTTCAATTTGAGGCCCACCTGTTGGGAAATTCGATTTAGGTCTCCGAGCTACTTACGTCTTCACATTCCAGAAGCTTGAAGGCATCTTCCAGTGCAATGGTGAACAGTTTTGGAGATATAACGTCTTTTGAGTATAGTTAGTATGTAAAGAACATAATAATTTTAAGGTATATTAATAATTTAGCTATTACTTTTTATACAGTAGTTCTATTTTAATTTCACTCAAAAGTGTTGCATATATATTTTATTTAAATGTTACTATTTATTTTAATCATTACTTTTTTACAAAAATCACGTCTCAATGAACTTTTGAAAAGCTTTGATGTACTTACGAGCAGGTGCAAGACAGATGGTATGTTCCGAATGATTGAAAACCCCAAATTACACCATTTATCCCCAATTGTAGAATAAGAAACGACGCAGGCGTGAAATTTACACAGATGAAGTAATGAGACCATTATAAGGAGTAATTTTGTACTTAGCATTCAATACAGTTAAAATAATGTAGAAAACAAAATATTTGATAAATAATTTTGCAACAAAATAATTGTAAAATTATTTATTTAGTTATTTACACTTTAATTGAGTCAAAAGCTACAAGAGGTAGTCTTTACGAAAAGAAAAACAGATAAGAAATTTGGCCTCTAAATTACAGATAAAAATACAATATCCAGATGTAATAAGTACTTTTTTTTTTAAATACCTACGAAAATCGAATAAAACTGAACTAAATTAAACTAAACAAACTAAAATATTATAAGCTAAATTAAAACTACGAGTAACTTTCCTAAAAATATAATTATAATAATAATACTTTAATTTTTCATAAATACATACCATATAAAATAAATGCATAATATATTTAAACATATTACATATTATATACCTACAATCTACATATTATACACATAATGTGTATAATATGTAGTAAGAAATGAGGAATTCTGCGAAATGTTTATAGTTTCAAAAAGTATGTATATCATGCAACTTTTTCTTGTAAATTTCTACTGGAGATTTGTCTTATGTTCTTGGGCAATGTATTCCAAAACCGGATGGCTTGAGAATTCAAGGAGTTGGACATGAAACTAGATCGATATATGGGAATTGGAATACATTATTTGCTCCAGTAACACGCTTGGTGTTACTAGAGTAAATTATGTGTTCTTTTTCATACATCTATATTGACATAAATATGCCACTTAATTACACATGCACTAACAAACAAACAGTGTGATTGTGAAAAAGCTCAGACCGAGGATCAAATCATACTCGTACTTATACAGACTGTGCAGAAAAGGAAAGACCACCCCATATTTAGACTAGTAACGAAAACTGTTTTCGTTTAGACAATCTCATCATTTTGACGAAATATTACTTTGGACCATATGATTTTTGGATGAGACACGACATGCAATTTAGACAATGAGCGTTTTAGACGAGTTTCTACATACCTTGATTATTTGTGTCTGCGACCATTCGACACCAACTCCATCAAAATGCGGGTGGCCAGGCGCAACACTTTTTCGCTCATATCGTCGATCGGTTTTTACGATCTGCGTGGCAACTTTAGTAACCCTTGATTGACATCGCCAAGACTGCCTCTGTGGTCGAGTAATCAAGGCGCTTGCCTTGTAGTCCGGAGGTCGTGGGTTCAAATCCCTCCGGGAAGCATACTTTGTGAGAAGTTGTTTCCAGTCTGGTTAGGATATTGCAGGCTTGAATTACCTGATTATCCGAAAATAAAGCTGATTCCGTGCTTAGGAAGGCGCGTAAAGCTGTTGGTCCCGAACGCCATGTAGCGTTTGTACCCATCCTAGGATTGGTTCTGGTCTAACCATTGGGTTGCGGAGGTCACACGGCAGTCGCTCTGTGCAAGAACCAGTAACCTCGTCGAATTACGTCCTAGGTTAGGTAGCGAACCCCTGGGCTCTGAAGTGTAAACGCTAACGATGCAACCAGGAATACGCTCGGATGATGATGATGCTTCACAGCGCCAATGCGCCTTATATTTATTTATTTTTCGCTTACATGCACTTATAAGTAAAGGTAGTAGGTAACTACATGAACCCTGGCAGGGTATTGCATGCAGAACTGGTTTTTTTAATGCGAATAATGTTTCCTTTATACATAAGTAACGAATATTAATTATTTCCTTTGAACTCCTAAGTAGTACCCATTATATTTTAAGAAGGAAAAGGTATGATGATCAATCAATCAGCCTACGGGTATTTCAACATAAAAGTTAAATATTACTTACTTTGTAAGTCAGAAACACTTCTCATTTATTGAAAACTAAATTACAGATGAAATTGCACGATTTAAAAGTTGCATAATAAGTGAGTGTGAGGCAGTTGCGAAGGCTTTTGTAATACGTTTACATTGCACCTTTTGTAAGCAACTAAGTTGCCATACTTAGTTACTTATAAAAGGTGAAACAGGCAAAAACCTTATGGTAAGCGGTTACCTTAGTCCAATAGTTGCCTGCAACACCAGAAGTTTCACGCCCTTCTAGTACAATCTTATGTTGCAGTATAATGTGGGACAAATCGTGATTTAGCACATTTACGCCGATAGGAGGGACTGATCAGCTGGGCTCCGTTTTTTAAAACTAGTCACGACTACGATCAACAAAACAACTGGATAACGCGTTACCTACAAAATAAAAATGAAAAATCTGTCCGCTCCAATAGCAAATAACATTTACTGTGAAGTCAACCTTATTACACTACATGGAATGTGTTTTTCTCCTTGACTGAACTAAACAAAATAAGAGCTCACCGCCCGGAGTATGCTCCTATTTGGAATCGTATTTTATGCGCCGACCCGATATCTAGTTGTATTGTTGATCGAAGAGTCATAGTGTAACTTATTATGTTAATTGGATTTGGCACTCTTTAGCAAGCTTTACATGTTGTATTGTGATAACATTGTAGGCATAATACGAGTATTTTTGCAAACTGACAAAGCCCTTCTGGCGAGATTGCGACCAATACTGATTTAATGAGTTTTTTTCGGCGTTTTATTTTTAGCAGAGTTTGAATACTCAACTTGTTGACGTGTGGAAGTGCCTGCAAAGACCTAATTGCTGAATAAATATTTGATTCTTTGGTTGATTCTTGACTCATGTCACAGAATACATAAGAGTCAAACAGAATGGTATCTCACAGCGTCTCCCGCAAATTGGCGTCCCCGCACCTCTCCCCCGCACTTTGTGAGCTTTGACGGCTCCAAACCAGGGTTTAATTACTAGCCGCACGCAATACGCGACGTGTGTTGTCTTGAGAACTGTCAACCAATAGTAACCATCATGGTGAGAAGGTGCGCGTATAATAGTTGTTTATCCACCCAATACTCTAAAGAACGTATATTTCATACATTTCCAAATGATGAAAACAGGTAAGCAAAGCAACAATATAATTTCACGTTATTACCCAGCCAACCATCTTGATATATATACCCTTCTCGCTCTCTCGCATTGGCGGGAGATACACCAGAACGAGATTTTAACATTACCGGATTGCTAATAAGCAATCCGGTAATGTTACATAGGCTCCTCGCTCACAGGATTTCCGCGGGTTTTAGTGCTAAATGCCATTGTTGACAATGACAACTTGACATGCTAAGTATAAGCGTGATAAACATTTGTTTATTTTTATTGAATTTATTCATATAATTACCGTATAGTTTTGCGCCGAATATGCAAATTACTATATTACAATAGTGAATTAGTGAAATTAGTGCGTTACAATATAAATGACTCAATAATAATCAGTAAAGTGAACTATAGGTGAAATGGACAATGGACACAATGAAAATATTTGTAAAGTGATATTACGTAGTTGTTTCCGACTTTTCTGTAACATTTAATACATATAAAACAGAATATTTTTGACGTCATAGTGTTCGCAAATCTTCCGGTATGGAAAAATATAATCGTAAATATGTCGAACTCGTTAGTAGGTAAGTATTAAAATAATTCTGCGGTGCGACCCTAAGTATAAAACTCACACATCGACGTGTGTACAGATAAATTGTTTCGTTTGTAGTAGTAGTAGGTATATATGTTACTCTGAATCAATGGAGAGTCCTACCAGTGCTCATGTGAGAAAATTTATCTAAAACTGTAGTTACTGTACGTACATGATGCTCTTGGTTCTAAGGACCTGTAGGATAAATATTGTATCTCAATCTTTGAGTAAGTCTGTCTTACGGACGTACCGATTTTGATTGAGTTTTTTTGTTAGAAAGATGACGTTATCAACTTTGTTCTCAGCTATTCGATTTTTATATTGACATTTATTTTGAGGCAGATTTTTTAAACTTTTTGTTTCTTTTTAATAATTTTCAGTCAACAAAACTAGCGTAAGTAGTCTTTTCAGAGCTGCGCTGCATAATATACGAGACTACAATGATGACTCAAGTCTTATACAACGTGGAGACATAAGCGTAATAAATGAAAGTACATACTTGTAATTATTTTATGGCGGTATGCATAGAATCATTGCAATTTACCCAGTAGCCTTCGAAGAAAACAATTTTGAATTTCAGCTGTTTTGAACATGATGAAAAGTGATGAATTATTTTGTTAATTTTTTTTTTAAATCTTACTTATTAAATTTTTTTATAATTTTATATTTTTATAATGTTTTTGTTAAATTTTAAATTAAATCAAACGATGTTATATGACAAATCAAACAAATATTCTACAGAACGGAGTTCGGTTTGATCTAATTACATTCGATTGTCATCTATCAATCAATTAATCAATCATTAATTATTTAAGGAAACTTCTTGCGACGCAACCGCACGACTCGAGTGTCACGGCGAACTGACGCGCCGCGCTTTCATATTTTAAGCCCCGCCCGCCGCGGTACATATCGCGTGGAATGATTTTTCGGGATTAGTTACGATTCTAGAGAATTATTGTTCGTAGCATCTATGGTAATTTAATTACATTATAATTACACATGTGCTGTATTAAAAAAAAAACACCTCTGAAGCGGTACAAAATGCTTCCGTGTCGGCGAGTTCAAAATAAATTCCCTTTTTTTGTTGTGACCGAACGCATCCATACGAAATGAAATTATCTAAACGCATGCATTGCATCACACGATGCGCGTCGACCAATGGGAGCGCGGCCCAGTTGCCAGTGGTAGCCATATTGTTTTTCATTACTCTCGCGAAATCTGACGTATCACAACATTTTCCGAATAAATATCCCACTAGATATGCTTTGAAAAAGAAAATACACAAGTAATTGACGGTCATTTTGAAAACGAAATTGCCATTTAGATTAGTGTCACTACTTTAGCGTCATCGGCTATGTTGGCTATGAGAGAAATTAAATAATCATAATTTCAAATCTCCTGTCGTATATATGAAGTTTAAAAAAATATTATCCACCATCTTGAACAGTCACCTATCAGACATTTAACATAAAGAGATGTATAAAGAAAGGTATCAATAAGAACGTTCGAATCTAATTACAAAATTGAATGAACTTTAAAAGAAAGAAATTCTAAGATAAAGATTTATTGGCTTGAGTGCGGTTTCAGAAATACTAGGACAATACGTTTAAAAAGGCTAAAGTGGCAATCGTATCTGCTTTAATTAATCCTATTTCTCTAATGAAAAGTGAATCGTTTGTTAGAAAAAAATAACACTAAAAAGCATCCTCAAGTTTCCTCTGTGGTACAGATCTACATTTTTACAGCGTAACCACAGAGTCTTGGGTTAAATTCTCGGCCAAAATGCAAAATTATTTTTTACCATGCTTTTATCGATTTTTGTATTAAAATAGGCGCACACAATGAGGATTTTGGCTCAGATAGTAAATAAATAAATAGGGAAAAATAAACAGATTGAAGTGGCCCCAAAGTAAGCTTTTAGGGTTCCGTAGCCGAATGGCAAAAAACGGCTTATGGATTCGTCATGTCTGTCTGTCTGTCTGTCCGTCCGTATGTCACAGCCACTTTTTTCCGAAACTATAAGAACTATACTGTTGAACAAGTTTCAACAGTATAGTTGTACAGTAAGTAGATGTATTCAGATTAAACAGTTAAATTTAAAAAAATCAGAAGATCACTGGGGCATGTCAGTAGCCGTAGTAAGTCATATTATACACATAATTGCTGCCGATTTAGCTTTTATATTTAACGAATGTATTGATGAAGGCATATTCCCTAACTTAATGAAATGTAGTAAACTAATCCCCTTATTCAAAAAAGGAGAAAAAACAGACCCTGGCAACTACAGACCTATCTCTATTCTGCCAGTTTTGAGTAAGGTGTTCGAAAAGATAATGCTCAATCAAATGCTACTTCACTTTAAGACCAATAATCTTTTCCATAGCCAACAATACGGCTTTACTGCTGGAAAATCGACCACCGATGCAGGAGTAGCACTTATTACTAATATCTACGACGCGTGGGAAAACAGAAATGATGCAATTGGATCATTTTGCGATCTTTCTAAAGCATTTGATTGCGTTGATCATCCAACACTTTTGCTCAAATTTCGTCAATACGGTTTTGATGATAAGTCAATTAAATTAATAGAATCTTACTTAACTGATAGGCTTCAAACTGTTGATATAAACGGCGTAAAATCACACGGGTCTAATGTGAAAATGGGCGTACCCCAAGGTTCAATTCTAGAACCGTTCCTTTTCTTAGTTTATGTCAATGACTTGCCTTACATGGTTGAGAAAGAGGCTGACATGGTGCTGTTTGCTGATGACACCTCGCTAATATTTAAAATAGATCGACATAACAGTGATGCTAGCGCGGTGAACAGCACCTTATCTTTAATTTCTGATTGGTTTTCGGCCAATAACCTCATGTTAAATGCGAACAAGACCCAATGCATTCGATTCTCTCTTCCTAATGTGAATCAAGCCTGTGTTGACATACTAATTAATGGTCAGAAACTCGATCTGGTTGAAAGTACTACCTTTTTAGGAATCACAATTGATTCGAAACTTCAATGGGGCGCTCATATAACTAAACTTTCTAATAGGCTTAGCTCTGCGGCTTACGCTGTTAGGAGAATAAGACAATTGACAGATGTAGCAACTGCTAGACAAGTGTACTTTAGTTACTTTCACAGTCTAATGTCTTACGGGATACTTCTATGGGGGAGTGCAGCGGACATTCAGACTATTTTTCTTTTACAAAAAAGAGCAATTCGTGCTATTTACGGTTTAGGATCGAGAGACTCACTGAGGGAATTATTCAAGGAAATAGGTATACTTACTTTTGCATCACAATTCATATTTGAAAGTATAATGTATGTAAGGAAAAATATTTCCATGTTCAATAAAGTAAGTGATTTTACAGATAGAAATTTACGTAATAAGAATGACTTAGTTAGCCCGTATTACAGGCTGAATACAGTCAGTAAGTCTTTTATGGGGAAGTGTATACTTTTTTATAATAAATTGTCAAAATCGGTCCTTGATATGCCAGACAGAAAATTCAAAGCTTATGTAAAGAAAGTACTTTGTGAGAAGGCTTATTATAGGACCGATGACTATCTTAAAGACAAAAAGGTCTGGCTTGAGCTTGGCGCGGGTCCCTCTTAAAGGTTTGTATACTTAGACATGTCATAATTTAGGTACATTGGTACATACTAAATTTACAAATTGACATTATTTTAAATTTCGTAATTCTTATAATTCAATTTAATTATGACATAATAAACAATGTAATCTCTGTCCATCTATATAACTAATTTTAAGTTTTTAGTTTGTTAGTTGACGTCTTTGGAGAAAACGTGCAGTGCAGTTTGTTGCCGCTTCTTCTGCACTTGCGCCTAGGAAGCGGCGTAAACTTAGCTTTAAGTAACGATTTGACGTCAACATTTGTGCAAAACAAAACAAAGTGACTATTATTAAGAGATATTATAAATATCCTATGATAATAAAGATATTTTGAATTGAATTGAATTGAATATTCTGTGAACCGCATTAAGATATTCACACAAAAATAGAATAAAAAAAAAATGGTTGCCTGTAAAGTCGGTTTTACGGGCGAAGATTTTACGTGACAACGGCGGCAGACCGATCATAGTTGAGTGGGAGAGAGACGCAAGGCATTCGGCGGGCCTCTCTCTCGTTCGGTGACTCATCGTAACGTTACCGAGCGTTACACTTTTTCATAAGTGACTCCCAGCCGCAACCTAATTTAAGACGTTGTCACGTCAAAAACAATAAATTTTGGTGGTTCCCCATACTTAGAACTGAAATTCAAAAATTTGTTTTATCATCAAACACATACGTAGGTATACGTGTGGGGTATCTATGGATAGGTCTTCAAAAATGATATTGAGTTTTCTAATATCATTCAACCCTCCTAGGGAATGCTATTGTAGCACGAGTTTTTAGTAATATTATAACATCCACAGGAAGAGATTGAGTGGTCCTATTCTGTGTGGCCATAATAGGACCACTGGATGGGTGTACTATACAATACAATACAAATACTCTTTATTGCACCATAAACAAAGGAAATACAATACAGAGATAAAAAACAAAAATGATACAAAGGCGGACTTATCGCATAGCTAGCAATCTCTTCCAGTCAACCTATTATACTATTGTACTATATAAGGTTTTCAAATACTACGTAGCCCTTAGCCATTTATTTCAGTGTCTTTTTATACAGCGGAAGTGTAAAATGTATAAAATTTTAAAGTTACTGAGATAGTTAGAACGTGTGAGGAATAGAC
Organism: Acrobasis repandana; assembly: GCA_963576875.1. Taxonomy (NCBI): domain Eukaryota; kingdom Metazoa; phylum Arthropoda; class Insecta; order Lepidoptera; family Pyralidae; genus Acrobasis; species Acrobasis repandana. The sequence goes on from OY756216.1 coordinate 22,197,575, forward strand.
TGGTAGCGAAGGTGTCGCAGCACTTAATATCACTATGATAAAATTGAATTACGCCCGTCTGAGCGTCTGTACACACTGCAAACAAAATTACATTTTCATAAATATTCTTTTATTTAAGTTTTCTGTTTAATAGATGATTTAATCTTTTATTTGTTAATTAAGTACAAATATTTTAAGAGGTGATTCAGTCTATTATTCTGAACAACTTTTCTCAATAAATGTATATAGAAATACGAAAAAGGTTATTTTCATTACCGATAAAACTAGATCACGATTATTACATTACTATACAACGTGGAAGGGACATACCTGTAATAAATCAAACCACGGGCTATACTAGATCACAAAAGTATATTGTCATTAAAATAAAAGTCAAAAAATTTAAAAAAAAATTCGACATTCCCATACAACTCACCCGTGCGGCTGCACACTTTTGTATAGAAATGTCGAATTTTTTTATAAATAATGATCCAGTATAGTTGGATTGTGGTTGGATTTATTACGGGTATGTCCCTTCCATGTTGTATACTTCGATTTATATGAGAAAAAAACTAAAATTAAAACAAATAAGAAAATATCTTTAAAAATATACTGCGTAATAAACTCAATGTCTATACTTTGTCTATTCTGTATCAGAAGACAACCATAGCTAAACGAAGCCAATAGTAAAAATAAAACTTAAAATTATTTCTAGCAAGAGTTTTCTGCCGACGCTACAATAAACTGGTCAGCTTTCGATTCAGTGCAAGTCCTTTTAGCAGTATTTTAAATTAAGCTGAAAAATTGATTTATGTCACGACTCAGGTGTATTCTTTTTGAATAACCTTATATTTTTATGAAATTGTCTATAATTTTTTATATATATTTATATTAATATGTTAAATTACACATGCGTATATACACAAGCTAAGATAGGAAGTCCACAGATGAACATAGGCAAACAAGGATTTACAAAACGACAGATTGCGGTTTGTAGTCCGCGTTTTCCTGCAACCTGGCTCAGGTCGTCCGACCAGGTAATCGGACGACCTGAGCCAGGTTGCAGGAAAACGCGGACTACAAACCGCAATCTGTCGTTTTGTAAATTCTTTTGTAAACACTTTACTAGGTAGTAAAGTGGGTAATGGGTGTCCTATGCTGCGCTTGCCGGTATGTGGCCGCTATAAAAATAACCTTTCTGTCATCGGTTCGTAGTTATCAGTTTAACAAGTACCGTATATATTTTTTCTAATGGATATTTACACACGATATCAAAGAAAATAGAGCCAGGGAGTCAAACTATTTTTTTTTAATCAATGTAAATAAATAATAGGGAAAAATCACACTGATTGAGCTACCCAAAGTAAGTTTAAACATATGTTACGGATTACTAACTCACCGATAGGTACTATATTTTATAATAAATACATATATAGATAAACACCCAAGACCCAGGACAATTTGAAAACGTGACTTTTGTGATAGAGTGCAGTGTGGTGTTTCTAACCTTATCAGTCAGTTTTACACCTAAAATACTGCGCTCCATGGCTCTCTGGCTAACCTTCAGTTTGGACTTTTGACAATTTGATTTCGGTAATTTTTCCAACTTGCCCTGGCTGGGGATCGAACCCAGAACCTCTGAGTGACGGACTAGCGTGTTAACCAAACGCCGAGGAGTTTGTCAAATATCTTCAATGTAGGATAGATTTATATCAAACTACGTATTTTTTTATATTATTATAATTTATTTATTTATTTTACTATAATATTACAATTATGTACAACAAAATATTTACATGACATTTCTATAAACCACTGAGGTTTGTAATGAAATTCCTAACGAGTTCTCGTACTCAGAAATTTGAAAAACGCCTGCCTAACTTATCATATAAAAAACAAGTTAAAGGTTAATTTATGAATATTTTCTAGAAAGTATCTTTTCAATTTAAACTTAATATTTTTATGGAATTATTTAGTGCAAAAGCAACAAACTAATAGTGTTTCGGAACAACCACAGTCACTGCCGGGTAAATACGCTGAAATACACCCAGTTCATTATACATATAGGTCCCTACCCTGCCAAATCGGCTTTGTTAGAGTAGATGTTCCTTTCTAGCTGTTCAAATTAAAATTCAATAAAATTAAAGACGATGGTAAAAAGAACAGAACATACAAATAAAGATGTCTTACAAACGAGTGTTAAAAATGTTTTATTTGCTAAGCGTAGCGACATGGCACGACGTCTGGACTCACCGCAAAAACTTTAATTGAAACGTACTTAGTGCGAAACAATTACTTACATCGTTTTTGCTCGTTTAGTACTGCAAATTACATCTTTTTCAATGTGTTCAATGGAAAAGGAGAAAGGTATAAGAAAAGTAACAAATGATTAAGCTACTGTAACGGATATTTTCATAATATAAAATAAAACATTATAATTGTTAGACGTTTAAAACTGATAACTAATGGTAGTTTTCTCTGTTTGATATTTTCTTTTGTTTTCGCGCTCGCTATTTATTCTGTGGTTCTTATTTTTACGATGTGTTTATGAATATATTCAAAGTTATTTATGACCTCCCATACAATGACCGATCAGCTGATGGAAACTTCCAAAGAAATTACTTTCTATCGGTAAGTAACCAGATTTCATTGTTTGATTTAAACAGAATAAAATTCTGGCCGCCATATATAAAAAAATAGAACAAGGTCCAATATTTGAGATACGAGTAGCTAGTCTATTATATTATGTTCTATGTTATGTCAATGGTACTTACATATACAATTTATTCAGTATAACTCATTATTAAGTAAGTATAATTATATTTAAGTCTCCAATCATTTGACCCAGAAACATTTCACGAACTAATTAATCAAACTTCACTTAACAAGGTATATTAGAAACGTAATGAGAACAAAATTCCCAGAATTTTCTAAAAGCTGTATAATAATTATTTTGCGCATCTCTACATTTAAAAGTCAAAGAGGTTTCTGTGAACTTGGGTTTAGGGTTATATTATTACTCGTAAATAATACTGGCCTAAAATTTATTATATATATTTAACCGAATGCTTCTATTCTTTTTGTTACATACAATATTTACGAATAACGTATTAGGTACATATAGCTATGCCGCATCTGCCGGGCCTCGGCAGACGTGGTAGACCCTAGAAATGCTTGCTTGACCTCGTCAATGATGATATGCGTGCCAATGGTCTTATAACTAGGGATGCTCAAGACCTTGTGAAGTGGAGAAGTAAAAGCGGGAAAGTAGACCTTAGGCTTCACAGCAATGCTGCAAGCTGTGGATGAAACGGGACGTACGTTGAGATGAGGGAGAGAATGTATAAATCAAATCAATACAATAGTTCAGTCATTCTAGCTTAAAAAATGGCAAAATTAATGTAGCCGTTTTTTCTATCAGTATATGTTCATTGAAGGCCCAAATTAAATTATATCCACTCTCCCTGCCCCTCCCAGGTACGCGTCCCCCCCCCCCCCGCGCGCCCCCGAAAGAGTCCCGAATTGCGGTTTTTACCAATTTTAAAGCAAATCCGTATACGATACATGAAAAGTGTGTGAGAACGAAATAATCCTTGATAAATTAACTATCAACCTTCTATTTATACAAAGGCAATATCACTTATAGTTTCCGCGCAATCTGCCACGATATATACAAATTTTTTATATACATCATTATTTCGGTATATGTAGATATGTTAATTGGGGAATTTTTTTTAGCATCATACCCACCCCCATGACCCACCCTTAAAATAGTGTCAGTATATTTTGTTAAAACCACCCTGTAAACATTTTTGATATAAGTTGGTTAATTCGTAGTATAACAAACTGCCATTTATACATATATGCCTCTAAGAGTTATTTGAGCTCGTATCAAATTTCACCTTTCTGTATCAACCTGTTTTTTTTTGTATGTCAGTGGCCAACACTGGTGTCTGATTTAATTTTAGAAGCTGCCTTAAAGCATCATTCAATGATGACAGCCTGGACCAACGGCTTAACGTTATTTTTATGCCACTTGTAGTCACTCATCCAAGAGTAGACCACGCCCGGGGTTGCTTAAATTGCGAAAGCGTACACCGGGCCATCGAGCTCCTCATCAACCTATATATTAGATACGAACAGTTATATCCCAATATTTATTTCCCAATACACGAGAGAGGGTAAACCCAAACCGATCCATTATTCCAAAATAATCCCTAGCATTTCAAATTTCAAATTACAACAAAAACATGTCACCATAGGATTTCACAGAACACAATAAGCTATTTTAATACATCAGAAAATGCGCCCTGGGGTGCGAAAATCTAAAATTTAAATGCAGGGGTCCGGTATGGTAATTTCGAGTTGCCGTAAGGATTGCTAAAACATGGTCATTAAGATGAGTCTGGTTTTCTTCGAATGCTAATGTGTTTGTTAAGACATCAAAGCTCGGTGCGCTTTTCCTGTCTTATGAATTCATAAATCATTACGGTACCAGTTGATTGTCCAGGAGGGGCAGCCTTTGGTAAAGAGCGATAACTACGCGCGCGGCGGCCACTCGGAGTGGCAATTCAGTTATACGAATCGTTTGTTCATAGTATTAAGTATAAAATTGGCCTGCAATGGGTGTCTAGGTATCTAAACGAAAAGGTGCTGAGTTCTGACGTGAGCTAAATTAAACCATATCGCTTCTGTACGTGAGTACTAGTACTTATTCTGTGACATAACTGGAGCATGATATAATAAAACAAAAAATCACATTAAAAAACAGCCGATGAAAATATTTAAAAATACTGTATTAGAATGGCTAAAAAGTATGGATTATGATTCCGTAGAAAATATGTTATATAACCTTTATTTAAAATAATTTTTTGGATTTAAAAATATTAAAATATTATATTAAAAATCATTTATGTTTATTAATAAATCGCGTTTGAAATGTAAATGTGAAAACACACGCACATGCACCAACATACACACATACACATCCTCACAGACCCCTACAAGCAAACGCATACGCGCAAACACACGCACACACACACGCACACACACACACTACTTGCACGCTTTGTTTTCTTTTGTTTTATATAGTCTCTACCTAAATTATTCTTAAATAAATAAGTTAAATACGCACAAGTGTCAAAGCACAGCTTGATATGGGAGAAGACGCTGGTTTTCGAAACACAGTGAAAACTATATCGTAAACCAGAGGCTTCATATATACTAGTATGCCAAATATTTTTAATGTCAATAAAGATTATTATTATTATTATTATTATTATTATTAATGTATTTTCTTCTCGTGACAGGTCACGTGATTGGCCTAAGAATACGTCATCAGTTGGGAGTGAAATATGCTTTCAAAATATTATTAAAGGTACCTTTATCCTTTACGTAACCCGTGACGTAACGTACTTTATCGTTTAAGTTTTGAAAACACCCTGCAATAAAACGAACTCATCTGATTGCGCAATATAATTCTAAGCAATAAAATGATAATTCTCTACGTGATGCTGAACTTTAAGCTTTGTTAGCAGTTAGCACGTATAGGAAATAGCTCTATAGATCAGACTGAAAAATTGCCAGAAGCTAGTTTTGTGGAGTGAATTGGTGAAATACGGAGCTTACATGAAATGTATGTAGTTTACAGCCTTGGACGAATAATGCAACCTCAATAATTTGGTTTAGTGACTGACTTTTTGGTTGGTGAATCCAAAACCGATAAACTTCTGAAATAAAAATATTATAAAAAGAGCCAGGCTCTTATTAGGGTTATTGTATGGGAAAAGGCACACACAATGATGATTTTTGGTAGATATGTACCATAAATACATTATTTTTAATGACCTTATATTTTTTTAGCTTAACATGTAAGTAGTTGAAGATGATTTCATTTGAAATATTAGTAAAGTTAAATTAAAAGGTTAGCCAAAAAGTTTTAATGTTAACATAAAAACTAATTTAACAAAATAAAAAACCAAAAAGTTAAATCAGTATACATACTAAAAACACATAATAAAATATGAAACCATTAGTTAAATCAGATTAAAATAAAACTTGTCCAATTTTATCTCACAGTCGCAAAATGAAAACATTTTAAACTCTAATAAACTTAATTAAAATAGTCTCCATTCGGAATTATTTTAGTATCAGTTTAAAATAAAATTGGATACGTGCGAGCTGGACTCACAAACGGAGAGTTCAGTACACTAATAATTAAGTAATCGGAGTTTTTGGCGGGAAGTCAAGGTGTTTGGTTGGGGTTTTCTTTAAATTATTTTGCAAATTGATTTTAGTGGACCTTATAATATGAAATTGGTGTTGTTTGGTGTTAAAAAGCTCATGCTCATAAACAATATGTGAAATAGTTAAAGTGGACAGTCATAGTACGGCTGTAGTGATATTTGTTTCGCGGACTGTGTGGGCGTCTTCGGGCGTCGTCCGCCACTCAATCGGCTATGAAAACCAGTGGACTCGTATAGATTTGTCGCCAGAAGCTCCCTTAAAGCAATCAAAGGCCTACACCAACCTTTGATTGTAACTTGTTAGGAAAAAAGAATTTCCCACGTTTTATTAACTTGTTCCTGGCTAAAACGCAGTAGCGTCAAGCCATAAATAAAAAAAAAATAAAAAAATCAAAGAGAGTGTTTTTGTGAAGGAGTGTTTTTCATAGCTCTTCACTTCTAAACGATTGACGTGATTTACAAGAGGGCTGGCTTCTATCTCGGGCAGAGAATTGCAGTAGCCATACAGCGCGGGAATGCAGCCAGTATTCTTGGCACCATGCTTCACGAACAATTCAGTTTTATTTTTTAATTTAGATTTTAGTTTAGTTAGATAAATATTTATGTAACTTTTTATAACAAAATATACTTGTAAAAAAATATTTGTAACAATTATTCTCGTTCTCAAAGAATAGTCATAAAAAATATCGCAAGGGTGACGCCGAGGCAAAAAGCAAATTAATACTAGCCACCAATTCAATTTTTAAGAGTCAAGTTGCACAATTATAATATCAGTTTATTATGACTTAAATGTTATGAAATATGTTTGTTATAAATAACGTCTGTTGTTATAATTTTTTTTTAATAGCCATTTATGTCCCATAGTTTTCGTTTCCAATTACTTCTATCCTCGGCTGATTCCCTCCACTCTTTATCAAAAGCGGAAAACTCGTCTCTCCATCTCATCCTGGGTCTTCCTCTCGACCTGTTTCCGTCTGTAGGTACCCATGCTGTTGTTGTGTGGGCCCATCTTTCGGGCACCATGCGGCAAACGTGACCCGCTCAGTTCCACTTCAATCTAGCAGACTTCTTTCCGACGTCAACCACTGTGTAATGGAGCGCAGTGAAGTGTTTCTGACACGGTCTGTCCTTTTTATACCTAACATACTGCGCTCCATTGGTCTTTGACAAACCTGCAGCCTGCAGTTTGAGTTTTTGCTTTTTGGTCAGCGACCAAGTTTGCGCACCATAAGTTAGGATAGGCAAGATACACATGTCGAAGAGTCGTCCTTTAAGGCAAGTTGAAAGGTCACCTTTGGAGTCTGTTGTTATATCAATCACAAAATTATTTTGAATTGTTCACTATTTGACAAGGTTTCATGAAACTAGCATCATTTTACGGATCCCTAATTATCAAAATTAACCTGACAGAGGCATGAACGGAATGAGATGCGCGATGCGCAATATCGTCATTTCAGACGCAAAATGTTTACAGAAGTGAAGCTATATAATTTTTTATGGTCATACTCGTATGATGTTACTAATATTTCCTATAAGTATTACTTTTGCTTGATCAAATTGATCATCATAATGGAATGGGTAGGTGACTTTACCTATTAAGGTAGAGCATTCGGATGGCAGTCGCTGCCAGGCAGCCACGACCCGGCAGTAGCGGCTCGGCAGCCACGCACTACATTGTAGATTAAGGGTTGGGTGGGACACATCTGTCAACACGGAACAGCACTTTCCTATGCTGCTATCCTTTTCTGTTGCTCAGAACCGGCATTTGATAGAACGAGAGAAAGAGCGACGGAACGCTGCGGAATCGGCGATGCGGTCGCATTCCCGCTCTGTTTCTCGCTCTATCAAATGCCGCTTCTGAGAAAGTGCTGTTCCGTACTGGCAGATGTATCTCAACCCTAATACCTATGTATGTAACGCGTTCTGATGCTTGCGGCTTTGCAGCGCCGCCTGGTGACGCGACGTTGGCAACACCGCCCGGCTGCTCCGAGAGCAATATGGTCGCGCTGCTGTCATGGCAGTAGACAAAAAAGGTGTCGTTTACAGATGATGTTGACGAGATTTTTGTAGAATAAATTGGTAAAAATCCGCCGCTCTACACAAAACATATAAGGACAACGTTGTTCGCGATAATGCCGATAATATCCCATATATTGCAAATACCTAAAATGAATAAAATCAGTCTTTTATGAGTTCTCATTTTCATTTTTATTGGCAGTAAGTGTACAATTATCCTCTTCGGCCAAATGCATTCACGATTGCATCTTTACCTTCCTATTCTATTCAGAACCCAAGGTCCGTTTTCACATATTTTTCTCCAACGTTGAAAGAAGAAAAAAATTGATGTTTTAAAATACCTTAGCTGCTTAGCTATGCTATACTTTATATAATTGATCTCCTAAAGATGGTAACCATCGCCCGGGTAAGCAAAAAAAAGCTGGCGAGACAATCTCGGCGCATTCCAAAACGGGGCAAGAAGTGCACAGAAAAGAGACAAGTGGAAGACGATGGGAGAGACCTTTGCCCAACAATGGGATAAAATAGGTCAACAAAACAAATCGACCACCACGAGTATTATGACGTGTAAATTCTCTATACTTTTTATTTTGTCCCGGATGTATACGGATTTGCCAAATTAATACCCGATGCAATCACAAAATAATGAGTGTACCTATTTTGATTTCACTCGTTCGTTTTGTAATTAATTTCATTTTTGAACATTGTGGTTTGCAAAACGTGTACTGAAAGTGGTTCTTATATGACGAATTGTATATTTGAACGAATACTTTTATTTAAAATTGACGGAATACAGTTTTTTTGTCAACTTTGTATGACGAAATTGATGAATGATAACTTTTCACTCTTCCACATTTAATTCGAGAAAAAAAAAATGTACCAGCTTCTTTCGCCTGACGCAGATTGTAAAAACCGATCAAAGACTGTCGACAGTCGGAAATCGTCGCGTTCAAAGAGCTTGGAAAGGACCAAAGAATGTACCTTCTTATAGAGAGAAAAAACCGATCAGTTGTATCTTTCCGTCTTATCGGCATTTACTGTCGCAAGACTGAGACTTCGCCAAACGTCAAAAGAAAAATGTTAGCTGTTAATACGGCAAAATAATAGTGTTGTTGCTGCGACAACATTTAAATGACATTGGCTTATGTTTAGGTGGCTTTTCTATTTAGTAGCGACATGTATTACGCTACTAAATAGCTCTGGCGTCATACGCGTACAAATGTGACCACTACGTTCCAATACAGTAGTGCTATTTTTCATTTAGGGACTCAGCGAAACACAAAACGTGTAGTTTTCTAACTCATCACTCGCGTTCCGACGCATTGCATTGTATTTTTAAAATTGTCGTGTCAGCGATAAGTAATATTTTGCTTCGCAGAAAATATCATAAATTTGTCAATGATTTTCTAAACATTTCAACATAAATGAAAAAAGCAGCGTGAAACGAAACTGATTCTCCATGGAACGTTTCTTTGACATTTGTACGCTACAAATGTCAAAATTACGAGTGGTCCAGACCACTCGTTGCAAATCCTTCGTATACGATCAATTAAAAAATGCGCCCGTTTGGAAACACTCGCGCAAATCATTCGTAATGTGAGTCCCTGAATGAAAAATAGCACTCCAGGCTGTGCTTTTAAGACGTCATTGCGGAATCCATTTACCTCCAATATCTCTAGATGCACCACAGTTCGCGACAGCAGTGACACTCGGTGACAGTTGGCGACCATCGCGCGACAGTTCGTGACAGCAGTGACAGTCTGCTACACAATTACAATTAGCTACACTGGTCGCTGGCACGTTGTCGCTCGTCTGTCTAAACCTAAACTCTAATGTCAAATTAGATGTAATTTTCGTGTCTGAGACCATGAAAGTTAAAAAACCATTCATTGATACTTCTACAGTAATTCTATTACAAAATATCTTCAGCGAGATTCTTGAATGAAGAAGCTAGAACAGTTTAATTAAAACAATACCTATAAAAGTAATATCGTTCTCAAATATAAACTGAAAGACATTGTCTGTCTTATTGCATACCTACTACAATGTTGTCTTAACGACTTTAGTATTAAAATGGAATAAGGTAAAGTTTAATATTTGGCGTTTGATGTAGGTACTGTTGTTGTATAACTATTTGAAAGTTATGCCTTCTTTTTAACTATCGATGTTCAGCGACTAAGGGAGGTATGAGGTAACAGAGAATGGGCAGTTGTGTGTTTTGCGCAACAACTTTATATAATGCGATTACAATAAGAATATGACGGACCGTTTGCTAACTTTAGAGGCTTGCCCTTAATACTACCCCAAATTTTTTTAAACGATCTTCTAAAAAAATACTCACTTTGAAATATAAATACAACAAAAGTTCAGGGCTAGCTCTAGTCATTATATGTATATGTCTCAAAAACAATTACAAAAACTTTTAACTTGTTAGAAAAAAAATTAAGAAGTTGCCTCCAAATCACCTCTGAATAACTATAAAACGGCTAGTATTCAAGAAATACAATAAATTAACCCTTTACCTTTGGATTATAATTGTATTAAACATATAGGTACCGTTTGCAATAAAAATCGATTGAAAATTCGATTCACAATACGGAAGATGGTACCGAAATAAGTGAGATCGAAGAATTGGCGTAGTTGATTGATTGATTATACATTACATTACATCGATTAATAAATAAAACAAATTTAAATTTAGTTTCGCCATATTTAAAAAAAACATATAATACTGAAGTGAAGTTATTTTGATAAGTACATGTTAGACAGCATGATGCACGCATGATGTCACAAAATGGCACCGGTGTGATCCTATTTTTATTGTAATCGCATTGTACCATGTAATGCGATTATTAACCCGCCTGATCAAAGTGATGATTATGGGCAAATCTTTTGGGCAATTTTTTGGGAGAGGTTAAATTTTTTCTTTAGTTTAGCAGTGAACTGATTGTATCAGTTCACTGCTAAACTAAATCATCTGTCGGCCTGTATCAGGGTTGGATCTCATCTATCAGCACGGAACAGCACTTTCCTATGCTGCTATGTTGCAGCACGGCCGGTGCTGAAGCATTCCGTCGCTCTCTCTCGCTCTAGCAAATGACGCTTCTGATCGACAGAACAGGATAGCAGCATAGGAAAGTGCTGTTCCGTGTTGATAGATGATTTCCAACCCTCAGCCTGAGACAGACCTGCAAAGTATAAGATGTCCGGTCTACAAGTTATCCGAATTCTTATCATCTTCTTTCATAAATTTCTTCCATGTTGGTCTGGGAGAAAATTTAAAAAAAAAAATTGTATGAACAAACTTCTCTGCTTCTTTCCCGTGCAAATAGAAAAACCTATCGAGGAAATATGTGAGATTCTGAATCATAAATATGAATCATATCCATTGACTTATACATCATATTTTGATTCCCTTTCCCATATTCACGCCAACCAATGCGCTAAACGTGGTCTTTCTTTTACTTTACGGCCCTGAACTCTGTCTGCTCCTTAGGGATAAAGACAGAATAGGATATTTGTATCAAATACGTGAACCCCGCACGATAAACCAATGCCACAAGGTAATTTGAAGTCATTACATCTCATTTAATTTGGTTGAGCATGATATTAAAGAGTACCTAATAATATACTTATGATACATATATGTGACGAGATCCCTTTGATGCTTCACAAAAAAAAACGTACAAACTTAGTTTTACTTGCAGTAGTGATAACGGGGATCCAAAGAAGGTTAACTACAGAAATCATACCGTTGTTTAATGATTTATGACGTTGTCTATGGTTCGTATCTCTTTTAGAAAAAAATTACTATTATATCTTTGAAACAAAAACTTCTCACCACACTAAACACAGCGCACAGCCAGCACGGAACCAATTTACTTATTATTTACCTACCGACATTTTTGTACGCGTCCACTAAATGTAAACTTGTAAGTTCTCATTATAAGTGAATTTTGTAGATTCTTTTATGAGAATAAATGTCTTTAACCTTAAACTAACCGCGTTTGTGTTTATGTCAGTCTGCAGTCAGTTAGGCAGGGCTACGCAAATAGAGCGGCGCCCATGGGAGCTATCTGTTACGGTGAGAGTAAGGGCTTAGATAGACAAGCGTCAGTGTGCCAGCGAGAGTTCGCGATCCTGCTCGTTGAAGCACGGAATCATTTTATTTATTTATTTAAAACCTTTATTGCACAAAAATGTTGTACAAGTAGTGGACCTAATTCCATATGGCATTCTCTACCGGTCAACAATAAGACCAAGCAAAAAATATGTGTGGCTGGCGTGATTAAAATATGTAAAAAATTACATAATTAAAAAAATATATCTGATACCTCAAATATACCTAAAAAATATATCTTAAATATGACCTACTAATAATATATAGTATAGATAAAAATAAATAAACAAAACAATAAACGAATATATACCTAAACATATAAACTAATAAATAAATATTATACATATACAATAAATACAAAATAATTAAATATATTAGGATGATTGTGCTAGGCTAGGACTGCTGGAGAAACAATTTATGTACCGCCCGCTTGAATGCCATGCGACTGGGAGCCCTTCTGATAGACTCTGGCAGGGCATTCCAAAACCAGATAACCTTGACCTGGAAAGAGTTGTCCATGAAGATAGAATGGTGAGGAGGAATAGCAAGGATAAGAGTGCTAGAGGAGCGAAGTGAACGAGAATGAGTAGAACTGAGAAGGTTGAATTTAGATCTTAGATAGTTAGGGGACTGTGGATTGTTCAGGATAGAATAGAGCGTAGATAGAATTTTAGCGTTGCGACGTAAAGGTATTGGGAGCCATGCTAACTGGGAGCGAAATGAAGAAATGTGATCAAATTTATGTAAATTGAAAATAAATCTGATGCAGTTATTGGCCAATCGATCTAATTTAAGGTGAAGACATAAGAGAAACTGTGTAAACGAAGTGATTTTGGGCAAATATTTTGGCTTAAATATAGAACGTGAAGTTTTGAAATATTTATATACTGTATAGGATATCCTAAAGTGTTGCTTTACGATTGAAAATGCTTGCTTTTAGTTTCTATTCACATCCAGAAATAATTTGAAAAGCGTCGATCTGTTATTTTTTGGGCAAAATTTTTATCATTATTACAAATCCATTTTAAACCTATACTGGATATATTTGTGACTTTAGTTTGTGTCTATTTCTTCACATTCCAATAGTTGGAAAAAGTAATCAAACAATTGAATAATTTAGAAAAAAATATTTGCGCCTATTGCAAACATGAAAATGTCAGAACTATATTTGCTTGCAAAAACTATCAGGCGCAAAAGCATACGGCGGCGCGGCGTTGCCGATCTGTGCAGCGTTTGTAAACGCGACGTTGTTGCCAGCTCGTGCACGTTTCGCTACCTAACCTACGAGTATTGTGATATATTTGATGGAAAAAGTCACAATGTGATAATTTCGAGCTGTAGTATATTTGATTTTAAAAAAATGGGTAATGTTTATTTTTCGTGTATGTAAGTGGCCAACACTGGTGTCAGATTTTTCTAGCTGCCTTAAGGCATCAGACATAGCTTGACGACTGCCATACAATGACAACCGAGACCAACGGCTTTTAGGTGCTTTCCGAAGCACGGAGGAGCTCGAGAAATTTTTGTATCACTTTTGGTCACCCATCCAAGTACGGACCACATCCGGGGTTGCTTAACTTGCAGTAGCGGCGTTAGGGTAGGGCGCGGTTGGGCGACCGCCCAGGGCGCCAGATACAAAGGGGTGACAGGGGGCGTTTTTGGGCAAGGGGGGTAATAATAAATATATAAATAGCGGCTGGTTAATGGCGGCAACTCCTAAACTCTTATTTGTATGCATATTGTAAACGAAGGGAGGAAGGGGGTGGGCCCTTCCTCCCTTCGTTCACAATGGGGTGGCAAATTTTAAGAATTCTATATCGTACTTGCACCCCTCCCCCCCGTCGGCAGAAATAAATAATATAAGATTGAAGCCTAACTCAGAGTCTAAATTGCAGTTTGAGGGGGGAGGGGGGGGGGGGAACTCGCCCGGGGCGCTGGTAGAGCTAAAACCGGCACTGTTAAGAGAAGAAATAGGCGGAACAGTTTAAATTATTTGACTTTAGTTTTACGACCGGCCGGGCGGCCGCCTGACGTCAAACCTCTTTGAGAATGTATTTGTTCCAAAAGTTTTACAACCGGCCGCTGCTCGACGTCAACCCTGCTTAGGAATACAATTGTAGCACGAGATGTCCTTTAGTTGCCTCTTACGACATCCACGGAAGAGACATGGAGTAGTCCTATTCTAACCCGGAACCACACTGGAAAGTTGAACAAATAGAATAAGTATAATAGGTAGGTACTCATGTTCATTTTGTAAGTAGTAATCTGATATGCATTCATCTGAATTGCAATGTTTTAGATTTTCTATGATTTTAACCGCGCGGCACACAACCAAAGGATTTGACTCAGTACCTACATTGCGTGAATGTATAGAGTTATATTGATTCAGAGACGTCATTGTTTAAATTATACCTACTGAAGTTGTTACAACAAATAATCCAAATAATTAAATTCGTTTTGTTTTTACCCGACTACGTCGAACGAAAAAAGAGGTTCATGCATGTGTTTCGCCGCTATGCATGTAAGGTACGTGTTCATCTGTTCCCTCGGCATGATGATGATATCCATGGAAAAAAATACACATGTATATTAAATACACGTGTATATGTATCCAAGTTTTTCAAAATTTCTGAAGGCCGTACCTAATTTTTCGGGGGTCCAGTGCTGCCCCCATTTAAAATAAATCATTTCAAAGTAAACGGAGATATCATTTAAAATTTTAATGTGAGAACGGTTTGTGTTGGTATGTATTAGTAGTTATTGGTATGTGTTGATAAGTATTGGTATGTGTTGGAGATAAAATATGAAGCATTGTAAGATCTAAAACCTTTCCTAATTTCATAGGAAAAGTTAAGCATATATGATATATCCATATATAAAGTAAAGAGGAGTAAACTTGACTAGTTTTATTTACCCTATACCATTATAGGGTAAATAAAACTAGACAAGTTTACTCCTCTTTACTACTTACATTTTTAACTTTGGTTCAATTATGGAAATTTACAGATTTAATGTTATGTAAATTCTAAAGTTAATTTGTATGAGTACAATAGCCTCTTTCGGCTTATCTATCAGACAACACCGTCACACTCACGTTCTTTTCTTTCTCTTTAACATTCTATTTAATCCTCGCTCACACGTATATCTTCATGAAAAATTCTCCTTTAAAGTTTTTAATAGCCGTCGTCGTTCGTAGTGAACCACTTCTACAGATCCCAGATCACATTCCTCACAGACCTACGCGAAGTCCTTCGCTGTGCTCGCTGCGCGTTTATGGAACGCTTTACCAGTGGAGATAAAATGTCTCAATTATTAGGCTCCTTTAAATCTAGACTTGAATAATATAAATTATTGACGTGACAACGTCTTATAAATTGGTTAGCCGGGTGACACTTCAAGAAACTGCGTTACGCTCCGCTCACGTTATGCGCTCACAATGAGAGCGAGTGAGAGGCACGCGTGCCTTTCACTTTTTATGTCTGTCTCTCTCGCTCTTAGGCGGGCTAACCATGCCCGAGTGGAAGTCAAGTTTGGAGTGAAGTGGAGTGAAGTCGTTGTCACGTAAAACTTTCGCCCGTATACCGACTTTACAGGCAACCAATTTTTTTTATTTATATATTATATGTAGCATATTCATTAGGTATGTATGTAGTGTATTTGTAGCGTTTAAGCTTTATCATTAAACTTGTTTTTTTTTTTCATTGCTCTGTACGTACTTCTGCCTTCCTACTAAATTTGTAACTATCCTCTGCCCTACCTACTGGTCGACTGGAAGAGATCCCTTCTGGGATAAGTCCACCATTTGTAATATCAATTATTTTATTATGTGTAACTATTGCTGATGTACAATAAAGGTTTTTAAATGAATTGTAAAATTATTACCATCATAGAAAGCCTTATACGTCGTATAAGATATTAATGTTTATGTGAAACCATTTTTTATCTATTTTGTTTCGTACAAATTCTTTAGATAGTAAGAGAAAAGTTGAATTATGTTTTAATTTCTAATTTGAAAAATTGTTTCGAAAAGTATTTACTGTGTTTCATTTTACATCAACTATCAACATACCCTGTATTAATTATTTATAATACAATAGGGGTCATCCCTATTGTATTTTTATAAAGATAGTTGATGTAAAATGAAACAAAGTGAGTACTTTTGCAACATGTAAATACTCAACGCTTGTGCAAAGCATGTACTGGTCTTAATTGATTGATATTTAATGCACAAGACTATTTAATTGTAGCGAAAAGTAACAGAAATGGTTGTTTTTTTTACTGGTGTGACTTTCGTGGTCAGATTTTTTCAGCATTTTATATCTTTATCAATTAGAATCAATAAATTAACAGAAAACAGATTTTGACTAGTGTTTCGCATGCGTCATGATTTTTTTAGTACGGTACTTTTTGAATTTTTGAAATCCGTTCATAAATGCAGAAGATATTCAATATTTTATTGGACCCGATTTAAAAACACGCGTCTGCCAGCCGCAAGTAGTGATGACGTCACTCCGGACCATACGGCACGCCACCGCCGCGCGCCGTCCGCCCGCAAATATCGTGGTTAGTGGTCAACACTGTTGGTTTTTTGCATTGTTTCGGTAACTGTAATAATAAGTAACAAATTGAAAGATGGATTTGAAAAAGGACTATCCATAAATCAGTATTTTATATATTTATGGGTACGGAACCCTGAAAATTAGTTAATCGTAACGTTTATTGCAGGTTAAAATACAGTTGTCTTCTGAAGTATGCATGTACCTACGTAGGTAGATAGGCGTTCAGATAACCCAAACGTTTACTTTTAGATTTTAAGCAATGGACGATGGGTTATTAAAAGGCTGTACCAGGTTGAATTAGGTAAATCTAGCAATAATAATTGTGTGCAATAAAGAGTAAAATAAATAAATAAATAAAATAAATAATGAGGAAAAGAGATAGATAGGTACCTATAATATAACCTATTTCTATTGATCGTTTAGGTAGGTAGGTACATACTTAATTAATACTAAATAAGTACTATAATATGTCAAAATGATCTTCGCAACAGTAAAAAGTACCTACTCTTGCTTGCTAGTGGATCTCTCTTCATAACACTGATCCACTTTTTTATAGCTTTTTGGTCCGTTGGAACACGAAAAAAAACGGCCAAGTGAAAGTCAGACTCGCCCATGAAGGTTCCGTAGCAGCAAGTAACATAATATAAAAGTTCATGTAGTTCGTTGTAACTTTGATCGATGTTTTAATGATAGTGTATTTTTTTAAAGTTATTTGCGGTTTACGATTTATGACGTATAAAAAAAACTACTTACCAGATCTCGTTCAAACCAATTTTTGGTGGAAGTTTGCATGGTTATGTACATCATATATTTTTTTTAGTTTTATCATTCTTTTATTTTAGAAGTTACAGGGGTGGGGGGGATACACACACATTTTACCACTTTGGAAGTGTCTCTCGCGCAAACTATTCAGTTTAGAAAAAAATGATATTAGAAACCTCAATATCAATTTTGAAGAGCTATCCATAGATACCCCCCACGTAAGGGTTTGATAAAAAAAAAATTGAGTTTCAGTTCTAAGTATGGGTTCCCCCCAAAATTTATTGTTTTTTTTTCTATTTTTGTGTAAAAATCTTAATGCGGTTTACAGAATACATCTACTTATCAAGTTTCAACAGTATAGATCTTATAGTTTTGGAAAAAAGTGGCTGTGACATACGGACGGACAGACAGACAGACAGACAGACAGACAGACAGACATGACGAATCCATAAGGGTTCCGTTTTTTGCCATTTGGCTACGGATCCCTAAAAATTGTTTGTTTGGAGTAGGTACCTACTATTAGAATTAGAATTTCATTGTTCCGGATTTTTTTGTTTAAAGCAATATATTTCTGGCAACAAATAAGTTGTTTGAATTTAATAGCAAATAATGTTTTTACTTCAAAACATGGGTATATACATTTGTATTAAATTCTCGTAAAAATAGACTAAAATAGTCAATCTCTGTAAAATATTTTGGGCGAATCTATAACGTGAATAAGTCTGTGTGTAATAACTAACGACATCTATACAGACGCGCAAAAAACTTTTTGAAAACTGATATCTGCTTGCCGTCCATTGTATGTATTTCCGGTTTTTTGATAGATGGCGCTGGCCATGTTTCTATGTGTGCACACTTAGTGTGCGTATTAGGTTGTGCATGTGTGAGTGAAAACAAGCGAGGTCATTTGCCTATCTCTTCGCCTTAAGAAGGAGAACTTGTGTTAGGTCACAATAACATAAATCAGCGTAGTCCAGAATAGGTAAAATTAAAGTTTGAGTCAGCGTTATTTTAGTATTGACAGGAATGAATCATCTCTTACCAGACTGGAAACAAATTTTTACAAAGTATGCTTCCCAGTGGTATTTGAACCCACGACCTCCGAATCACAAGACAAGCGCCTTGACCACTGGACTACGGAAGCAGTTTCAAAACTTTTCTAAGTATCAAAATAAAAAGCGAAATTTTCAGATGACAGTGTCATGCTTCTAAATGCATCAAATATCAGCCGGTATGAAAATACCCTTACATCCAAAGTTAGGGCGTCTGCACTTCAGTTAAGTCGTGTTTAATTGAGTCATGTGATGGCCTGTTTTATTAATATATCCACCCTACTCGAATCCGCGTCTACTGAATTACACTGTACATGACTATGCAATAACTAAGTACCTCTATAGTTGGTACTATTTATTATACTATTGGTGGTACACTTTTCTATGTGGCCCACTGGTACATGTTGATTTTTTATCCTCAAGCTAAATTTAATTTTTGAAATCAGAATCACTAATAGAACTCATGTAAGAAATAAACGGGCAAGTGCGAGTCGGACTCGTACATGAAGAGTTCCGTACCACCGTACAATGTTTTAAAACGCTGAAGAAACACGTTTCTTGTATAACGACCCCCTTTACTTTGTATCTTTATTTTTTGTTATAGTGGTCATAGTAATACACAATTGGTGAAAATTTCAAGTATCTAGTTAATGCCATTATGAAGATCGCGTTAAAAACGCTGAAAAAAACACGTTTCTTGTATGACGACCCCCTTTAATTTTTAATTTTATCTTACTTTTAGTATTTTTTGTTATAGCGGCCATAGTAATATATAATCTGTGAAAATTTCAAGTGTCTAGCTATTACGGTTCAAGATATAGAGCCCTGTGACAGACGGACAGACAGCGGAGTCTCAGTAATAGGGTCCTGTTTGCACCCTTTGGGTACGGAACCCTAAAAAGACTTATTTTTTGTTAATTGTTTTCTCCCATTTTTTTTTAAAAAGCTTACCTACTTACCCGCTCGTCAGCCACTCGTTAGCGGGTGGTGAACTGGTGACATTCAAATGGGAGATGTTTGTTTATATTTATTTAAATACCTAACCACAGAATACATAAGAGTCAAAACCTAACCAAAATGGAGTACGTTTAGTTATACCATTCTCTCTAATCTTATCACCCACTTTCTATTACTTAAAAGCTGAGTATTCATTTCCAGTATTAATAACCAAACGGGTTAACGTCAAGGTAGCATAGATTATAAACAAAAATAAGAAACGACACTTGATAACAATTTTAATTCAAATGTATTAAAAAACGTAAAAAGTTTATGTTAATCTGACAGGGCACCTACGGTTTTGAATTGATTGTTTATGTTTTATTTTAAGGTGAAGATATAGGCAAATGGCCTTGAAGTGTGAAATAAATTGTTAACTCGTAAATATGGTGATAATTTCCATATTGCTCTTCGTCATGCACTAGATAGCCCTTTAAATTATTTTATGAACTGCCGTTGAAACTATTATTGGTGATCCGTCTAGCTTTAAAACTTGCCGTGGCCACTTTTGGCGGAGACAATTTTAGAGCTAGACGAACTAATGTAAATACTTTCAACGGTGGTTCATAAAATAATTTAAGGGCTATCTAGTGCATGACGAAGAGCAATATGGAAATTATCTCCATATTTACGAGTTACCAATTTATTTCAAATGAGGGCGCCACTTCAAGGCCATTTGCCTATACCTTCACCTTAAGTTGTAATATACATATGGGATGGGAACAAATTAAAGTGATTATCAGATTGATATTATTAACTGACGTTTGGAGAGATGTACCTAACTACTAGACAGTAAGCAGTGCGGAGCGAACAGTAGACTTCTTACTAGAACTTAGACTTTATGTCTTTTTATCTGTGTTTGATGGAACTTTCAATTGACCGTAACCGCAATTTTTTTACGTTAAATTTTACCAATTGCAAGCAAGTATAATATAAAATCGACACAACCACAAGCAATATTTTTTATATTATTTATTTGCGAAATCGCTAAAATTTAAAACCGCAGACATTTCAAATTTAAAATTTCAGGTCAAGCACAGACTTATTAATTTAATGTAGGAGCTAAAACTTCTAATAACAACATAGTGATAAGAACTTCATAATCCGTCACGTAAGCTGATCTTTGTCGCGGCCCCTTCATTTATCTGATCACATCTGGAGGTGCCGCCGTAAATAAGGCGGATACTGACGATTTTTTTGATGTTCCGAAACACGAGTTTTAGTTGAGGTGCAGACTTATATAGATTGAGAAGTGACATATATTTTTAAATTATTTCTGTTTATTATATTATGATTTTGTAAGTTTGTACGTAAGCTTTTCCGTCATGACAAACTTTTTAAATCTTTACTTAATTAATTTTTAATGGATGATTAATGTACCATCTGAATTGTACCAGTATTTGCACCAGTTTAAACTCTGTATACGCTGATTTTTAAAGCTAATCCACTCCATCATTTTAGACGATAGGTATCTGAAGTTGTAAAAATCCGTAAAAATAATAAACTCCATAAAAACCGTAACGTAAAAATGTCTGCATCCCAGACTGGCATAGACGTAAATTTTGACGTTTGGAAATAAAACAGGAATTTGGTGAGATTTGTTAAGTAATAACAAAGTATGTAAAATTATTTAATTTTACTTCAATTTTAGTATTCCATAGAGAATGTAAATATAACTTACTCTATTATTTTATGTTCTAAACACAAGTAATTAAGTGTTTAGATTAGATGTAATATTGGAAATCTAATCAAAAATAGTTTAGTATTGCAAAACAGTCCCAGTAACGAATATTAAGAACTAACTTTTCTAAAAATAAATAACTCTATGGAAAACCCTACAATACGCGTCGCCCGATTTAACACGGCACATGTAGAAATATGATTTGTTGTGGCCGCTTATTATCGTTAACCCTTGTCGCTACTATTCACAGCTATTTTACAATTAATTTTAATGTTCTTTAATGCCTTTACAGTGTTAAAGAGTTAGCTGAGAAATATAAATTACGAGTCGAAACTATTGCTTTTAAATAGTATCGGTTGATACGTGAGATATTTTAAAAGGTTTTAACCTGTTATTATAAAAAGAAATGTTATTAAACATACTCTTTTTCACTTCTACATCTTGCAAGACCCCAAAGGCCACGCAATTTAAGTTACTGAAAAAGCAGGAATCAGAATATTGTCAGGATGCTAGGCCCATTGCATGTATATAATAGGTTTTTAGTTTTAATCCCATTCCTTTGATCGACGTCTAAGGGAGGAAAAGCAGTTTTAATTTTTTTTCTTGGTTCCCATACCAGCATAGAAGTTAAGTATACTACTGCTAGGTTACTTACTTACTGCGTTGACTCAGTGACCGAAAATGGATCTTGGCCTCCGACACCAGAAGACGCCACTGTTCCCTTATCTGTGCCATCTGCAGATCTTCTTGGAGGGCTTTGACGTCTTTGCAGGCTTCGTCTTTCCAGCGGTATCTCGGGCGACCCACCGACACTGCTAGGTTTACTTAGTCTAGGTCTAGATCTACTGAGATCTCTATCTATTACATAAATAGATACATACATAGTATACTTATATTATCACACCCGTTACTTACAGGGGGTAGACAGTAACTATGGACCCCACTTGCTACGATCCTGATAGACCTCTTTCGCTTCATCTACACTCATCACTTAAGAGTTCCCTTATCCTAGATTTTCCCATATACAAATGTAGTCTACCTTTTATTTTGAAATGACATGTCAGATCACAGCAGTATTGTGTAATTTCAAAGAAATTGCTTATAGGTACAAAAAATATGAATCTTAATAAGGGTGTAGAAGTTTTCCATACTGATGGTCAATATAACATGATATACTCTATTCTCTTTTAAGTTCATAATTTGACTGTGGAAACCAGTTATTTGACTAGATACATATATCTTAAGAAATTGCATACGTAAAATTTTCTTGAATTTACAAAATCGTTTTAAAATAAAAGCTTGATTACGTTTGCATGGGAAGGTCTGATTCTTTCTAGGGTAAGGGGATTCTTAACTCTTAATTTTGAATTAATTCTTAACTCTTAATTTATTGCAGTCGGCATTTCATGAAATTATATAAAAATTTATTAATTTAAAATGGTTGACTCACGTGATATAGTCGGAAAAGACCAGGTTTCCATCAATTTGACGATCATCTTCAGGGCGATGCAATGGGTATACATGGAAACAGAGCTTGAGGGTAAACGAAAAAAGAACAGCACAAGTCACGTCTGTAAATAGAGCACTTGCATTTTTCAGTTTGTTAAAGGGGTGACAGATAAGATCGGGCACTTACTACGACGTAAATATTGCATCAAAGCCATATTTCAACCCTAGACAAGGTTAAAAAATTTAATACGCTCTCCCAAGGATCATGACCCGCTGAGTGTGCCTGGCGTATACATGGTTCCATGTAAGTGTGGCACGAGCTATATAGGAGAAACGGGGCGTAATGTGTCTACTAGGCTAACTGAGCATATACACAGTGTGAAGAATCTGGACAAAAATGGGTTTGCTATCGCTGAGCATGTTTTGGATTCGGATGTCCCTCATTACATCAGGTTTGATAAGGCAAAAGTCTTATCAAAGGAGAAAGCTTACGTCCCGCGCAAAATCCGGGAGGCCATTGAAATAAGTAGGCATCCGAACTTCAATCGCGATGGTGGATGAGGATTACTGGCTGCCTGGAAACCCGTGCTGCAAGCTTTAATGAACTCGGGTGGTACATCAACAAGAGGTATTGACACAGTCAGCTCAGTACATACAAGTGCGTTAGTTACACCAGACGCGGAAAGTTGCGAAGATACACCGCATACAAGAATTTCGCCGGTATCGGTGGAACTACCAGCAGTCATTCTTTCGAGTCGAGCACAGCGAGCGGAGGCGCGGGCGGTTACGTGCGAGGCAACCCTTAGTGCTGAGCGGACAGCGATATCGTCGGGTCGCCGCTGATACTCGCCCTGAAGATGATCGTCTAAATCGATCGAAACCTGGTCGGCCTTTTCCGACTATATCACGTGAGTCAACCGTTTTAAATTAATCAATTATGGATTTATCTCACGTTAGTTTTAATAAAATATATAATAATTATTAGAGAGTAATACACAGTGAAGTTAACACTGTTTTTTTTTAGGTTCTTACATAAATAGCTAGTGTTAATTAAAAATAATAAATTCCAACCCTATCATTTCAAGACTGACACTCGATAAATCTCAAAATAATCTCAAAAATTCCTCAAAACAGTCGCCTAATTAAAGAAAAGATTTGAACCATAAAGAGATAAAATTAATAAGAAGTCGCCATTAACATTTCACCGTTTGACGCACGTCCCGTAATAAATACGTCAGGAATTAATTAAAATATTATATTATCTACGCTAGATATAACGTGGCGGTGACAACCCTATGATTTATTTGACAGGTACAGTCAGGAAGATTATACACACGTAATTAGAAATAATTTGGATGTTTTGGAATTTTGTTTGTTTGTTTTGTTGTTTTGTTTTTCGTGTGTGTAAGTGGCCAATACTAGTGGCAGATTTGTCAAGCTGCCTAAAGCCATCTGACATAGTTTGACGACTGCCATCTATTGATGACAACTTGGCTTAACTTGACTTCCGAATTACGGAGGAGCTCGAGAAAAATTGTATGCCATTTGTGGTCACCCATCCAAATGCGGACGAGACCACTTGTCATTGTAATAGTGTACATTGTAATAGAACATCGAAAAATAGAAGTAATGAAGATGATATTGTTAATAGAGCTAGAATGTATTTTGCACCAACCCCTTATACAGGTTGATTATAAACCTCCTGGCTATTTCTAGAAAAGTACTCTTTAAGCGAAATAAAAAAAAAATATTCTCTCATCTTGTTTCACAATATAAACCAAAGATATCAGCCGGGAAATTCATTGTAACAATTTCCCATTTGAACGCCCGGTAGCGGGCGACAGGCGGGCGGACATTTTTGCAATCGCGCGATTTCCTTATTCGAGATTAAGATGTTTGATAGCGCGTTCATACGAGAGTAATTCGCGCGAACTTGCGATGATCGCGCTTTTGCGTTCTATTATGACAACGCCTTCAGGCAAGGTTTAGACATTCAAAGTCTTGCTAAAATGTGCTAAGTACAAAAATGATAAAGATGTTTCTTTTCAAATTAAATATTGAAAGATAATTAGACAAATTCAAACAACCTTTTACACATGCTCAAGTTAAACATTGTGATAAACCGGCTCAAGCAAACATTAATTTGAGTTGTAAACTAAAGAAGTAATTACAGTTTGTCTGCGGTGAGTACCTCAGCCATTATATTACACTATTCTGAGTATTTTTCTTGGATATTATATAAATTAATTAGTTTGGAGTAATAAATAATTATTTTCTAATGTTGAAGTCTGAGAATATCAAGCGCCGACAAGATGGGCGGACGACATTACCTACATGTTTGAAAAATAATGGCAGATCACATCTAGGGACCGCGAAAGATAGAATATACTCAGATAAACGATAGATTATTTTATAATATTTACATATATAGCTTCGTATAATAAATTCGTCTGGCTGAGTGCTTATTTGTATGAGAACATTAAAGATTTTTTTTGTTGCTTGCAAGAATGACAATTTTATTTTAACACGCTATTCCACCAATCTCGAGGCCTGTTTAGTATAAATCCGGATTATTTCCGAAGAAAATAATTCTGAAAAAAATGTAATAAAATAAGATCATTTATTTTCTACGAGTATTTCTCTATTTCTTTACAATTATCCTTCGGGTTTCTGCATTCTCTGAGATAATTTCCTAGTAGGTACCTATCATATACCCACTACAATAATAAATTGGAACACTTACTTTTCATTTTTATCCTCCTAATTAACGCCACGTGTCAGATACACGACAAAGGTGGGGAAGCTCGTAATAATAACTATACAATTATAATTAACGCTATGACTGGCGGGTATATTTATAACATACTAGTCAGCCCCTTTTTGAGACTTTTTTGGATGCTGGCTCTGGATTTCCTGTAAGCAACTGAACTGTAGACACAAGTACTTATGTATAAATAAATAAATTATTATAGCTCAGTACCGAATATCTATTTAAAAGGTATTTTTGGCGCATCAGGCAATCAGACTACGTATCTAGGTCTGATCATCATCTCTTCTATGCTGGTCTGGGAGAAAAGAAAAACGTAGAATGTAACAGCTGCTTCCCTTTCCGCGCAGATCGTACTGATTGATAAAATGGGCGATTGACTGCCTCCACGGTCCAGTGGTCAAGGCGTTTGCCTTGTGATCCGGAGGTCATGGGTTCAAATCCCACTGGAAAGCATACTTTGTGAAAAAGTTGTTTCCAGTCTGGTTAGGATATTGCAGGCTTGAATCACCTGATTATCCGAAAATAAAGGTGATTCCGTGCTTCGGAAGGCACGTAAAGCTGTTGGTCTCGAACGCCATCTAGCGTTTGTACCTATCCTAGGATTGGTTCTGACCTACCCTTTGGGTTGCGGAGGTCAGACGGCAGTCGCTCTGTGTATAAACCAGTTATCTCGTCAAATCACCTAGGTACCTAGGGTAGCGGACCCCGGGCTCTGAAGAATAGTAACCGCTGACGATGCAACCGGGAATACGCTCGGATGATGATGATAGAATGGGCGAAAATGCGAATGCGTCTAGTATACCCATCACTATTCTGATTTCTTTTTTCCACATTCTCGCCCATCGTCACGCTAAAAGCGGCTTTTGGGTCCTGGGCTCTTCCTGCTTAAAGCTGAACAACTTAAAATACTCTGTCTGACCCATTCGGGTCACAGACGTGATAGTGTATTGTATTATATTATATTAGGTAGGTTGAACCGGTCAAACGCTTCTACATATGTAAAATTTTTTTTTATATTCAAAAAACAAAATTCATGCATTAATAAACCAAAACATTTTTTCAATTCCCGAAAACATTACCCCAAAATTGTAATAGGATAACAAACATTCAAAAAACAACAGTTACAAATTCATTAGGTTCGCCACGTGATCCAATGTGATTCACAGTGTGCTTAACGAGCCTATTATGACACGGTATGTAACGGTATGTCACTCGGCGTGAGTATCCTGCTGCGGCACTAGGGTTGTAACAAGTGCAAGCTTAAAAGAATCGGATTCTGATGCAATATTTTTTTAGGGGAACCACGTCGAAAGGCTTGAGCACCAATACTGGGAGAGCGACCACCTCGAGGATATAAATCAACTAGAATTAATTATTTCTCTTGGAGGAGAAGCAAGTGATGATTCCGACAGTTATATGAATGAGAGTGAGAGTTTCTTATTATTTCAATAATCTTTTAGTATAATATGCACCTGTTAGAAATTTAATTATTTTATCAAAATAAAATAATATTTACTTACAGCTTCACCAGAGGTAAGTATACACTTAAATGCGCCAGCGACAACCCTAAACCCATATTTTTAAGGTTAAAATATGGACTAATGACACTTAATAAAATTCCTTTTAGGCATACGTTGCTCGGGTTTATAAATTGGCCCAAATTTTAACCGGCGATCGTCCCGGTTTTTTATGTCAGTCTCTTTGTGTTTTCATTAATTTAGGTTGATCATGTTTGACCCTGTTTTAAAACAAATTTTAAATGGTATTTTACGAAATCGATGGTATTTTTAATTTAGACTTTGAATTCTTGGTTTTGTTATGTGCTTATAATGTAAATTAAAATAAAGTAAGGATAATTATTCACCCAGAACGATGGTCTCTACCAAGTGGCTACCTACCCGAAGGCGGACGACGCAAGCGAGGCAGGCCTAAAATAATAATAATTCTTTAATAATATACATTACAGATTTTTAAAAGCAAAACTTTGATAATCAGAATTATTACTTATGCTATGTATTATTACACGATCACACTTATACAAAACGTAGTGGGAGACTAGTGCCTAAGTATTGTGTAAGTGTATTTCAGGTCACCACCAGGTCACCAGGAGTGACGATATACGAAAGTACGAAAAACAGTCGATGGAACTGGCTTTGAATAGAGCGTCTTGGAAAGAGATGAGACCTTTGCCCAGCAGTGTGACAATAAAGGTTATTTAAAAAAAAAAAATAAGGTAAGCCCATGATACCTATACTAATTACATTCCCTAAAAAATATCACCACCAAGAAGACCACGTAAGAAGTCACCACTAGGTGATTTATCTACGACAAGAACCAACCTCCCATATTAAAATTAATCAGCCCACCACAAGTGCCTATGGGACAAAGAATGAATAAAATTTAATTACCTATTTATTCGGGTCACTCAAGTGAAAAATCATACTAAGTATATATAGTAAAAAAATATAGTAATGTCTATGCCTCACGTTAGTTTTAACCAAAATATACCTATTTATTGTGTAATATTATATATGAATATAAATAAATAAACAGAAGTTTTTCACATTTCACCATAGGTTTTACTATGGAATATTATCAGTATCACAGACTACATATCAGATCTTGTGAACTAGATTTTTTTGCGGCATAACGTAGTCACGTCACAAAACTATCTAAAAGACCTTACCTTTTATGTAATGTGAGACATCATAATCTACACCCACAACTTTCGTCATAATCTGTCCAAAAATCATAGTCGGCACCCACGGGCATTCTTAAGGTCTGTTTCGAAGGAATAACGATTTTTAGATAATAATAAAAATTTATATACTTACTAAGATACTGTTGGAACTAAAACGAGTTCCTAAGTGTTTGTAAATCGTTTACGATTTGAATTGTCCAAAAGTCATATAGCTGTTTAAGAAGTAAACACTATATACTACGGTACTGTATCTATCTATATTTAAGAGCTACGCTCTTGTCGGTGAAGTATGAATTCTCTTCCATTTGTCTCTCTCATCTATGGTTACTAAAAGCTATTTAAAATTAAATACTAATGGCTAAATGATGCTATGGTAACATAAATATTTTAAACATTAGCAGCAGCTATGTCTAAGTAGCTGCTGCTAATGTTTAAAATATTTGTGTCTTTACCATCTCATGTGTCATCTTTGTATGGCCAAATTAGATCAAAAGATTGCCTAGCTCGGTGGCCTGGTGGGGGAACGCATTATTAGCGCTTTAGCAAGTTAAGTGATCCCAGGCGTGGTGTGCACTTGGATGGATAACCAATAAACGGGCAAGTGCGAGTCGGACTCGTACATGAAGGGTTCCGTACCACCGTACAATGTTTTAAAACGCTGAAAAAACACGTTTCTTGTATAACGACCCCCATTAATTTGTAACTTTATTTTTTTTTAGTCTTTGTTATATATTACATAATTGGTGAAAATTTCAAGTATCTAGTTAATGCCATTATAATGATCAAGTTAAAAACGCTGAAAAAAACACGTTTCTTGTATGACGACCCCCTTTAATTTTTAACAATTTTTATTTTAGTATTTGTTGTTATAGCGGCCACAGTAATACATAATCGGTGAAAATTTCAAGTGTCTAGCTATTACGGTTCAAGAGATAGAGCCCTGTGACAGACGGACAGACAGACAGACAGACAGACGGACAGACAGACAGACAGACGGACAGACGGAAAGACAGCGGAGTCACAGTAATAGGGTCCCGTTCGCACCCTTTGGGTACGGAACCCTAAAGATGCCATAGTATTTTTTTGAGCTTTTCCGTGCTTCGAAAGGCACGTTTATTCGTCGGTCTTGGCTATCAGCATTGTATGACAGTCGTCAAGCTATATCAGATGACTATAAATAAGCAGCTTGAGAAACCTAGGCTGCCACCAATGTTCGCCAATTACACACACGAGATGTTTCTCTTCACAAACAATTGCGAGTTTACAGTTTAAGGAATTTAAGGAAAAATACTTTCCGTAGTATAGAGTCGCGTCTTCGGAATCGTAGTTTAACGGTAAGTTAAGGCGACACGTCCAAATTGCCCATCGCACTCCAATCCTTTGTTCTATCCGCTTATCCGGTGCGATCCGGATCACACCAGAATTTTGTTACTGGCTGTACGTGCGTTGAAAATAGCTGTGATGAACGATATATAGGATTGTTTTATTCTGGACATAAAACCAGTAATTCTTGCGAACCTTCCTAGCAACCGCTTGATCGATTACGCTTACGTTCATTGACTAAAAGTACAAGACCCTCCATGACCAACTAGCTCCGAAATGTTACTACAAATTGATTGACAAGCAATTAAAATAATGTTTTTATGACAATGTAGTTTAAGAGCAAGGTTACACGCTCAGTTTGGCATTAGTTTAGTCTATCAGTTTGGTCACAATGATCGGAGAATGATCATGTAACCCACGGATTGACAGACTGATGGTTCAGACGGATAAAAATTAAATATTTTATATAATTTTGTCAGTCCGTTTTGAATTATGACAGACTGATGGAAGACTGATCGCGTAACCCGCTCGTATCATTCTCGCGTCAGTCACCGTCCGTGACGCAATGAAGCAATGATGAATTATCTCTTCTTTGTAGCCAGCTTCTTATCAATCGCATTCTTTTTTTGTGTTTCTTAGACAGCAGAGCGATAATTTATCATAGCACACCCTTTCTTCTGTGCGACTGACGTACTTTTTATCAGTCTGCTGTCAGTCTAGACTGACCGTGTAACTGTCAAAATCATCCATCATTCTGTCAATCCAGACTGATAGACTGAACTGATGCCAAACTGAGCGTGTAACCTTGCTCTTAGTTACGTAATTTTGTACGCCTGTAGGCAAGAAACAGAGATAATCTTTATATTTAAATTGTTATCTTTTGTAACTGGTTTACACAAATAAAGAAGTTTGAAGTTCGAAATTAAAAATTGTAATAAGTAGCTATTACACCAGTCTACTAGTCTAGTCCAGCAATTGTAGTATATGTATATATATATATATATATATATACATATATATATATATATATATATATATATATATATATATATATATATATATATATATATATATGTATATATATATATATATATATATATATATATATATATATATATATATAGCTATATATTTATATATTATACTTATTTATGTAGATATATAGCCTTATGTATGTGTGTACCTATTTATCTTATTTTATCGTTTTCTTTGCACCACCGTTTCTTTTTGACGTGCCTACATTTCTCTCCATCCACTGGTTGTCTGGAAGAGATCGCTGTCAGCGATAAGACCGCCCATTGTCCCTATGTACATATATTTACAATTTGTTAAGTTTTTATTTATTTTTTAGGTGCAATATAGAGTTTTTTATTCATTCATTCATTTATACTTATCGGTTGCGATTTTATATACATTGCGTGTTTTGAAAGATTACGTTCGGATTGTTTATTACAAGACAGGCAATGTACATCAAATCGCATGCGATAAGTAGTCTACTACTAATGGCTACATTAGTCTCTCTTCCATGCTGGTCTGGAAGAAAAGATAAACTTAGTATGTACCAGCTGCTTCTCTTTCTGCGCAGATCGTAAAAGGCAATACAGGGAATTAGCGAAAATACGGATTATATTCATAGACAACGCGGCTAGCGATCCATGACTATTTTGATTACTTTTTCAAAGATACTTGAGTCATCATCAAACATACACACATGCAAACATACATACGTCAACGCTGTAATGTCCAAATACACTCGCTGGCTTGGCTCAGTCATTCGATTTAAGTCTTTTGAAAATTAAAAAAGCTAAAAAGATCTATGGAGTGAACAATTAAATATATTTAGACACGCAACGCTTCACAAAATCATACATTTAAATAAAAACCAAGTGTGCAAAAATATAGTAACAAGCAAAAACCACAGAGAAAGAACAATTTTGCAGACACGAGCCACAATTGTCCTTCTGTAAAAGAAAAAATGGGTTTTCAGTGTTTTAATCTACGTGCCTTCACAGGCTGCGGGCCATTTTAATCTGTTCCCTGCTGCAGACAAACGAATGAACAAGCTCACAGTCATTAGTTAAACTAAGCAAATAAACTTTTTATAATAGACAAGTGTTTTGTGTGTGAATTTCAAAGCTTGAAAATTTTATTCGTTGTACCTATCTTCTATGCGAGTTAAAAAAAAACTTAGGATTTACCAGCTGCTTCTCCGCCCGCGCAGATCGTAAAAGCCAATCGAGGATGTGGCTAGCAATCATTAATATTTTAATTTATTTTTCTACTTTATTACCCAACAGATTCGCAAGACCTAAAATATTCTGTCTGTCCCATTAGGAATAAAGAGGTGATAATGTATACTATACAGGGTTACTTTTGAAACACAATTTTTGGACCAAGTTCAGTCCATGATACTGAACTACTTTCCATACAAACAATTATCGAAAAACGAAAACAAAAATTCAGCTTCCCATAAAAATCAGCGTTTAGCCAAATGGATTTTGTATGGGAATCCGATTTTCTTTTCCCTTTTTCGATAATTGTTTTTGTATAAAGTAGTTCAGTATCACGGATTGAACTTGCTCCAAAAATGTTGCCGGTGCTTAAAAAGCAACTCTGTATTACAAAATTATTTTCTCCTAGAATAGCATGCAATATTTTTTCTGAAAAGAACATTTTTATGTAAACACAACACATTAACAACAAACTTGCAGATCCTCAGTAAAATACTCAAAAATCTTCGATATTATTGTTCCGAAAGTGCAAATGGTTCCGCGTGAGAATGAGACCTGGTTCGGTTCCCACAGTTCGGGTGAACCCGGGGTTAGGTACTAACGATCAGCAACAGCCGATTTGGAAGTATAGGTAGAGGCAAATATGTGATGACAGAAAAGATTAGGTACAGATTTTGCATTGTAGTTTTTGGCGGGAAGAATGGGTTCAGTTGCGATTTGCTTAAAATTATTTTGAATATTGATTAAGTGGACTTAATAATGTGGAATTGGTAGTTTGGCGTTATAAATGCTCGTCTGAACAATATGTGAAATAGTTAAAGTGTATAGTCAATAATAAATCATCATGTCTTTTTTAGTCTCCACTGCAGGAGCACGACCCTCTCTGTACTGTCAGAGCCATATACTGCCAGAGCAGTCAGAGGATTTGGCCTACACTCTCCACGCTGGCCAGACGGTTTGGAGAGGTCTCATTGATGTTTATAAGCCTTGTTCAGCTTGCGTTTCCTAAGTCGCCTTCTACGACCACGGGAAGACTTGGAGTGGTCCTATTCTACTCAGCCGGGAACCACGCAGCAAATAATACAGCTGTAGTGATATTTATAATCCCGCCACTCAATCATCGACTATGAAAACCAGTAGATTGAAATGAATCTAAATAGATTTGTTGCCAGAAACTCTGTTAAAGCAATCATATGACCTTCACTAAGCTTTGATTGAAACTTGCTAGAAATAAAGAATCGAAAAACGCTCCAGAGCCATAGAAACAAGGCGCAAAATATGTATTTTGCGCCTTGGTTTTGTGTGTTCGTATAAATTTAACTAAAACCACACTAAAACTCAAAATACTTTATTGATCATCGGATGAAAGGGAAATCGAAATAGTGATGTGTTGCAAGCCGTAGCGTCTATTTACATATATGATTCAGATTCTTCCCAACCCGATCTGCGCAGGAATAGAAGCAGCTGATACATTTAAATTTTTTTTTTCTTTTCTTCAAAATTCTTTATATCTAATTGGGTACTTTGACACATCAAACGTTGTGGCGCTTTAGAAGAAATATTCTTAGTTTCATTAAATTTATATACCTACTCGTATAACTAGTTCTATAAGTTAGCTACCGAATATATATTTTTTGTTATTATATTTATCCTAATTGTATACTTATATACATTTCATTTGGTATTTTAAGACACATCCAGCAGTTTTCAATGTAAATCCTTGCAGGCATGGAGTACATGCTAATCCTACAGCCGGGTTTGGCACCGTATCTGCTATAAACTCGGGTTACGGCCAGTTTAACTGTTAACAACGGATTTGCGGTTTTAAAACGAGGGTGAGACATTGGCCAACATTGTTTTATAAAATAGCCATTTTTGTACAAATATTATTACTATAGCTTCAATAAGACTAAAGATAAAGGCTTTAACTGAAATAAATATAGAAGGGAAAAGAGGACTATTAAGACCGAGGCATAGCTACATGAAACAGATAAAGGAGAAGATGAACGTCGTGTCGTACAGTAAAGTAAAACAGCTGGCGGATGAGAGAGATAAATGGAAGAGAATTCATACTCCACCGACAAGAGCATAAGTTCTTAAATGTAGATAGACAGATATATATTATTTAGATTCAGACTGCCTCCATGGTCCTGTGATCGAGGCCTTTGATCCAGAGGTCGTGGTTACAAATTCCATAGGGAAGCATACTTTGTGAAAAGTTGTTTCCAGCCTGGTTAGGATATTGCAAGCTGATTATCTGAAAAGAAAGATGATTCCGTGCTTTGAAAGGCACGTAAAGCTGTGGTTCCCGAATGCCATCTAGCGGTTGTTTGAAGCTATCCTTGGATTGGTTCTGGTTTACCCTTTGGGTTACAGCGGTCAGACAGCAGTCGCTCTGTGTAAATACCAGTAATCTCATCAAATTACCTTGGGCTTAGGTAGCAAACCCCGGGCTCTATAGTGTTACTGCTGAGGATGCAATCGAGAATACGCTTGGATAATGATGATGATAATTCTATAGCTTCAAAAATGTGGAGATAGAGGAGCTGGTAAAAGAGTCTAATATAATCGTTGTTTCTAAAGCGGTCCGCTTGCAATGGCTTAAGCATCTGGAAAGAATGGAGGAGGACCGTGGCGTCAAGGCAGCCTTTATGGGAAAGATATCTAAAGGCTGAAGACCAGTGGGTCGACCCAGATATCTCTGCAGAATTGTAAATTGTGGCGCTCTCTCGCCTTGGCAGCCAAGATCCACTTCGAGTCGTGGAGCCAGCAGAGTAAGTAAGTATAGCTTCGATAGGTAGTATAATC
Organism: Acrobasis repandana; assembly: GCA_963576875.1. Lineage (NCBI taxonomy): Eukaryota > Metazoa > Arthropoda > Insecta > Lepidoptera > Pyralidae > Acrobasis > Acrobasis repandana. Next base: position 22,232,267 of record OY756216.1, read on the forward strand.
ACGTATTTACGCAAGCCGTGTGGTTCTCGGCAGAATAGAATATAGGACCACTCCAAGTCTACCCGTTGATGTCGTAGAAGGCGGCTGGAAACACAAGCTGAACAAAGCTTATAAAAATCAATGAGACCTCTCCAACCCGTCTGGCCTGCGTGGAGAGTGTAGCCCAAATCCTCTTACTGCTCTGGCTAATATATGGCTCTGGTAGTACATAGAGGGTCGTGCTTCTGCAGTGGAGATTAAGAAGGACCTGATGATGATAATGATGATCACGTATTTGTTCTTCTTATCGAGTTATTAGCTAACACAGCTATCAGATTTTTCAAGCTGCCTAAAAGCATCTGACTAAAAATCACTAGTGAACGTGCAGGTCTACCCTGTCCTTACACTAATATAATTCTACATTGATACTTTCCCCATTTTTATTAAAAATGAGAAAAGTATGAATGTAGATATATCTTCCATGCTAATCTCGATGAAAAGAATAAACTAAGAATGTACCAGCTGCTTCTCTTCCTGTGCAGATCGTAGAAGCCGATCGAGAGAATGGGCGAGAATCTGAATCATGTCAATAGCCAATGACCCATCACTATTCTGATTTATTTTTTCACCTTCATACCCAATATCACGCTAAATGTAGCCTTTGTGTTAACGGACCCAGGCTCTGTTTACCCCATTAAGGATAAAGACCTGATAATGTATCTATATGTGTGTAGCTGTATCTATAGATATACAATAAAGCATCTATTTATGCGAACAAACATAAGTCAACTAATAATACACCAGACTTTTGGGGCTAGACAAATTTGTCATCGAGAAATAAAAATATTCCGTAGGTAACAATTTTTCCTAAAATGCCCTGACAGCGATATCCGCAATCAAATCCGATCTCCGTCGGCCGGTTATCCGGGTGACGCGGCCGCGGGTTGAATTCTTAATGTCCGGACTGTGAGTCAGTACCTATTGTATATTTAGTTATTTTTCATGATGAGAATAAACTTACTTACCTACCTTCTTTTTAAAAACAATAAGACGAAGAGTATAATTCAGTCCACCCGTGTGGTTCCGGGTTAGAATAGGACCACTCCATATCTACCTGTGGATGTCGTAAGAGGCGAATAAAGGACTAAGCACAACCACTCGTGCTACAATTGCATTCTCACGGAGGGTTAACGTCGGGCGGCGGGGGTGTATAACTTTTCGCACAAATACATTCCCAAAGAGAGTTGACGTCAGGCAGACGGCCGGTCTTAAAACTATAGCCAAATCATTTAAACTGTTCTGGCTATTTCTTCTCTATTTTGAAAGGACTTTGGCATCCTTGGGTGACCATGGACATGCATGTTAGATTTGGAGAAGAAAAAGCGGAAAAGCGCACCCTGGACTTCGAAGCAGCACAGCTAAGGATGCAACGGGAAACGCGCTTAGACGAAGAAGAAGAAGAGTATAGTGCAGCTGTCCAATCAGTGCCACCATTTGTAGTCACAATCGCTCTGAGGAAGACCTATGGATGAGGTCTAAATTTGTCGGCCAGTAGTTGACTTCCTACGTGAGCCCGTATAACGCATATTAACAATGTCCATGTCTAACTTTAGTTTAAACTGAAAATTCCACGAATCACTGGTATGTCAAGTCTGGTTCGCCGTGTGGTTCCCGGCAGAGTAGAATAGGACCACTCCAAGTCTTTGCGTGGATGTCGTAGAAGGCGACTTAGAAAAAACAAGCTGAACAAAGCTTATAAACATCAATAAGACGTCTCCAACCCGACTGGCCAGCGTGGAGAGTGTAGGCCAAATCCTCTGACTGCTCTGGCTAATATATATGGCTCTGGAAGTACAGAGAGGGTCGTGCCCTTGCAGTGGAGACTAAAAAAGACCTGATGATGATGATTAGGTCCGCCACTTGTACGTTAATTTTATTGTGCAATAAAGATTGAATAAATAAAATAAAAAAATGATGTCAAGTCTGCATAGGTGTACGTACGCTCCTTACTCTATCTGCTTGATTATTTGTTACCGTATTATTTGGCTACTTATACATAAAATCAACTACACAAAAATTTCCAGCATCAAAAAAATTAAACTTTAATAAAAAAATAAAAATACAAAATCTTGCTCTTTTCTCCAACTTTTCTGTACCCCTAGTTTCATCGCTTCACTCGATAAGTTTGCGCCCTGAGGGCCAGGAAAGCCCTCCTTCAAACTCCTTACGAAATTATTTGAACAATCTTCCGACGGGCCACCACGCAAGCGAAAATAGCACTTCAACTTCCCCACCAAACTTTCAGAACGAGAAGAATTTGCAGCTAAACGATAAAGTCGATTTTCGGATAAATCTCTCACTCGCGGAAAAATAAAGGAATGAAAATAAAATAGTAGGTTAAATTGCTAGTACTTATACAGTGACTGCCGGGAGACGTGTGAGACAAATACTGAATATGAAGCCACGGTACAAACTTTGAAATACGATAGATCTACCTCAGCAAATTCAAATCTTATCTTCTTAAAAATAAAGTTAACTTTTGCCTGTTAGACTTTTTACATTTATTGACATTTCTCGTTTTGTACGTGAATTATTGTGATCCAAGAACGTCGTGTTCCTTATTCCATTTTGTCGAATTTTGTGCGTGCACATTTTTCTGCTTAATTTCTTTTGTGAATTTGCTTTCTTTCGTTGTTTTGTAAATAGCGAACTTTTTATTTCTTTCTTTCTCATTGGTAATTGTATTTTCTTGGAATCTTAAAAATTAGACTTTATTTTTCTTTTGTGGACTTAAAAAAACATTGAATGTGGATTTTTGAAGTGTATCATTGTTGTTACTACATTGTCGTACCTACATCTATAGTATCATTGTTTAATTTTGTCCTTTGTCTAATGTTGTCTTTTTAGGGTTCCGTAGTCCACAAGGAACCCTTATAGTTTCGTCATGTCCGTCCGTCCGTCTGTCTGTCCGTCCGGGCTCGTACTCCGCCGCTACTGCACCAATTGTCACGAAAATTGGTGGAGAGATAGATATTGAAGTTCCAAAAGTTGGTTTTTAAAGTTATGAAAAAATGATTTTTTTTCAGCCCAGCTCCCATACAACGAAAAGTAAATTTAAAAAAATAAATTGGACTAACCCCAACGTGTGGGGTATTGTTGAAAAGGTCTTTTAAAATGCAAGGCCAAGCATCACACACGATGAACGAATGCCTATGAAATCTTCGTAACGGTAGCAAAACGGCCAAGTATCACGTTTTGAATAAAATGTAGAGTATGTGAAGTTAGGCTTGGTAAAGTAAGGGCGCATAGATCAAGAATCTTGGCTCTACATGAGATTTGACCACTTTTTCATAGATTTTGATTAAGGTGTAGTGTAGAGCTTAGAGCGTGTAGTCTTTAGAGCTTGGCTTTATACGAAATCTGATAACTTTTTCACAGGGTAAGCTATGTAGACTCGTCTTGGCAACATTTTTACATGAAAATATTTTTGGTGGGATATATGTTTCTTGGGAAAAGTTGTTCAGTATCATGGACTGAATCCACCCTTAAAATAGTTTCAGTATATTTTGTTTGACCTTGTATTTTGTTACTCCAGTATCGGGCCACTTCGATAGCTATATCATTTGCGGCCATCAGGTCATCCCAAGTGCTGGGACTAACTTTTAGTGAAGGCCGTATTAGCCCTTATAAGGGCTGTTGCTTTGGCTCTGGAGAGAGATGTTGGGTCTTTTTTGGGTGTACCATCGTGGTGACAGGATTGGCCAGCCTGCACTCTGCGTTACCGAGTCCAGCTGTTTCCAGATGCGCCGCGGGGAGGCTCCTATCATGCACCCTGCATCATACGGGTTGATAATAATAACAGTAAATAGCCTTTGCCTGTGCAAATGAGTTATTCGTGAGAAGGGTACTATTCTTCTCTGTTAAATAGAAAAACTTATACTAGTAATTATAAAAATACTAGCTTTTTCCCGCGGCTTCGCTCGCGTATCCCACGGGAACATTACTTTTTTCCGGGATGAAAGGTACCCTATGTTACTTCTAGTACCTCCCAGGATATGTGTACAAAGTTTCATGATGATTCGTCAAGTAGTTTTTGCGTGAAAAGGTAACAAACATCCACGCTTTCACATTTATAATATTAGTAAGGATATGTTGTCAAAGACCGTATCAAAATAAGCACTCTTACACCAATTTATTCAGTAAAACTTTTCCTCTATTCTCTACAAAACACAACGTAGCTACTTTCTGTGTCGCCAGTTAAGCGCTTGATGCTATATAATCCCCACTGAGAGACCGTCTCCGCAGACTTTATTTCATGAATTATAACCGCGGCTTTATGAATTGTTTTGTTGTCACTCTTGATTTCCGGTGTCTTAGAGTGACACGAGGGGACGAAAATGTGATTTTAGCTGCTTGCAAGTGAAGTGACGATACTCTGACAATGACCTGTGCGAGTGGGGTGTCGTTCAGTCAATGGACCACCTTTTGTCGTGTCCGACCTGCTACCTCATGTACCAAAGGACATAATAAAGGTCAGCATGGCCACATACTTACTGGTTAAAGATAATTAATGGATAAAGATGGGCGAAAATACAAATCATGTTAATAGGCGATGCGGCTAGCAAAGGAAACTATCTCTATTTGAAACCCTTTTTCCACCATCTCACCCACTTAGCCTTTGAGACTTGTGGCCCTGTGCTCTGTCTGCTTAGAGCCGCAAGACCCCAAATGCTCTGTCTGCCCCATTAGGTATATTACATACTATTTTTAAAGGGTTTTTTAGGCATTCTAAAGTTTTTTAGATACTCACATCAAATAATATCAAAATATGGTATCGACATTCGACGTGCGGGGTTGAACACGTGATGGCTCAGTTGGTAAGAGCATAGTCGTATTGAGACTAAGGGCTCATACAGACGAACGGCACTTTGTCGACGGCAGTCTCTTCTCTGCAGTTTAGTTTGCAGAGAAAAAAATATTGTAAATCCTGACCAGAAAAATAAAAAACCTTTCGTGGCGGCACTGGCGGCGCCAATAGTTTAAAGTCATTCGGCGGCAGCCGTCGACGTATTGACTGCTGCCGCTGACGCGTCGACGGCTGCCGCCGACAGGTGGCGACGTTTGCAGTTGTTGCGTGTTTCGTCCGCCATTTTGTCGGGCGACGGCAAATAGACCAAGAGTGCGCAAGCGTCGCGCGTCTACAAAATGAGCTCCGGAGGCGAAATTGATGTCGAATTGTTAATATACGGCAGTAAAAAAAGGCTTTGTAAAGATAAGGGTCAGAGTACTTCAAATTTTGACGCTCCCTCTCAGACAAATCCACCACCAACAGTTCAATCAATTGAAGCAGAGCCAAAAAGACAACGGAAACGCCAAAGTTATGATGATGATGCTTTGATTGAAAAATTAACTAAAAAAATTAAATGATAAACTACTTAAATGATAAACCCTTTTTTATGCTTTACCTGTGGTGGTTTTGCTACAAGTTGATTTTAAGAAAAAAATATTGTAAATCCTGACCAGAAAAATAAAAAACCTTTCGTGGCGGCGCCAATAGTTTAAAGTCATTCGAGTTCGAATTCGTGTAGTTTTATAATATGTGTTCATTGCTAAAAAGTTACTATAATTTTCCGCAATATGACGAGGTTTTTTATTTCTTTGGTCAGGTACAATAGGGTATATTCATGTCTTTTTTTATTTTTTAAAATGATTCTATAAGTTACTATATAAACGGAAAAAAATATCACACTCACAGAAAATTATTAAATAAGCTTAAAAAAAACTACTATCATTTTCGGACTTTTCCGCATGACGGTGTCTTGGCGAGATATTGAGGCTTTCAAAATAGTTGTTAATTCATCAAAAGAAGCGATTGACATTCAAAAGTAATTGAAAAATTTTTTTCGTTCCTTCGCAAACGTGGATAGATTGTATAAAAATCTCCCTCTTGTTCTCTATACATTAATATTTCTTTAACCCACACTGAACGTATTTTTCTTTTTCGTTGTTGTCGGCGACGGCGGAGTAAAAGCAATAACAGTGTTTCTTCATCAGACGCCATTTTTCAATTGGCTCCTGTACAAGCCGACCACAACTGCTAGTACGCGGCACTCCAACTGCAAGCGTTGTCGCCTGTCAACGGGAGTCGTTGCCGCCTCTCGGCGGCAGCCGTCGACGTATTGACTGCTGCCGCCGACGCGTCGACGGCTGCAGTCGACAGGTGGCGACGACTGCCGTCGACAACGTGCCATTCGTCTGTATGAGCCCTAAGGTCGCGGGTTCAAGTCCTGCTCACGTGGTATTTTTTCACCATTTCTTATTTCATTATTTAATTTGAATATATTACATACTTCTTCTTCTTCTTTTCTCAGCCCACATCAACCCACTGCTGGGCATAGGCCTCCTTTTTTTCGCGCCACTTTCTACAGTCCTGTGCCAGTCTCATCCAGTGCTTTCCCGTCACCCTCACAATGTCATTCGACCAACGGGTACATACTATCACGTCTTTATCCCTAATAAGGCAGACAGAGCATTTTGAATCTTGCGGCTCTAAGTAGATAGAGCATATAAAAGCCGCAAGACTAAAAGGCCACTTTAGCGTGATGGTGAGAGAGAAGGTGGAAAAAGAAATCAAAATAGTCATGATGGACTGAAATAGGCTGTAGAGAGAATACTCGAGACACAAATTAAGGGCTATACTTCTCTGGCACAGTTGTATCTTACCAACATATAATGTAAATCGGCCCCCTATTTCACATGGGTACTCTACAAGTCTACAGTAATTACCGTTCCCCTATATCTACCATAAATCATAAGTTATACCCAAATATTTCCGAAACGCCTGATAGTTGCTTCGTGATGGTAAACAGAGGCGGGGGAGGTGTTTGTATTGTGAAAACGTAAGTGTAATAATAGGAATGAAAACATACATGGACAAAATTTCCTGAAGTTTGTTTCGCGGGGATTAGCAGAACGCATCGCGGTGCGTGATGGTCTCTTATGAGAATTAAGAGATCGAGGCCTACTAATTTGAAAAGGTGATGTGTGTTTATTGTGTCATGAATGAGAAAAGTCTGTAATTCAACAGTTGTTTTAATACATTATCACGTCTGTATTGTATCCCTATCGGGGTCTACCCCGAAACACATGTCTACATGCAGAGGCTAAAACCGTAAGACCCAAACGGTCGTGCTCCTACAGTGGAGACTTAAAAAGACCTAATTATGATGATACATATAAAGATAAACCTCCAAGTCCCGGGAAAATTTTAAAAAGGCCTTTTACCAAATTGACCTGACTGGGGATCGAACCCAAAACTTTAGGAGTGGCAGACTATCGTGTTAACCATTACGCCACGGAGGTCGTCTAATCATAAATGCTTCCAACAAGCTTGGCAGTCTTTTCGCCCGTAAGTCTCCATATTAACTACCGAGAAATCTATGTTGATACAAGCAGCGCTATTTTGATTTATGGTGCGAATAGGAAATGCTCAGCTGATCGGGAGGGAGCCAGGATTTCATGATATTAATATCAATCTCTTATTGTATAAAGAAACAGCTTGTTTGTTATTGTGTATGTTTATAGAGCTTTATTGTATGTAAGAGATAACACAGATACAAAACAGAAAGGTAAACATACAAAAGCGGCCTTATACCGTATAGAGATCTCTTTTAGTCAACTCTTCAGTAATTGAGAGGAATAAAAAGGAGCTTAAGAATCCCCTTACCAATCTCTTATTGTATAGAGAAACAGAGCTTATTTGTATGTTTATAAAGTTTTATTGTATGTAAGAGATAACACAGATACAAAACAGAAAGGTAAACATACAACAGCGGCCTTATACCGTAACGAGATCTCTTTTAGTCAACTGGTCAGTAATTGAGAGGAATAAAAAGGAGCTTAAGAATCCTCTTACCAATCTCTTATTGTATAGAGAAACAGAGCTTATTTGTATGTTTATAAAGTTTTATTGTATGTAAGAGATAACACAGACACAAAACAGAAAGGTAAACATACAACAGCGGCCTTATACCGTAAAGAGATCTCTTTTAGTCAACTGGTCAGTAATTGAGAGGAAAAAAGGAGCTTAAGAATCCCTTTACCCTTAACTTTTCCTTACAAACGTAGCCTAAGCTTTTATTTTAAAATAACCTGTAGCAGAATTGGGCAGTATTTTCTAATTTCAAAGAAATATGCAAATTCTTTGATTTCCAGCTAAAAGATAATATGCATGTCAAAAGGCAATCAATGATGCTGTTGTTTCCTACATCTCCATTTCAAATATCACGGCTATGCTTTGAAACGTGACTTTATCTTGATTAAGATGACGACATCAGTTCAGTTTTGATTTATTTTCGCCTAATTTGTATAGCATACTCGTAAGGGACGAGTCATTAAGAGTCCTCTTGTGTAATATACACAGAATCAGACGTTCCCATACAAACGTTCGTATAACCTTTTATTTTGAAACGTCATATGTCAGTTTTCCGCAAAATTTTGTAATTTATAGAAGAAATTGCATATCCTTATCTAGGCTATAACGTGTTTTCGACATTATAATATCAACTTGAAAGAAAATAATATAAGGGTGTAGAAGTTTTTCATACTGATTGTCAAATATGATATGATACCCTTTATTCTCTTTCAAATTGATATTATGCGAAAACCAGTTATATGGCCAGATATACGTATGCAATTTCTTTGAGCTGAAGTAATGAGAAATAATTAATTATGCAGATACTATTTTATTTATCGTTTATCTTAATCTACGAGTATATACTTCCGTATTATTTACGACACGTCACTTCCCAAGCCAAGTGACGTATCTCCCCTTGCCCCTTGCTTCTTTTATGCCCAAAATGAAATATTACGTATTTAAATACTGTCTGACAGACTGATGTCATCTTCCGCATTAATTGGATTACATGCTTGTATTACGAAAGTCAACCGTCATTGCCTGTTTTGAGGGGGCGAGGGGCGGATTTTTGTGATTGTATTGTATGGTTCCGTATATATTTTAGCAAATTAAAATAAAGAAGATACGAAACACAAATCAGCAAGGTAGCTAAAAGCAGTGGCGTCACTATACCGTTCGAGGCCTGTGGCAAATTCATCGATAAATTTTTATGTTATCAATGAACATGAAAGCACGTTAGAATATTACATACGGCCACTAGGAAAAGTTGTAAATATACTATACATTTCATATATTTTATACTAGCTGTGCCCGCGACTTCGTTCGCGTGGTTGTCGGAACGTAATGTTATATAGCCTAAAGCCTTCCTCTATAAATGGACTACCCAACAAAAAAATAATTTTTCAAATCGGACCATTAGTTCCTGAGATTAGCGTGTTTAAACAAACAAACAAACTTTTCCGCTTTATAATATTAGTACAGATGATAGCTCATAATCTATTTTCCATTTTTTCGATTACAGTACCTACATATTTTTTACACTTACATTATTTACGTTGTCGACAGTCGCCACCCACACAATCAACCACAGTTGCGAACTGTCACTAATCTGTAAAAGTCTTTATTACGTGAGTACATGTAGGTACTTATTCTGTGCCTTTATGTAGTTAAAAAAATGTGACAGTCTTTTGTTTATTCCCAAAATAAGTAAAAACATAACTAAATACCAATCTGGTAAAATGTGTTCACTGCCTTTATTAATTTAGTAATATTTGTGGTTGTGGAATATTTACAAATGCATTTGTCGCAGTTGTATGGTATAAACCGCTAATTCATTAAACCTCTAGTTGTTTGACATTACAATTATATTTGTAAGGACCTCCAAAATTTGAATCTGTTTAAAAAAATGGGGTTGTTCAAGACAGGGGGCCGAATTAAATGTTTCTGCCTCATCATTACGTTTTCATTAGCGTCCGCGGTGGTTGGTAGGCCATGGAACTATATTGCCGGATAGAAGTTGATTAAATAGAGAACTTTCATCTCATAGATTCTGAATAAATTAAACTTGCCGAAAGAAATATTTATACAAAACAGGGCCAGCGCAACTAATATAATTGTAGGTGCTGTAAACTTTTTCCTAAACTATATTTTATAACTATATAAAATATAGTTTATATATAAATATAGAATCGTTGAGTTAGTATCCCATAACATAAGTTTTAACTTACTTTGGGGCTAGCTTAGTCAATCATTGTGATTTGTCCCTTTATATTTAATATATTTACTTTTAATTTGCATCTTACCAGTAAAATGGTTTTTAACATAATTTTTTTCTGGTGCTGTTTGCTGATGACACCTCGCTAATATTTAAAATAGATCGACATAACAGTGATGCTAGCGCGGTGAACAGCACCTTATCTTTAATTTCTGATTGGTTTTCGGCCAATAACCTCATGTTAAATGCGAACAAGACCCAATGCATTCGATTCTCTCTTCCTAATGTGAATCAAGCCTGTGTTGACATACTAATTAATGGTCAGAAACTCGATCTGGTTGAAAGTACTACCTTTTTAGGAATCACAATTGATTCGAAACTTCAATGGGGCGCTCATATAACTAAACTTTCTAATAGGCTTAGCTCTGCGGCTTACGCTGTTAGGAGAATAAGACAATTGACAGATGTAGCAACTGCTAGACAAGTGTACTTTAGTTACTTTCACAGTCTAATGTCTTACGGGATACTTCTATGGGGGAGTGCAGCGGACATTCAGACTATTTTTCTTTTACAAAAAAGAGCAATTCGTGCTATTTACGGTTTAGGATCGAGAGACTCACTGAGGGAATTATTCAAGGAAATAGGTATACTTACTTTTGCATCACAATTCATATTTGAAAATATAATGTATGTAAGGAAAAATAATTCCATGTTCAATAAAGTAAGTGATTTTACAGATAGAAATTTACGTAATAAGAATGACTTAGTTAGCCCGTATTACAGGCTGAATACAGTCAGTAAGTCTTTTATGGGGAAGTGTATACTTTTTTATAATAAATTGTCAGAATCGGTCCTTGATATGCCAGACAGAAAATTCAAAGCTTATGTAAAGAAAGTACTTTGTGAGAAGGCTTATTATAGGACCGATGACTATCTTAAAGACAAAAAGGTCTGGCTTGAGCTTGGCGCGGGTCCCTCTTAAAGGTTTGTATACTTAGACATGTCATAATTTTGGGTACATTGGTACATACTAAATTTACAAATTGACATTATTTTAAATTTCGTAATTCTTATAATTCAATTTAATTATGACATAATAAACAATGTAATCTCTGTCCATCTATATAACTAATTTTAAGTTTTTAGTTTGTTAGTTGACGTCTTTGGAGAAAACGTGCAGTGCAGTTTGTTGCCGCTTCTTCTGCACTTGCGCCTAGGAAGCGGCGTAAACTTAGCTTTAAGTAACGATTTGACGTCAACATTTGTGCAAAACAAAACAAAGTGACTATTATTAAGAGATATTATAAATATCCTATGATAATAAAGATATTTTGAATTTTGAATTTTTGAATTTTCTAATAAAAACCATTAAGGCCGTACCTGTATATTCCGGGGTCCAGTGCTGCCCCCATTTAAAATAAATCATTTCAAAAAAAAACGGAGACATTATTTAAAATTTTGCTACTATCAAATCCTAGATAACCCTTCAAAGTATTTTATGAACTACTGTTTACAGTTTAAAGTGTCCGTTTATGTATGTATGTGTATGTAAATAAAGTCTCCGTTTTCTTCGAAATGATTTATTTTAAATGGGGGCAGTACTGGACCCCGGAAAATTCAGGTACGGCCTTAATTTTAGTTAAGGTACTTCCACATTTCCTAGTTTCATGTACTGCGACAGTGAGTTGTTTTAACAGACCCCAGCTTATCTGATACATCAACCGATACCGGGACCCAGGGCCTGACGTTAATTGACTGAGTGAGTAATCGAATTCTTTCAATAGCTCCTAAATTGGGTAGTTGAATATGTCACATTTTTGGAATTCAGAAATATCCATATTCCGCATACTATGAAAAGGTTATAAATTATACTGGAAAAAATAATTAAGAAAAAAGGGTAACTGTATTTTTTTTATCCGAAACCCTTATTTACAAATGTACAAAGGAATACTTGTAGGAAAAAAGACTAATTAATAATTTATATTGTAAATTATAGGTACCTTAAAAAAAATTTTAATCGAAACAAATATTAAAATAAAATAAAGAAGAAAACAAATTAAAAAAAACAAATATTCATAAAAGTCAAATTAAGAACGATTCGTAAATTCGATAAAAAGAATCAAATTTTAAATTCCGAATACAAAGGGAATCACAACAAAGAGTATCTGTATCCGACCGCAGTCGATTAAGGTCATTCTTCTCCCCTCAAGCTGGCCGGTAAAATAAATACAGACAACAATAAAAAAAAGAAAATGTATTAGAGCCTCGTTGAAGGCAATCCGGCGTTATGACAGGTGACGTGGCGATCAAAGCGAGCAAACTGGCCAGTCAACGCCAAATGATTATCGGCCTCCTTGGATGTCAGATCGTTTCGGCGTTATTGGGCATGATAAAAAAACATAATTCTGAATTTGGAACGCTATTCTGGTGGCTTTGGCTATCAGAGTTTAATCCGCGTTGATGCTATTGTCAAATAGAGATTTTATTCAACTGGTTCGATTATAGGTGTTGTTTGAATAGAAACACAGTTCATATTGCCATATCTAACTAAATATAAATGATATGTGCATTATTGTAGTCAAAAAATATTTATTATATCGCTTTATAAATTTGTAGTAAGTATGTACTCAGAATGTTGCAATATTGATGTCTATTATCTATCGTTTTACACAAATTTACTCTTCACTACATAGTATAAAACAAAGTCGCTTTCTCTGTCCCTATGTCCCTTTGTATGCTTAAATCTTTGAAACTACGCAACGGATTTTGATGCGGTTTTTTTTAATAGATAGAGTGATTCAAGAAAAAGGTTTATATGTATAATAACATCCATTTAATAGTGGAGAAGTACTGTTATTTTTGAGGTTTCTAATGTGATGTACGAGTTTTATCAAAATAATAAGTATTGTACACATTGAAAAGGTCTACAGAAAAGTCCGTGATGGTATATGTCTATCTCTTATGGATAACCCACAATAACTTTTTTTTGTCATTTACTTTTTACGACTAATAATTGCTAATTTTCGAAGCGATTTTAACCAATACGGCATTAATCCTTAACCAATTAAATACCTTGAATACATTGTTCATTTAATATAGATCTATATGGCCCTTTACACCGTATGATTTAAGTGAATATTTTCGAAGATATTACAGATTTAAATGCGAAGCCGGAGCGGGCCAGTTGGGTGGAATCATAGTAATGAGTAGTATGCACAACTACGCACAATACTTCATAGATAATACTGGCCACTCGCTTTGAACATTGATAAACAACATGGAGATAGATGAAGAAATAAAATTAGATTTGATAGTTTCGAAAGACGAAACAATATTCTTATCTCGAAACGAATTTCGAGATAAGAAATATTATTCTTTTACCGAAACCAATTTCGAAAGAAGAAAAAAAATTCTTATTTAGAAACCGGTTTCGAACTTTGGTTTCGGAAGTGGCCGAAGGGTTTTTTTCCATGTAATAAATATTAATATTAATTTAATAATTTTTAATTAATTCCTTTTGCCCAAGCCTGTTGTTGTAAATAAATGAGACTATTTATTTAATAAAATACTATAAACCTTACAATACCACTGACTGACTCACTCACTCACTGATTGACATACCTAGTGGTTTGCCAGTTCCAGGGTGACAGGGGTAATGATTGATGTACCGTCATATAGAGGATGCTCCAGTGAGTACCAGAAATATCTGACATCTTGAAGATCATCAGATCCTGATGAGGAAGGGGTACGGCCTGAAAAAACTAAAAGGGATAGAAGCGTGATTTTTTTTCCAAAATATAGGAGGTTGTAAGCAATTTGACGACTATCACTTGTTTTTTGATTTTTTTCAAATTTAAAGATGGCCGCTATACAAAGACAATTTTCAAGTGTGTACGTGGAAAAGCGATGCCGAAGGCCGAGGTGCGTGGCGACGGCGAAGCCCGAGCATCCCCCGCAATTTTTGGAATCTAAGATAGCGTCTGGATTTTAGAATTTTAACTTGATTCGTTCATAACGTCCTCCTGGAACATCGAAGGGGTCTGTCATTTTGTATGCTAGGGTAAACCACCCTGCGGAACTTAAAACTGCGAACAAATTTTGATTCCAAGATGGCCGCCCACACATTTTTTAATCTTTCATGTAAGTACTGACTGTTTTTTACCCATTTTCTCAACTGGACATATTATATTTCAACCAAGTGCAACAGCTACCCGAAAAGCTAGTTTATTAAATAATTCCCTAATGATTTTTACTAATCTGTATTAGACATAATTTTTCAAAACTTCTTCTTAACGAGTCGAAATGGTTACACTGTAGCTTCAATTTAAAATCACCTGTGACCAGTATTTGGCCACGGCGATCCCTCTGTCGTTAGCTTTATTAAGGTCCTCTATGGTACATGACGTAGGGCAGCTCGGACATGACAGAAGGTGGTCTATCGACTGAATGGCACCGCAGTCGCAAAAGTCGTTATCAGCGTGACGCCACTTAACGGTTTTCAAACCTAAAAACCGATTTCGACATTGTTTTAAAAACCAAACTCAACAACCGATTTTGATAAAATTTTCATGGCTCTATCCGACAAGTACGCTCTTTCAAACAAAAAATGAATTCATTAATTGAAAACGGTTAACTTACGTTATGTAGTCAGAAAAGGCCGACCAGGTTTCTGATTGATTTAGAAGATTATTTTCTGGTTGGCCTTTTCCGATTATATTACGTGAGTCAATCGTTTTAAATTAAATAACTATTGATTTATCTCACCTTAGTTTTAATATTAAAAGTTAGTCTTTGAGTAATCGGGGAACATACATATAAAAATAGAAATAAAAGACGAGTTAAGAACCTCCTTCCTTTTTGAAGTCAGTTAAAAACAAGAACCGTGTTACAATTTTCTTTAAACGAAAGATATCATAATTGTATAGTAAAAGTACTTATATTAAAAATATTCAAACATAAATTTATAAATATCCTTCTCATAGAAGATTTTAGCAATTTGATATATTAAGCCATCGTTGAACTTCAAAAGGTGTTTATTAAAATATCCTGAAAGCTCTATATAATCTAATAATGCCTTTCTAAAGCTCTAAAGCCCGTTATTGTAGCCGTCCCGCCATTGAATCACATTGAAGCTATATAGAAAATATTGTAAAGTAAATTAATCTTTTCTTGGACAGAATTAACCTTAATTATAAGAAGGTATAGGTATATATCGTTGGGGGAGGCCTATGCCCAGCAGTGGACTTCCTGTGGCTGATATGATGATGATAAGAAGGTATTGTTACATACTACTCTACTGTTATTTTGTGAAAATATTTTAGTATTACAATACAATATTATATAATACAAACAAAACCCTGTATTGCACAAAAGATAAACACAGGACGGAATACGCGCGAAGACATACAGACAGAACAGTGTTATTCTAATTAGTCCGTCTTTTAGATTGTCCAAAAATAATGGACCCATATTTTTGGGTTTATCAAAAAAGTAACAAATTCACTAAGATACGGAGCATCACAGTTGCAGAGTGGGAGCTTGTGACGTCACTGCTATGTAAAACTCGTACTTAGCCTTGACGTCATGCGAACTGTATCTTCTTCATTTTCGGTTTCACAAAGCAAAAAAAATACGTAAACGAATATAATACAATACAATACCCTTTATTGAACAAAAGTAAAAAACGGGACATAATTATCTTAATAAACGGGCAAGTGCGAGTCGGACTCGTACGATGAGGGTTCCGTATCACCGTACAATGTTTTAAAAAAATAAAAAACACGTTACCTATTTGTATGACGACCCCCTTTAATTTTTAACTTAATTTTATTTTTAGTAATTGTTATTATTGTGGTCATAGTAATACATAATTAGTGAAAATTTTATGTATCTAGTTAATGCCATTATGAAGATCAAGTTAAAAACACGGACGGACAGACGGACAGACAGACGGACAGACAGACGGACATACAGACGGACAGACAGACGGACAGACGGACAGACAGACGGACAGACAGACGGACAGACAGACGGACAGACGGACAGACAGACGGACAGACGGACAGACGGACAGACAGACGGATAGACAGACGGACAGACAGACGGACAGACAGGTGGACAGACAGACGGACAGACAGACGGACAGACAGACGGACAGACAGACGGACAGACAGACGGACAGACAGACGGACAGACAGACGGACAGACAGACGGACAAACAGACGGACAGACAGACGGACAGACAGACGGACAGACAGACGGACAGACAGACGGACAGACAGACGGACAGACGGATGGAGTCTCAGTAATAGGGTCCCGTTTGCACCCTTCGGGCAGGTACGTAACCCTAAAAAAATTATGGGAAATTAGGTAGTGTAACAAAAAATGTGGGGTGGTCAATATAATAAACATACATATATATGTCGCCGGGTCAAGTTTTATGACGTTTTAAATTTGACATAGATATCAAAAACCTGAATTTTTTTGTTACTACTTTTATTTGTCGTTATTACAAATAAACTCTTAACTGATCTACTACTTGATCATAGCCTTTCTTACTGTAGGAAAAAGTGGGGAAATGTGTGAGATAATAGTAAATGTAGGAAATTGTAAGATACTTTTTCCTTTTATTTCAAAACTAGCAGTCCACCCCGGCTTCGCCCGTGGTACACACATAGCCTATGTCACTCGGGAATAGTGTAGCTTGCCAACGGTGAAAGAATTTTTTAAATCGGCCCAGTACTTTTTGAGCCTATTCATTACAAACATACAAAATAGGTACAAATCTTTCCTCTTTATAATATTAGTATAGATAAATAAAAGGGCGTTGGTGCTAAACCGTACTTTGCTTTGTACAAGGCAATACGTCTTTTTTCTACTAGATATTTATAAAGATTGATAGAAAGAATTTGATATTGTGCTTTGTGTGTTATATCTAGTACTTTGACTTCAATTCAATAAAAAAATATTTTTTTAATGCTTACAACACTTAAATTTATTTGTTATTGACACACTATCTACATACTGTTTGACAAAGTTGGTTGATTATATGCTACGTTTTCTCTCAATGAATGATAATTTAAAAAAAAAAGAAAAATGTGATAAAGAGCGTGAAAGTATTTTAATAATAATAGTTTTATTATAGGTTACTTAATTAGGTACTTAAGTAGGGGTATACGCAGTTTCTAGAGTGAACTTGTATAAAGCTAACCCTTTTGAATTACAGCAGTTAATACGTGACCAATTCTTATTGTTTTCTATTGTGACAGTATGAGTGTTAATTACATGCTAATTTAAACATACTTAGGAGGATTTATCTGCTAATGGCAAACTCGTTTTTGCTAAGCCTGGCTATATTCCCGTAATTATTTCGAAACTAAACTATTTGAACTATTGCTCTAACAGCAGTACGACGAACGTACGTGCTTGCGTATCCGAGTATCGGTTTCAAGCAACATTTAGCGTTGTAAGTGGTGATAGTCTTGTTAGGTTTGACATATTAACGGGACGATACTATAGGACGTCTATCCTAATATTTTATGGAGTAACGGTCCTGGTTTACAGAATTTTGTCTTTAACGCACTTGCAGCGGTTTCTTATAAAATTTAATACACACGACAAGAATCTGGCTATAAATACAGAATTAAAGATAAGGGGAAATAAATTTCTAATATTTTCCAGACTTAATAATCAATAATTTTTATGCAATTTTCCAAATACAAGTTTGATTTTGTGCTAGGTTTTCCCTATACAACACTTCTGCTTCCTAGACCCATAAGAACCTCTTCATCTTGGCTCCAATCGGTCATGCCCTTTATGGAAGTCAATGAACCGGCTTCGTACTGAAGCCGGCAGATGCAATTATAGCAGTGAAAGTATTTGGTATGCTGCTATGTATTTATTTATATATTAACAATGAGTTATTGCACTGTTTTGATATAAAATAATTAATAAAATATATGCAAGGGAATTTTCCGTGACGGCCGATTTGACAGGTTCGATATGAAGGGGCCATCCATGCGCGCGCACTGTTAGACGTACGCTCGACGATGTCGTCATCTCTATGAGATTATTTACAAAGAAGGTTGGCGTACGGCAGGTCCGATACGCCACATTACTCCCCCGCTGAGACCGGTTCACGGTCGATAGTGCTGAAGATGAGCGGGGAATCTGACTACACGTCCGCTCCTTGTCCGTGGAGGATCCTTTTCTTCAGGTGCTGAAGAAGGATGGACGGTTGTCTTGTTTGAAGTTTTATTATCATCTAAAGTAAGATACGCTGGCTTCAGTCTGTCTACAGTGACAGTAATTTCTTTGCCCTGGACTTCAATTTTGTAGGCTTTGGCTCCTCTGTGCAGTACCTTATATGGGCCGACGTATGGCGATTCAAGGGCTCGTCTTTCAGGGCCCCGGCGTAGAAATACGTAATCCGACGTATGTATGTGCTTTGGCACGTAGAAAGTTTTGTTGCCGTGATTTGATGTAGGCACAGGAGACAATCCAGCCATGTGTTTCCTTAGGCGTGACACGTAGTCCACAGGATCCAGATGACTGGCTGAAGATGGAGTAAAGAATTGTCCAGGTAGTCTCAGAGGCTCGCCGTAGACCATCTCAGCAGCCGACGCGCCGAGGTCCTCCTTCCAAGCTGCTCGTATGCCCAACAGCACAAGAGGGAGGGTTTCTGTCCACTGCGGGTTGTTGTGGCACATGATGGCTGCCTTCAGCTGGCGATGGAGACGCTCCACCAGTCCATTGCACTGCGCATGGTAGGCAGTGGTGGGGCGATGTTCTGCACCAATCAGTCGCGAAATGGCTTGAAATAGGTGTGACTGGAACTGCTGTCCTCTGTCGGTAGTGATGGTGGAAGGACAACCATGGCGCGATATCCAGTTGGATAAAAAGGCACTGGCACAAGTTTCTGCAGTGATGTCCGCCAGGGGATAGGCGTCAGGCCAGCGGGAAAAACGGTCGACGACGGTGAGACAATATTTATACCCTTTGGAAAAGGATAAAGGACCAATGAGATCAAGATGAACGTGGGAAAAACGTTCTGAAGGTACAGGAAAAGTTTGAAAAGGGGAAGAGAGATGACGGGAGATCTTGCTTCGTTGGCAATCTGTGCATTGCTGAGTCCAGCGGGTGCAGTCCTTGCGCAACCCAGGCCAAATGAAGCGTTCGGCGATGAGTTGAGCGGTTGCCTTGGTTCCGGGGTGGCTCAAACCGTGCATCTTCTCGAAGACTTTCCTGCGGTAGGAAGGGGTTAGGTATGGACGTGGGTGATTTAATGAGATGTCGCAGTATAAATTGTTCTCAGGCAGTTTCTTGAGGATGAGGGATGATTTCTGCCTTAACAGGTCTTGCAGTTCAGGGTCTTGCTCCTGATCTCTTGCAAGATCTGCGAAGTTGATGAAAGATGAAATTTGTTCAATGCGGGACATAGCGTCAGCGACGACATTGTCAGAACCGGATATGAATTTGATGTCAGTGGTGAATTGTGAAATGTAATCGAGGTATCTGAACTGTCTGGGTGAGCATCCGTCTCTTTTGGTGGTGAAAGCGAATGTGATGGGTTTATGATCTGTGTAAACCGTGAACACTCTAGCTTCCAGCATGTACTTGAAGTATCGGATGCCTTCGTAAATAGCCAACAACTCTCGATCATATGGGCTATACTTCTTTTGTGATGACGAAAGTTTGCGGGAAAAGAAACCGAGAGGCTCCCAGCTGCCGTTGTTGTTCTGCTGCAAAACTGCACCAATGGCTCCGTCGGATGCATCAGTGAACAATGCCAGTTCTTTGTTGACATCTGGATGTGCAAGAAGTGCAGCTTGAGATAGGCAGTTTTTGCAAGCGTTGAAAGCTCATAACATTTCTTCCGTCATGTTAATGGGAGTAGCTCCTTTGATATTGCCAGTGAGGGCTTTGTCGAGCGGTGCTTGAAGTTCAGCAGCTTTTGGTACGAATCTGCGATAGTAATTGAACATGCCCAAGAAACGTCGAAGTTGTTTAGCTGTTGACGGAGGAGGATAGGCTTGTATACTTTCTACCTTTTCTGTTAAGGGCTTGATACCATCTGTGGAAACAGAATATCCTAGGAACTGTATTTCCTCAACGCCAAAAACGCACTTGGACACGTTAATCAGTAAGCCGTAGTCCTTGAAACGCTCGAACAAGATTTCCAGGTGTTGGAGGTGTTCCTCTTCAGACCTGCTAAAGATCAAGGTGTCGTCCAAATATCCGTACGCAAAATCCAAGCCTTGCAGTACTTCATTGATGAACCTTTGAAAGGTTTGAGCTGCGTTTCGTAGACCAAATGTCATGTACGGAAATTCGAAGAGCCCGAACGGTGTTGTGATGGCATTTTTCGAAATATCAGCTTCTTCGACTGGGATCTGATTATACGCCTTGATCATGTCAATTTTCGAGAAGATCTTGGCACCTGACAGCTGGTAAGTGAAGTCGTTGATGTGCCTAATTGGGTAGCGGTCTGCAATTGTTCTCGCATTGAGAGCACGGTAATCACCGCATGGGCGCCAGCCATCGTCTTTCTTACGAGCGAGATGGAGTAGGGACGACCATGAGCTTTCCGAACGTCGTGCTGTTCCATTCAGCAACATAGCATCAAACTCCTGCTTTGCGATTTTTAGGCGATCAGGGGCCAATCTGCGAGGACGAGCTGCCACTGGAGGTCCTGGAGTCGTGCGGATGTGATGTTTAGTATTGTGCTTGGGTTCTGTGGGCCTACCTGCTGGCGTGGTGAGGGTTGGGTACTGCTTCAGCAAGTCCAGGTATTTGGAGTCACCGCTGGTGGTCTTGACTGCTTCGGTCTCTGGCGAAGTGCTGTGACGACATGGGACTGTGATCCAAAGCGTTGTGAGTCCGTCAACCAGTCGATGTTGTCGGCAGTCTACCAGAAGATTGTAGTGCTGTAAGAAGTCAACTCCTATGATGGGCCTGGATACCTCAGCCATGATGAAGCGCCAGCGGAAGTCTCTACGCAGGCCAAGATCAAAGCACAAATCCAGAAATCCGTACGTATTTATTAATACGGGTGTTGTTCGCTGCATACAGCTCATACGTAGTACGAGGACGGAACCCTTTGGCCATCGATTTGGGGAATACGCAGAGGTCAGATCCTGTATCAATGAGGTACTCTACCCGGGTCTTCCTGTCGACGACGAAGAGGCGGCCGTTTCCTTGCGGGCAGCCATTTGCCGCCACTAGTGGCTGCCGCTGGAGTTTTCCGGCTTTTTATATGCGCAGGGCGTTGTGCATTTGAAGGCCGCAGCACCAAACTTGCGGTGGTAAAAACATAGGCCATTACCACGTGACCGGGATCGCGAACTAGACCGATATCGTCTGAAGTTGGGCCGACTCTCTCGCGTGGCTAGCTGCTGTACTTGACTGCGCAGCTCCTCTATTTGCTTGGCCATACTCTCCATTATACCTAAATACGGGTCAGCTGAAGAAGTTGTTGGTCTGACGTCACATACCTGGGAAGCGGGCGAGGCGATAGCGATTACTTTATCAGCCAAATCAGCTAATTTCTCTAGTGGTGAGTCGGTCTGCGACGCAATAATTGGCTGTATTTGCGAAGGTAAGCCATTACACCATACCGTGCGTATAAATTCGTCTGAGATTTGAGGGCCCGCCAGATGTCTTAAGTGCCTTAAGAACTGCGAAGGTTTACGATTGCCCATTTCTTCTTTATTCAGGAACTGTAAGATTTTTTCCTCTCTTGGGGCTGACATACGCTTCACCAACTCTCTCTTGAGCGTTTCGTATTTACTCTCTTTGGGCGGGTTCTCAATGACATCTGCGACTTCAACGGCATACTGATGTTCTAAGTAGCAGTATAAAATTTGGTAGTATCGGCTGTTATACCGGCTAATATGAATTGACCTTCTAATTGTGCGAACCATAGGTTTGGGCGGTCAGGCCAGAATGGCGGAATTTTGACGCCGACTTTAAATGTTTGTTGAAATGTACCTTGAGTTGGTTCGGCCGTTGGGATTCCAAAATTTTCATCCTTTTCCATCTTCGTGAAGTACGGTTGCGGTATCACGTCGGGGTCACTAATATAGCAGTGAAAGTATTTGGTATGCTGCTATGTATTTATTTATATATTAACAATGAGTTATTGCACTGTTTTGATATAAAATAATTAATAAAATATATGCAAGGGAATTTTCCGTGACGGCCGATTTGACAGGTTCGATATGAAGGGGCCATCCATGCGCGCGCACTGTTAGACGTGCGCTCGACGATGTCGTCATCTCTATGAGATTATTTACAAAGAAGGTTGGCGTACGGCAGGTCCGATACGCCACACAATTACAATCTTCACGAATGGGGTTACATTCCATCAGAGGCATGTGACTATTGTTTCCCCTGCCAAACTATGAACCATCTACTAAACTGTCTTATATGACCAACCATTTGCAAGCAAAAGAGGATCTAATGATGGCCAATGATCGAGCTATTATATAGGCGTAGTCAATTTAATAACAAAATAAGTAAAAACATCGGCTTTGGTTTAGATCAGACAAAAGGTGTTTATTCTATTTAACAACTTGAAAATAATAGACACTGTAGTGTATTTACTACGCACAAATAAAAATGATTGAAACTGAAGCTTTGTTCATTTATCGCAGATACATGGATTGTATTATCTATCGAAGCCCGATGAAACCTATTCCAATATTTTTTATTGGAATTTTCGAATATGTTTGTATTGTTTGTGGCCAAGAGTGTCAGATTATATTTAAAGGTCACTTTGATAATAAAATTCATTTTAGCAACTTTCCAGACTTTAAATCAAAATTCTTCTACTGAAAGTAAAATCTTATTGATTGTATTTGCTCTAGATTTTTAGTGAATATTGTTTTATTCTATTATGCAAATTGTAGAAATAATAATAATAAAGAAAATAAGTTTAACTTTCAGAATAGAACAAATAATCTCCTAACTGAAGAGCTTGTGTAAGCACAAGCTCTTCAATTCATCAGTCTTACTTTATCAGTATTTTTAGTCTTGCATGGACTATGGACCCTTTCTTTACATTATTAAAATAAAACGCTTGGTGAGAGTTTTGTAATCATAACAGTCTAAAATATTTAAAAAAAATTACTGGCTGATTGTTTTTATTTATTTGACTTCATAAAATTGTAAGTGGCGGACTTAAGACCGTTAAACTTTTCTACCAGTCAAAATAAAGATGGTGTGGATAATAACATTTTGAAAGCATGTGCAGGACCTTAAATTTTAAAAACAAAGAACACTTATAATTGCTCAAATATGTAAACCTCCATACCTACACTAATTACATACTCAATGGAAATGTGTTCTCTGCATAAAATTATTCGTTATGCCACTGATCTCATTGAAAGTGATTTTCCTCTTATCATCGCAACCATGTTTTATGTGTGTATGTTTATTATATTAACCACCCCGCACTACCTAATTTCTCATCTTTTTTTCTATTTAAACGAGGTTGCCTGGAAGAAATTGCTTAGCGATAAGGCCGCCTTTTGCGCATTTCCTAGTTTTTAAAATAATTATGTCCTGTTTTTTACTTTTGTGCAATAAAGGGTGTGTGTGTGTATTGTATTGTATGATACGCATTGGAAATATGTTAAGTACGGATACGTTAATATATTCAGTAATTCGTCTAAGTTGTAAGAAGTCTAAAATGCTTTTTTGTCTAAATAACAGCCAGTCCTAGATGTTATTTAGTCTACTGCCACAAATGTCAAAGCATTTATATAATAGTAAGCAACAAACAAAATTACAAACAATTTAGCGGCAAATCGGCGCATTCCAATGAGGAGGACGTAAAAGATTTCCCTGAGCGAAATTCTAAAAGAATCGTTAGGTCTGTGTCACTGATCTCGGAATTTTCTTGTTCAAATTGTTCCGAGGACCTTATTGGAAAACTTTAGTTGTAACCGTCGTACCTACCTATAGATAGCCAGGATTCCATATTGAATTGTTTTTTAAATGCTTGATTGAGGAAGTGACCTTGGAGTGAGAAATCTTAGTCGATACACGTAAACAGTGGATGTTTATCTCTCCGATTTTTAGAATATTTTCAAACGGTAAATGTAATAGTAGATTAATTAAATTTGTTTATGAATAAACGGGCAAGTGTGAGTCGGACTCGTAAATGAAGGGTTCCGTACCTCCGTTTGTAAAAACATTGTGTTTTCAAACGCTGAAAAAACACATTTCTTGTATGACAACCCCCTTTAATTTTTAACTTTATCTTATTTTTAGTATTTGTTGTTATAGTGGTCATAGTAATACATAATTATCTAGTTAATGCCATTATAAAGATCTAGTTATAAACCCTGAAAAAACACGTTTTTTGTATGACGACCCCCTTTAATTTTTAATTTTTTTTTATTTTAAGTATCTGTTGTTATAGCGGCCACAGTAATACATAATCGGTGAAAATTTCAAGTGTCTAGCTATTACGGTTCAAGAGATAGAGCCCTGTGACAGACGGACAGACAGACAGACAGCCAGACAGCGGAGTCTCAGTAATAGGGTTCCGTTTGTACCCTTTGGGTATGGAACCCTAAAAAGTTACTTACTACTCGTATGGGCAATGTTCGCCCAACGCTCTATCAACGAGTGGGCTATAAACGGTGTTTCTCAGGCACCTCACGTACTAGACGGCCACGACCACGACCAGTGGCCGCAACGACTAGATTAACTAAAGAAGCCATATATGAACGTCGCGCACTTGGCCGCAAGTTATTTTTTTGTTAATCTGGTCGTCGTGTCAAACTGATGGTCGATAGGGCAAAAAGGTTCTCGAATTGTAATAGAAGCACATGCGAACTGGCAAGCGAAGCATGGGACACCCACCTACAAGGTGATTAGACGACCTAATCAAGGTCGCTGGAAAGAATTGGATACAGGCCGCTCTAGATCGGTTATTTTTGAAATCCTTGAGAGAGCTCTATGTCCAGCATAACTACAGACAATATAACTACCTATATAAAAGAGAGAAAGTTACATAAAAACTCAATAACTTGAGATACATTTCTAAAACGAATGTATTATAAAAATTTTCTTATAAAATTACGCTCTTTGCGACTAATATAAAAAGTAGGAATTTATTTAAATCTATGTTAGTAGTAGATTTTCTTGTAGAATAATACTCTCATTGCAGCGTTCTGGACTTTTTCACCGTAATCAGGTTAGCGATAGTTACGTCGCCAATATATTTCCATCTTGATTATAATTCTTTCTCGATGAAGAATTTCTCTCTTTTATTAACATTTTCCTATATCTACAATAATATTCTTTTTATTCATGGCATTTTGAACTAGGTACCATTATAGTACCTAAAGGTAGGAAGGTACTTTTAAATAAAAATGAAGAAGAATTTAGAAAAGAAGATTTTATTTTAGTCCAATCTACTTTAGTAGATTGGACTAAAATAAAATCTTCCTAGACGACAAATCTTCGAAGCGAAGTAGACAACTTAATAATGTTTACGAACAAAAAATCTATTCATTTGTATAGCCTAGTATTTTTAAAAAATTAATTAGAATAAATACATGTTCAGGTTGATAGACTGCCATTTTAGTACAATATTTAGGTATACCTTTTTCAGAAACATAAGTAAACTCCAAGTCAACAACCCTACCAACCAACCTTGGTTGCCTGCGATAAGGCCACCATTGAAAATTGATTTCTGTAGTCATTATTTTACGGCGGAGCCAAAAGGATGACCCGGCTCCGTTTTTTAAGACTACTCAGTGTAACTAATTTCTGTAAATTGGATTTGGCACTCGTCCACAGGCTTTACATATTATGTTGTGATAACATTGTATTAGGCATAATATCTTTGTAAACTGACAAAGCCCTTCTGGCGCGTAGACACAGGCGTAGACGACCAATACTGTGTAAATGAGTTTCTATCGGCGGCGTTTCCTCTCAGCAGTGGTCGTTACGAAACGCTATCGGTAGCTTTTAAACAAAGAAAAAATAATTTAGATATAAATAAACATTACTCGTAATGTACACTAAAATCATTGACGTGTGAAAGTGCCTGCAAAGGCCTAATTACTGAATAAATATTTGATTTTGATTTTTGATTTTGGCTACGGGGAAGCCAAAAGAAGAGATGTGTTTTGCTGTTATACTCGTAAGTATTTGTACGAATGTTTGTATTTCATCTGTTCCTTGGTATTCTTCATTAATATCCAAAATAGCTTAACAAAAGAGGTATCTTTGGAAGCGTCTGACTCTGCGCTTGCTATGTTACGTCATAGAATACAGTAAGAGTATACAGAACGGAATCTCCTAAGGTACGCGCAATATGCGTCCACGTTGCCCGTCCCCGCACCTCTACCCCGTTTTTTTGACGACGGGCGAGAGCGGGCGAACACACACTACATGGCACCAGTTAGCCCACAAGAACCGTGGGAGAGGTGCGGGTGCGGGGAACGGGGACGCATATTGCGAGTACCTTAGGAAATTCCGTTCTGTTTACTCTTACTGTATTCTGTGGTTACGTCACACGGTATCCCTGAGGTAACCCTGACGGGGCAGCCCGAGCATTTTGGGTCTTGCGGCTCCAAGTAGTCAAAACTCAGGGCCGCAAGACTCAAAGGCCGATAGCGTGATGGTGGGTGAGAAAGTGGAAAAATAAATCAAAAGATTGATATTAAATTAATGCATACGGGAATTAACGCGAAACGTACCTTTTTTTATTTATTTTGCTGACGTTTCGCTCGGGTTAAAAAAGGTACGTTTCGCGTTAATTCCCGTATGCATTAATTTAATAATAATGCAACGCAATAGTTTAAAAGTATCAAAAGATTGATGATCTGCATTTGCATTTTCTCCCATTCCCTCGATCTTTTACGATCTGCGCAGGAAGGAAAAGAAGCAGCTGGTACATTATAAGTTTTAGACCAGCTTGGAAGATGTACTCGTACAAATATTAAACAGTATCTTGCAATCAAACTAGTAGGAAACTACTTGGCTCGTTTCCAACTTGCAAACTACCGCCAATATAACAGTTGATCCGCCATTTTGCTCATTGATTTGTATGATTCTATGATTTACCTGATAAAGCCAGTAGGTTTACGAGCTACGAGGAAGTTAGTTTAAGTTTAATAATTAAGGTTTAGAGGTTAACTGCCTCCGCGGTCCAGTGGACAAGGCGTTTGCCTTGTCATCCGGAGGTCATGGGTTCAAATCCTACTGGAAAGCATACTTTGTTTCCAGTCTGTTTAGGATATTGCAGGCTTGAATCCCCTAATTATTAGAAAGTAAAGATGATTCCGTGCTTCGGAAGGCACGTAAAGCCGTTGGTCCCGAACGCCATCTAGCGTTTGTACCTATCCTAGGAGTGGTTCTGGTCTACCCTTTGGGTTGCGGAGGTCAGACGGCAGTCGCTCTGTGTAAGAAAACCAGTAACCTCGTCAAATCGCCTAGGTTAGGTAGCGGACCCCGGGCTCTGAAGCGTAACCGCTGACGATGCAACCGGGAACACGCTCGGATGATGATGATGAGTGAAGATGAAGCGGCCTGTCAGGATCAGGTCTCTGCCTCTCTGTTTCCCAGAGGGGTGGGAAACAGGCGTGATAGTATGTATGTACGAGTATGTAGGTAATTAAAGTTTAAATTTTACTTTATTAAGCCATTATCATCATCAGGCCGCTCTAGATCGGTCATTTTGATAATCCTAAGAGAGGCCTATCTTCAGCAGTGGACGTCATGTTCAGCCGCATAATGTCCACTGCTGGACATAGGCCTCTCCCAAGGATTTCCAAAATTACCGATCTAGAGCGGCCTGGTCTTAGCGCTTTCCAGCAACCTTGGTCAGGTCGTCTGACCACCTTGTGGGTGTGTGTTATAAGCTTCGCTTGCCAGTACGTCGTCGACATTCAAGAACCTTCGGCCATCGGTTCGTCGCGCTATGTGTCCCGCCCATTGCCACTTCAACGAGCTTATCCGCTGGGCTCCATAAAATTACACTAAGTCACTATAATTAGAGGTATTTACTTTTACATCTGAAGATTAATTTTTCTACAGACTTAATATAAGAGTGTATTACATACAGAACGGAATCTCCTATAAGGTCCCACGCAATATCCCCCGTTTCCCGTCCCCGCACCTCTCCCCTGTTCTCGCCTTGTGGACAGTGTTGAGCAGCGAACACACACGCATTGACGTGTGCACGGTTGTATTGTTTAGTTTGTAGTAGTGTGCATGATGCTCCGCTTGTATGAAGTGCCATACCTGTCCCTTTAGTTCAATACCGACACAACATTCGTACGTAGCCCACGCTGCAGTATCAAGTCAACATTGTGCTCTACAAATTGATGATAAAGTCTAATTTGGTTTGATATTGAAATAAGACACTATTGGACGGCAGTTTGTTATTGCTTCTTTAACCCCCGGAAAAAAAGAGGGGTGTTATAATTTTGACGCTAATGTCTGTTGTTCTGTCTGTCTGTCTGTGGCATCGTAGCGCTCGAACAGATGGACCGATTTAGATGCGGTTATTTAAGTGAAAGCGAGTTTCCGTGTGGTGGTTCTTAGCTATGATTGATGAAAATCGGTTTAGCCATTTAAAAGTGATTGGCGGTTAACGCTTGAAAGTCAGGGCTTTAGCAAATAATAGATGGCGCTACGGATATCAAGTCATATCGGTTGTTCCGCTACTCATTACTAGATGGCGTTCCTGACAGTCCAGATTTTTTTTATTTGCCTAGCAAATCAACTTGTCTTCTGAACTTGCGCTAAGGAAGCAGCACTAAACTTAGCTGTTAAGTCACATTATCAAGCGATACAAACGTCCAAAGCAATAAATGATTTTGATTTTGACTTTAACTTTGATTCGGGAAGAGAAACAGCTGATAAATGCTATGGCTTTTTCTTGAAATATATATAAGTACCTACATTATCACGTCTTTATCCCTAACGGAGCAGACAGAGCATTTTAGATTTTTCGGCTCTAAGCAGACAGAGCCCATAGACGCAAGTCTAAGATCCAAAGGCCACTTTTAGCGTTATGGTGGGTGAGAATATGGAAAAGAAATCAAAATAGTGATGGGTTGCTAGCCGCATCGCCTATTAATATGATAAGCATTTTCAACCATTCCCTCGATTGGCTTTAACGATCTGCGCGGGAAGAGAAGCAGCTGATACAATGTAAGCTTTTTCTTTTCTTCCAGACCAGCATGGAAGATAAGTACTTACTGATTTTTTATTAAAATATTTGTTTTAATCTAGTAAAACGATTAGACAACTAGTCGATATGGTGCTAATACGCTGATAAGTCGTGACTAATATTCTTGAAGAATTTTATCAGTCGTACCCGCATGATTACGTCATCGCACATGTCATATAACGAGGTCTAAAGATAGTGTACTGTAATTTCGCACTCCCCACTATCGCCTCCGTGGCGCAATTGGCTAGCGCGTTCGGCTGTTAACCGAAAGGTTGGTGGTTCGAGCCCACCCGGGGGCGTTTCTTTTTAGATGTCTATGATCAAATTCATAGAAATAAAATTCTTCGACCGACTTAATTTTTTGCCAACGGAATGATTTATGCAAGGGTTTTTTTTATTATGTAGGTAATAGTTAAGCCTAAATCTTAGGACATTATACAACGTTGTATATCTTTACCTAGATATAGCCACGTTTATTTATTACAAAAATATTTTATAACAAAATATATTAAGCACCTAACTATATTATGTACAAATAACAATAAAGTGGGTTAACACTTGTCTAAACAGTATCCATTCATGCTAAAATTTATACATGAGATCACACCGAACTTAATGCGTTTCAATTATTGAATTAAACAGCATTTGCTATGCTCGGAACAATATGCAGAAAAAAAATATGAGATGAAAATTTTTCATCACATATTTTGAATTTTTTTATACAATACCTACCTACAATTTGTAGTGCATATGTTCAATTTGTAGCTACAATTTGAGTCTACTAGGTTCAAAGTAAGTCAATTGAAAATGTCAACGTAGGAATATATTTAGTCTGCCTCGTTAGGGATACTTATGTATTTATTTAACGATATTAGCTTGAAATAGCCGATCTAATTGTGTATAGGTAATGACCGAAAATATAAAACTCACATAAAATTAACAAAGAAATAATAAAACTTATATTAAAAAAATTAAAAATTAAACGTAATATATCGAAGAGGTTTCAAAATACATTTTATTTATGTTAATACTTTCTACAACATATTAGGGCATATTTTAGTGAATGTATTAACAATGAAAAACAAATTACACCTGTGATCGTAAATTAATTTATCAAAAATTCCGGTCTTCATTTCATCAACAAAAAACATATCTACTAATAATTAAGTGTAACAACGGGTGGTCTAATTAGTATATTGTTTGTCTCCTTCCTTTTACATAGAATTGAAAAGAGATAGAATTTGGAACCACGGTAGCAAGCCAAGTTAATTGATTGGGACCATACTAAACTACGGAACTTTGCCCATTCTTAAACACAAAAAATAAATATTTTTACGAATCCTTGGTTCCGTGACTTGATGGGCTTTTTAATTTTGAAATAATAAATCTCCCTTCAATTTGTTCATAAAAGTTTCCTTTGACATGAAGTTCTTTTAAGAGATCAAATTACTTTATCAATCCGGATTATTTATTTAAACTTTATGCCTTGTGGTTCCCGGCAGAGTAGAATAGGACCACTCCAAGTCTTCCCGTGGACGTCGTAAGTAGAAAGCGACTTATGAAACACAAGCTAAACAAAGCTTATAAATATATATCAATCATACCTCTCCAACCCGTCTGACCAGCCAGCATGGAGAGTGTAGGCCAATTCCAGTCAAATATTTTTGATCTTCTTCTCTCTTCATAATCGTATCCTCATGTCTGAGGGTCGTGACCATCTTGAGCAGCTCTCCTCGCTATGGTTTGCCACAGTGCACGGTCTTGCGCCAGGTGTATGGCCATTTATATAGGTATTTTTGATAGGAGCATCATAAAACCTGCCCGCCTGCCGAGTGTAGTGACTACCAATAGTGGACCACAGGCTGGTAAAAAAAATTGGTTGCCTGTAAAGTCGGTATACGGGCGAAAGTTTTACGTGACAACGACTTCAGTCCACTTCACTCCAAACTTGACTTCCACTCGGGCATGGTTAGCCCGCCTAAGAGCCAGAGAGACAGACATAAAAAGTGAAAGGCACGCGTGCCTCTCACTCGCTCTCATTGTGAGCGCATAACGTGAGCGGAGCGTAACGCAGTTTCTTGAAGTGTCACCCGGCTAACCAATTTATAAGACGTTGTCACGTCAAAAGGAGTACACTGGAAACCAACTTTCTTTAAGTATAATCAAACTTACATAGTCAAAATAAGTATTACTAAATGCACGTAGTGCATACAAGTGCAGTGCAGCCTGGTTCATAACCACCCAGTTATGAACTAGGCTGCACTGCACATTTTCAATAGTTCATTAAAGAGTTGTGAATCCCGTACACTGGATTAAAACTCAGCTGTAACACGGATAAAATATTACATATTTCTGTTAAAATACAGCTACAGTGGTTAAATTATTAAAACTTCACAAAAGGTTCCAAGAGAGTCCTCACGAGATCTCATTCTCGATAGATCTCGGCCGTATTAACCAAAATTAATCTCGTTAATCTCGCAAAATCTCGGCCTTATCGTGCGATCTTGTTCGATTTTCGACCGAGATTAATCTCGGTAACTATGGCCGAGACTTTGTGAGAATGAGATCTCACGAGAACGGAATTGCATTCCCTACTTGACATTGAACGAGCAAGCGAAGCGAGCGAAGTTAAATTTCGCATTGATATGAATAGTACTTGGGCGATCGAGCTTCGCTTGGTGAAAATCGCGCAAATAACGAGGTTCTCTTATAATGGAACCTAGCTATAGACTTATTTTTCAGCCACGAAATCCTCTACATACAAAATTTCATGGAAACCGTTGGAGCTATGACAAAACTTTATCCATAGGAGTAGCGATTATTCTACATTATTATTAAACACCTACTTTAATATTGTCACTTAACTTTAGTTCGTCGTTTAGCATTTTATAAAAAGGTGTATTACGTTTTGCAATACAATAACCACACGGTAAAGTAACTCTACAAGCAGATTAGTTAATAATTAATATCGAAAAGAAAAATAACTTACAATATTTTTATGTACAAATAAACTTGCAAAATTAACACCTCACTCAAAGTACTGAGATCGTAAACATTTTCAATACTTCATTAACCCTAGATAACTAAACTATCCTGGGAGTTACTCAATAACTAAACATTCGTCTAGCGGACTACGCATTAAAAAATCTTATATTATCAACATAATTTAACGTGAGGAAGAAATTGTTACATGATTCGTATAAAGTGCTCGTTGTGAATAGAGATAGGTAGAAATAATTTTATACTAATGATGCCACATACCTTTTATACACATCTACATTATGGGTGTCACAAATTGCATTTTTTACATCTAAGGCATCAATTTTTGGTCTTCCTTAGCAATTTCGACGGGCAAACGTATAATTTTTTTGTAATATTTCATACATAAGGAAATGGAGCAGA
Source organism: Acrobasis repandana (assembly GCA_963576875.1). Classification (NCBI taxonomy): domain Eukaryota; kingdom Metazoa; phylum Arthropoda; class Insecta; order Lepidoptera; family Pyralidae; genus Acrobasis; species Acrobasis repandana. The sequence continues at coordinate 22,264,976 of OY756216.1, forward strand.
TTCTTCATATGATTTCACCAAGGATATCTCCTATCATGACCTTGATGTCACGTCTTAAAGTTACCGTCCGAGCAAGTTGCCGCAACCAAGGCTCCATGAGGTGGTTTGTCAGTTTCAAAACAAAATCTCGCCGTGTTATTTGTTAATTATTTTTGATGTTATTCGCGACGTATAATAACATAAGTAGGAGTAGTCTTAGTGCAGATGACCATTTATGATGAGTTTTACTGGATAAAAATCGAAGAGTTGCTAAAGCACATGTCGAATGCTACGTTGTAGCATCTGACGTAGTATGTAGTACGTTTCTTTCCATGTTTGACAATATAAAATCATCCGGTTTAATAATTTGGGTTCTGTTGTCTTTTACTTGATACTAAAAAATCATCTTCAGAACCCAAAGATTGGCACGAGACATCAGTATTAATGCTGATATTGTATTGACTTTCAACCTTCCAATGATTTGTCATCACCACAGAAGTTAAATTATCTTGTTTCTTTTATCAAAGTAATCAATCTTAATAAACGTGAATTTCTACTTTCAGCCTAGGACATATGTTTCCATTTATAAATCCATCAATAATATTAGGTATATGAGAAAAAGTTGAAAGCAATTAGTAGTATGAATGACATCTTACTAATAAACCCTAGTCATTAAAAAATAACCGTTTTTATGAAATTCATATTATTTGTATATTATCTAATTATAATACAAACATTTATTAATTTTTTTTATTTGAAAATACTAATATAAAATAAAATGCAATTTAGATACCTTTGAAAATCTGCACCTGTTATAACTAAACTTTCGTCATCTAGGCGACGCGGTGGTTATAAATCACAAGTAAAGACAATTGTTTGCGCAAACGCCGCATTTGTGAAACTTTTTACTCTAATTATGAAGGTATACAAAGGCGTGCAAGCAGGGGGTACGCGAAAGTATGTGAACTAGACTTATGCAAGGGGTCGCGTAGTCTGCCAGACGAATGTTTAGTTATCTAGGGTTAAATTCAGCGGAGAGAAACTAGAAATTGTGGTGCTCGATAAAAATGTTGCGCACGTCTGCTTTTCCAAGAAAGATTGCAACATCTTGCTTATAATTTTTATTCCAGGTGTTTCTAGGAATGATGTTATTTTCAAAAAGATTGTGTTAATGCCGTACCTTAATTTTCCGGGGTCCAGTGCTGCCCCCATTTTAAATAAGCATTTCAAAGAAAACGGAGACACCATTAAAAATTTTACTACTACCAAGTCCTAGATAACCCTTTAAATTATTTTATGAACTACTGTTTACAGTTTAAAGTAAGAACGTTAAGCTTTACTACGCACATTTGCGAAAAACGGCCACGTTTGGCAAATGTGCATAGTTTAAATGGGGGTTCGAAGCAGCACAGCTGAGAATGCAACCGGTACTCGGTTGCATTCTGTAAGATGAAGAAGAAGTAGAATTATTTACAAACAGCAAATAACGTACATGATCAATTGAACTTCAACATTAGACTTGGCTAGCAAAGAAACTAGTTAAGGACATGGACGAAACTTACTCCAAAAATTTGGCTCGAGGTTAAAAAGTTAGAGTTAAAAATCACGAAGAAGAAATAAAATTACAAGTTAAAAATTAAGAAAAGCAGAAATTTAATTTCCCCTTGTCTTTTCTAGTACAAGATAAACGTTCACACTTGAACTAAATAAAATTATTAGATTATCCAGCGAATGCACCTCTATTTATTCCATAAGGAAGATATCACGGTGTACCGATGTTCTTATTTTCTTTTGTTATTTTACTTTAGAACAAATGAGATTAACAAATCGTGTAACAAAAAGGTTATGTGCCCAACTTGCTGTTACAAACCTCGGCAACCTTTGACAGACTTGATTCTTATTCCGCTTTGTAAAATATCTTTGTCCCTTATACATTTCTTGGAGCCGCGGTCAAAGTTAATCAAGTTATCGTAGACAAATGCCGAAGTATCCAATATACCCTAAGAACTACCTACGTTGCTTACTTTATACAGAGTTGGGCATTAATCAATTAAAATTTCAATAGACTAATTAATTAATCGAAAGATTAATTGCGATTAGTTTAGTTGCAACTAAATCAATCGCAATTTTTTTTCAATTGCACGTTACAATTCATTCATTTGAATTAATCTGTATTAGTTTCACCTTGCAACTAAATAAACTGCAGTTAAATTAATCGCGATAATTTTTTTTGACTGGTTTTCAAAGACAATTAAAATTAATAATTATCTCATAACTTTCCCAGACGATCATACTTATGTTCGTCTGGGAAAGTTTCATATATATTTGGATATACTTATATCCAAATATATATGAAAATAATAAGTGTGTGTAACTTGATCAGTGTTCCAGTGTACCAGTAAATCATTTTCTAGGAGATAACTCCCTGCAGCGCTATAAATCTTGCATTGTCACCGGCAGATGGCGCCCTTGTCCAGGTTTTTACCACCTTAACTTCGAGGGTGACACAACTAAATTCCAGATATAACCAAAGTATAAAGTCCTGGTTCTAGAGTTTTTTTGCGGGAATTCAAGAGGTTACAATAGGGATTTGCTTCGAATAATTTTTCTATCATTATATAATATCTTTGACTTTTCTTTTTGTTCGAATCAATTACATCATCTTAATTCTTACCTTTCTTCCCCCACTGCTGAGCATTAGGTCTCTCTTCATTGACGCCACCCATCTACATCAATTACTTACCTATTTATATTATTATCAACAAACTATTTTAATAGCTTCACTTTAAATTCCAGGAATCCACGAAGAATGGGTTATTAATAAAATTGCTCTCAATTTTGAACGATTTAACTATTAATGATTACATTTGAATGGACAATCAATTTTGATGGATGTTTTGACGTAATTTAAGACGTTTAGGGTTGGGACACATCTGTCAGCACAGCACTTTCCTATGCTGCTATGAAAGTGCTGTTTGAGCTTATTGTAGTTTAAAGCAGAAGGTTAGGCGTCTAAATGTGAGTAACTTTAGTTGCACATAACATTTATTTTATATTTAGCTTAATTAGATAGAGAGTTTATAGGTCCAAATGTTTTATATTTATTAAAAATATTTCTACCTTTTAAAAACAGTTCTTTAACCATTTTTGTTGATTCAAAGTATCAAATATTTATTCAGTAATTAGGCCTTCGCAGGCACTTTTACACGTCAATATTTTTTGTGCGCATTACGTGTAATGTTTATTTATAATATTATATATTTTTTTTTAACTACCGATTCTAGCTTTTTGCAACGACCACTGCTAAGAAGAAACGCCGAAAGGAACTAACTCATTTGCACAGTATTGGCCACCTACGCGCCAGAAGGGCTTTGTCAGTTTACAAGGATATTATGCCTAATACAATGTTATTACAATGCGAGTATAACATATAAAGCTTGCAAACGAGTGCCCAATCCAATTTACAGAAATAAGTAACACTGAGCAGTCTTTAGAAAACGGAGCGAAACTAACCAGTCCCTACTGGCGGCAAAGGCTAAGTTTCAAAACTAACTTGTTCTCTACTTAATATAATTTTTTTCATCTTAATGCCCACCATCACGCTAAACGTGGCCTTTGTGTCTTACGGCCCTACGTCTTACGGTTACTTACAGGCGGGGTGGAGTAAAAAAAAAATTGTCGTGAGGCAACTGATTGAAACAGCGGTTGCCTGAACGTGTGTACGCTGTTTATGTGTACCTCTATATTGAAATAAATAGCTTAGTTTAGGTTGCACAGGGAGGTTCCACTTCGGGAGCTCAATTACCGCGAGCCATCCGAATACCTCTTGGATATTGCAACTGTGCGATATTATATAACTAGGTATACTAGGGTGTCCCTTATATGGGCGAAAAATTTTTTTTTGAAGTTATTCAAATGCATACCTCCGTATTCTTTTCTTTGTATATAGACTTACTTAAATATAAAATTTAAAGAATCTAAGTCAATGTTAACCCGTGCCGACTGGGCCCCAAAGTTTATCCAAATAGCAGTTTTTTAATGCTTTACAATATGCAGCTTGGTCATCGCGAATATACATACCTTAGTGATAATTTGATGGAAAGACATAATTAATAATTGCATCAAATTATTTAAAATGAATTCAGAATTCAGAAAAGCAGTTATGAGGAAAATATTTTGAATAAATTATTTAGGATTTTTTACATTACTGTTTTATATTTCTGTACTCTTGCCCACATCTTTACAAGATCTGTTTTCGTTCTATTTTGGTCGTAATTAAGCCGTGAATAAGCTGAACAGATCTTGCAGGTGAAACATTGACAGCTATTGAACTAAAATCTATCCTCATTGCCTCCAAAAATTGAGGCAATGAGGATAGCTTTTTTTTTCGTAAAAACATGTTTTTTTAAAGCAAACTGCCATCGGATTTCAAATTTCAATTGTGAGTATTCTCTGCTTTTTCACGAAATTGCTTAAGAATTTACATTAAAAACAATAAAATTGTATAAAATTAATCATTACAAAACCTATAAATATTTAAAACAAACCAAAAATCTAGGTAGGTATATTCCACAAACCGTTACTACTTCAGGCACTTTTTTCTAAAAATACTTTCATTACTTACTTATTTAATACTTTCCGCTCTGTCTTTTCTTGTTTGCATCCAAACTCGTTTTATAGAAGATGTATTGATGACATACTCACCTTAATGAAGATCTACTGCTTCTTTTTTAGCTTAAACTATTATTTAGATAGAGACTTAAATGTTTAATCGATATTTATATAAAGCTGCAATGTCTTATGCGATATTAAAAATTTCCTTATCTTTTTGTAGGAGAAACTAAAGTTGTCGAGCTTACAGATTTAGATGTGCTAGGGAAAGGTTAATCCAGACTTTCTTCAGAGCTATAGGCGGATCTTAAGTTCTTTAGGCGATATTGTATCGTGCCTATGAATGAGCTTGACATATTTATGCGATTCCTTTTTCTCTTATTCTATTTTTCTCTTTTCTCTTAATCCACTACTGACATCAGAGATTTAAATCCCTTTTTTAGTTGATTTATATTATTTGCATTGTTTGGAGAGCATGGGCGTGTGCAATGTCAAATAAATTATCCAAATTTTCTTTAAAATCTATCTCGCATCATTTATGAATACAGGCTGTATTTATTCCGTTTTTTTGTAGCTCTAGCCAGACTTGAAACAGATCTACCACTCCTACCAGGTGGAACATATATCTTTACACTTTATTCTTGCCTTTTCCCAGAAAATCACATATTCCAATAACACGACATGCACTTTTACTAACAGTAAATTTCACTTCGTGAATATTGATACATATACTGCGAAAACTGGACATTATAGGGTGATATTTCTAACCAATCAAGGAAATATTTTTTTAAACTCTTCTACGTTCCACTGACATATCCTAAATGCAGAACAATACGCATTTAATATATGAAAAACTAAGAATAACTGACTGATGCATGAGCGCGCGAAGTATCTTCTATGTAATTTGTATGGGATATGTTTCGGCTCAAGTCGGCACGGGTTGCAGTAATCCGAATCAGGTAAAATTTTATTTTTACACATATTAGGGTCCAATAAAAAAAATTAGAACCTATGCGTCAGAAACAAAAAACTTCGAAAAATAAGGGACACCCTAAGGTATACTCGTATTAGAATAATTCTATCTGTTTCTCTTCTCCTTAAGCTTGACAGGGAGAGAATGCTTTAGCATTAAGTCTACCTATTGTAGCTTTTGGCTCAATGAAGTTTAAAATAGATAAATAAATAATCCCATTCTGATTTTTCTTTATATAGATTTGGATTTAACTTTCAAGTTTTCAGATACAGTAATACGAATTAAATGGTAAAATTCCGTTATTAATTAATACGGTTAATTTACGCAATATAGTCGTAAAGGCTGACCAAGTTTCGATCTATTTAGTTACATAATTACGACCAGGGCGAATGTTAGGAGTTTAATAAAATTATAGGAAACATTCCAGTTTTTTCAATTCCAATTTTACAATATGGCGACCTTTCCAGTTGGTTAAACTTCTGTTTGAAAATATACAAAGCAACGCTTTTAGGCCGAATCCATTTGTCAGGACATTAATCACGCCGTTTTTATGTGATTTTTTTGTTATTTATTTGGTTATTTTTTAAATAAAGCTGTGTGCACATGTCAAACATACCTATTATCTTTGTGATAATATGTAACATGGGAATATTCAAGTAAACTGGCTTCATCTCCACCTAAGTGGGTTTCTTGACAATGTGACACCAACGGTTTTACATACACGAAAAAAAAAGAAAAACAGTGCATTGTTTTGTTCTTTTCTTTTTTCCTAAGTTCCGAAGCAGCACAGCTATACGGAACTCGGGATGCGCTTTCCAGCTTCTTGCACGATGATAGTCACTCAAGGATGTACAAAGACGTTACTATTAGATGTTGTGACAGTAAAAGTCTTAAATCGGTTATCTTTTAAGTACCTACATGACCCTAAAAATAGTAATCCCATCACAAGCAAGTTTTTTAAATATTCCTTTTCTTAATAATCAATACCAAACATAAATATTTGTTATAACAAGGCATTTTTAATTAGATTCAACTTGAAATAACGACATCCCTTAACTTTTAATATTTTTATCTACGATATCTAAAGCCATAAATTCAAAAAAATCCTGTTTACATAGTCGTACTCTTTCTGGATAACTCGCAACTACCACATTTGCAGTATCTTTATGTATTGTAGCGTTTTTTAATACACTTAAAAATAACTATTATAAAATAAGAACACTCATAAAAAGAAAGTAAGAATTAATTGTGAAGTTGCGAAGTCACAAGAAAAGTAAGATTTATTTATGTTATTATTAAAAAAAAGAGTTAGTTAAATTGCGATGGTTTGAAATTCCACAAGAAAAATTCCGGGCTAAAAAAAGAATATTTTTTTCTCGACATTAAACTCCAAATACGGGCTAAGTGCGTGTTAGGCCACTTAGTCGGCGTGATTAACATACATACTCATGCCAAATTACAGCTTTCTAGTATTAATTGTCTCTGAGATAAAAACCGCGGGCAGAAACTATAAGGGTTCCTTGTTTACTACGGAATCCTAAAAAGCTTTTATTACTTAAATGTTAAACCTATTTTTGGCTTAAAAATAGTCACGACAAAACCTCCTAGTCGTATCGCCGTCGAATCGTGTAAACCAACCGCGTTAAAACTCTACAATATTTATAAAAAAGGGATCCCCGTAGCAGCGGGCTGTCCTTTTTATAGCCGCCTCTTATAAATGTGTGTTTTTAAGGAATTTATGTCGGACATGTGCAGTCGTGTGAAGCAGCTACCATTAGTGGTAGAATTACCATTTTTCTACGGGAGATCGCATGTTGGGGTAAAAGTTTTAGTGTTTTAAGTAAGCTTAGTTTGATTAATGATAAGTATGTTAAAATACATACATACTTATCATTAATTAAACCCGGGACCAAACTCCCGTGTGGTTCCGGGTTAGAATAGGACCACTCCATCTCTTCCTGTGGACGTCGTAAGAGGCGACTAAAGGACTAAGCTCAAACATCTCGTGCATTCACAATTGCATTCCCAAGGAGGGTTGACGTCAGGCAGGCGGCCAGTCGTAAAACTATAGCCAAATCATTTAGACTGTTTCGGCTATTTCTTCTCCATTTTGCAAGGTCTTTGGCATCCTTGGGTGACCATTGACATGCATGCTATATTTGGAGAAGAAAAAGCGGGAAAGCGCACCCCGTGCTCCGAAGCAGCACAGCTGAGGATGCAACCGGGAACGTGCTTAGACGAAGAAGAATTTTAGGTATGTCAAAATGTTACTACTACTAAGACAATTACTCGCCTATCATCACGCTTTAAGTGGCCTTTGAGTCTTGCGGTTTTCTCTGCTTATAGCCACAAGGCTCAAAATGCTCTGTCTGCCATATTATAGAGTTAGTTATACTGTGCTATTAGGGATAAAGACATGATATAGTGTTGTATACATAGCACGAAGAACCGATGGCCGATGGGGCAGAAAGGTTCTCGAATGGCGGCCACGTACCGGCAGGCGCAGCGTAGGACACCCACCTGCTAGGTGGGCAGACGACCTGAGCAAGGTTGCAGGAAAACTCTGGAGGCCTATGTCCAGCAGTGGACTTCCTGTGGGTGATATGATGATGATGATGAGTGTTGTATTATTACATACATTCTTCCCTCCTTGGGAATGCAGTTGTAGCACATGTCTGTGCTTATTTCTTTAGTCGACTGTTACGACATTCACAGGAAGAGATGGAGAGGTCCTTTTTATCTTCTCGTCCATCATTACGTTAAAAGTGACCTTTGAGTGAGGCCCTGGGCTCTATCTGCGTAGAGCCGCAAGAGGCCGCAAGACCTGTGAATGCTCTGTTTGCCCCATTAGGGATAAAGACGTGATAGTGTTAAAAGTAGGTATACCCACCCCATTGAGCTACATGTATACTCACCCTTACAAAGCCACAAATAAGCAATATTTACCCGCGAAAATACCTTCGGTGAACGTGTAATACCTTATAGCTTTATAAATACGCGGGAATAAGGCTTTAGCGCCCTTTGTGGTGCGCCATCGGTAATGGGAAGGAAAGTTTACATAAATAAGGAAAAACAATAGATTTTGTGGAGCTTTCTGGTGCTAAGAAATAGGGTTAAATTTGAAAATCTAGCTTTTGTGATAGGCGTTTTTTATCAACTTTTAATACTTTACGGGGCAATAAAAATAAAGTATTATTTTTATATTTCTTTACAATGGTCCTTAGATTAAAATTAAAACGAAGCTCATTTTTATCTTTTACAAACATGTTAGAGTGTTTATGTAGCAATAATACGATATTTGACAAATTTTAAAACTTGTTTTAAATATTTTTTGTTACATACCTAATAAGTTCAGTACATTAATATTTCCTGGATATCTATACCTAGTGTTATCAAAAAAAATTTTGAATTTTACATTTATTTTGTATTATTTTTATGATTTCAAAAAAAGGAGAGGTAAGAAGTACCCGTAACCGAAGGGCATGTATGAAGAGATAGATGAGTGTAGATGAAGCGAAAGAGGTCTGCCGGGATCGTAGCAAGTGGAGGTCCATAGTCTCTGCCTGCCCCTGCGGGAAACAGGCTTGATAGTATGTATGTAAGTACAAACTACACTGTTAAAAATTATGTAATTTTACATACAAAAAATTAAATTACATAAACCTGTAAAATTCCTGAAAAATCTGGGAAATTTACGGAAAAATATGTAAAAATTACAAAAATTATATAAAATTTCATATTTTTATGTAAAATTTCATAATTTTTACGTAAATTTCCCAGATTTTTCAGGAGTTTTACAGGTTTATGTAATTTTTTTGCATGTAAAATTACATAATTTTTAACAGTGTATACCTAACTTTATATTATAAGCGCAGCTGAAAAACTTAATTCAAAATACATCGTTTCAAAAACTCCCTAAACGAGTATGCAAACTGCATTTTGCATTAAAAAGCGCATCATTCCCGTCCGCCGAGCTGTTTACATATGAAATGACGTCGGTGTGTCCTATTACGGACGACCTCGCATTCTATTACTGGGTATTTTATGTAGTTAGGTACTTTAACAACTTTTCGGACACTGTCCATAATTCACTATTCGCAAGGAATATTTTTGGCTTATTTGTAGAACAAAGGTTACTGACATAGCCCTGCGGATCAGCTCGTTGAAGTGGTAGTGGGCGGGACACATAGCGCGACAAACCGATGGCCGATGGAGCAAAAAGGTTTTAGCATGGCGATCACGTACTGGCAAGCGAAGCGTAGGATATCCACCTACAAGGTGGTCAGATGACCTGACCAAGGTCGCTGGAAAGCGCTGGATGCAGGCGGATCTAGATCGGTAATTTTGGAAAGCGCCGGATGCAGGCGGCCCTAGATCAGTAATTTTGGAAATCCTTGGGAGAAGAGACAATGTTCAGTAGTGGACGTTGGCTGAAATGACGACGATGATTTTTGGTTTTTGTTTGTTAGTTTTTTTATAAATTTAATTAGATCGAAGCTAGCTAGCTTTCTAAGCTTTTTCTTATCTCCCAGATCATTATGGAAGAATCACAGAATAACTTTCTGTTTTAATGTCATAGTTTAAAAAAATATGGTGCATTAATATTGTACAATGTACAAGAATAAATTAATACCAGTAAAAAACCGCAAAATACGTGCAATTGGAAATGATGAAATAAAATAAATATTTAAGCTTCGTCGTTATGAGTCCGACTGACCACACCAATTGTTAAACCACCATTTTAATAACCTCAGTGCTTTTGATTTGAATGCAATTTAAGGAATTAATTGCTTTTTAGGTATTAATAAAATTAATTGTGACTGGATCCGATTGCATTACAGATATGGTTTTTGAGAAGATAATAATCTTGGTGCTTTGAATTTGAATATAATTTTGTTATACCCACAATAGGCATGTGGAATTAAAGATATTGTTAAATCATCACTCATCAGGTAGACAATAACTTTTTTTTAAGTCCGAACGTTTTTTTAATGCGTATAAAAATAATGACGAAGATTTAAATGTCGCAAGAGTTCACAGTCTCATACCATTTTTACAGGGCAATAATGTCACAAGCTAAAACACATAAAATTAATTTTTTACTCATTTGAACCGAAAGTGAGAATCTAAATCATCTTAATAGGCGATGCGACTAGCAATCCATCACTATTTTTATTCCTTCCATCACGCTAAACGTGGCCGTTGGGTCTTACGGCACTGGGCTCTGTTTGCCCCGTTGGGGATAAAGATGTGACCATAACTGAATGTTGAGCCGAAAAAAAGGTACTACTTTAATAATAATCTAATTTGGTTCTTTATCTTTCAAAGATTATACTTTTGGACAAGTTTTTACTGTGAACGTGTATCGGACGAAAAGCGACTAGCGAAAGCGTTACTCTGGGCGGGGGAGGCTCGGGCTCTCTCACTCACCGAACGAAGCATATTAGAAGTGGTGAAGCTACTACTCAGACGTCGATTTTTTGTGAGTGTGGTACTTCCCCGGACGAGCTGGCCCATTCGTGCTACTAGTAAAACAGAGTTTTGCCAGTAGCGTGGCTCTACCACAACGAATCGGGATCTAGTGGCTATTACTAGGAGCATACGGATTGTATCACCTTTTATATTCACAAAGGTGCACAAAAAATGGTAAACCAGCAGCAGATGGTAATAATTTAATTAATTTATGTGCAAAGCAAAACAAAATTTCGCCCATGAGTGTCCACGCCAGGACTCCAATTGGCAGTGCTTTTAAATGGAGCCACTCTGTGCAGACTCTACTAGTATAAAGTTGGGGTCACAATGTTAGCAATTCAGTAACCATAATAGAAATGTGGACTGGGTCCGAAAAACGTTATTTTATTTAATCCGTCAGTTAGATTCTTCTTCGTCTAAGCGCGTTCCCGGTTGCATCCTCAGCTGTGCTGCTTCGTAGCCCGGGGTGCGCTTTCCTGTTTTTTTTTCTCCAAATATAACATGCATGTCAATGGTCACCCAAGGATGCCAAAAACCTTGCAAAATGGAGAAGAAATAGCCGGAACAGTTTAAATGATTTGGCTATAGTTTTACGACCGGCCGCCTGCCTGACGTCAACCCTCTTTGGAAATGTATTTGAACGAAAAGTTTTACAACCGGCAGCCGCCTGACGTTAACCCTCCTTGGGAATGCAATTGTAGCACGAGATGTTTGTGCTAAGTCCTTTAGTCACCTCTTTTGACATCCACAGGAAGAGATGGATCCCGTCAGTTAGATTGTCTAAAAATAATGAACCCATACTTTCCGGTTAATGAAAGCAGTAAAAATTCATAAAGATACAGACCATCAAAGTTCCGGAGTGAGGGCGATTATCGTCACCATCTAGTGAAAATCATACTAGATCGTAACCTCATGCGAAATTTTAATACGCTGTATATTCGTCATTATTTGCTAATTGAAAAAATACGTAGGTACACAATATTTTTAAGCCATAAAAAATATTTCACATCCATATTAGTAACCGTATTAGTCAAAAGGGCGGTAGAATTGATTTGATGGTATGAAATTCGACGAGTTATCCATTATGATATTTTTAATGCTATAGAAATTAAATAACATCGAGTCATCATAAAATGTACTAAATTTTACTTACCGTTTACGGTTGACGTTGTAGAAGAAGTACTTAAAGATTTGAAACCATCAAATTATACACTTTTTTATTAGTAAATATTATGCGACTTAAGCGACAATCTTATTGTATAGTGTGGTTTCCAAGGTACTATCCATTTATTAAGGTGTCGTTTAAAAACACACGCTGTTATTCAGACCCAACCTCAAATTAATGGCAAAGAGCAATTCAATAATGCTCGAATGATTTTTAATATTCGAACAATTCTCAGAGCCGATGTATTGTCCACTCAGCGACCAATTTCGGCAAACCAACCAATCAAACGAATATCAACCCTACCCCACACAAAATATAGTACAATTTAATTTGTTTCTTTCTTTTAAAATACCGTTTGATCCAGCATGTGCGAATAAAAGGGAAGCCCAAAATTTCGCGGTCGATTGCACTTCCCCATAGGAGATTAGCAAAATTTTTAATATCCAATATTTATTTTTCATGGATTATTGAGCGTTGGAGATCTTTCGATATAATAGTTTTGGTATATTATGGCAGCATTTGGTAAAATTTGAAAGCTATAATATGAATAACGAATGTGAATTATCCATCACGTCATATTTTTTTTCTATAGTTTTGCAATATACAAGTCCGTAACAAGAGGCTGAAATTTATTCTGCTAAAAAATCACTAAAATCACATTTAGAATTAGAGGGGTAAAAATACTAACGAAGCGTGAATCGGACTCGCATATTGAGGATTCCGCGGTAATACGCAAGCACAGAATACAGTAAGAGTAAGACGCAAGTAAGTTTATGTTATGATTTCGCTGTATTATATAAGATCTATATCCTTCTCCTTAGTATATATAAGTACATCCCTTCTCTCTTTTTCATTTCCTTAGCCCATCCTAAGGTCGCACAGTATGTTATTCATTTCCATTTTGTTATTTCCATTGTCATTTCGACTGTCGCATTTTTACAAGCCATATCGTTGTTAACACATTCTATCTACCATTTCTTTGGCCGCCTTCTATTTCTGTTCCCATTTACATCCATATTTAATGCTTTATAAATTCACAACGTTGTTTTCTTCTCTCCTCATAACGTGACCAAACCATACTAATCTAATTTTTCAGTATGCATCCCTTCTCTTTATAATCCGGTATTCAATAAAGGGAATAGTGATTAGGTACATGTCCTTGTACATATTTAGGAAAGTGGTTGCTAGTATGTACCAGGTTATATACCATTCCAGGTATATAAACCTCTATAAATCGTTACCCAAAGTTTAGCATAAATAGAACAAATATATTTTTTTAAATATTTTGATATTTAATTTTTGTTATAAGCTTGTAGTGTCCCATACTTGGGCAAAGGCCTCTCCTCAATTTTTTCACAAATTTTTAATATTTATTCAATTAAATTTTTCATGAAACAGTCAATCCGTACCATAACTTTTAAAGTAGAACGATCACGCCAACCAAGCCCTTACAGCTATTCTTTGGTACGGAATCCTAAAAAAACTTTTTAAACTGGGGTAACCACAAAGCGGTGCTCAAGTGGGAAAATTCCACTTGCTTTAAAAATAATGCAATTAAATATTTCCAGCTGTGAGTCTTAAAGAGTTTGCTTTGGTATAAGTGACAGCGATAGTTCGAAGCCTTTGTGGCAACTTTCAAAGCGTTTATGTTGCAGAAAAACTTGGCGAAAAACTCAAGTTGGATCATTAGAGAGTTTTGACGTCATTTGAAAAGAACGAGGTTTGAAAATGTTGTGAAATTGAAATAAAATTTATGTCTATTATTTTAATTCAACGAGCGAAAGAAGCGTCTCAGTACGGTTTAGTTTGAGATTGTCCAAAAATGCTTTCCTGTTCTTGCCTTTAGGTCGCATTTATCAACCGATTTTGACGAAAATTGGCACACGAGTTCCTTAATTTCTTTAATTTTTATGTTCCATTGTGACTTTCGATTGGGGTAAAGGGGCACTTTGCTGTAGCGTTATTTATTGGCGGATTTCAATCAAATTTAAGAGGCACATCAAATACTTTATTTTATCCAAGATGTAGCAAAAAAAATAATCAAAAAGGGAGGAGTGAAGAGGGGAAGTTTGCTGTGGTTTTATATGTGGAATTTCACTGAAATGGCTTTGCTAAGCCAGGGGAAAAGGGAAAGTTTCGGTTGTTGCATGGTTATAAGAGTTCGCGAGGGCCACTGTTCTCACAGAACTCATCAGTCTCATCATTTGCTAAAAAATAAATTCAAATCTACGATTCAAATCAATATTTTTGCTGGATTAAAAAAAAAGATAACTGATTAAAATATCTATAAATATAAATTTTATTTATTTATATAACTTGATTACCAATTTTATAGGCGGACTTAAAGCCATAGGCTTTGTCTACCAGTCAACACACTGGTAATGCCGAGAAAAGAAGACTTTAATAGAAAATCTAAAAGCAATGTTTTTGAAAATGACACAAACTCTTGCAGTTTTGATTCGCATTGCATTTTATAAAACAGAAGCTGTTTTTAGAAAACCTAATCAAAACTGCCGAGATTATTTCAAGGATAAGAAATTTTCTCGCGGGATATTTTAAAAAATTGCTCTTAATATTTCAGCAGTGTCGACGTCTCAAAGGGTAGCTAACAAAATCTTGTTAGAGTTAATGAACAAACTTAGCGTCTCACTTTAATTCATTGACTTAATATAATATAGACAGCGGATTGGTAAACAACTAAAGGCCTTGTGATACCATTTTGATGTGGACTTTCAAACCTATCGGGTATGGTAAGCTGCATTTGGCTCTTAAAGTAAGTTTAATTGGACTTTAGAATAATATGTTACAGGTTATGACGATAAAATTTTTCTTTTACCATTGTTTTCATATATTTTACGATTGCGTAAAAAGCCACTTGTCAAGAAAAGACGTAAAATGGTACACCTGTATCTGGTGTATCCTGGGTTTGTAGAGAACTTAAGACTATGATTCACGCAGAACTCTATACGCCAAGATGAGAGTGTTAGGTTAGAGCGTGTAGAGTTCGGAGCTTGGCACTCCATGAGATTTGATAACTTTTTTACAGTGCAAGCAATATGAACTTACTCGTCTTGGCATTACTTTTTACTTTATTTTATTTATTTAACTTTATTACAAAAAATGTAACAGGCGGACTTAAGGCCTAGGGCCTTTTCTACCAGTCAACCTACAGGTGGTGCTGATAAAAGCAAATTTTCATGTATATGTTTTTGATTAGCTCGATATACTGTACTTAAGTATTATCAAATTCTGACTTATACCATTTGTTTTATTTTATTTATTTAAAAGCTTTATTGCACGAAAATATTGTACAAGTGGTGGACCTAATGCCACATGGCATTCTCTACCGGTCAACCATAAGACCAACCATAATTTGTAACAAATACAAACCTTTTTTTCTCTAGCCTGATGTTTCGCACTGCTGGGCAAAGGCCTCTCATTCATTTTTCCACTGATCTTTATCTAAAACAGGTTGCTGCCATTATTTCTTAAGTTGTCGATGTCGTCTCGTCTACTCCTCCGTAGTCTACATCTACGCCTGCGCCTTTCTGGCCTTTCTTTAATAATTAAGAGGCTCAAATTACTACCATGTGGGTACATGGTAATAATTTGAGCCTCTTAATTCTCTTAGTACTCTGACAATTTTAAAAGGACGTATTTTGTCTCATCATCATCATCATCGCAAGGTCTTTTTTAGTATCCACTGCAGGAGCACGGCCCTCTCTGCACTACCAGAGGCATATATTAGCCAGTCAGAGGATTTGGCCTACACTCGCCACGCTGGCCAAACGGGTGTTTAGCTTGTGTTTCATCTAGTGTAATTTATGTCATTGGTCCCACTTAAATTAGACAGTTGCCTTGCTAGTCAACGCGGATGTCTTAAATAAAGTTAGTGTTAACTTAAGGGTAGTACTAGACGATAAATTGATTAGCTAACGTAACTAAGTCAAAATAAAACTAGTTATTCAGATGTTTATATTTTTCAGGAATATCATCATAAGAGAAGAAAAGACCGTTCACCTGACTCCGAAGCAGCACAGCTAAGGATGCATTCTGAAACACGCTTAGATAAAGAAAAATATATAAGAACAAATAGCTAAAAGTTAACCAACTGTGTCTTTCGGCCTTGCATAGAATGACTCCATCTCTTTAAAAAAAGTAAAAGACTTAGCACAAACATCTTATGCTACAATTGCATTTCCAAGGAGGATTGACGTCAGGCAGGCGGACGATCGTAAAATTCTAGCCAAAACATTTAATATGTTCCGACTATTTCTTCTGGCTTTCGCATGGTCTTTGGCATCATTGGGTGACAATTGACATGCATATTATATTTGGAGTAGAAAAAGCGGGAAAGCGCACCCCAGGCTTCGAAGTTGCGTTAATGAGTTTTGTAGCCGAAGCTGTGTAAGTCAAAGAATACTGTGTTAATAAGTTTATTTCGGCGTTTCTTCTCAGCAGTGGTCGTCGTCTAGTATTGGTAGGTTTTCTTTAAAATGATTAATAACTTTAATATAATTAAACATTACACGTTAAGTATAAAAACTCATTGACGTGTAAAAGTGCCTGCAAGCAAAGGCCTTATTACTTAATAAATTATAAAAAACACTGAATAAATTTTAAATTAGCACTGCTGCTTAGGATGCAACCGGGTCACGCTAAGATGAAAAAGAATTAAAATGGAAACAGCACCATATTTTTTTTAATGTTTATTATGGATTTTTCAACTATAGATACTATATTTTATAGTCAAGACCCAAGACAATTTCAAAAGGGCTAAATATATAATTGAATTTTTCTATTTTAGTCATAGCATATTTCTGATCCAATTTGAGAACATCCCCTTTTCAAACATAGGTATATTTTACGATTTTCATCGTATTATTTCATACAAAAAGTTCCCAAAATGATCACAAGTCAAAGGCTTAATATAAAAACAGACGAACCCGTTGTAAAGGCACACCGCATACAAACAAATACTTTTGGTGCCCGATGGAGCATGATTTACTTTTTCTAAGATAAATATTGCCTTCCTAAGGGTGCGTTGAGACGTGAGGCATGTGAATAATAATAAAGGTGAGTAAGGTTCTCAATACGATCTGAAGTAAATCTTACAAAAACTAAAATTATACAGCTCCGTAACTATCACAGTAAAAATATACAATTTAAACATACACGACTCTAACACAAAATTAGATGAGGTAACACAAAACAACTTTTTAGGTGTCACAATAGATTATAATTTAAATTGGAAATCACATATTGAAAATAAATAATAATAATAATCACATTAAATAAAAATATCCAGTTACAGTTTTGCTCTGTCCATACTATCTGAAAGTTCTTCAGTGGAAGTAACTTGGGCTGCCTACTATGGTAATGTCTATCCACATCTCACCTACGGGAATATTGGGGAAATTCTGTAAATGTCCAGACTACTTTTACCCTAAAGGAAAGATGTTTAAGAATTATTTACAAAATGTACTCAGATGAGACATTGAGAAATGTATTCAAGGAAAACGAATTATGTGTATTTATCACAAACAACATGTACAACTTTAAAAGAAAGATCGAACTTAGAAGCAACTTAAGAGATTTGTACAGGCATGACCTATATCTACCCATTGTAAATAACGAAACATTCAAATAAAGTGCTTTCATTTCTGGAATCAAGTGTTCAATCATTTACTAACAAATATAAAAAGTATGTACGATTGTAATTTATTTAAACGCACACTAAAAATACTTTGAGTATAATACCAAAAGGTCTAATATAATATAATATTTTTAGTACAAGATGTACCTATCTAGTTATAAGTGTTTCCTGTTCTTTACTATTGCATGGTTGAAAGGGTAAACTAGGGTATTTTTACATAGTTTATGCATTATAGAGTTTTGAAGTTTGAAGTTTTATTGTTAGTACAAATCTTAGGTAAAAATGTAACGTTTTTACGTATATTTATTTATTTAACCTTTTTTGCATATAAGAAGTGTCAACTAATAGTTCAATTCTGTTCAGTATCAGTTAATTTGCCCTTATAGAGTCAGCCAGTTTCTATAAAGCTAAAAACCCTATAACCAAAAAAATATCTGTTGTATAATATACACTTATCATCATCTGCCTCACCTTATTCCATTATCTAAGAACCGATATATGTATCTTCCATGCAGGTCTTTGAGAAAAGAAACAACTCAGAATGTAGTAGCTGCTTCTCCTCGCGGGCAGATCATAAAAGCCAATAGAGTTAATGAATGAACATCCGAATCATGTCAATATACGATACTTGTAATCCACCATTATTTTGATTCAATTGTTAACCTTTTTGCCCACTACTACGCTAAAAGTTGTCTTTGTGTCTTGCGGCTCTAGGCTCCGCCTGTCCCGTAAGGGATAAAGACGTGATAGTGTATGCGTTATAGGACGACTGCCTCTATAGTCCAGTGGTCAAGGCGTTTGCCTTGTGATTGGGAGGGCGTGGGTTTATATTTAGTGAAAAGTGGTTTATAGTCTGGTTTGGTTAGCATATTGCAGACTTCAATCACCTGATTATTTGAAAGAAAGATAAATAGAATAGAAGAAATCTTTATTTGAATTAAAACACACACTCAGTCTATTACAACAAAATAAAAACACATCCACATACAGAAATTAGAATACATAAAAAATAAACGGGCAAGTGCGAGTTGGACTCGTACATGAAGGGTTCCGTACCTCCTTGCAATGTTTTAAAACGCTGAAGAAACACGTTTCTTGTATGACACCCTTTAATTTTTAACTTTATTTTATTTTTAGTATTTATTGTTATAGTGGTCATAGTAATACATAATCAGTGAAAGTTTCAAGAATCTAGTTAATGCCATTATAAAGATCGAGTTAAAAACGCTGAAAAAACTCATTTTTTGTATGACGACACCCTTTAATTTTAAACTTTTTTTATTTTTAGTATTTGTTGTTATAGCAGCCACAGTAATACATAATCGGTGAAAATTTCAAGTGTCTAGCTATTACGGTTCAAGAGATAGAGCCCTGTGACAGACGGACTCCTGTGTAATAGAAGCACATGACGCACTGGCAAGCGAAGCGTGGGACACCCACCCGGACAGACGGACAGACGGTCAGACGGACAGACGGACAGACGGACAGACGGACAGACGGACAGACGGACAGACGGACAGACGGACAGACGGACAGACGGACAGACGGACAGACGGACAGACGGACAGACGGACAGACGGACAGACGGACAGACGGACAGACGGACAGACGGACAGACGGACAGACGGACAGACGGACAGACGGACAGACGGACAGACGGACAGACGGACAGACGGACAGACGGACAGACGGACAGACGGACAGACGGACAGACGGACAGACGGACAGACGGACAGACGGACAGACGGACAGACGGACAGACGGACAGACGGACAGACGGACAGACGGACAGACGGACAGACGGACAGACGGACAGACGGACAGACGGACAGACGGACAGACGGACAGACGGACAGACGGACAGACGGACAGACGGACAGACGGACAGACGGACAGACGGACAGACGGACAGACGGACAGACGGACAGACGGACAGACGGACAGACGGACAGACGGACAGACGGACAGACGGACAGACGGACAGACGGACAGACAGCGGAGTCTCAGTAATAGGGTCCCGTTTGCACCCTTTGGGTACGGAACCCTAAAAAAGAACATAAAAGTCTGTGTGAGTTCAATTCAAAAAGGTCATAGGCTCAGCGAAAACCTTTATGAGAGATGATTCCATGTTTTGTAAGGCACGTAAAGCTGTAGGTCTCACACGCCATCTAGCGTGTGTTTAAACCTATTCCGGGAATAATTTTGGTATAGTCTTTGGATTACCGAGGTCAGACGGCATTCGCTCTGTGTAAAAACCAGTAATTTCGTCAAATCACCTAGGTTAGGTAGAGGTTAACGCTGTGGATGCAACCGGGAATACCCTCGGATGATGATGGAGAGTAGGTATAGTATATAGGAACCAATGCAGTATGTATTTTCCATCCATGTTTCTCTATTCCACAACATACTAACTTCCAACACAGTTTTCTACAGTATAGAAACACTGCTTTAAACAAATATTGTTTTATTTACTTGGATGTACGGGTCGTTTGCCGCTGTCTGTTAAATGGGCGCCTTCGCTTTAGGTTCTAATTTCTTTGTAAATATTTGGGAGATGCCTCAGAGTGAATCGATATTTCATACATATGCATGAATTTACATTAAAAGTTTATTATAAAACAGTTTTTATTTTCGTTTGTATTTATTTAGGTATTTAATTTATTGCACTTATAAGAATTATAATACAATAGGTATAATCTGAACGCTGAGCCTTCAATAAGTCTGTATGCCTTCAAGAAAATAATAATAAGCTTAATATTTAAGAAACTTATTTAAGTTTCTTAAGTAAGTCACTGAGTGCACAGTAAATTAAAATGTTGACTAAATTATAACTTATGTTAAACATAAAACAAGTTCAACAAAAGTTTATTTAAAACAAATTATACAAACAAAATTATACAGAAACATTTTTACAATTAAAATATCTCTTCCAACGCGCCACATCGAGGCAACGTACCCAATATGCTGGCAGCATTTCCTCGCTGTATAGCGAGAATTATTATCTGAAAAAAAAGCCGCCAGCTCTAGGGTCACCAGTTGCCTTGATGAGGCGCGTTGTGACGTCCTTAAAAAATAACTTTGCGTCAGGGCCCCAAGGTCCCATCGTCTCCACTGCGAATGGAAGAAAAATAAAACCGTCTTCCAGACCCGCGTATTTCCGCTCTTTGGCAGTCTCTGCAGTACAAGCCGCCGCTCCACCAAGATTAGACGTTGCAGGCAAATGTGAAGGTGCAAGAGTATCTATACTATGTGGCATCCCAAACGAGGCACCTACCCTGCCTCCATACAAGAAACAAGTTGATGCTGACAGATGAAAAAGTGATATATTATAATTTTTAACAAAAAAAAAGCAACATAAGTTTCTGGTCTTCTTTATCAGTTCCACTTTACCAAAACACACTGAATACAAATGCTTGATTTATTGACAAAATCACTATATGTGTACGTACATAGATTATTATTTGAGGAGTTCCCTTAATTTTTCGAGGATTGCAACATCAGATCTTCACTTGTTGACAATGGGACCAACTTGCATGCGTTGCAAATAAAAAAAAAAGTGGCACTCCAGGAGTGCCGACAGAAGTGAAACCTTGAACAAGGTGGTGTCGGTAGAAGTGTCGCGAGTTTAGCGGTTTTTTTCCCATCTCAATAAATGCCCAATGCGCCTAAAGGTGAAGTTAGAAGCAAATAACCTTAAATTGACGCCCTCATTTAAAAAAAATTGTTAATTCGTAAATGTGGTAAAAAATTTCATATTTCTCAATGTTAGTGGTAAAATGTGTGGGGACACACAGTTTGAAAGTGTCTCTCGCGCAAACTATTCAGTTTAGAAAAAAAGAAACCTCAATATCACTTTTGAAGACCTATCCATAGATACATCACACGTATGTGTTTGATGAAAAAAAAATTTTTTTTGAGGTTCAGTTCTAAGTATGGGGAACCCCCAAAATTTATTGTTTTTTTTTTCTATTTTTGTGTGAAAATCTTAATGCGGTTCACAAAATACATCTACTTACCAAGTTTCAACAGTATAGTTCTTATGTTTCGGAAAAAAGTAGCTGTGACATACGGACGGACAGACAGACAGACATGACGAATCCATAAGGGTTCCGTTTTTTGCCATTTGGCTACGGAACCCTGAAAATGAAGGTCAATTACATATTTTGAATAATCTAACTAACAGATTAAATAAAATATAATTTTTCGGACCCAGAACCACATCTCTATTGCATGCAAGGTCACTAGCATCAGTCTACGAATCGTCGACCGAAAATACATCTCAACTTTAGTTGCAAGCAGACAGTTACCGAGATATAACTATGACACATAGCATGGCGCGAGTAATAAAGCTGATAAAATGACTGAAACTTTCAAACTTTGTCTAATAAAGAACTAAGTTTAATGAAAACATTCAAACTGTATTTGTCTTACCGCGGGACAAAGAACTACTTAGAAAGTAAAATACTCTTATCATAGTTGTTTTAGTAAAATAGCTATTATTTATTTATAGCTCTTTATTGTTATAAAATTATATTGAACCCAAAACCTCCAAGTTGAGACTAGCGTGGTAAACAATAAGCAGTACGTAGTACGCCGCACTAGTGGTAATCACGTGATCTAACCACGTTTTACTGCCTGTCACTTCTTATAAGATGCATGTCAATGGTCACCCAAGGATTCCAAAGACCTAGCGAAGTAGAGAAGAAATAACCGGAACAGTTTAAATGATTTGGCTATATACAACGGCCGCAGTCTGACGTTAACTCTCCTTGGGAATGCAATTGTAGCACGAGATGTTTGTGCTTAGTTCTTAGTCCTTATGTCGCCTTCTACGACATCCACGGAAAGACTTGGATTGGTCCTATTCTATTCTGCTGGAGACCATACGGCTGTACAGTTTTACTGCCTGTCACATTACACACAAACGTAAATGTCTATGTAAATCATAGAAGCAGTGAAGCTACTACTCAGATGTCGATTTTCTGTGAGAGTGTGTTACTTCCCCGGACGAACCGGCCCATTCATGCTGCTAGCAAAACTGAGTTTCGCCGGTAGCATGGCTCTACCACAGCTAAAATTTCGCTTAAAGAGTACTTTCCTTGAAGCTACGAGATTCAAAATCACCATGTATAGCAAACTAAAGCAACTGGTAGAGAAAAGGAAATATGTCAAATGGAAATAACTCCAACGACAAGAGCATAGATGTTATGTGATGATGATGGTAGAACTTGGAAGTAAGGTAGAGTATTTTTAGCACCCAATTTGCTTGTTCATTTTCCCAACTATACACTAGTTCGTTTCATTCGTTCTTGCCCGGTACCTAATAAGGTTCCGACACGTGCAGCCTTTTACAGCCCTAACAAAGTAATGGTTCTCGATCGCGAGATGAAAGAGAAATATAAAACGGCCATTCGATCTACGGCAAATGGCCGTGTGCAATTAAAATGACATTGGATTTTTAGTACGGAATCAAATGTAACTGTTTTTAAATTTAGTACATTTTTCATTTGTTTCGAGTTACTCGTATATGAGTGTATTTTCTTAACCCAAGGAAATTGTTTTATGTAAATAGTATACTTTGTTCTTCCCTGCATAAAGGCAGATCTCAATAAGGCAGTCACTGAAGCCAAATTTTGGTCTACAAATCTAATTTTTGCCATTTTCGAACAGATAAGAATTTAGTCATGTAAAGGAAATACCTAAATAACTTTAACATTAAAGTTAAAATGCTTGTTTTTATTAAATTTACATAGTAAAGTTAATCATAACTTCAGCCGTGCTGGATATAGCATTTGATCCTTGTAGCTAAAGAAAAAATCTCCGTGACATTGTGTCCCTAAATCGCAAACAATACATGCAAAACAACCTGATGTAGACATATTAAAAGCTATTATACAATATTTACGCTAAACGCCTCCTGCGGTATTTAATATCACATCAATAACCCAACCCACTGCATATGTCGGCCATATTGTATATCTGACAGTCGACAGCTCGAACAAAGTTATGTTTTATGCCCAAACTTGTTTCATATATTTTCTTATTCAAAGTTGGGAGAAAAAGCTCTCACTATTATGTTGCGTGACTTTGATTTTTTGTTGTGAATTGGTTTACTTTGGCTTTCTTTTGATTAGTAAAAGGATGTATCTTTTCAATTTTACTTTTTTAAATTCAAATATTAATTGTGATTTTATTTGTTATAATTTTGATATTCATAAAATAAGTCAGCCTCTTATTAATTAAAATAT
Organism: Acrobasis repandana; assembly: GCA_963576875.1. Classification (NCBI taxonomy): domain Eukaryota; kingdom Metazoa; phylum Arthropoda; class Insecta; order Lepidoptera; family Pyralidae; genus Acrobasis; species Acrobasis repandana. The sequence goes on from OY756216.1 coordinate 22,289,080, forward strand.
GTGTTAAAGCACTCATCGGACAAGCGGATATTCTGATAAGTGTGGTGAGTTTACAAAAACAGGGTCTGTCTAAATGGTCCATTATAAAACAAATTAATGATTTGAAAAATAATTTTGTAAGTCGAACAAATTTTTACTCTAAACAAGTGGCTTTAAGAAGTCATGTATTTACTCCTTACTTGCTTTCTTTTCGCAATCTGCTGACCAGGTATGTGTCACAGTGCGACATATTTAAAAAGCCTCTAGGTATATTTATTCTAGTTTCAAGTTATATTTGAGTCTTACTTAAGTATTTAAAAACCTTGTTTTATTCTCCTATATGACCCATTTACACACTGCTTTTTTGCGTACAATTTGATTAAAGCAATAAATGATTTTTATGGTTGACGGTTTGTTTAGACCATGCAAGTCCTCTATTGCTCCAATAAAATTGTATGCAAGGAACTTGCAATGTATGAATGGGCCTTAATTCTTCCTAACCTAGTTCCCACATGCCAAATATCGTGTCAACTTGCAATCACAAACCATCTCAAACTCACATCCGTTGACTGACAGCTTTACGATTTTTAAAAAGGCGAAACTAGCAGCAACTTTTGTCCCATCCCCCTAAATAATTCCCCGGGTCTCTTCATACAACTTTAATGTACAGTTATTTATGCTGTAGAGTGGCGAACCACTGGCTTTATTCTGGAATGCGGGAAAGAAAAATGAAACAAGTTTTCGCATAAATAAAAGTTTTACCTTTCCGTGATGACGCGCTAACATTTTCGTGCATCGCTCTTATGAGTCGGCCATTTTGTTTTTAAGTAGTCTTTCAAAATGGCTGCCCATTTCGTATGCAAATGTAATGTTGCGTTCCACTATGAAGTAATGTAAATTTTTGTTTCTGTTAAGTTTTTATGAATATGAATTATGTACTTTCTCTAAGAGAATAAAATATATTAACTTGTAAAAACTTTAAACTTTGTATAAACCTAAACCCTGTAATGGCGATCGCGCATAATATGTTTGGTTATTTTGACAGCAAAAAAATTCCGAATTGGCGACCGGACATATTTATACTTAGCAACACACATTTGGTGGATATAATATGCTACCGTTTTAAAAAATGCAGTCTTTTTATTGAGTTTTTAATCTAAAGTGTTAAGGCGGTTAAACGCTTAACGTTCTCACTTTATACTGTAAACAGTAGTTCATAAAATACTTTGATGGTTTATCTAGGACTTGGTAGTAGCAAAATTTTAAATGATGTCTTCGTTTTCTTTTAAATGATTTATTTTAAATGGGAGCAGCATGGGCCCCGGAAAATTCAGGTACGGCCTTAAATAAATATAATAAATTAAATTAATTTATTAATAAGTTAAATAAAATATTACTATTAATAAAAAAATATTTATTACTGATTTAAGAAGTGTGGGTTTTTTTTAATGAATATAGTGTTATTTTGGCATGATGGTGGACATGTAGGTAGAAATGAAAACCAAAATAGTGATGGGTTGCTAGCCTCATGGCTAATAGACATTTTACTTTAGATTTTAGTCAATTTTGTAAATTTCTGTTTCAAATCTACGCGAAAAGAAATGTAGTGACAATACTACGCTTTTTTTCTCTTTTCTCTATCGTATGAATGTTTATCACTTTACTTAAAAAATAAACAGTGAAAAATATTATATACCTAAAAACGCCTCCTCTTTTTCCTTTCACTCGTCCCTGTAATATTACAAAAATCTAAATATATATATCTGTAATATAAATAACAGAATGATTCTCAAAGAAAAAGTTGATTCCATGATAAAACAAATGCAACAGTCGTTAAGCTATCAGAAATCCTCACGACGAAGTTGGTGAGATTCGAACTACTTTGTTGTTCTTACATTACGAATGGCGATTTATCGCGATGTATCGCTTGTTTTGTGACTCGTCAAGGTCGAGACTATTTCGAAAGTCAGTTTGAATAAGGATACTGTTATGATTGCTAGTTACTTCAGAGAAAACGCCTATATAATATGCTTAACTACCTATGTTATAAAGTACTTATACAATATTTTGATATTGTCGCGAACGAGATAGAATCTTCTTAAACAAAATTCGCGAATTACGAACTACTACGATAGAATGGTGCAAGCCAAATAAGCCCATATGTCTGGTGTCATAAAGTCTAGAGTTGCTTGACCATGTTACACCCACACGGGTATGTACCCGGCGCCTGGATGCTTCGAAACACGTTCGTCGACTATGTAGTATATTCGAGATTAATGTGGACATTTTCGATGGCGCATATAAATAGTATACCGTGGGTGCGCCAGTCAGTTCGATACGAGCTATCAAAGCGATCACTTCGAAGCGAAGGTAGGCACATTAGTGCGATAAGTGGAAGTACCTGCGACTACCTTGGCGAGATACCTGGACCTCAGCTGCTACGCAACTTGGACTTTGGACGTTTGGAAGACCATCTTCACGTGTCATTTTTGGGTTCCGTAGTGAATAAATCCCTCATACGAAAAAACATTCAAAGAATAGATAGATAGATCATAGATAGATCTCGTTGCAAAGAACAATACTTTTTATTCTGAGTTCTTCACCGAACTGTGGACTGCCTCTTTGGTCCGGTGATCAAGGCATTTGCCTTGTGATCCGGAGGTTGTGGGTTCAAATCCCACTGGGAAGCATACTTTGTAACAAGTCTGGTTAGGATATTGCAGGCTTGAATCACATGATTATCCAAAAATAAAGATGATTCCGTGCTTCAGAAGGCACGCAAAGCTGTTGGTCCCGAACGCCATCTAGCGTTTGTCCTATCCCTAGGATTGTTTCTGGTCTACCCTTTGGGTTGCGATGTCAGACGGCAGTCGCTCTGTGTAAAAACCAGTAACCTCGTCAAATCGCCTAGGTAAAGTAGTGGACCCCGGGCTCTAAAGCGTTACCGCTGACGATGCAACAGGGAAAATACGCTTGGATCATGATGATATCTATTTCACCGTGAAAATTTGAATATCAAAATATATCTTTGTCTATTGTCTCACAGAATCTATTTACGGAGCAAACACAAACAGTCTCATTGTAAGAAAATGGCTTTTCCGCCTCGAAAATTAAGGTGGAACGAAATTAAAAAAGGCGGGATTTCTTCTGAAGAAATTTCTAATGAACAAACTTTTAAATTAGTAACTGAGAGGTCAGTCCGAGGTTGACACTGCTCGGAATCACGATCGCTCGCTGTAAATAATGTTTCAGTTAGAAATTGTGAAAGGTTCTCTATTTTGTGAATTTTTTTTGCGAAGTTTGGAGTTATACAAAATTGATTTAATTTTTAGGGTTCCGTACCCGAAGGTTGCAAACGGGACCCTATTACTGAGACTCCGCTGTCTGTCCGTCTGTCACAGGGCTCTATCTCTTGAACCGTCACCTGAAATTTTCACCGATTATGTATTACTATGGCCGCTATAACAAACAAATTGTAATAAAAAAAAAGTTGAAAATTAAAGGGGGTCGTCATACAAAAAACGTGTCTTTTTCAGCGTTTTTAACTCGATGTGTTACAGGGCTCTATCTCTTGAACCGTAATAGCTAGACACCTGAAATTTTCACCGATTATGTATTACTATGACCACTATAACAACTTAATACTAAAAATAAGATAAAGTTAGTAATTAAAGAGGGTCGTCATACAAGTTACGTGTCCCTTCAGCATTTTAAAACATTGTACGATGGTACGGGACCCTTCATGTACGAGACCGACTCGCACTTGCCCGTTTATTTTATATTGATGAACTTCGTGGAGTATTGTTTAACATGCTAGTCCGTCACTCGAAGGTTCTGGATTTTTAATAAAAATTGAATTTTATGCAACGTTAATTTATTAGATAAATAAATATTTAGTTTTTTTAATACCTAACCTAACGCAAATAATTAATATAGGTAACTATGATTAGGTAAGTATATTTGGTTTAAAGTGATGTTGATCTATAGCACAGATACTATAATACTAGCCGTATCTATAATGACTATCCTGGCAGTAGGACAGTATAGACAAAAACAAAAAAATATAATTAGCACAAAATCTTAATTTTGACGCCTTACAAAATAATAATTCACTTTATTATACTGACCTACAAATCCGATTGTAACCGAATGTTCCCGAACTTCCCGAAGTGGATCCTGAAACTTTGTTGACACATTCCCGTTTGGAAAGTTGGTCGTGATTAAAGCGAAAACTGTTTTATGGAATCTTTATTAACTTAGATCGTTTGTATTAATGCACGGTCTGTGGCACGGTGCAGGTCTGTTTGTCACTTTCTCAGTTATTGTAGTTGAGATTTCTGTACATCACGTTCGTAAAATAGTTATTTCGATTTTATCTCAAAATATTGAAGATTTTTCGTTGAGGCAAATTTGGAATTGCCAGAAAATTGAACCAAAACTCAACCGATTTTCATAAAATAATTAGGAAAACCTATAGTTGTGTTCCTATATTTTCTTTATATAGTATAATCTCGTTTTGTTTACTAGATGTTTGAACAGAGTGAAAAATCTTACCTGTTTTTCAGGTTTATGAAGGTTCGTATCTCTTTAAATAATTAAATTATGAAAAAAAAAAAGAAAACATAGGGATATGCCAAATTAAACATTAAAAAAAACAATTCTTTACTGACACTATCCGGAAAGAAATCAGGGGACTGCGTTTTAATGGAAATACGGCCTATCGATTTCCTCTTAAGTTGTTAGAACACAAGCAAATATTTTTTTTTTCACATACATACGTTCATATTTAATACCTAGGTGAATTATTATTTGTAAGGCGTTACTAATAGTTATTTACTTTACCACACTGACCTATAATTCGATTGTAACCGAACATTCCCGAACTTTCCGAAACTTCGTTGACACATTCCCGTTCGGAAAGTTGGTTGTAATTAAAGCAAAACTGTTTTAAGGAGTCCTTATTAACTTTGCTCGTTTATATTCATGTACGGTGCAGGTCTGTTTGTCACGTTCGTGGAATTGTAATTGGGCCACATTGAGTTAGGGTTTGACAAAGGAATTTCATAGGCGAGTGATAACTTTATTACAAACATGCGAGGGATTTGAATATACAGACATGTAACACTTCTAAATGGCATTAGTTGTTTGTCCCGAATAGTAAATCGTGACCTCTCTTACGACCCAAATCTCGGCAACCTCTAACTATCAACTTTTACAAACTTTTTGACGACCTCCGTGGTGTAATGGTCAACACGCTAGTCCATCAATCTAGAGGTTCTGGGTTCGATCCCCAGCCAGGGCAAGTTGAAAAATGGCCTTTTCCAAATTGTCCTGGGTCTTGGATGTTTATCTGTACATGTATTTTTTTTTAATCTAGTATCGTTGAGTTTGTATCCCATAACATAAGTTTAAAACTTACTTTGGGGCTAGCTCAATCAGTGTGATTTGTCCCTATATATATTTATATTTATTTATCTGTATACATATTTTACTAAAATTGCCCTGTGTAGTTAGAGATCGGATCATATGGATATTACCTAAAGTAAATTTTTGGCTAACAAAATATGGAAGCGGCTTCTTAAGACATTTTACAAATAAAATCAGATTCTGGGCAACCTACATACGTACATTATAATAGGGCGTATCAATGAGACTTCTCCAACCCGCCTGGCCAGCGTGGAGAATGTAGGCCAAAATATCTGACTGTTCTGGCTAATATATAGCTCTGGTAACACAGAGAGGGTCGTGCTCCTGTAGTAGAGACTTAAAAAGACCTGATATAATGATAGCCAAAATAGGTTAATATTAAAACTACTGCTATTTTTCCTTACACAGGCCACTTCACAGATCTACGATTATTTCAGGCGTCACTCACACGTAAAAACGCGTCAGCGCGATGCTAGGCGGCGCGGCGGTGGCGAGCGATTGCCAATTTTCTTCTCTGCTGCAACCACCTGCCGCGCGCAGCCCGGTTTAAACCATTTTACTTCACAAATTGTAATGTTCTGGAAGTGTAATGGAAGGGAAAAGTTTCTAGTTGTAAGGTTTATTTGTAGAAGTTTGGGACCATAAGTCTTATTATTATAAAAAAGTCCCTAATCATGGTTTATTTTTTAGGTCCGAGGAGGACCTAAAAATATAAACCGAAGATTATCCTTAGACTAAAACATAGACCTTGTTTTATAATAAGATTTTCCTTGTTACTTAGTATAGATAGACTTTAAAACTCGATTTATCTTTAAACCTTGTTTTATAATAAGACTATGTTTTCTTTGCTAATGTTTCAATACCTTTATGTACTTTGCTGTTGCTGTGACAAAAAGAAATAAACACTAAATTTTTACAGTCCTGTCTAATAAAATCGGTCAAGTGCGAGTCGGACTTGTACATGAAGGGTTACGTACCTCTGTACAATGTTTTATGACGCTGAAAAAATAAAACGTTTGTTTTATGACGACCCCTTTAATTTATAACTTTATCTTATTCTTAGTAGGTACCTATTTGTTGTTATAGTAGCCACTATTTCAAATGTGCTAATGGGACCCTATTGCTGAGACTCCGCTGTCTGTCCGTCTGTTCGTCCGTCTGTCACAGGGCTCTATCTCTTGAACCTTAAAACTAGGTTCTAAGTAATAGGGTCACATTAGCACCCTACGGTACCCTAAACATGTACTAGTATGTCGATTCTTAAATTAAGTAATAAAAAATAAAGCCAATTTTAAATTCTTGATCTGTCCGTCCAATAGACAACTATGCCAATAACGTCGTAAAATTGACGACAAATGAACACTTAAAACATTTAAATAGTGGATATAAATCACAGATTTGTTCCATAAAAAATAAGTTCAGCTCAAAACTAAATATTCAAACTGTTGAAACAGAAGCAAACAAAACTACACAGTAATCAGTTTACGGATAAAGATTGCTACAAGTGCCTGTATGTTTAGTTTTGTTTGCTATTATGTAAGTAAGGCTTGTTGATATTCAAAACTATTAGCGCTTTCTGGCTTTTTCTACTACAAAAAATACGCAAAGGATAATTTTTTTTTTCATTGTCACCCTTTTTTGAATTTGGGAGTCACGCAACGAATGATTTGCGTGAGTATTGCCAAATGGGCACATTTTTAAGGTTCCGTACCTCAAAAGGAAAGAACGGAATCCTTACCCTTACCTTACAGACAGACGGACAATACAGTGATCCTCACTTTATTGTCCATCTGTCTGTCAAGACCCTTTTTCTCAAGAACGCGTGGAGGTATCAAGCTGAAATTTATATCAAATACTTAAATCTACTGTCCCTTAGAGCTGTGAAAAAATCAAACTTCTACGCCAACGAAATCAAAAGATACAGTCGTTTATGCCGCAAATTTTCGACACTCGCAAGGAAATTAAAACCTACAGGGTACTTCCCGTGAACTCAGGATCTTGAAATTTGGTACGAGGCAACGTCTTATAACATAGATAAAGAAAAAATTGCTAAATGCATAAATTTTCAGTTACATCATTTATTAATAAAAATATTTTTCATAATTTTAAACTTAAATACCTACAGGTTTGTACGGAACCCTCGGTGCGCAGGTCCGACTCACACTTGACCGGTTTTTTGAATGATCTTATACAAAGGATTTGCACGAGTGGTCTTGACCACTCGTACTTTTGACACATGTCAAAGAAACCTTCGTGTTGTTATCATGGAGAATGCGTTTCGTTTTACACTGATTTTTTTAATTAAGTAAAATTTTTTGAAAACTTGTGGCGAATTTATGATATTTTATGCGTACAACAATATGCTTCTTGCTGACACGACGGTTTCAAAAATACGATGCAATGCGTCGGAACGCGAGCGGTGAGTTGGAAAACTACACGTTTTGTGTTTAGCTGACTCCCTCAATGAAAAATAGCACTTCAAGTATTTAAAAAGTCCTTTAGTAGCCCTCTTAAGACATACATATGAAGGCATTGGAGAAGACTATTATAAGCCAGAAAACAGATACCACGCAAGCTTGAGTGACCTCTGGCACATTATTTTCAATTTCTCACGGATAAAAACTGAAGAAAAACAGAAGGTTTAAACCCACACAAAACGATCACATAACTGTAACTAGAATGAAAGAGGAAATTACTGCCGCCAGGTCAACCAGGAAACGACGCGATGCGGTCGGGAAAAGTCAACATTTTGTGCATTCAGTTGCTTCCATGATGGTCTGGGAGAAAAGAAAAAACTTAGAATAAATCAGCTGCATTTCTTCGCGCGCAGATCGTGAGAGTGAATCAAGGCAATGGGCCAGAATCTCAAGAACGGGTACCAACCCACTTCTATTTTGATTCCTTTGTTCATCTTTACGCTAAACAAGACCTTTGGGAATTGGGAAAAAAACCTGGGCTATATATTATAAAACATTGATATAGTAGCTTAAAAGCTAACAGTAAAAAATAGTGGAATTGTGATACTTATATTGCTAGATGCATGGCAGCCAAAGGTTGGCGAGTCCTGAGTTAATAGAAAATTAATAACGCATTGCCGTTTATTGCAGGCGCTGATAGGATGAATGGCACCGCATCGCATTCACATAACATGATACGACACGGTGTAAATAATTTCATCAAAGCACTACTTATTACTACTATTATTGTTATAATATGAAAATCTATAGTCGTCTCTATGACAGTATGTATTTTTTTTATCTTTTATTTAATCTTTATTGTCCATCAAATACAAATTGTAGAGAACAATAGCGTTGTCTACCAGTCAACCTTTGGGTTATACAGAAAGTCTAAATGTGGGTTGCAAGATAAAGTGTAGTATACATAAAATACACAATGTACATTGTTACATAAATATATCATCATCATCCGAGCGTGTTCCCGGTTGCAACGTCAGCGGTTGCGCTTCAGAGCCCGGGCTCTGCTACCTTACCTAGGTGATTTGACGAGGTTACTGATTTTTTACACAGAGCTACTGCCGTCTGACCTCCGCAACCCAAAGGGTAGACCAGAACCAATCCTAGGATAGGTACAAACGCTAGATGGCGTTCAGGACCAACGGCTTTACGTGCCTTCCGAAGCACGGAATCATCTTTCTTTTCGGATAATCAGGTGATTCAAGCCTGCAATATCCTAAACAGACTGGAAACAACTTTTCACAAAGTATGCTTCCCAGTGGGATTTGAACCCATGACCTCCGGATCACAAGGCAAACGCCTTGACCACTGGACCGCGGAGGCAGTGTTACATAAATGTTACATAAATATATATATATATATATTTACATACTTGCTATACATATACCTACATACATACATATATATACGCTATATATGTTTATGACTCTCCCTCCCACTCCTCTCTCATCTCAGCGTATTCCCAGTTGCAACCTCACCTGTAATACTGCGAAGCCCTGGGTCCGCTTTCCTGCTTTTTTTTCTACTTCGCACAGTATGTTTATGTGTTGGTAACTAATTTGTAGCGACAGATAAAACTTTAAACTTGATTATAGACTTTCTAAGAAGTCACTAAAATAATCTAAGTATATTATAGCTATACAACGTGGAAGGGACATACCCGTAATAAATCGAACCACGGGCTATACTATACTAGATAATTTTAATATAAAGAAATTAAAATAACTGCACACAGAAGTGTGCAGTGTGAGAATGTCGATTTTTTTTTTGTTTTTAGTTTGATTTATTACCCTTCCACGTTGTATAGGAAACGGTTAGAAATAAACGGGCAAGTGCAAGTCGGAGAGTCGGCTCCGGCTCTCTCACTCACCGAGCGAAGCATAGAAGCGGTGAAGCTACTATTCAGACACGTCGATTTTCTGTGAGAGTGTGGTACTTCCCCGGACGAGCCGGCCCATTCATGCTACTAGCAAAACTGAGTTTTGCCGGTAACGAGGCTCTACCACAACAAAATTTATGTATTTGTTATTATAGTGGTTATAGTTATACAAAAACTGTAATAAATTTAAGTATCTAGTTAATGCCATTATAAAAAAAACGCTGAAAAAAAAAACAAGTTTTTTGTATGACGACCCCCTTTAATTTTTAACTTTTTTATTTTTAGTATTTTTTGTTATAGCGGCTACAGTATTACATAATCGATGAAAATTTCAAGTGTCTAGCTATTACGGTTCAAGAGGAAGAGCCCTGTGACAGACGGACAGACAGCGGAGTCTCAGTAATAGGGTCCCGTTTGCGCCCTTTGGGTATGGAGCCCTAAAAAATTACAATAATAAAAAGTTCGTGTTCATGGAACGAAGATAAATATTGCAAATAGGTTGCAGCCAAAGGTTGGCGAGTCCTGAGCCAATCGAAAATTAATAACGGCATTCGCCTGCCGTTTATTGCAGGCGCTAATCGGATGAATGGCGCCGCGTCGCGATGTTTGCATTGTTTTGTTTTCATTCACGTGATACGGCATGGTGTGAATAATTCCATGTCCTGGATTATTTGTGTTCTTTTATGTAGATATTTTGTGATATTTTGTTTTTCTAATTTCACAATTTACACAAATTAATTTTACAATTATATATGAGTCGGTAAATATAATTTATAAGATATAAAGGATTTATAAAAAAGGACGATTTTTCGGGATTTTACCATTAGAATTTAGTAAATGCTAGGTTTTACCAGTGACGGCTGGTAAATGTTACTTTTGGGATTAAAATGATGAAGAATGATTAATCATTTACTTCAATTAACTATTAGTCAAAACCTTACATATTTTTAAGTAGGTATCATATGAGAGTAATTAATTAACTAATATTTAAATCCTTACCTATTTTACATAATTTAATGTTACTTTATTATAATACAGTTTAAATTAAATTAAAGCTAAATAATAATATTTTTTTTAAAAATTAAAACTTATAAGTACCTTTTACATTATTTTAATTGTATATTTTTATTTATAAATTTTTTATAACTAGTCATTTTTAAAACTTGATGACTAAAACTTTTTTGACTGCCTCCGTGGTCCAGTTGTCAAGGTGTTTGCCTTGTGGTTGTCGGTTCAAATCCCACTGGGAAGCATACTTTGTGAAAAGTTGTTTCTAGTCAGGATATTGCAGGCTTGAATCACCTGATTATCCGAAAAGAAAGATGATTCCGTCCTTCGGAAGGCACAAAAAACTGTTGGTCCCGCCCGAATGCAATCTAGCGTTTGTACCTATCCCTAGGATTGGTTTTGGTCTACCCTTTGGGTTGCAGAGATCATACGGCAGTCGCTTTGTGTAAAAACCAGTAACCTCGTCAAATCATCTAGGTGAGGTAGCGGACCCTGGGCTCTAAAGCGTGACCGCTGACGATGCAGTAATCTCGGGAATACTCTCGAATGATGATGATGATTTAACCTCCTCAGGCTTTCTCACTCACCGAACGAAGCATAGACGCAGTGAAGCTACTACTCAGACGTCAATTTTCTGTAAGAGTGTGGTACTTCCCCGGACGAGCCCAACTAAGGACGACCACAACTAAAACAACTTCTATCTTTTTAATCCTATTTTCAATTAATTGTAATACAATATCTATTTTAAAATATTTTGCAGAATCACAATGCGACATACTCGTATGTTTCTTGTAATGTATGTATAGTTACATTCATAGATTGCATCACCCTCTTTACGTATTCGTATTTTATTTCACACACATAGCATGGGGAGTTTTATTGGATGAAATATTTCATAAACTAGCAGGTAGCGACAAAGGCACCGGTCTTGAAGATTCAATTATAGACAGGCAGAACATTCTCCAAAATAATAAGAGGACAGAATTGACACCTTACATTTAAAATGTATGACCAAATAAGCGACCGACGACGACCTGAGCAAGGTTGCAGGAAAACGTTGGTTGCAGGCCGCTTCCAATCGGTCAGTTTGGAAAACCTTGAGGCCTTTTTCCAGAAGTGGATTTACAAATCCACTTCTGGAAAAAGGCTTTTTTACAACATAATTCGCACCTCCTTAAAGTATTTTATTTTCTCGGCGTCACCAGTGGGTTGACTGGTATATAAAGCTATGGCTTTTAGTCCGTTTAATACATTTATTAGGTAGGTACCTTAGGAGATTCCGTTCTGTATACTCTTACTGTAAGGGTGAGAGGCTTTAACCTAAGCAACAGAAGACTGTTGCTTAGGTTAAAGCCTTTCACCCACGTTGTGTAAACCAATGATCAACAACAAACAAGAAAAAAATACCCGACTTTCTCATGTTATCTTTTCGTTCCTGAGGAATCCTAATCCATTGACTCATTTGTCTTGTGGAGCCCGGAATATACTATCCGGCCAATCCTTCTAGCTTCGCAGTTTTCTGTATACTTGGTTATGAGACCATTGGCGCGCATATCATCATTCGCGAATTAACCTATCGTTTCTTGGGCCTTCCGTTCTGCCGTCTGCCATCTTCTCCTTAATTCTTCTGTATTCTCACCATTTTATGCAGCCCCAGGCAGTTTAGTGATGTTGTGGGCTAATATTTTTGCTCTAATTTTATCAAGACTCGAACACAGAAGTGTTTGTTTATTTCTTTCATGCTTGTGCTTTATTTTCCTTTCTTCTAAAACACAAAAAAAATTCAATCAAAACTAAAAATGTTACTTTTCCCCTTATTTTTAACACTTAAATTGCACTTTAATTCACATGTCTAAAGCACATTAAAATTTCTAGTTATCATCAAGAGAAGAGACAGCCGTGTGGTTCCCGGCAGAATAGAATAGGACCAGTCCAAGTCTTTTCGTGGATGTCGTAGAAGGCGACTTAGGAAATACAAGCTAATCAAAGCTTATAAACATCAATGAGACCTCTCCAACCCGTCTGGCCAGCGTGGAGAGTGTAGGCCAAATCCTCTGACTGCTCTGAGAGGGCCGTGCTTATGCAGTGGAGACTAAAATAGACCTGGATGATGATGATGATGATGATCAAGAGAATGGTGATTTTCATTAATTATTTGTGCTTTTCTCACACAGCTAAAAGCCTTTCCCAATTAAAGGAGGATGTGCCAATATTGACCACGCTTGACAGGCTGGTTGTTGATTGATAACAGTAGATGAAATTAAGTATTTGAGGACAGAGGACACTGCTGCCTGTTCTTTATTACCTATACCTCCCTTAGTCGCCTCTTAAGACACCCGTGGAAGAGGAATTGGTGGTAACAAATCCGTCGTGCGTGACTACACGGTTGAAATAATATGTTCCTATTAGGCGCTTATTGTTGTGTGGTTCCCGGCAGAGTAGAATAGCACCACTCCAAGTCTTCCCGTGGATGTCGTAGAACGCGACTCAGGAAACACAAGCTAAACAAAGCTTTTAAACATCAATGAGACCTCTCCGAACCGTCTGGCCAGCGTGGAGAGTGTAGGCCAAATCCTCAGGCTACTCTGGCTAAGTATGGCTCTGGTAGTACAGAGAGGATTGGGCTCCTGCAGTGGAGCCTAAAAAAAGACCTGATGTTGAGGTGCTTATAACTTCTATTTTAGAAAAAGCCGGAGAATAGTCTCCAGGCTTCACGCACATTACCTACAGCTGAGAATGCAACTGGGAATACTGAGATAAGAGAATAAACTGCATTTATTTGGAAGTGTTTTGATAAGCTTTCAGTATTCACACTGCAGCTGGCAAGAATAAATAACGAAGGCGTCAGATCCGTACGGAACAACTCGAGCTTAACTGAATTAAAAGCTCCAGCTGTGTCTTACTAACGAACGTATGCGGAACGTACGGAGCCTTGTTACGTGTTGTAATATTATTTTAATCATTTCTATTGCTATCAGTCGGATCCAAATACATTATCATGTCTTTATCCCTAACGGGGTAGAAAGAACCCAGGGTCGTTAAAACAAAGGCGGGCATTAAGATAAAAAGACCGGTCAAGTGCGAGTCAGGCTCGTACATGAAGAGCTTTTGTACCTCCGTACAATGTTTAAAACGCTGAAAAAAACACTTTTTTTGTATTACGATCCCCTTTAATTTTTAACTTTACCTTATTTATAGTATTTGTTGTTATAATGGCCACAGTTATACACAATCGGTGAAAATTTCAAGTACATTTGCTATTACGGTTCAAGAGCTATCTCTTGATTTTATATCGTTTGTCCGTCTGTCACTAAGCTCTGGCTGAACTTGCTCCAAAAATTTGGTTGGTGGTTTAAAACAAAGTATAAACAAACACCCAAGGTCCACGATATTTTGAGAATGGCCATTTTCTAACTTGCCCAGGCTGAGGACCAAACCTAGAACCTTGTGAAACCTAAACGGCGGAAAATGAGTGTGTTAACCACAGAAGTCAAGAAAAATAAAGACGAAATTACTATCACCACACGTAGTAGCATCCACAAACTTAGCGACAAGCCTATTTGGTAAGTTAGCGCTGCATTCCTCTTAAACTTTAAGTTCTTCCGATACTCATATACATGCAAAAGCTTTTTGTGCGACATACTATTTAGTTAGATAAGTTACGTTGCGCTAACTTTGTGTAGAAGAGGTTCTCTACCTTATTTGACTTATTTTCATATGTCCCCCGTTCTTTCTCAGCCCTTTCTCTTCTTCTGTCTTATTTGTTTTATTTCATTGGTTGAAGTACACTTGAAAATTTACAAACAATACATTAAAAAAAGAAAATATAGTACGTGCTACTAATGTCTAAAGCAATTCCTTCCAGTAGACCCGCGAAAGGAAATGGGAAGAAAGAGGTGATTGGCGTGTACAATACAAAGCTAAATCCACTGTCTTCATCTCCACCGGTATCAATCGCTGCCGTGTTTTTGTTGGGAAGACCACGCTTCCTCTTTCCTTGAAGAGTCCATTCCAGTGCCTGCCTCAAAATGTGGGTGAGCATCCTGAGGGTCTACCAATTCATGTGCATTTATGACGCGCTATTTGATGATTGATTGGCGTTTCGCCGCAGAGCTGCCACATACATTTATTAGCTAGATATATTTTCAGGGCAAAAGATACCCAATATCAGACAGCAATTGATGCAGACTTGGATCTGCTGCGTGATGTCTTTTGTCACCTATCACGTTCCGCTAGTTGTCAAACAAAATCATACAGGTTGTTTTTTTACAACACCCTTTACTGAAAAACAATAAACAGTAAGAAAAAAATTATTTTCTTTTGTGATTTTTTTTTTCTCCTAAAATTTATAATAAATGGCTACCTACAGACTTTACGTATTCGGGTTTTTTGGTCTTTTCAATAATTAATTGTTTAAACTTTCTTTGTCCTAAAGCAAAAGTCTCTTACATCTACTTCCATTTGACCGAAATTGCCTTGTCACATAATGTGTGGATGTGAAGGCAATGGCCTTTGCTGTATGTGTCTCTTGCGTCGTATACCTTTGGAGTGCCACTTTGTGGTGATAAGATCTAAAATCTAAGCGGTTACGTTGTATTCAACAGATGTGACGTGACCCGCCTATTGCAATTAAAAATAAAATTGAAATATAATCCTCAACGATTACCTCCTTGATACAGAAACTTTCATGGGAGCAAGTCTGTCAACATAAAAATATTTATTTTGTCCCGCTTCTCCTTTCTTATGGACATTCTTCGTATTATTTACAGCTGAAATTAAATGAACTAATTTCCAGTACGAAACTTGGTGAAAAGGTTTACTTATCAAAATAATTAACAAAGATAATTATTTGTAAAAAGTTTAAGCCAACACCTAGATTAAAACGAGTTGGAAACAATGAAGTTACTGCGCTTCCGAAACAGTTCAGAATTATTATCTTTTGTCATCATTGAGAGCTGTCACTAGAGTTTTAGGATAGACGCATAATAATCGACAGATGTCACTAGACTTTTAGGCAGAACGCATATTATTAGAAATTTTCTATCAGAATATTGCGTGACGTGCATGACTTTGACTTGGAGTGATGGGTTGCTAGCCGCATCGCCTGTTAAAATGATTCAAATTCTTACCCCTTACCTCGATCAGCTTATACAATCTGCGCGGAAATTCTCACACTAACAACGTCCGTAACGAAAAAGGCGCTAAGGGTAATGCCGTCAGGAGTTTTGGCATCATCACTAATGTGTTCTAATTCCTATCAAACATTCAAACCAACAAAAGCCATATTTCCTCGAAAACCATATGATCGATGGCTAAGTGACGCTGAAAAACTACACGCCACCCTGAATACGGCCGCGGGTCATTTAGCCAGATAACGTTCAGATTTATGAGAGTGATTTTTAACCCTTTAAACGCAAAACCGAGTGAGCACGTGATAAATCTGCGTTGTAGATAGCAGGTGGAAGGAGAAGAGTCCTTGCACATAGCAATAACGGCCACGTCTGCACATGGAGGTTGTCAGACTTGGTCCTTTTTACCTGGACCTAATTCTGATAAGACTCTTCTACACAATGCTACAAAATAAGATCATAGATATATTGTAACAAAATGATTAATTGTAAAAAAACAAAAACAAGGAATGGAAACACTCTTCACATGAAAACAGCAAAATTTTAATATCTACATTTTTTCTTACTCGTATGTACTTCTAGTATAAATAAGCTATTTCTGATCGTTTATCCGCCGATGATAAAAGAGAAACCATGGTTCCTATAGTTAATTTCCTTTAACGTTCTCTTAATACTGAGCATGGTCGCTATCGCTACACAGTCGCTACATACGATTTATCATGATATCCATTATTTCTCTCTCTTTCTCATCTCAGCGTACTCCCAAGTTGCATACTCTGCTGTAATGCTGTGAAGCCCGGGGTCCGCTTTCCGCCTTTTTCTTTTTCTCTTCACACGGTCTTGAGCATCCTTGGTTGTAAGACCATTGGCATGCATATTATTCTTGATGCGGCAAAGCTGTACATTTGTTAGCTACGCAACTTTTTATTTTTGCTTATTACATTATGTATGCTACTATCGACTAATTTATTTATATTATAATCGGCCTATCTTATTAGGGGTTTACAACGCTAACGCATATTAATTCATCAACAAAGAATCAAACTATTTTTATCCGTACATATCTCCCCATTTCTGTAGTCCACGAACGTCGCCTAAAATCCGTGACGCAGTTTTTATCAGTTTCGACTGTACCGATATGAGTTTGTGATTGATCGGGAAATTGTTACGTTTCACCAACGTTTGTGGTTTTTGGATTCGGTTTAAACGATTTGTTTGATGTTCAATGGGTTGAAAGTTTAGACGTGTTTCTAAATTATCATGGTACCTGTGCAAATATTTTAAAATGAGAAATTCCCATTTTTCGTTACAGGTATAGTACTTATTTTATGTTTTACTTCATTTTCGTTAATATCCAGTTTTGAAATAAAAAATGTTCCATCTCAAAAACTTTGAGCGTATTTATTATATAACTTGGCGTGGAGCACAACAGACACTAGGCCTTGAAGTTTCAATGGATAACACAAATCATTCACGGAAAGCGAACATTTACAAAATGTTTTACATTGATTAATCCATTGTTCAGTCTTATTTTCAACCATAATCTAGCATAACAATTTCACTCCAGAGTCCAGGCTCACTTCAACACACAAGAACCCTTGTTTACCAGTCTTCTACTTTGCGATAAGACTGAACGTGAACTACTCCAGTCCTTTTGGCGCTATTTCTACTTATCTGTCGTCTGTCAATTGTCAAATTGACATTGACACAGGACTGCTGTCAAACTTCATGGAACATTCAATTAAAGGAATTTAAGTTTGTACAGCCATTACATTTTACGCTCCGACATATTTTTACATTTAAGAAAGTTGTCTTACAATTGCAGTAGCAGCATCCGATAATCAATACTGACATAAAACTGTGCCATTGAAGATCAAGTTTCTAATAATTATTGTGTTCTCTAATTTTCAGTTATATAATCACCACTGTGTGAGAAGCTTTATGATTTGAAAAGGCTCTTGTTGGAACTTTGCAAACAATTACAAGGCCTATGTTTTCTATGGTCCTTAGGGAAACCTAAGGACCATAGAAAACACACAATACTAATTCAGAAATAACACGAACCCGAAAATTGACCCATTATTCCCAGTTCCAATACAGCGATTTAACCAGACTAGCTATTTGAATAGGCTGTGAAATTAGCAAGGCACCCAGGGGAGCCTCCGCTATTCATAGTGTCGAAACAATCTGGGGACTACTGAATTTACCAAAACAATCTAAAGTTGTTTACGCAGTTGGAATGGGCATTGATAATTTTTTTGGAAAGCGTTATTTTGAAATCCGTTTCGAGATACAGAGTTAATGAACAGTTGTGGGTCATTTTTTTTGCCAAAATAATCAATGATTTTGGATATTTCTACAAACAAACGTATGACCTTTGTTTGACCTTACTCCGCGGCTGTATCGGTTTATGCTCTGACTTCTTTTATTAAAAAATACGAAAGGCATTTATGGTATTTACCCGTTTCTGACAATAACGTCAAATGTCACCGTTTCAGCCAATCATAACTAAGAAAAGAATTTTTCGCCAATCATAAGTAACTGAATTCACTGAATAATACTGACACAAGAGTATTATATAATGACAAGACTATAATAAATATGACACTAGCGTGTTACGTATTGGAATCCCTGAACCGGCTTTACGAAATTATCAACTCAATGAATCAGTTTCCTGACGAATAACTGCTGATATAGCAATACTGCACCTGCATCGATGACCATTCCACGGTGGGAAAATCTACACCAATATCGGGGCTTGTTCGTCATCAATTGCGAAGGCGTCAAGACGTATAGTTATAATGTAGTTTTTAAGCAAATTCCTGTATAATCATTTATTTATTTATTTACAAAATTTATGTACACAACATACAAATAAAGGAACGTACAAAGTAAGAAAATAGAGTACATAGGTACTGCTTATTTCATAAGAAATCTCTTCCAGCAGACCCAGGAGAGGAAAATTGAAGAAAACAGGTAGTAGGCGTGTACAAAAGACTATAGTTACAAATACATATAAGTACTTATCTAAAATGTTAAACATACATATACATATACAATACATCAATAAACATACACACATATAATCATCTGTATAATCATCGTGATTATCCTGAATAAACCTATATTCGTAACTATGTACCTTTTAAAAAGAACCTCCCTGCGTCCGGAAACGTAACAGGCGTGTTTTTTTTAATATGTGTTGGGCTTGGCCGTTTGTTTTGTTAAGACACGACTTTTTGACAAAATATTCAAATTAATTTTTTGAAATACGCTGTATTTTTAAATAAAAAATAAAAATTAGGGGTTAATAAAATAACAATCCCAATTGTTCAGTACAATATTGTAGTTGAAAAATGTCTCAAAGACCTCGCTAGCAAGTATGGGCCCATTGAATTTATCACAACAAAAAACTATATTTTAGAATAATTACCCGACTACGGCGAAGCTAAAAGGTGAGTTTTGTGTTTCGCCACTATGTATGTGTGTATGTATGTACATCTATATACTCGTAACTTCAAAGATATCCATGAGGTATCGTCACAGAATACATAAAGAGTACAAAGTATCGTCAGAAGCGTCTTGACTGTTCGCTGGTTATGCCATATGACGTCACACTTAATTCATGGTCGCGCCCTCTATGGGCCATAAAGTAATTAACCAAAAAAAAAATTGAATCATACCTTCCTTCTACCGGGTATCAAATGAAAGGGCTTCAAAATCACATTTTAAAAATATATGCATTATTATCTATTGCAACCGTGCTGTTTCTGCTGTGCTTGCATTATCTTGATAAACGTAGGCACAGAATACAGTAAGAGTAAACAGAACGGAATCTCCTAAGGTACGCGCAATATGCGTCCCCGTTCCCCGCACCCGCACCTCTCCCCCGGTTCTTGACGGCCAACGTCATCTAGGCGAAAACGGGGAAGAGGTGCGGGGACGGGGAACGGGGACGCCTGGGTGACACATATTACGCGTACCTTAGGAGATTCCGGCCTGTGACGTAGGCAAGAATTTTGCCGTAGTCAGGTTTTAGTTTTTAAAACTAACAAAAAATGCACTAACATACTTTACATAAGTATGTACAGTTTCAACTCGATCGAAGTTGGGTGACAATGCAGTATTAAGGTATTAATCTAATCTCATGATGAAGCCGGAAGATGGCCACGGCATCTCTGTGATAAAACTACATAACCCCACCGAGTTTGGGCTCAATTGATTCGTCTTGAGCAGCACTTAATTTTTTTTAGTTTATTTCTTTAGACTAGCAGTCCACCCCGGCTTTGCCCGTGGTACACACATAGCCTATGTCACTCGGGAATAGTGTAGCTTTCCAACGGTGAAAGAATTTTTTAAATCGGCCCAGTACTTTTTGAGCCTATTCATTACAAACATACAAACATACAAAAATAGGTACAAATCTTTCCTCTTTATAATATTAGTATAGAAGTATAGATATAGATATAGATAAAGTTTGTTTTTAAGAATGTTTTTAAATAATTACTTGTTTAGGTAACTTTTTTGCTTGCTTCAGCATTAACCCTACCTTGATAAACATAACTTAATCTTGACCCTCATAAACCCTTTGTACTAAAACTTGTGAAAATGAAGCATTTCCAGAAGATACTACTACTTTATATCTTGCTGTGACGAACCTTCCTTGATATGCGTAACGAATAAGCTTAACCCTGCACGTCGCCTTCGACGATCCGTGTTATCACGTACCTAGTTATTTTACTCTACATCTAAAAAGTCTTGACCGAACCAAAGCAAAAGACACAGAATCTTTCTCAATTTTACTTGATCATGAACCCTTTCTTGATAAGGCAACCAGTATTTTCTCTTGCTTTAACATTAACCCTTCGTTGATAAGCTTAACTAAATCTTAACCCTGCACGTCTCCATCGACGATCATTCCGCGTTATCACGCAGATACTTCATTAACCCTCTCTCACTACATTTGAGTTCAGTTAATCGTTCGGAAAACTGAGTTATGGTTGGTGTGAGCAGTTGCTACTTTGGGTTTAAGTTTTAGAATTTTGGCGGAAAAAACTATATGACTGTAGAAACATTTCAAAATTTCTTGCATTATTTTATGTTGGTCTGGGATAATAGAAACAGAGAGTGATGAATGTTGGTGAGGTAAAGGTTTCACCAATAGATAATGCGCTATGGGTTCGGAATTGTGTAAGGAGAGAGGAAATAATACGTTTTTACATGACGAAGATTTTCAGAGGACTACTGAATCACACGAAAAACGGCCAATTTTAGTATACAAAAAATAGTAAAAATTATATAATTTAAAAATATGTACAATTCAAAGAGTTCCAAAAATATAAAACATTTCGTAACAGAAAGAGGCCTTTCAACTCCCATAGAGAGAGGCAGAGACTATTAATAGTCTCTATGCCTACCCCTTTGTGAAACAGACGTGATAATACTCGTATATATAAGTAGGTATATGTAATTTTGTATATATACTTATATGGAGAAGATAACTTATATTTATTCAACACGCTCTCATTTACAATTTAGACCTCGGGATTAGGAATAACCAATGACGTGGCAACAATTTTATGGTCCACTGACATAAAATAGTGCGTGTCGACGAAGTGCCGTGTCGACTGATCGAGTAAAAACAGAAAATGTGTTGATATGACTACAAACGTTAATTACTTACTGTACTGAATCGCACTATTACGTAACGATACCTATTTTAGTTGCATAGAAGAAATTCAGACTATGGAAAGCTGGTTAGCTATTGTTTGTTTGTTTGTAATAACTTTATTGTACCAAACATTAATAAAATGATGGCACTTCACCTGGCTATTGGTATTTGCGTAATTGGCATGTTTGACAAATATTTACCATGTGTGGACAGTGTGTTTGGACTTATTTGCCTATTTGACAAATAAGACCAATACCAAACACGCGTATCCAGGCGCTTGTGGGTTTTTCGATGCACATCAAAGAGGTCGAATAGGCAAATACAAAAATATACCGTCTACACTATGGCCATATTATGCGCGCGCACCGTCGACCTTGTTTGTGTGTTTGTTATTTGGCTGCCATGTGTGGATGGTCGTATTTGTCTATATCTACATTTGCTAATTTTTTCCAAATAACGTCAAACACCCAATAGCGAATACAAATAGCCAAGTTAAGTGCCACCAAAAGACATAATAGGAAAGAGCCAATATACAAAGGTGGACTTATCCCACTTATCCATGTAGGGATCTCTTCCAGTCAACCTGCGATAGATTGTTTGTTATTTAGTTGTTATAAGTACCTAACATTAGTTCATCTTCTTAGATTATAGGTAGATTTTATAGT
The DNA here is from genome assembly GCA_963576875.1 of Acrobasis repandana. Taxonomy (NCBI): domain Eukaryota; kingdom Metazoa; phylum Arthropoda; class Insecta; order Lepidoptera; family Pyralidae; genus Acrobasis; species Acrobasis repandana. The sequence continues at coordinate 22,311,312 of OY756216.1, forward strand.
CAATACTGTATTGCGGCTCAAATTACATGCAAACTATACTTATATACAAGATAATCCTCTGACTGCTCTGGCCAAGTATGGCTCTGGTAGTACAGAGGTGGTGTAACTCCTAAAGTAGAGACTTAAAAAGACCTGATGATGATATATATAAGATAAAATAAAACGTCTTTATTGCACCAACTGAGTATACTCGTAACAATAACCAAAAGTAAATTTAATTTAAAGTAGGTACAAAGGCGGGCTTATCACTAAAGCGATTTATATACAGTGTTGTATTATCCCATACTTATTTAAGGAGTCTATCGGGCGCTACAAAGCAGATATGAGGAATAAGTTCTTGGAAATAAATCTTCCAGCTAAATTTAAATTTCTAGTAAGCAATTTTTAATAAATGTCAAGCAAGAATTTGTATGTATTAATATATATTTTATCAGGTTCTATATTGTATCTATTAACAGTGAATCTAACATACTGCACCGCCTATCTCTTAAACATTTACTTCCCTCTCTTCCCAAGGTTGATAGGAAGAGATTACTTTGGGGTAATAGTACCGACGCGAATGATTTGCTAATTCTTCAAAAGAAATGCATACGCATCATAAAAAATATTAAAGAGAGAGATACTTGTAGGCCGCATTTTAAAGATTTAAAAATACTAACATTGCCATGTATATATATTTTAGAAACTAGTAAATTTTTAAGAAAATACCCCCAGTACTATACGAAAAAAGACGATTTACCGCGACGCTATCCTACACGGAAGAAGAACATGTAAGCTAGGCCAAATTCTACTCGCAATTTAGAAATCTTTGACTCCTGTCCGCTTGCCATGTTAATAAATGTATATAACGCCCTCCCAGATCTGCTAAGAGCAGTGGAGAAAGACAATTTTCAATAAAAGATTAAAAGCACTGCTTGTAGATAAACATTATTACACATTGGACGAGTTTTTTAAAGATCAAGATTTGAAAAAGTATAAAATACATGACGAATAACATATGTACATTGACATTTAATTTAAAAAAAATTGATTCATAAAAATAACCTTGACCTTGAAAAAAAGTATGACATTTAAAAATATTAGATAATCAAAATGGACATAAGTAATAAATAAATTAAAAAATAAATAAATTATAAATTATAAAATGACATTTCATTATAAAACAAATTGTTAATAAATGTAGCTATTTAAATACATAAATAAACACTGTCATTTTTTTAAAAACAAAATGACTTTATTTAAAAACTACCAGACAAATTAATCTATACTTGGATAATTACATGAATTTAACATATAATAATATAAAAATCCACATGCCTTTCCATTTTTTTCTTTTGCAATGCCCTATCAGGGTTCATGTTGTACCTACTAACTAATGAATTGACAATGTAGTGTAGTGTTATATATGTACAATATGTAAAGCAAATAAATAAATTGAAATTGAAATTTGTATAGTTGTTCTGTTTTTTGTAATTCCTTTTGTTTATGTTGCAATAAAGAGAATTTGTATTGTATTGTATCAATGTAATAAGTATAACCGTCCAACTCCAACTCGTATGGCCAGCGTAGAGAGTGTAGGCCAAATCCTCTGGCTACTCTGGCTCTCTCACTCTCTGAGTATGGCTCTGGTAGTACAGAGAGGGTCGTGCTCCTGCAGTGGAGACTTAAAAAGATCTGGATAATGATGATAAATAACTATAAGTTCGCCCCGAACCGTGAGCTCCTGCACCTCAATATCACGGCAACATCTTGATAAGCCACTTTTTATTTATTAAACAGAAAAATAATCCCTAAGGCTTCGCTTCAATTAATCAATTAATACACGCAGCGACGGGCAGCAAAGTTATAGTTTACCCTGCCAAAGAAGATAGACTTTCCACGAAAGAACTATAGCATGAAATCCAGGGGTCTACGTAAATTGGCTGATTAAAATTACGACTCTTGATTGTTTTAACTGGACGTAGATAAAGTTTTTATGATGGCAATGCAAATAATTTATAGTATGGGATTATAAGTTTACTGAGCAGTTGAAAGGGGAATAAAATTTTACGATATTCTGATCGGAACGTGGTTATAATAAGTAGATACAGTTCTGGTTTGAATGAAACAGTGTTAAAAGAAATAAAGTTAGATAAATGTTTATTTTAACTTAAAATTAAAATATTTTTTCAGTGGTTGTGTACAGGGTTTCACAAAATATACTGAAACTATTTTAAGGGTGGATTCAGAGGGAAAATCAAAAATTATTTTTCATATTTCGTTATATGTTCCTTGGAGAAAGTTCTTCAGTATCATGGACTGAATCCATCCTTAAAATAGGTATAGGTATAAGTATATTTCGTTAGATGTTATACAAAGAGTTAACGAAAAAACGCAAAACCTCTCAGGTAACTCAGTCCATGAAACTGAACAACTTTTCTACGACATTCCCAAAATGCCAAAAATAAAATTAGGTTTGTCATACAAATTGACTCGATCAGCTGATCAGTTTGTATGATTTTTTTTTGTGGTTTACGTGAAAGTTGTAGAACAAAAGTTGTTTAGTTTCATGGGCTAAGGTATCATCTGAGAGGTTTTGCGTTATTTTATGTATAGTAGTGGTAGCGAAAGACTATCAATTCATCATCGTAATCATCATTTAAGCCCTTTCCATTTTTTTTTCTTTAACGCACAACTCCTTACAGTCATGACAACGGTAGCACCAAATCCATCAAAGACGCCGCCCCGCCTCCATCATAGACGCCGCTTGAGGTGTATACTTGCAGAGTGCATTGGTACGCCGACTGTTTTATATTTGCTATAAACATTGAAACTATACAGCTAAACTTTTCTTATTAACACTCTTAGTGATAAAGAGGATATACTTTATATGTATTTTGATTTTGCTTTGTTTTAATCATAAAAAGACGAATGCTATAAAATCTTTATTATTTTCATATAATTTCCATTGTAAGTGTACAACAAACCATTTTAACGAATGAACTATAAGATATAATGAAAGAATCGTCGCAATACAAGACGAGAAGGATAACAGTATTAGCAGAGACGTAGCGCTAATAGCATTAAACAGTCTGCCTACAAGATAAAAACGAGCATTGCAGGAAATAGAAGACTGCAGATTCATTTGTACTTGATTGTTCTGCTGTTAGAGTTAAAAACGTATGGTTGGAAATTGCAACCGCGTCTGCTGCGATCCATAGATCTACGCAGCTAACTATGCAGCGTTTTAAACTTTAACGGTTGTCAACATTAGTATGAAATTAAACGGGATATTTACCGTGAGGGTTCCATCTATCTGGTAGAATCTAGATGCTCCGAATTTCATTTGACATAACATACTTGGCAGAATCTTATTTAGTAGAATATTTCAAATGCATAAAAAAATATTTGATCTAATATTTGTTTGGCCGAGTATTTATATGTCCGAATGTACAATAGCATACTTTTAAGATGTCAGAATTTCATTTAGTAGAATTACCTTTTACATACATTACGTTTCGCATAATTTGTTTTAGAATAATGTTTAATTAGTGTTACTTTTATTTGGTATAATTTCTTTTTACCTTCTAAGAAGATGGCATAATTTCATCTGCAATGCAAATCAAAAGCATAAGTAGTAATGAAAACCATAATCGTTAAAATCTATACTTACTATTGTTGGTCACCATAAAAAAAGCATTTCGAGTTTGCTCGGTTAGGGAAAAAATATAGGTTAGGTTATGTTAGAACTGCGACCAAGGTAGACAGCGTTTTCACATTATAATATTTTTTAATTACAGGGAAGAAAAAAAACCACATACGTTTATAAGCAACTGTTTTATTTCAATTTTAAATGCAAATCAAAAAGCATAATAATGAAAACCATAATCGTTAAAATTTATACTTTTGTTGGTCAACATAAAAAATAGGTTAGGGCAAAAATATAGGTTAGGTTATGTTAGAACTGTGACCACCAATCGAGGTAGACAGCCTTTTCATACTATAACCATAATTCTGAAAAAATCATAATACTATAACCATAATAAACCACGATTCTGATGACCATTGAAACGACTATACGTATGAAATAAATACCAAAAGGCGATTCTGACTGCAAACTTTCTGCGATATAATGATTATACTTTTAGATTATTATGGCTATAAAATTTATCCTATAAGATTATTCAGATTTTTTAAATTATTGGTTTTGAACCTATGATAAATAAGTAGATGCCAAACTAATTTCTACGAAATGACGTTTCTGTAAACCGCTGTTATGCAAAATAATATTATAACATAAAAAGTTTTACCATAAAGGGGGGACCCTTACCGTGATTATTAGGTATTATTGTTGAGTTTTCGATATTTCGGCCCAGTTGCATAGACCATTTTCACGAAACAGCTCAAGATTTGCGGGTGGGTGAAGGCAGCTGTCAATGGCAGATATATCTCCTCTTTCTCGTGCGTTTCGTGCTTGTGGCTGGGGTGTTACTACGCTCTTCACTCTCACTATAAACTCGATCGCGACACACTATGCTCACGGCATGACTTAACTATAAATAAAATTTAAAAATATTTTAGTGCCCTTTTAGTAATATTTTAGACGGTCTTGGTTGGATAATATATACAAATTTATTTAGATCGAACTCAGAATATCAATCCTCCGTATTGGCGAACGAGCGTTGACCATTACAGTAATGTACGAACGCTCTAATTTTTTTTTTGTTCATTACGTCTTTTTTCCAAATTTAGTTCCGTAAATGCCTATTCTAATAGATCTAGACAGAACGAACCAGCATTGTCAGTTAAACGGCGCTAGGATTTGTATTGTGTGTGCCCTAAAGATTAGTGCTTCAGAATTCAGGCATACTGTTTCAATTTGTTACAGGAACCCTCGGACTTCTGCTTTATATTCCTCGTTTTACCTGTTAGACATTTATAAAAAATAATTCTTAATTAAAACCAACATCTAACCAATTGCAACCCTAGATATAGATAATAATGGTGTTGGCTAGTTTTGTCGCACAAATCGTCTTTTCTAATCAACTATCATATTTATATTAAATACGCAAGTTTTTATATAAGTATTGTAAAGTTGTTTCTTCTAAATATTTGATTTGCTGGCCAAGTATTAAGGTTTTTATAAATAAATTCCAGGTGTGTCGACAGAACTTGGTTCCCATTTAAACCTCAATTATTATATTTTGACCGTCAACTTTCCTTGGGAATGCAGTTTTTGCACGAGATGTTTATGCTTAGTCCTTTAGTCGCCTCTTACGACATCCACAGGAAGAGGTACCTACAGTGGTCTTATTCTAAGCCGGAAGCCACGCGGCGATTCTCCTCTACTAACTACGTACTTCTATGATTTGCGCGGAACATGCGTGGGAGGAGAAGCAGTTTTTCTTTGCTCTCAGCCAAACATGGTAGCAAAAATAAATGAAGTAAATTATTCGTAACGAATCAATAGTGAGTCAGACGGGACAGGGTGCAGGCCAGGGGTGGATATTACGACTCTAGGGACTAATAAATACGAGGACTTTACAGCTGCGTTTGTTTTTAGAGTGTAAAGTACTATTAAGTTTGGACTGTATCCTTATAACGCTGATTGCTTGGGTGCGTCATAGATGAGCTTAGCCGTAGGTAAATATATAATTTTGAAATCTTTTACCAGTAGTTTTACTAGTAAAAATATCTTGTTTTATGATATAAAAATATATATATTATTAATAGTACTTTTAAAAATATTGTAAGAAATCTAGAAAAAGTGGTTAAAAATTTCAAAAGAATAGATTTAAACTGTTTATTTTAACACAGGCCCAGAAGTTCCGGGAAATTTATAAATACTTGATAGTTATAAACACATTTACTTTTTGTAAATCCTGACGCGAGTATACTCTTAGCGTTATAAAACTATTAAGTAGGTTCGCATTTGGTTTACATGAACCAAGATACAAGAACCAAGACTTGACCATCCTAACCTACGGTTCCCGTGCCTTGGTCACTTACAAAATTGCAGAAGTCCGAATTAAAGGTTTGCTAAAGAGCCATGGCGCGCTGCATCTTTCTTCTTCGTCTAAGCGCGTTCCCGGTTGCATCCCCAGCTGTGCTGCTTCAGAGCCCGGGGTGCGCTTTCCTGCTTTTTCTTCACCAAATATAACATGCACGTCAATGGTCACAAAAGGATGCCAAAGACCTTGCAAAATGGAGAAGAAATAGCCAAAACAGTTTAAATGATTTGGCTATAGTTTTACGACCGGCCGCCTGCCTGACGTCAACCCTCCTTGGGAATGCAATTGTAGCACGAGATGTTTGTGCTAAGTCCTTTAGCGCTGCATATTAGGTATCAAACTGATTTGTAAAGTTAGAACACCACATTGCATTCGATGGCAAAAGTTATGGATGTAGGCAAGAAAGCAGCTGGGTTAAAGTTGGATTTGGTGAGTCACGTTTGCTGTATGCATCCGGGAAGATGGACCCATATTGCCAAAAACTGGATTCTATCAGATGGATACAGAAAGAAAGGTAGGCCGAGGAAGAGATGGACAGACGATTTTCATGTATTTGATAAAGATTGGTAGGTGAGGACCTGGAATGGAGGTTTGTGGAAAGAAAGAGCCATCAGTGGAACATAAGTAAATTGCTAATGAAAAAAAAGTAAAACTGAGGAGTTGTTGATAACTATATTTATACAAGAAAGTAAGCAAAGAGAAAATTGAAAGCACAATACAAAAAAAATAACAGACAATAAGTCTTTATTTTTACGTATTTTTTGTCAAATTGTAGTAAAAACAAGTTTGATTTTTTAACAAGTATTAATAAATTAATTCGTTTTGACAATTAAATAATGAAAGGAAAATTGTAAAACTTCGAAAATGTAGACCAAACTTTCTATTGGAAAATATTACTTAAAAACTACTAAATGTAAATAAATAAATTTAAATTATTCATGTACACTTGAAATCTTTTAAAAATACATTTATTAAAGTGAATATCCTCAAATGAAGTTATAAATAGTCTAACAGAACTTAGCAAGACTCAAAACTAAACCTTTTATTTCATTTAAATGAGGAGCTACTTTTGTTCAACTTTTAATTGACTTACTTCTTAATACATTTTCAATTTAAGGATGTCTAAGACGAATACTAGGCTTTAATATTCGTATCATTCACTATCTTTCTTGTCTTAAAATTAACTTTATGATTGGTTCCCTGGCAATTGAATTACTTTTGGACTTGTACTAAAACATTATTTTGTACCATACAAATCTAATGTTTAGTAGAATTCCAAAAGTCTATATAGAAACAATACAGTCTTTATAATCTTTTATTTAGCTTGCTTTGTTGGCATGTTAAATACAGGCTGACTTTTAAACCACCATCCAAATTTTTGGAGCAAGTTCAGTCCATGATACTGAACTACTTTCTATAAAAAAAGTTATTAAAAATCGATGAAAATTTTTCGTCCTCCCATAGAAAATCCGTTTGACTGAGCGCTGATTTGTATGAAAAGGCGAATTTTTGTTTTAGTTTTTCGTTAATTTTTTTTATGGAAAGTAGTTTAGTGTCATGGACTGAACTTGCTCCAGAAATTTGGCTGGTGGTTTAAAAGTCAGCCTGTATAGCTTGTAAAAAAAAGGTGTGAAAACTTGCAAACATCGAAATAAAATTAGACAAGAAAAAAGATGGATGGATTTTGTGAAAATTTACTGTTGTAAGTAAATACAAAAAACGTATAGTACCTATATATCTGGTCCCCAAAATCTCTAAGCAAAGACCCCAATAAAAAAAACTCATTAATTTAAAAGAAATCTAAACGAAATCGAAATACGCATGTCAGGAAACGCATTTTTAATTCGAACTTCGAACGCACCATCCATTTTCCTAAATCGAACATGTCATCAATTAAATTACTTGGCCATTGTGACGTTGAAGCGTATACTCGTACATTCTAACAAATCACCATTTTTCCTCACCTCCTCCATGTGACTCTTAGCGTAAAGGCTTAGAGTTGATATTAAAAATAAAATGTAATTTTGCCGCGGGGAAACTGGGGTTGTTTGAACGAATTCCCTAAAATTTCTCGCGAAGGGGGCGCTCGTGTTTTCCCTTGGGAGGCGGTAGTATGCAACCGCCTGTATTCTTTTGTTTTCTTGTTTGAGAATCATAATTTAGTTTGAATGGAGTCTGTTAGACTTTATTACAATCTCCTTGTGTAGTTGGGTTAATTTTGAATTGATTAATAATTGAAAAGTTCAAGCCTGGATTTGGTGATTGAGTTTGTAGCAGAACATTGAGTTAAAATAGGTGAATGTTTTGCTAAACATGGTGTGAATATATAATCGAGATATACTTAAAGAAGCGGCTTAGCCCATCAATAAAAATAACATTTTCTATGAGCCTAATGCCGCAAACGCAATAAAAGTTCGCCTATTGTTCTGTACAATTTGTATTTGATGGACAATAAAGATTAAATAAATAAATAAATTGGAACCCCGCTTTAAATATTGGTCAGCAAAACATTTTTCGATTTTACAGCTCCTTTTAACCTGCTTTTATTTTCTTACATCGCTATAATAATTTAATGATTGACATCTACATACAAAGAGAATTTTATAGATCACGTAACGTAATCTTTCACACATGTTTACTACAAATTCACGACTATTTTTTAAAACAATGCTTCTAAAATCTCTCTTTATTTATTTCGTAAGTCTAACACCCACGATCCGACACATCCAAAGAGCATTGGTCATTTGATGGATCACGTTCAACGACAGAATTATACAGCGCGACCTCTCAGAGAGATCGCTGGGGAACAATGGCGACGACGAGTCCTTTATTGGAGAATCCACTCAGACGGTGATGTTTCATTAAATAAGATAGTGAGAATCTCGTCTTTATTCTCAACGGTGTAAATAGATGTTATGGATGCAAGACCTAGGCCACTTTTAGTGAGATGGTGGGCAGCTGTGACGTGAAAAACTTTTTTTACAGGGTAGACAGATACTAATCTTACTTAAGGCCGTACCTGAATTTTCCGGGGTCCAGTGCTGCCCCCATTTAAAATAAATCATTTCAAAGAAAACGGAGACATTATTTAAAATTTTGCAACTACCAAGTCCTAGATAACCCTTCAAAGTATTTTATGAACTACTGTTTACAGTTTAAAGTGAGAACGTTAAGCTTTACTACGCACATTTACGAAAAACGGCCACTTTTGGCATATAATCTTTTGGTATATATTTGATATATAATCAAAAACACATAGGTATACTTATACACAAATATACTTTTAAACATATAATAACTATACATATATACTAACATGCATAAAATACAACAGATAAATACATAAATATAAATACTAATAAATATAATCAGGATGACTGGGACTAGGACTGCTGGAGGAAAAATTTATGTACCGCTCGCTTAAAAGCCAAACGACTGGGAGCTCTTCTTATAGAGTCGGGAAGGGCATTCCATAGCCGGATAGCCTGGACTTGAAAAGACTTGTCCATGAAGGAATCTTATCCATCTTCAACGTCCCACACATCTAAAAGACGCCTCAGTATAAACAAAATAGAAATACAACATCTAAAAGTTTTATTTTTGGTTTCCTTTTTGAATTAAAGAGCGGATATTGCAACCGCAATCCCTTTTCAACTAAGTTTCCTCCAAGGTCGGGCCAAATTGCTCAATCTTTGAACTAATAACTTCTCGTTTACTCAAGTTTTAGTTAAATTTTCCGTTAAGATAATAAACAAACAAGTTATGGTTTCCTTCCTAATTGTTTTTGGAGTATAAATCAAAACATTTTGAAATTATGATAATATTGCTTACAAAAGAGATAGAGATTTGTATATGCAATTTGCGAAGACCTTTTTTTGTTGGTTAAAGGGTACATGTCAATTGTCACCCAAGGATGCCAAAGACTATACCAAATTGAGAAGAAATAGCTGGAAGTTTAAACGAATTGGCGTCAACCCTCTGAGTTAGGAATGCATTTGTGCGAAAAGTTTAACATCCGGCTGTCGCCTGACGTCAACCCTCCTTGGGTATGCAGTTGTAGCACGAGATGTTTTTGCTTAGTCCTTTAGTTGTTTCTTATGACATCAACAGAAAGAGATGGTGTGGTGGATTCTACCGGTAGCCCCATGGTAATAACGCTAAAAATATAAAAAGAGAACTTAATTTTAAATTTTCCTACCATGCTGGTCTGGGAGAATAAAAAAAATTATGTACCAGCTGCTTCTCTTCCTGCGCAGGTCATATAAAATAATCGAGGGAATGGGAAAAAATTCAAATCATGTTATAGTAAGGCGATGCAGATAACATCTACTATTTTGATTCCTTTTTCCACCTTATTCAGAATCAGAATCAAAATCATTTATTCGCATAAATTAAGGTAAGCAATTCGCATAACTGCTCATCATTACGTTAAAGTGGCCTTTGAGTCTTGCGGCCCTGGGCTCTGTCTGCTTAGAGCCGCAAGACGTAAAATGCTCTGTTTGACCCATGACCTCTGTGACCTAATGGTCATCATGACAGGCTATCACACCGGAGGTCCCGAGTTCGATCCCCAGTCAGGTCAAGATGGAAAATTATATTTTTCAGATTGACTTGGGTCTTGGATGTTTATCTATATAATTATGTATTTGTTATAAAATATAGTATCGTTGAGTATCCCGTAACACAAGTCTCGAACTAACTTTGAGGCTAGCTGAATCTGTGTAATTATCCGCGTATAGGTATATTTACTTATTTATTTATGTATGTAATTGTAAAGAACCTTCTAAAACAATTTTTCCTCTACCTATAAAAAATCATGAATGTTTTCCGTTATTCTCGAATCTCAGTCCTACACTAAAAAGTGTCAGTGTGTCCAACCCCACCAGATCGAGATATCTGTCACAAATTACGCCATAAGGGTACTTTCCTCCAAATTGGAGAGATCATTGATTTTTTACCCTATGGTATCGGTGATAGATCAATATCTACTTAGCTGACTTGGCATTTTTCCTTTGTTGGATTCTGTTTGTAGATTTTGATGCAAAAATGTTATACTCTACATGACATCAAAATGCCCAATATTGGTATGAAATTTTCACCCTCGTTAACAGGATCCTGTGGCGTAACGGACCTGCCGTACGCCAACCTTCTTTGTAAATAATCTCATAGAGATGACGACATCGTCGAGCGCACGTCTAACAGTGCGCGCGCATGGATGGCCCCTTCATATCGAACCTGTCAAATCGGCCGTCACGGAAAATTCCCTTGCATATATTTTATTAATTATTTTATATCAAAACAGTGCAATAACTCATTGTTAATATATAAATAAATACATAGCAGCATACCAAATACTTTCACTGCTATATTGGTGACCCCGACGTGATCCCGCAATCGTACTTCGCGAAGATGGAAAAGGATGAAAATTTTGGAATCCCAACGGCCGAACTAACTCAAGGTACATTTCAACAAACATTTAAAGTCGGCGTCAAAATTCCGCCATTCTGGCCTGACCGCCCAAACCTATGGTTCGCACAATTAGAAGGTCAATTCATATTAGCCGGTATAACAGCCGATACTACCAAATTTTATACTGCGTGTAGTTACTTAGAACATCAGTATGCCGTTGAAGTCGCAGATGTCATTGAGAACCCGCCCAAAGAGAATAAATACGACACGCTCAAGAGAGAGTTGGTGAAGCGTATGTCAGCCCCAAGAGAGGAAAAAATCTTACAGTTCCTGAATAAAGAAGAAATGGGCAATCGTAAACCTTCGCAGTTCTTAAGGCACTTAAGACATCTGGCGGGCCCTCAAATCTCAGACGAATTTATACGCACGGTATGGTGTAATGGCTTACCTTCGCAAATACAGCCAATTATTGCGTCGCAGACCGACTCACCACTAGAGAAATTAGCTGATTTGGCTGATAAAGTAATCGCTATCGCCTCGCCCGCTTCCCAGGTATGTGACGTCAGACCAACAACTTCTTCAGCTGACCCGTATTTAGGTATAATGGAGAGTATGGCCAAGCAAATAGAGGAGCTGCGCAGTCAAGTACAGCAGCTAGCCACGCGAGAGAGTCGGCCCAACTTCAGACGATATCGGTCTAATTTGCGATCCCGGTCACGTGGTAATGGCCTATGTTTTTACCACCGCAAGTTTGGTGCTGCGGCCTTCAAATGCACAACGCCCTGCGCATATAAAAAGCCGGAAAACTCCAGCGGCAGCCACTAGTGGCGGCAAATGACTGCCCGCAAGGAAACGGCCGCCTCTTCGTCGTCGACAGGAAGACCCGGGTAGAGTACCTCATTGATACAGGATCTGACCTCTGCGTATTCCCCAAATCGATGGCCAAAGGGTTCCGTCCTCGTACTACGTATGAGCTGTATGCAGCGAACAACACCCTTATTAATACGTACGGATTTCTGGATTTGTGCCTTGATCTTGGCCTGCGTAGAGACTTCCGCTGGCGCTTCATCGTGGCTGAGGTATCCAGGCCCATCATAGGAGTTGACTTCTTACAGCACTACAATCTTCTGGTAGACTGCCGACAACATCGACTGGTTGACGGACTCACAACGCTTTGGATCACAGTCCCATGTCGTCACAGCACTTCGCCAGAGACCGAAGCAGTCAAGACCATCAGCGGTGACTCCAAATACCTGGACTTGCTGAAGCAGTACCCAACCCTCACCACGCCAGCAGGTAGGCCCACAGAACCCAAGCACAATACTAAACATCACATCCGCACGACTCCAGGACCTCCAGTGGCAGCTCGTCCTCGCAGATTGGCCCCTGATCGCCTAAAAATCGCAAAGCAGGAGTTTGATGCTATGTTGCAGAATGGAACAGCACGACGTTCGGAAAGCTCATGGTCGTCCCCACTCCATCTCGCTCGTAAGAAAGACGATGGCTGGCGCCCATGCGGTGATTACCGTGCTCTCAATGCGAGAACAATTGCAGACCGCTACCCAATTAGGCACATCAACGACTTCACTTACCAGCTGTCAGGTGCCAAGATCTTCTCGAAAATTGACATGATCAAGGCGTATAATCAGATCCCAGTCAAAGAAGCTGATATTTCGAAAAATGCCATCACAACACCGTTCGGGCTCTTCGAATTTCCGTACATGACATTTGGTCTACGAAACGCAGCTCAAACCTTTCAAAGGTTCATCAATGAAGTACTGCAAGGCTTGGATTTTGCGTACGGATATTTGGACGACACCTTGATCTTTAGCAGGTCTGAAGAGGAACACCTCCAACACCTGGAAATCTTGTTCGAGCGTTTCAAGGACTACGGCTTACTGATTAACGTGTCCAAGTGCGTTTTTGGCGTTGAGGAAATACAGTTCCTAGGATATTCTGTTTCCACAGATGGTATCAAGCCCTTAACAGAAAAGGTAGAAAGTATACAAGCCTATCCTCCTCCGTCAACAGCTAAACAACTTCGACGTTTCTTGGGCATGTTCAATTACTATCGCAGATTCGTACCAAAAGCTGCTGAACTTCAAGCACCGCTCGACAAAGCCCTCACTGGCAATATCAAAGGAGCTACTCCCATTAACATGACGGAAGAAATGTTATGAGCTTTCAACGCTTGCAAAAACTGCCTATCTCAAGCTGCACTTCTTGCACATCCAGATGTCAACAAAGAACTGGCATTGTTCACTGATGCATCCGACGGAGCCATTGGTGCAGTTTTGCAGCAGAACAACAACGGCAGCTGGGAGCATCTCGGTTTCTTTTCCCGCAAACTTTCGTCATCACAAAAGAAGTATAGCCCATATGATCGAGAGTTGTTGGCTATTTACGAAGGCATCCGATACTTCAAGTACATGCTGGAGCTAGAGTGTTCACGGTTTACACAGATCATAAACCCATCACATTCGCTTTCACCACCAAAAGAGACGGATGCTCACCCAGACAGTTCAGATACCTCGATTACATTTCACAATTCACCACTGACATCAAAATCATATCCGGTTCTGACAATGTCGTCGCTGACGCTATGTCCCGCATTGAACAAATTTCATCTTTCATCAACTTCGCAGATCTTGCAAAAGATCAGGAGCAAGACCCTGAACTGCAAGACCTGTTAAGGCAGAAATCATCCCTCATCCTCAAGAAACTGCCTGAGAACAATTTATACTGCGACATCTCATTAAATCACCCACGTCCATACCTAACCCCTTCCTACCGCAGGAAAGTCTTCGAGAAGATGCACGGTTTGAGCCACCCCGGAACCAAGGCAACCGCTCAACTCATCGCCGAACGCTTCATTTGGCCTGGGTTGCGCAAGGACTGCACCCGCTGGACTCAGCAATGCACAGATTGCCAACGAAGCAAGATCTCCCGTCATCTCTCTTCCCCTTTTCAAACTTTTCCTGTACCTTCAGAACGTTTTTCCCACGTTCATCTTGATCTCATTGGTCCTTTATCCTTTTCCAAAGGGTATAAATATTGCCTCACCGTCGTCGACCGTTTTTCCAGCTGGCCTGACGCCTATCCCCTGGCGGACATCACTGCAGAAACTTGTGCCAGTGCCTTTTTATCCAACTGGATATCGCGCCATGGTTGTCCTTCCACCATCACTACCGACAGAGGACAGCAGTTCCAGTCACACCTATTTCAAGCCATTTCGCGACTGATTGGTGCAGAACATCGCCCCACCACTGCCTACCATGCGCAGTGCAATGGACTGGTGGAGCGTCTCCATCGCCAGCTGAAGGCAGCCATCATGTGCCACAACAACCCGCAGTGGACAGAAACCCTCCCTCTTGTGCTGTTGGGCATACGAGCAGCTTGGAAGGAGGACCTCGGCGCGTCGGCTGCTGAGATGGTCTACGGCGAGCCTCTGAGACTACCTTGGCAATTCTTTACTCCATCTTCAGCCAGTCATCTGGATCCTGTGGACTACGTGTCACGCCTAAGGAAACACATGGCTGGATTGTCTCCTGTGCCTACATCAAATCACGGCAACAAAACTTTCTACGTGCCAAAGGACATACATACGTCGGATTACGTATTTCTACGCCGGGGCCCTGAAAGACGAGCCCTTGAATCGCCATACGTCGGCCCATATAAGGTACTGCACAGAGGAGCCAAAGCCTACAAAATTGAAGTCCAGGGCAAAGAAATTACTGTCACTGTAGACAGACTGAAGCCAGCGTATCTTACTTTAGATGATAATAAAACTTCAAACAAGACAACCGTCCATCCTTCTTCAGCACCTGAAGAAAAGGATCCTCCACGGACAAGGAGCGGACGTGTAGTCAGATTCCCCGCTCATCTTCAGCACTATCGACCGTGAACCGGTCTCAGCGGGGGAGTAATGTGGCGTATCGGACCTGCCGTACGCCAACCTTCTTTGTAAATAATCTCATAGAGATGACGACATCGTCGAGCGCACGTCTAACAGTGCGCGCGCATGGATGGCCCCTTCATATCGAACCTGTCAAATCGGCCGTCACGGAAAATTCCCTTGCATATATTTTATTAATTATTTTATATCAAAACAGTGCAATAACTCATTGTTAATATATAAATAAATACATAGCAGCATACCAAATACTTTCACTGCTATAATCCGATCAACTGAAAAGGGATGAAAATGTTGAAAACGCTTGAATATTTTGCTGCTGTTAGGAATAATCATAAAAATATATCAGATTTTTCTGTTTAGTCACGTAAAATTAACTTCCATACAGCTGTCGTCGCCATTCCTTTGGCTCTGACTGTCTGACGTATTAAAAAAATAATGTCATAAATGACAGTTGACATATTAACTGCCAACTATGACAGTCAAGTTGTCAACTGCCAAGCTTAACTGCCATATTGTGACAAATATGACAGTTAAATGACTAATTAATTTGTCAACAATCATATGACATTATATGAAATTGACTGAACAGAAAAATCTAATATTTTTTTTTATGTTAAAGAGAAATGTTATACACATGTTATATACAGCAGAATAATATTTAAGCGTGTTCAAAATGTCGATTCTATAAAAAATACAATATATTTTTTTATATTTTGGCATAGATCTCCAAAAATTTGGCTAGTGTTTTAAATACAGTCTGTATCCCTTTGAGCATATTTTATAAACTCATTTACCAATGACTATGATTACTTATTGTTTACCTTCCATACAGACTATTAAGTCATGAATAGGTCTACCACATCCCTTGCCCGAAACAGTATAAATTGGGCAAAATTGTTGCCATCCTTCCCTTAAAATTAGGGAATTTGGCAGGCTCTGATAAATAGAGTTTGGCTCTTCATAATTAAACATATTACGAGACCCGGGATTTTGAGAGAATTGTAAATGAGCGTATAAAGTACAGTTGTTTATGTATAAGGCTATATGGCTGTCAGTCTATGGTTAGTTTGTTGAAGTGGCTCATAGCGCGACGAACCGAAAGGTCTGGGGCGAAATGGTTCTCGAATGGTAACCACGTACTGGCCAGCATAGCGTAGGCCATATACCTTCTAGGTGATCAGATGATCGAAAAAAAAAAGAGTAGCCGTTGCAAAACTTACTAAAAATTAATTATTAAAAAGGAAGTATTTATTAAAAATAGCAACATTTTACCTGAAAATAAAATGTATATTAAACATACTTACCTTATTCGAAGCCTATATAATGAGAGAGCATCCACTTCCGGTTGGAGTACTAGTCATGACTTCCGGTTTAGGTCCACGCCCCTCCATTTCCGCTCCATTCGTTGCGTTGTGTCCTCCTGCCACGCGACACTAGCGCCACCTAGGTAGTTGGGTTTTGTAACCCACTTTGTTCGTCATTGGATCGTCTTTTGTGACACCAGGTAGAACTACAAACTATAGGCTTCGAATAAGGTAAGTATGTTTAATATACATTTTATTTTCAGGTAAAATGTTGCTATTAAACTCACTGTACCGTTATTCGAAGCCTATATAATGAGAGACGTGTTTATTATCTCCTGGTGGTGCTAGTTACGTCAATGTGATTTTACTTATTTAGTGAGCAGGTTAGCACCTGCGATAAAAAGTTTATATGTGTACATAGGTAGCACATGTAGATCGATACATTTATGTGCCATACGTAGTGATTGTTTAACAAAATATACTGTTATATTGTGATAAGCAAACAGTAAAATGATGTCTTATCTGGTGGATAGACAAAGAGTCTTACAGATATTGATGATAAAAAAAAACAAGTAGCTAGAGGTATCACGCCTCTCATATGGTATGACATACCAAATGGTACTTTTCTGTATATTCTGGAATTTCAGTATTCCATTAAAATAAAGTCATCTATATGGATATTTTCCAGCAAGTACTTAGGTACTGCGATTAATCTAACTGGTAGCATTTACAACAGGTGCATGATAGTTAAACTATTGTGCGCGTAGCAGATGGTTCGTAAGAGCCCAATAAAAATCCGCTAAAGTTTTCCATGTCGCCCACACTAAACATTTAGGTAGTACAATGCACATTAGGTGTAAATATTTACTATGTTTTGTTAAACAAGAACAAAAACAGTTCTACAAGAACTACGAGGCGAAGAACACAGTTACATTACATGCATGTACGGTATTACACATGTATATCACATCTTACTCGCAAGACTTTTGCGCTTGTGTTCGATTCGACATGAAACGTTACATCCAATCAAAGACGTTTATGCTAAGTCACGCTAATTAAAGCTTTCTTTAATCAACTTTCCCGAAGTGTGTATACTTGAATGCGTGAACCCGTAAAGGGTTGATATGTCATGAAAAAGTTGGCCAGGGTGATTCGAAATCACAAAGGCTCAGTTAGTTGAGCGCTCACAGTACGGAAGAGAGAGTTCGAATCCTACGCATTTATACTTATTATGCAATGCTTCGTGGTATACGTCTGATAGGAAGCGTAAATGCTTCTGCTAAGATACTGATATTCGTATTCTGACTATCATACTATTTGTATCCACATGTTTCACTGTAGGGATATTCATTTTAAATTATTCTGGTTGGAAATAAAACTATGCCAAAGCATACATTAAGTAAGCGAATGTAGCTATAAGCTTTACCGGCTACTACTTTAAGCGTTACTGACTTCGGGTACCGAGTGAACCCAGGTGGGAGCTACGGGTACCATAATTGTCAATGTTTGCTTGCCATATTTAGGCAGGCTGATGATAAATGTGACCAAGGCACGTGTATGCAAACATTTTGGGCACACGAACTCTTGAATAGCATTTGTATAATACGTCCTGCACTTGTCCGTTCGGTCACCTAATGCCTTCTAACAGTTTAACAGACGATGATGATGGGCGTGGACCTACGTCAGCGTGATGATAGAACTCCTCGGCTCCTCTGGGATACTTGTGTGAATGTCAGAACAGCACTCAAATCGAATTCATATGTAACATGTTTAAAAATATTGCAAGTGATCACATTTTCTTGCATCTTAACCACTGAAGATGCGTGCCACTTCAGTAGTTAATTTAAATTTATTAGTAATATTTTATTAAATATTAACTCTGAATAAGTTTATTGTGTCACACAAATTTTTATGAGTAAAAATGCGGTTTTGGCATTTGACATTTAATTTTATGTCAATAAAAGACAGTTATAGTGACGATATTTACACCATTCGTGCATGAATTCGTTTCTATCGAGTAGGAAATTAAACTCCTGGTCGTTTAAGGCAAAACAACACCGAATTACTGATGCACTGACATTAAATGTTCTAATAAGCGAGGGCAAGGTTCCCAGGTACGCATAGCCCTTTAGCACGGTAATATCTGATAAAAGACACCGGTGTAGTACGTACATTGTACAAGTGTAAACATTTTGTCGTGTCTCAATATGTATGGCTTGAGATGTGTAGCATCTAAAAACCATGGTAAAAGCATTTTTATAAACAGTATTAAAATCAGAAATTGTGATAGTAAAATAAGGAACTATCGCTCAATTGATATTCAGGGATTTGTTAAAATCCACGTGAATTGATGATGTATCTGGGTGGGTAGGTCTCACTAGTATGACCCCCCCCCCCCCCCCCCGCTCCCCGAACTGTAGAGACAACTAAACTGCATACATTATTTCATTGAGTGATGCTAGACTCGAAATTATCAAGAGTAGATTCCAAGATGCATTAACACGTAAACAAAAACTGCGCCTTTATCCATAAAATAACGCGAGATTCTTCCGATAGTTTCGTCGTCTTTCGGGCTGAGAAAAACGACTGTCGTGACGTACCCGTCAACCTCGTTCCTAGGTTTTTATGCTGGGTAACAGTGAAAAACGCCTAACCAGACATTAGTGTGCTTGGATCGATCTGCGAAGCAGAATCGAGATCTATGTACATACATATTTTATTAATATGTATAGGCTTTCATGAAAAGCAATAGTGTTACCCTTTTTACTTTGATCGTTGACCAAAGTAGATTTTTTTTTTTTTTTTTTTATTTTTATTTTTGCCTACTAGCGGTACTAGGGCTTGCTATACATTAATGCACCGGGATCGTCCTGCGGAGCAGAGGTGCGATCCGTATTTTGTGATATTACATTTACATTATGCACGGTAGCAGTAAGTTAGCTCGGAATACATTTAAACACTCAAATCGTCCTGCGGAGCAGAGGTACGATCTATTTTAAGTCGATATTTCCAGATCCGTTTGCAGAAAAGGCGACTTGCCCTTTTCACATACGATTTCCTCGGAGAATTATGTGATGCAGTAGTTCACCTTCGTTAAGCTTTTCGAAACTAAATGTTCCTGGGTCCTTAAGCAGCAGGTTTTGCAAGCTGGTTCGCTCGGGATATAAGCGCGACCTACTATTTGTCGTTGGTCAATACGCCCGGAATTCTGCGGAGCAGAAGTTCCTCCATGGTTACTTTACTTACAGTAAAATATTTCTGGATCGTGCTGCGTAACAGGTATGCGACCCATGCTTTTATTAAATGCTACATGTACATCATCATATTCAAGATGTTTACAAAACAATGTTGTACGCTCTGCGGAGCAGAAAAAAGATTCCAGTTTTTGTCGTAAATCAATACAAAAGGAACTCTTCGGAGCAGGAGTTCCCATTTGTCACGTTGTCAAGCAGGGCCGGAGAGCCGTTCCAGATTTTGTAAATCAATGCGATAGGAACTCTGAAGAGCAGGGGTTCCAGTATGATTACATTTGTTACGTCGCTGTGCAGGGCAGAAGAGCGATTCCAGGTTTTGTCGTAAATCAATACGGTAGAAACTCTGCGGAGCAGGAGTCTCAGTATGATTACGTTTGTCACGTCCCTGTGCAGGGCAAAAAAAAGGCGATTCTAGGTTTTGTCGTAAAACAATACGTTTTACGTTTGTCACGGCGCTGTGCAGGGCAGAAGAGCGGTTCCAGGTTTTGTCGTAAATCACTACGATAGAAACTCTGCGGAGCAGGGGTTCCAGTGTGATTTTACGTTTGTAATGTCGCTGTGCAAGGCAGAAGAGCGATTCCAGGTTTTGTCGTAAATCTATACGATAGGAACTCTGCGGAGCAGGGGTTCCAGTATGATTTTACGTTTGTCACGTCACTGTGCAGAGCAGAAGTGCGATTCCAGGTTTTGTCGTAAATCAACACGATAGGAACTCTGCGGAGCAGGGGTTCCAGTATGATTTTACATTTGTCATGTCGCTGTACAAGGCAGAAGTGCGATTCCAGGTTTTGTCGTAAATCTATACAATAGGAACTCTGCGGAGCAGGGGTTCCAGTATGATTTTACGTTTTTCACGTCACTGTGCAGAGCAGAAGTGCGATTCCAGTTTTTTTGTCGTAAATCAAGACGATAGGAACTCTGCGGAGCAGGGGTTCCAGTATGATTTTACGTTGTCACGTCGCTGTGCAGGGCAGAAATGCGACTCCAGTTTTTTGTCGTAAATCAAGACGATAGGAACTCTGCGGAGCAGGGGTTCCAGTATGATTTTACGTTGTCACGTCGCTGTGCAGGGCAGAAATGCGACTCCAGGTTTTGCCATAAATTAACATGGTAGGAACTCTGCGGAGCAGGGGTTCCAGTATGATTTTACGTTTGTCACATCGAGATTGCTTCTTTTCACAATTCATCATTTTACAAAAATCAGTAACACAGGAAAGCGGCTTTTCGCCAGCTAATGTTACACTTGCACACAATACTGTCATTATCCGCACACGCTTATTTTAATTATAAGCAACTTTGGTACATCGATGGTTCCTTGCTGTAAGAAAGCGTTAGTAGTACCTGCAAATTCATGTTATCAACAAGAATTATCATGCTACAGACTGGTTAAACCTGTAGGCTTGTCTGTATTTTGGATAAACTGTTAAAAACTAATAGTATATTGAAAATATTAGTATCAGGACTTATCACGAGTGCTTGGCAGCGTAGCTACCTAGCACGTTAAAATTATTAAAAAAATTTTTAAGGTAGCTAATAAACTTCATATTTATCAAGAATAAGATCGTTTTTTTTTTTTATGGCCATATTGCAAGTGTATCGTTCTACACGTAGAGGCCACGCCGTAGTGGCGTTTGTACATAAGTTTAAGCATATGGTTACTCACGTGATTTTCCTTTTCTGAGTCGATTTTCCTTTGCCAAAAAGCTATTTCCGAGCTTTTATCACTAGATAATGACACACTAAAAAGGTTTAAGCTTAGGAGATTTCCATCGCTGTATCAATAACACTGAGCTGCGAAAACCGTTAAGAACAAAAATAAAATTTTAAAATTAGCAATAGACCTGATTGCCAAACAAAGTAAAACATACTTATGTATGTTTCCGACGTGATCAAATCTAAAAACAAATTTAGACTCTTAAGGTAGCAGTAATTATTTACTACCTATAAACTGTAACACAGTTAAAATATAGAAAAAACAATAACCGGAATAAACTGGAGAAAAAGTAATGGTTTAAAGTACTTACGGTTTAAACACGTGTACATATTATAATTTGTTACCTCAAATAACCTTAAAATTTTGTTCACAATTACAGCGGGTATTTTTCCGCCGATATTACCACTTTTCCTCCTGAAGTTTTTGGCTAGTACCGGCGAGGCGGTTTGAATTATGCGTTGCATATTAGATAACCGTCTCGAACGGAATCAAAAACGCCAATGACGAACAAAGTGGGTTACAAAACCCAACTACCTAGGTGGCGCTAGTGTCGCGTGGCAGGAGGACACAACGCAACGAATGGAGCGGAAATGGAGGGGCGTGGACCTAAACCGGAAGTCATGACTAGTACTCCAACCGGAAGTGGATGCTCTCTCATTATATAGGCTTCGAATAACGGTACAGTGAGTTTAATATATTAATAATAGAAAAATCGAATGTATTTATATTTAAAATTGATTAAATCTCAATTAGCAATGGATTATATCGGGATTATATTCAATTTATCACAGGATTATAAGTTTGATTTATATAAGTTTTTAAGTTTGATTTATCTGGAATTAATAAAGGTATGTGTAATAAAATAGTGTTTATATATTTTAATAAACTTTATTTTTTATATAAAATTTAGTGTTAGACGACTTTGCATCAAATTTAGCTTAGCGTGAAAATTTTCAACGTTTGTAGTATGTGTGTTCGACAATAACTCAAGTACGTACCTTTAATGGGAACTTCATAAAATTAGGTAGGCGAGAAGATTACACTAATCGATACTATACGTATTATTTTCTTAAAGTATGCACATAGTTATGTAAGTGTACATGTTTTGAGTTTAAAGTTTAACGCCTTGGTTATTAAATAGCAAACTCTCTCGACCACATCTTCATTCAGACTAACTGCATTAGAGTTACTCATGCATCAATTGAAAAAAGATTAAAATTTAGTTTCTTATTAAATGGGTATATCATACAGGTAGATATATTATATTATTACATTCAAAGTAATTATTACACAATGTTCTAACATAATAATTACCTTCTTAAATCCTATATCAATAATGCGAATGTTTGTGCGATAGATGTGCACCAAAATGAAATTTGGCATGTAGATGAGAGGCAGGCTTTTTACTTTGGGAAAGTGTGAAACCTCACACTTTCCCAAAGTAAAAACGCCGTTCCCGTGTTCAACGCCGCGTATATCAGCTAGAACTAGCTGAAACTAGGAAATGCGCAATCGGCGGCCTTATCGCTAAGCAATTTCTTCCAGGCAACCTCGCTTAGATAGGAAAAGTGATAGGAAAATTAGGTACCTAGTTTGGGGTGGTTAATATAATAAACATGCTTATATTCTATAATTATATTATATTAATGTTACTTATAACACTCTTAAAAATTTAAACTCTTCAAATAAATCAGTGTAATATAAAACAGTCTTACCACTCTTGAATTATAGAAGTAATAAACCACACATCTCGAGACATTTCTTCGTATAATATATTTTTTTTGTTAAAGTATTGTGTCCCATTGTTGGGAAAAAGACTCTCCCACGATCTTCCACAATTGTCTCTTTTCCTTGTGAGTCTCAACCATCCTTTTTGGAGTCGAAGTCGTCTCGCCAGCGCTTTTTGGCCCACCTGGGTGACGGTAACCATCTTCAGGTAAACATTCCGTTGCAATTCTAGCCCATCTATGTTATTTATTTATTTTAATATTATTGACACTTAGAATTTGTTTGAAACAGAACAAAATTATATGATACAAGGTTTACATGCGAACCTTTGTGCTCCTTTGCAAGCTATACAGACATCACAACTGCTTAAAATCTAGAAGTGTCTTCTTGTGTCAGTATTTTTTTTTATTAGCCCGTAGTATCATATAGTTGGGCAAAGGCATATACTCTAGGCAGAGTCAAAATAAAATAAAAAATTCAATGTAGGATAGCACTTACTGAAGCTACAAACGTTTCGGAACGACCACTGCTGGGAAGATTACGCCCAGTCCAATGGGCTTTGTTGCAGTGCAGATAGCTTATTTTGCACAAATTTCTATCATTGGTGTATTTATTGGTGAAAAAACATATTTTCCTTATAACGAAATATGTCACAGACAAAGAAATTGTATACAATCTAGAGTGCTTACGAAGTGGCAAAGCCATTCCCAAAAAATATACCTAAAGTTGTAGCTCTCCCCTTCTAATTTATTGTACTGACAGTTTGCGGGAAAGGGACGCCTACAACTTTAGGTATATTTTTTGGGAACGTTAAGTATTTAAACATAACTTAATGAAAATATGAGCTTTATGTGCGTGTCATGAAGTTTAATTTTCAATGTTGTTTTTTTGAGGCTATTACTCGTAGTCATTCAAGATTGTATTATAAATTCTTTGGTCACAGATGATACGCTTTACATATTATGTTGTGATAACATTGTATTAGGCATAATATATTTGTAAACTGACAAAGCCCTTCAGGCGCGTAGGCGACCAATACTGTGTAAATGAGTTTCTTTCGGTGTTTCTTCTCAGCAGTGGTCGTTGCGAAACGCTAGTATCAGTAGCTTTTGAACAAAAAAATAATTATTTAAATATAAATAAACCACAGACCTAGAATCGCGCCTTACTGAAATAAACATTACACGTAATGTACACTATAATTATTGACGTGTACAAGTGTCTGCAAAGGCTTAATTACTGAATAAATATTTGATTTTGATTTAGAGAAGACACTTCATTCTGAATTTGCGAAACGACTAAGTCGTGTAATAACGCCAGGTGCGTAAAAGGCGAACTAGGGCGAAAATCCGAATAATGTCAAAAGATGATATTTCAATTCTTTTTCAAACTTTCTTGCCCACCATCACCCTAATAGTGGCCTCATACCAATTAGTAGGTTAGGGATAAAGATGTGGTAGAAGGAAGTAGGAAGGATTTCGCAAGCCACTTCCAGTAACCCGGAAACATCCGTGTCAGTATTCCCCGAGGTAATTTGGATGCAGAGTACGCTGAAGAAGTTTTGTGCATACAGTACTGTAGGGGAACTATTTCAAATGTGTACTTGTTCTCCTTAATAGCCGCCTTGAGGCGAGAGTAAATTCACGTGTCGATATGGTAGGGGTGTGCGCCATGTACGTACTTATGATTTATCGTAACCATAATGTCTTACTCCTACACTACAATGCAAAAGGGGACTGAAACTTACCCACTTCAAAGGAATGTGGAGGGTACTCCTTCAGAGGCGGCAGTATGTAAGTTGGCATTGGCGGCAACACTAAAGAGTTTCTTTTGAAAAAAAAAGATTTTTTTTGCAGTCAAAATACCTACTTTCTTCTTTTCATTTATAGAATGGGAACAACAAACAGCTACATTATCTACTTTATTATTTATTTAGAGAAATAATACCTATTAGCGTCGTTTTATTACAGTGGTTCTGTGGCTACCTGTCGGCTCCATCATCAAATCAGTTTCTTGTTATAAAAATTTTGTATTGACATCAGATTCTGAGCTCGGTGGCCTGGTGGAAAAAGCTATTACTAGCACTTTCACAAGTTAAGTGACGCCGAGCGTGGTCCGCCCTTGGATGGGTGACCACAAGTTAAGCCGTTGGTCCCAGGTGTCATCATTGTATGGCAGTCATAAAGCTATGTCAGATGCTTGACTTTAAGCAGCTTGAAAAATCTGGGGACTAAGTCGGTCAAATATAACTTGCAAGATTTGATTTGAACAAAAATACAAGCATTTAAAGTTAAACATAAGCTCGCAAACTACTTAACCCGCTACTATTTTGCCATACCTCGTAAACCACTTGAACGATTTCGTTCATGTTCTAAATTTTGGTTTACTCTGATTTTCACCAAAAATTGTTTCATGGAACAATTCTGTAACAATAAAATAAACTATGCATTCTTTTACTTCCAGTTAATTCACAATGCCTTAAAGTTACTAACTGCCAATGTTGCAAAAAAAGGAACATTAATTTCGTCAATTCACTCGCAAATGGGACTCTTTTTAACGATTTTTAGGGTCATTTAACTAAACGCATTAGGAGAAAACACAAATTAGAATAAATATAAACGCGTAGTTCCCTAGTTCCAGAGCTTTTTATTGGTATTTTATACTTGTATATTAAATTTCTACGAGCAGTGGAAGGAATTAGCTCTACTGGCTTTTGCAGAACAATGAGACTTAATTGCTAAATAAAAGAAACAATTTATAAGTAAAAAATATTTTTATACACAAGCTTTTATTTAAAACAATGTTAGTACTAAAAATTTTAAAGTGCTCCTCAAGACGAATCAATTGAGCCCAAACTAGGTGGAGTTTTGTTTTATCACAGAGATGCCGTGGCCACCTTCCGAATTCATCACGAGATCAGATCATTTGTAACATAATATTGCATTGTCACCCAACTTACAGCATGAGAAGTTTCAACTCGATCGAAAAATGGCAAGTTGGTCTAATTAGCTTGCAAGATTTGATTAGGTACAGACACACAGACAACGGGTTCTTTTTTGTGCATGCAGCCCGTAGTATCGAGTTATTAGACGTTGTCACGTCAAAAAAGCTTGTAAAAAATGTTTTTATCGGCTAGAAGCCATGGTACTTACTTACAGATCTTTATAGTATTAGTGACACTAAGCAATTGAAAAAGTACTTTTACCGCCATTTCTGTACTTTCATTGTTTTATCGAAAGGGTGATAACTAATCAAGTGTGAAGTTCCAATGTTTTTATTTGCGTCATTTAGAGGGTCACCCCGGGTGGTAGTTGTAGCCATTAATTCTGGAGCCAAGTAGATTTTTAGCGACTTTTTGCCGTCTGGTGAAAGTGCTTTCCTTAATTTATTACGCTATTGTCTCTTTTTGTACGTTGATGGAAAATATGTTGTGTTTTGTTTGTACACAAAAAATATCTTTGTTTTAAATTATGTTTTTCTTTTGATCTTTTCTTTCTTCTTCTTTATCTTAGCGCATTCTCGGTCCCCAGCTAAGCTAATTCGGAGCCCGGGGTGTGCTTTCCCGTTATTTCTTCTCCAAATATAATAGGCATATCAATGGTCACCCAAGGATGTCCAAGACCTTGCGAAGTGAAGAAGAAATAGCCGAAACAGTTTAAACGATTTGGCTATAGTTTGGGAATCTTTAAAAAAATATAGACTCAAAACAAAGAATTCCGATATCCGCAGAATTTTTATATAAATATTGAATTAAAGTATGTGTCGACTTAACAACTATATAACCTGTATATTAAAAAGTTCGATAGGTAATATATGTAAAAAATAAAATAATCTGGAGAGATTAGCCAGCGTCCACAACCTTGTGGGTACCAGAAGGGTGCAGTCGTAGACGTAGATCACGAAAAAGCTTCAAAAAGGAGTGGCAGCGCTGCTATGGACAGGGATCTGTGGAAAAGAGAAGAGGAGGCCTTTTTCCAGCTCTATAGGCTAAGGAAAACGTGCTTTCTGTATGTAGTTGTATCGTACAAGTGTATTTCTGTATTAGGTTCCACACTCAAACTTTGAAGCGCTAAACGCTAAAAGTAGGTAACTATATCAGTTATATGACTACAAAATAAGCTGTTCAAATGCGAGTGAAGGCCGTACCTGAATTTTCCGGGGTCCAGTGCTGCCCCCATTTAAAATAAATCATCATCATCATCATCATATCAGCCACAGGAAGTCCACTGCTGGACATAGGCCTCCCCCAAGGATTTCCAAAACGACCGATCGGAAGCGGCCTGCATCCAGCGTTTTCCTGCAACCTTGTTCAGGTCGTCTGACCACCTAGCAGGTGGGTGTCCTACCTGCCGGTACGTGGTCGCCATTTGAGAACCTTTCTGCCCCATCGGCCATCGGTTCTTCGCGCTATGTGCCCCGCCCACTGCCACTTCAATGAGCTAATTTAAAATAAATCATTTCAAAGAAAACGGAGACATCATTTAAAATTTTGCTACTACCAAGTTCTAGATAACCCTTCAAAGTATTTTATGAACTACTGTTTACAGTTTAAAGTAAGAACGTTAAGCTTTACTATGCACATTTGCAAAAAACGGCCACTTTTGGCAAATGTGCGTAGTAAAGCATAACGTTCTCATTATAAACTGTAAACAGTAGTTAATAAAATACTTTGAAGGTTTGTTAGTAGCAAAATTTTAAATCATGTCTCCGTTTTCTTTGAAATGATTTATTTTAAATGGGGGCAGCACTGGACCCCGGAAAATTCTGGTACGGCCTTAAATTCATTCCTCTCATAGGTTTTCCTGAAATGTATAGGTAAAGATTTATTATCTGTACTTTTTTATTTATCTTTAACCCAGTATATTCGGAATATAATATTATCGGAAATAAGGTGGTATCGTAAATTTTCACCTATTTTCTAAAATAACAAAAATGTCAAATCTAAAAACAAATTAAAAACTATATTAAAATTCTCACAAAACAATTCACAAATTTATTTTTTGTCTAATTTACCCCCATAATTAAGTAACCCCCTAAATTTAAAATTAATTTATTTACGTTGTACGTCCGTCTATAAATCACTGACTTACATATGAGTAACTTTCAAGTAGTTTCTAAGCAAACTCTTACATAATGTACAGACACACAAGTGAGTCCTATAAGGTCGTTTTTACCTTTTCAGGTACAGACCTCTAAAAAGGCGCAGAACTAGAGGCCAAAAAGCAGACTGTATAAAAAGACACACAGAAGTCTCTAGACGCGCTCCGGGCATTTCTTTTGTTATAATTTTAATTCTGGATTCCCCAGGGACCCTGGGGAGCAGGGCAGGCCCCTGATTCTTTTATATTTGCATTCTCCTCGAATGGCCCGCGCTGCGTTTTAAGTAATTACTTGCATTTTTGTATAAATAAGTTTTGGTCCGACCTGAATATAAAGACATGTTTTTGGTTTTATGATTAGTGATTTTTTTTTATACTGGAAGCGTTTCATATATGGTGAACATATAAGAAACTTTTAAATTTAAGTTTTGGAGTGTATATACTCGTATCGTATGTTTATAGTGCAGAGTCTTTTATAAAGTGTGTAAACACTGGTGTATTTTTCAAGCTACCTTAAGGCGAAGATATAGGCAAATGGCCTTGAAGTGTAAAATAAATTGTTAACTCGTAAATATGGTAATAATTTCCATATTGCTCTTCGTCATGCACTAGATAGCCCTTTAAATTATTTTATGAACTGCCGTTGAAACTATTATTGGTGATCCGTCTAGCTTTAAAACTTGCCGTGGCCACTTTTGGCGGAAGCAAGTTTTAAAGCTAGACGGACTAATGTAAATACTTTCAACGGTGGTTCATAAAATAATTTAAAGGGCTATCTAGTGCATGACGAAGAGCAATATGGAAATTATCTCCATATTTACGAGTTAATAATTTATTTCAAGTGAGGGCGCCACTTCAAGGTCATTTGCCTATACCTCCACCTCCGCTTACCCGGGACAGAATCAGAGTTTTCCATACAAACGTAGTCTACGTTTTATTTTGAAACGACATGGCATTTTACAGTCAAAATATGAACTTGAAAGAGAATATAGTGTATTATATCATTTTTGACCATCAGTATGGAAAACTTTTACACCCTTATATTTTCTTTCAAGTTCATAAACGAAAATATAAGGGTGTTTCCTGTGAAAACCAATTATAACCGTAGATATATGCAATTTCTTTAAAGTTCTAAATTTTTGCCAAAATCTGATATAATGTCAAAATGATGAGATCAAAATAAAACGTAGACTACGTTTGTATGGGAAAGTCTAAGGTAAGTGGATTCTTAAGATGATACACGGAGTCCAGTGCTGCCCTCATTTAAAATAAATTATTTGTAAGGAAACGGAGGTATCATTTAAAATTTTAAGCTAGTAAAACCTAGATAACCCTTCAAACTATTTTATGAACCACTGTTTACAGCTTAAAGTAATAACGTTAAGCTTTAGTTTGCATTTTTGCTACAAATAATGTATTTCCAATGGGTGCAGCACTGGACACCGTGTATCGTCTTAAGGCATTGGACGTAACTCAATGACTATCATCTAGTGTCATGAACAGTCATTATAACACACTAGTGACTTAGTGTGCTGGTTACCTCACGATGCTTTCATTCACCGGAAGCAACTAGTGGTAGTTGAAAATGACCACTCGAACATGAGTACAAATTCAGAGGTAGTATTTTATTTTATATTTATTAATTAATTGAAAAAATCCTTAAATTCACTAAAAAGAACAATCAGTGGTAACACTTTTCGTGAAATTCGTAGTCTTAGGCTTTCGTAGGAAGATAATACCATATCTTATTACACCATCGATTAAAATAATCAAAGATCCCTTTATTAAAAATGACGTCTGGCGTCCAGCCATCTGCGGTCCATAAAAATACTTCCTATCCAGGACATCTGTACCTAACGGGTCCGAATTTATATCAGTTTTATACGGCAGCCAACGTTACCTACGGGAGTGATAAATAAATGGCGGCGACAGTTAGCCAGGTGCAGTGAGTGCAAGAATTCTAAAGATATTAGCTACCTGACTGCAAAAAAGAGGGTTGGATTTTAGGTTACTTCTAAATACCTAAGTAATGGAAACAATAACATTTTTCATCAGTTTGGAATCGCCACCTTCAGAAGTATAAAATACAATTTATTATCAAGTAAACATATTAACAGAAATTCTCATTTATTGATAATAACAGCTGTACAAGACAAATAATAAAATAAGTAGTTTTGTATAAATAAACTAATTTCCAATACACCTCTGTATGATATCGTCAGAGATATAACTGCATTCTTATATGCTGGTCTCGAAAAAAGAAGGAAAAACTTAGAATGCCATTATGTAGTTGTGTAAATAAATTAAATACATAGACTACAATATTATTACCTCAAAGTGTCTGAGGAACCTTCGTAATATCTTCCTATAGGTCTGACTTTGAAGGAATCGAGAGAGGGCGCATTTTTCAAGTCAACAGGAAATGCATTCCATAGGACAAGATTCTGCTATCATGTTAGTAGACGATTAGTAGATGAGTAGTAGAATATAGACGAACTCCGTGGCGTTATCGTTAACACGATAGTCCGTCACTCCAAAGGTTCTGGGTTCGATCTCTAGCCAGTGCAAGATGGAAAATAGCCTTCGTCGAGTATTTACTATAAAATATTGTATCGTTGAGTTAGTATCACATAATACAAGCTTAAACTTATTTTAAGGCTACCTTAATCAGTATGATTTATCTGTATATATTTAAGTATATTTATTTTATTTACTATACGGTCTCATACAATTATTAAGCTGTAATTTTATAATTCTTTCCATCAATTTTAATGTATCTTCAAATATTATTAAACCTTTTATGATCGATTTGCATTAAGAGAACCCCACTGTTACATTATAATTGTTTCCGTTTATCCACCCCATTTCATATTCGTGTACATTCAATACGTTTTTATCACGCACAGCACTATGTCTTCATAAAAAATATTGTTTTAAGTCAGGGGAGTTTATTTGTTTTCTAATGTCTATCATTATTAGGAACGTAATACCTAAAATATTATTTTTTATCGAAATATTTCTCATATAAATATATAACGTCTAACAATATATACTGAAACTATTTTAAGGGTGAATTCAGTCCATGATACTGAACAACTTTCCCCAAGAAACATATAAAGAAATATGAAAAAATATTTTTTGGCTTTTCATACAAACTCGGATTGGTCAACTAAAATCCACTTGTATGAGAGGCCAAAAAATGTTTTTCATATTTCGATATTATCTTCCTTGGGGAAAGTCCAGTATCATGGACTGAATCCACCATTAAAATTGTTACATTATATTTTACGTGGAATTCCTCAAGGAACATTATATCGAAATATGAAAGCCTATCAAGCGTTTCTATATCTTCTAATATATCTATATCTTAGTGGTCAAAACTATTACAAAAAAGTGTTAATTTTTATATACATAGCCAATCGACTCGAAAGAAGAAGTGTCGTGTGGTTTCCTTTGGGTGTCGTAAGAGGCAATTAAAGAACTAAGCACAAACATCTTGTCAAGGAGGGTTGATGTCAGGCAGGCGGCCAGTCCTAAAACTAAGGCCAAATCGTCACTTCGCAAGGTCTTTGGCATCCTTGGGTAACTATCGACATGCATAGTATATTTGGAGAAGAAAAAACGGGAAAGCGCACTCTGGGCTCCAAAAGAGCATAGTTGAGGATGCAACCGGGAATGCGTTAAGATGAATAACTAGAAGAAATGCGTAACTCACTTAAAAAATCAGCTTAAGCGCGTCGCGAGTCACAATTGCTCTGCGGAAGGCCTTCGTAAGAGGTAGCTGACTTTCTAGGTGAGATACCTTTTATCGCATATTAATAATATATCCATAAATTATAAAGATAAAGCGTATCGAAGTTCCGGAGTAGGGGCTTGTGACGTCACCGTCATTTTTATTCAGAAAAAAGAAAAAATGTATAATACTATTAATAAATCTACATGATGGACTAAAAATATTTTCTCTGCCACCTGTGTATATCTTCTTCGTGTCAGCGCATTCCCGGTTGCTTCCTCAGCTGTGCTGCTTCGGAGCCCGGGGTACGCTTTCCCGCTTTTTCTTCTACAAATATGATATGCATGTCAATGGTCACCCAAGGATGCCAAAGACCTTGTAAAATGGAGAAGAAATAGCCGGAACACTTTCAATGATTTGGCTATAGTTTTACAACCGGCCGCCTGCCTGACGTCAACCCTCTTTGGGAATGTATTTGTGCGAAAAGTTTTACAGCAGCCGCCGCCCGACGTTAACCTTCCTTGGGAATGCAATTGTAGCTGGAGATTTTTGTGCTTAGTCCTTTAGTCGCCTCTTACGACGGGAGGAAGGGATGGAGTGGTCCTATTCTAACCCGGAACCACACGGGTAAAATCTACCTATGTACCTACCACTGTGTATATATGTGTATATCTGCCCACAATATCCTTATTAGCATTATATACGTAAAAAGTACTCGCTATTCGTTATGTCAATGGCTATCCCATACTATTTTATTTACTTCGCCACAGTCTGTTCCATTTCCCGCGTTCGCGGCAGTGCGTCAATTTTCCGCGCCATAACTTTACAATTCGGTACTAATTTCAAAGTTTTCCTGCTTTGGACGGACCATTAGTTTCCTCTCTATAGCTTCTATATTTGAGGAATTGATGTCTTTTGTCTCTAAATCCCTGAACCAAACAGAAATCTGAATCTCTGAACAGATGCATCATGGAATACGTTATATTTCATATTCTAAATATTGCACAAACCCCGCAAAATATAAGCCAAAGTTTCGATTCATAATATTTAAAGCCTTGGTTGATAAGTTTCTTAATAGTAATAATATTCGATGTATGGATTTGTTTATCTGATAAAAATTAAATGACATATAAGTAGTTTAGTAAAGATAACGTAATTACTTAAAAATTCTGCATACTATATGATTAGCTAAAAATGACTAAGGACACACTGTATTTGACCATGTATGTAAAAACCCTGTATAAATAAATTTAATTGAATTGATGAATGTTCGACTGTCAAGGGTGACCATATCGGTTTACCCTCCTTCTTCAACGTTTGGCACATAAGTAATTTTGTCCTTACACACAACACTGACGATATCAATTATTTCAATCGAGAAGACTGCTTCAAGGTAAAAGGTTTGTGGAATCCGATGATTGTACTTTGTAAAAACAGTGTGCGAGCAACTAAATATAATTCCCGAACGGACGACGTTTGATTTGCTTTTATCAGCACCACCTGTAGGTTGAGTGGTAGAAAAGGCGCTGGGCCTTAAGTCCGCCTATTACATGTGTTGTAATAAAGTTAAATAAATAAAAAACCTCTTTCCACCGTCTCGCCCACCCACTACGCTAAAAGTGGCCTTTGTCTTGCGGCCCTGGTCTCTACTTAGAGCCGCAAGACTTAAAATGCTATGTTTTATCCATTAGGGATAAAGACATGATATATAGGTATGTAGGTATGTTTATATCGCTATGACATAATTATAAAAAAAAAAACCAAAATCTTATAACGCGTAAATTATATTCAACTACAAACACAAAACAAATTACACTAAAACATCAAACAGCTTGTATGAACCCTAATTTCTTATAAAATATCAGCTCCCATCGCTTCAGCTTGGCTATAGGGGCATCAGTGTCTACTTTATTCCTCCTCTTGTACTTTCTGAAGAACTCCCCATCTATTTTGACTCTCTGGTCGCAGTTGTCCCGGGATCCAGCCACCAGTTTGGCGTCAGGGTTGTTGTCGCCTTCACTCTGTATCAAATATTCAAGAATTAAATACCTATTCAAAATTAGTCAAAATATTTTTTTTTATTGGGATAATAATTGACAATTTTGCTATAGATTTAATAATAACTGACGTCATATCATATTTACCTGGGTTCGGGAACGAGGGTAAAACAGCCATCGTTTCGATCCTAGTCCGTCGCTTTTAAGTATTTCATGGATCTTGTCCTGACGTTTCTTAGTGGCCAGGTACCGCGTTGTGCTTCTTTGGGCTTTACTTGCTGTAAATGGAAAAAAAGCCATATGCGTAAGTCATAATCATCATCCCAGCGTATTCTCGGTTGCATCTTGACTTGACTGCTATATTGGAGACTGCCATCTGATCTCCGCAACCCAAAGGGTAGATCAGAACCAATCCTAGTATATCGTGTGTATAAGTATATTCATTAGGTGGGACTGGGCGGGTTGGAGTGGTCTCATTGATGTTTTTAAACTTTTGTTTCCTAAGTCGCCTTCTACGACATCCACGGAAAGATTTGGAGTGGTTCTATTCTACTCTACCGGGAACCACACGGCTAATACATGTTAGTGGGACACATCAACAGGCTATTAAAAAAAAAGTACTTCCATTATTTCAGGTGACGGGGAGCGGTAGCAAATAGTAATGTTTGAAGTTCTTCTTCCATAGTTAGTAGGTATAAAATAGTTCGATGCTCAAAACAGCAGGCAGGACCTAGTTATAAAATGAACGTCAAAATATTCCGGCCGAAGACTGTTGTCTTCGGTAAAGAAGGTTTGCTTTTGCGAAGTTTTCAAGTTTAAATTAGGATCAAAGTTTAAAGGCCTGTTTGAGGGTAGGATGATAAATTGTCACAATTGTGTATAATTTTGCAAAACTTTTCGAAGATACTGAGAAAAGGTATTTAATATACTTTGCTCCTTTTTTAAGGATCCTGGGATAAATCATCTTATACATATATTTACTTTCACGTATTTGTGATTGTTACCGTATTCTATCTTTAGTTTACGACGTTTTTTAACTGATTTCAAGAAGGTTTTTTTTTGTATAAATGTTACGCGATATCTTCGTCAATTGTTAACCGATTTTGATGATCACCATTAAAACATATTAAAGAATAAAATAAATTTTCGAAATAAGAATACCATTTAGTATTCTTATTTCAAAGATAATTGAATGAGTAGTGTATTTACATACACTACTCATTCGGGGGTAGCGGTATACCGAGCGATATCCCGCCGGATATTTTGTATGTCATTACCGCAGCTGTCGCGAAACCGATACCGCATAGCATAGGCGAAACTTGGTTCTCCCCCTTGTAGACTGAAAATCGACGTGTAGCAAACACAAAACGGCAACAACGATACTACAGTTTGAGCGTCGTCAGAATACCGCTACCCACGTCGGTAGTGGATACCGCTACGGCACAGGTATGGCACTTCATACAAGCGGAGGAACATTTATGCCTGCTACTACTATAAATGAAACTACGAGTATACATCTGTGCACACCCGTGTTCAAAGCCATCAAACGCCGCCCAGAACGGGGGAAAGGTGCAAGGATGCCTTATTGCGGGAGACGCTGCGAGTTTCCGTTCTGTATGTAAATTCTTTGTACTTATGTGGCAACGGTTTGAACAAAGTGTTATTCGCATACCCATTGGGATATCGCTACCCACGGCGGTAGCGGATACCGCTGCCGTTTGAATAGGCCTAGAAATTGTCACATATGGATTAGCGATTTTGAAATCGAGGAAAGAAGATTTTAAAACTTACGTGTAATGTATAGCACTCGAAAAGCATCCAAGAAACTGGGCTCCTTAAACGTCAGTTCTTTTGTTTGACTGATTGAACGAGAGCCGCTGTGACTCCTGGATCTTGACCGTGACTGTGACCGGGATTTGGAGTCGCTGCGTGATCGTGAGGATCTGATGACAATTGTCTTCTTGCTACGGTGTTTTGAACGACTTGGCCTGTTATTTGAAAAAGAGTTTTAATTGTCATCCTAACTATAACTAATATTATAAATTTGAAATTAAGTTTGTATATTTGTTTGTTTGTTACCTCTTTACAGTTTATCTACTAAACCAATCTTCTTGAAATTTCGCATACACATAGTTAGGAGTCCGGAGACAAAGACATAGGGTACCTTTCATCCCGAAAAAGTTTACTGTTCTTGTAGGATTTGGGATACGCAAGTGAAGCCGCGGGTAAAAGCTATACAATAAATGTAGATTTTTCATCCCTTAGCTATAATAAAATCTTAAAATCTATTAGTTCTTACTAAGAAAGGTAACCACAAGATCATTTGACAGACAAATTAAAGCTCCGAATTTCAAGCGTTCACCTCCAGACTTCGTGCTATAGACCCCTCTTTTTCGACGGGGGTTAAAGACTTTCCACCATATTACTGTTAACATTAATACTTAATGCGTAAAGTATTTTTACTCAAATTACTCATCCATACCTGTAGCATGGCACCGTTGATAAACCAAGAAAAAGTTTATATCGCGCAACGGGCTAGTGCCATCCCGCTCGTTTTTATAACGTAGAGCGAGGAAGTGATAGATGATAGCGCTCGATAAACACTGAGAAACAGCATGAGTAAAGAAGATCAAAAATATTAACCTTCGTTCAAGATCCCGGTCATCCTTCAAAACAGACATCCCATAGTAGTCCCCGAACCCATCCCCATGGTCAGGGTAGTCCCCCTCTGCTGGCCCCATAGGGATGAACGGTGGGTACGGATAACCATAACCTTCCATCCACTACCATACAAATATGTTTTTTATAAATTACAAGATTTTACAATACAAAAGATTTGCTTACTGACACTGTCCAATTTTGATTATTTCTTTATTAGAATGACGTTCTGTCTGTTCTGTCACCTTTTCAAAAAGTTTCTCTTAGAATCGGTATTTACAATTCTTTCAACGATTAGTCCGTCTCAATTTTT
Source organism: Acrobasis repandana (assembly GCA_963576875.1). Lineage (NCBI taxonomy): Eukaryota > Metazoa > Arthropoda > Insecta > Lepidoptera > Pyralidae > Acrobasis > Acrobasis repandana. The sequence continues at coordinate 22,348,427 of OY756216.1, forward strand.
AAAAAAAGTTTAGCTTCTAGTACATCTGTAAAATCCGATCGAGGAAATGCGTTTAGAATCTGAATCATGTTCATAGATGATGCATATAGCTAGCAACACATTTAGATTCCTATTAATCTCTACGCCCACCAGTCAGTGGCTTCTGGGTATAGTCCTAGTCTTTGTCTACACTTTAAGTGAAAAAGACGTGTTGTAGTTATGTATGTATATGACGACTTGTGTGAAACGGGGTAACAACCGTTCCACAATTCAATGCTATCTTCTCGATTAAAATAAATAAATAAAATAAATATAAATATATAGGGACAAATCACACTGATTAAGCTAGCCACAAAGTAAGTTTTAAACTTGTGTTATGGGATACTAACTTAACGATACTATATTTTATGATAAATATATATATAGATAAACACCCAAGACCCGGGACAATTTGAAAAAGGCCGTTTTCCAACTTGCCCTGGCTGGGGATCGAACGCAGAACCTCCGGATTAGCGGTCTAGCGTGTTAACCATTACGCCACAAAGGTCGAAAAAAGTAAAAAACGATAAAAAGTACCATCAAATCAAAAATCAATAAAACCGTAAATTTCAATGGATTTCAGTACCCACTGAGTAATAGCAAATCCAAATGAGCCGGGAACTTGGAATATTAAAAAGTAAGTAGAATAGACCACTTCTCAAAGCGAAGTTAAGGAACAGTATTCTCCTTGGCTGTGCCGTAGAGTTAGGGTTCCTGGAAATTCTATAGGGTGAAACAATTTGTGAATATCTGTGACTATAGACTATCTATCTTGTATCTTTTTTTTTGGATTTAGGACCCTAAAAAGCATAAAAAATCCATTACGCATTACGTAGATAGGGCCAACGTGAAAGTATTTAGAATTTATTATATTTTTATATATTATAATTTATTATATATTAGTAAATAGAATTATCTCAATACTTTGATACATAATATGACATGTCGTTATAGTGATAAATTAGTGATTTTTTAAACTAACAATTTTATAAGTGAATGTCATGTGACAAAAGATAATATTTATCTCTCAAAATATTCTAGACATAATATTGCTACATTGATAGCAAATAATATTATTTTTTGGACGAGTTTACATTGTAAACAAGATTCTAGTTTTAAGACACCTACAGACTTACCAAGTTTATGTAATGGTAATTCTGTAGACTTGACGGCAGATTTAAATTGAACATTCAGACAACGGGAAGGCCTCATGAATTAAGAATACTTAATCAAAATTTAGAAGGTCTTTCCGGCAAAAAATTATTAGTAAAATTAGTTTCAGAAGAAATGGATGTAGACATTTTATGTTTGACTTTGACAACCAGAATTACAGCTACATCTGGCACATGTCTAGATATTGTTTTTAGTAATATTCAATATTTTGATAAATCTGTTATTAATAAATTGCCTTCAGATCATTCTGGTGTATATGTAGCTTTTGTCAAAGAGTCCACCAGTAATTTGAGAAAAGATAAGATCTGGTGTAGGCCGATTACTTCTAAAAACATAAAAAAACTTAAAAATAATTTAGATAACAAATTATTATCAGTTGTATATACAGTAAATAATCCTGACGACCATTATAATAAACTATTTAGTACTGTTTCCTCTGAGTATTCTAAAACATTGAAACAAAAAAGAGTAGTAGTTCATAGTAAATCACAGTTTAGTGAATGGGCTACTACCGGCATCTACATAAGTAGAAACAGGTTATATGATCTATTTGCCCAAAAACAATATAACTTGAATCCTTCTTTTATAGAATATGTTGTTGTTAGAAATTATTCTAAAATATTTAAAAAAAATTGTAGACGAGCCAAGTCGAATAGTATTAGCAAAAAAATAAATAATGCTCCTAATAAAATTAAAGAAACATGGAGTGTCATAAATAAGGAAACAGGTAAAAATAAAATCAAAGAAAATATTTGCCGAATCAAATGTAGTGGTAAGGATACTACAACAACTGAAGAAATAGTAAATATATTTGATGATTATTTTACTAACATTCGTTTGGAACTCACTTCTAATGTGAGTTCTAGCGCCCAGCGTGCTGAGGCTTTGCTTAAGAGCATGTTAGCCCTAGCGATTTAATAGATGCTTTTAAATAGTTAAATTTAAAAAAATCAGTAGATCACTGGGGCATGTCAGTAGCCGTAGTAAGTCATATTATACACATAATTGCTGCCGATTTAGCTTTTATATTTAACGAATGTATTGACGAAGGCATATTTCCTAACTTAATGAAATGTAGTAAACTAATCCCCTCATTCAAAAAAGGAGAAAAAACAGACCCTGGCAGCTACAGATCTATCTTTATTCTGTTTTTGAGAAAATTTGAGAAAAATTAAATTTGAAAACTTATAAGGAGGTTAAAAACTTAGCGGAGGAAAGAGAGACATGTAAAGCACTGATTGACCTAGCCCCAAAGTAAGTTTGTATAAACTTATAAGTTGAGTTTTTGGCGGGAAGTCAAGGGGTTCGGTTGGGGTTTTCTTTAAATTATTTTGCAAATTGATTATAGTACACTTTATAATATGAAATTGGTGTTGTTATGTTTGGTGTTATAAATGCTCATGCTCATGAACAATATGTGAAATAGTTAAAATGGATAGTCATAGTACGGCTGTAGTGATATTTGTTTCGCGGACTGTGTGGGTGTCTTCGGGCGTCGTCCGCCACTCAATCGGCTATGAAAACTAGTGGATTTGTCGCCAGAAGCTCCCTTAAAGCAATCAAAGGCCTACACACCAACCTTTGATTGTAACTTGTTAGGAAAAAAGAATTTCCCACGTTTTATTAACTTGTTCTTGGCTAAATACGCAGTAGCGTCAAGCCATTAATAATAATAACTAATAAAAAAACTTATAAGTTATGGGATACTCTCTCAACGCTACCATTTTTTTTGGTAATAAATATGTACATAACATATAGGTAATCATCCATAATAATATATATAACCAGCTGATGCCTACGGCATTGCCTGCTCGGTTAAATTTAAAAATATTACGGAGTTTCATACAAACTTTCATCCATGCTCTATTTTTTTTTAATAGTGTTACAATAAACTTAATTTTTGAACCATAAGCTTGTACCTAATTTTTTATTTCCTAACTTCAAAATTTAAGTTTCATACAAACTCTCAACTCTCATTGTAACCCCTTAGGGGATTTTTTAAAAATAGTGTACACTTATACGTACGTTATTTTATTTATTTAATCTTTATTGTCCATCAAATACAAATTGTACAGAACAATAGGCGAACTTAACGCTAAAAGAACTTATTTATAGAATGCTTGTGCAAATTTCATGCTTCTAGACCATGATATGTCAGTCAATCAGTTTCTTTTTCTTTTATATATTACTAGCTGTGCCCGCGACTTCGTTCGCGTGGTTGTCGGAACGTAAGGTTATATAGCCTAAAGCCTTCCTCTATAAATAGACTACCCAACAAAAAAAGAATTTTTCAAATCGGGCCATTAGTTCCTGAGATTAGCGCGTTTAAACAAACAAACAAACTCTTCCGCTTTATAATATTAGTATAGATTATAAATAATATTCTGTAAGTAGGTATATCCAGCAACAGAAAGGTCAGTGATTTCCTCCAACTTTCAAGGGGAATAGTTAAAATTTCTTTTTAGAAAGAGTGGTTGGCAAACTCGAGCCCTAATGGAGGCGACCATTAAGCATTATTCGATTCCTAATTTGTCTACTTCCTAATTGTTCTTACCAGACCCCTAATTTAATCGTATTTTTTCTTCACGATCAATACCTGAATGGGAAAGTTAGGCGATTGAGTATTCGCGGTTGCGAATGTTTTTTCAATCGACGCGCGTTTTGCATTTATTTTCAACCGACTTCATAAAAAGTTGAAGGATATCAATGCGGCTGTTTTCTAATGTGTGTTACCTCAGAACTTTGATATTTATTAACCCATTATGACCTGAATTATTTTATGATCTCAAAATTAGAAAATAACTTAATATATTGTTGCTTAATGTTCCTCAATTAATTTCTGATCATTAAAAGTTAATTCGAATTATTACTTTTGGAAAAATCAGTGTGTGCCGTACGGCATCGCAGGCTAATACGTAGTTATTGTCTTAGATGTATTTTATCTCATAATTACCATTTTTTGGATGAAATTATTAAATTTTGACAAAAGTAGTGAGATAAAAATAAAAGAAAACATTTATTTTACCAATTTATTATTTTATTGGTATAACAATTTTTAAACTTTATAGTATTTAATTCGAATATGATACTCATAGTTAGAAAAAAGCAGAGTATTATAGCAATTGAACTACTAAACTATCATAAAAGTCGCTCCCAAGAAAAACCAGTAAGCTCAGAATATCGGTAAATAAGTGTCTTTTATCTAAATGAATAAAAACATCCTACAGAAAACTGAGCAACTGAGCAACTCGAAACGAAACGAGCAACGAAATCGTCATTGCGGTTTTTTAATAGAAAGCCTGGCTGCAGGTGGTATAGGGGTTTGTTCGTGTGTTTTCAGTACTGATAGAGTTTATCTGACATTACGTCACAGGTTTAGATGCTAACAATACATCGTATCTGGTGTTAAGTTGGAAACCTGTGAGAATATTTATAAACCACCCTAATTTTCCTGGATAGCTGGTTCTGGAGGTTCAATATATTCGAACCGTGGGTCAAATTCCTCCTCTAATCAAGTAAGGCTACGTGCCTCGTGGCATATACAAACTCTACAAAACAAATAACGCAGTTACATGCGATAAAATAACAAAAAAAATGTGACACATACAAACTAAATTGACAACATAACAGCCTAGCGGTGCCAAACGGCATCAGGAACTTTTGACATGCGATAATCCTGAAATTACTATGAAGTTGAATTGTTTTGTACTAGTATTAGTACAAACAAGGATATTACAATTCCACAAAATGTATTTTACTAATAAATTGTAGAAAATCAATAAAATATGCCTCACTTACTAGAAAGTGACATCTATTATGTCCAATAATTTCAAAACACTAAATTGCTAAGGCTCTGTTTAGGCTCATTATGTATTCTAATTGAAACATAGTAAACAAAATGATAGCTGTAGGCACATAGCTATCATTTTGTTTACTATGTTTCAAAAGGCTTAGTGCCACATTGTCAGCACACTTTTGGATTTCATAATATCTTACGCGCGTACGGAGCAAAATCTTGAACACATAAAATCGAGTGCCGAACGGCATCGATAGGTGATAATGGGTCAATGTGAAACAATTTTCTCTGCTTATCTCCATGGTTGACTGGAAGAAAGTGCTCTTAGCATTAAGTCCGCCATTTGTTAAAAGTATATTTTTACTTTGGACAATAAAGTTTGATAACTAAATAAATAAATAAATATTGATAACATGTGAAATAAATAACTACAGAATGGTAGTCTAGTCATTGTAAACGAAGCTTAGGTATGTTTATAATAATAGAATAGAATAAAATATGGTTTATTAGCGAAATATAGATATCGTGTAGTACACACACGTAAAGGTAGGTTAGGTAAATCATATTAAATAAATAACATCGTTAATTAAAATTCGAGCAATGTAATGCTGTATAAACAATAATTTAAAGTATCATCCTGATCTTCTAAATATTATAAAAAAATCACACTAAAACCATAGAATAAATAATACAAACGTACAGAAGTCTCACTCAGCAAAGAAATTCAAAGAAATATCTATTCTATGTCGCTAGCGATATGGTTTAATTTAGCTCACGTCAGAACTCGGGACCTATTCGTAAAGATACCTATTCATCCATTGCAACCCAATTTCATTCTTATTACTCTGGACAAACGATTCGTATAACTGAATTTACTACCCGGAGGGGCCGCCTGCGCGCATAGTAATAATGTAGGTACATTTTCGATACCTAAACGGGGAGTGACACAGGCCTGGTAAAACCAACTAAAAAGTTAAAAGAGATTATCAAAACTGATTTATGAGTGTTTGGCAAAAAATAAAAATGAGAGCATCTTGATAACCATCATTATTAATGTCTTAACAATTAGACGCTCGTTCAGTTTTTGCAATAAATTTTACAGATAAGTTTAATTGACCAAGTTCAACAATGACAATTTGAAATCTAATAATCTGTTAAATGTAATTGCTAACTTTTTAAAGAAATTTTTTGCTTTTGCAAATTTATTACGGCAAAGGCTAGGGGTAAATTTTTAAACTAATATCACAAATCCAAACTAAGTTTATACCTCTTGAGCCACACCGCTCGCATTATTTTCTATTACCACTGGCATGAACTAATTAAGTAATATACATTTATTGATCTATTCTGTATCATCTATACGTACATTACATGGCTATAATACTTTACCTTTATTCCTAAGATCAAAGATCAATACAGATGTGCCACAATCGTCACTTTCTCTTTTAGATTTGCTCTTTAATTGGTAGATATCAAACATGTTTGATTCTAACATTAACACACCTCTCCAGTCCAATGCATTATTTTTCTTCTTCTTTTTATTAAATAAGCTTATGTGAGTTCAGTGTTGGACTACAGACCTCTCCCAAAAAAGGGAGGATATTCCCATAATCAATTTGCTATCGCAGTATAAAGTCATTGCAAAGGATACTCTGCCCGTTCTCTATTACCTCCTCTTCTCCATCTTAGCGCATTCCCGGTTGCATTCTCGGCTGTGCTGCTTCGAAATCGGGGAAGCTTTTTGCTTTTCTTCTCCAAAAATATGCATGTCAATGGTCACACTAGGATGCCAAAGACCTTGCGATGTGAAAAAATTGCCGGAACATTTTAAACGATTTGAAGTTTTACGACCAGCGTCAACCCTTCTTGGGAATGCCAATGTAGCATGAGATGTTTGTGCTTTTGTCGCCTCTTACAATGAGATGGAGTGGTCCTAATCTAGGCTGGAATACTAATAATGGACTACTTATACCTCCCGTAGTTGCCTCTAACGATACCCGTGGAAGAGGAAAAGAGTGGTGATAAATGTATTCTATTCTAGTCTGTCATCACTCATTACCACAGGACTACTAGAGAATACAATATTACTAGGAATAAATTAACCGTTACAGCGTAACTCTAATCAATATAATCTGTTATATCTTCAACTTAATATTGCGACCACCGGTCTCAAAACTCAATTGCTTCAAGTGCGAATCGAAGCGCCCTTCTAAGACAAGTGTTTTAAAACGAGGCGCTGAGAGTACTCGGGTTGTCATCTTGTTAATATTTATAATTCAGTTTTTAGAAAGAAATAAAGAAAGAAAGAAAATCTTTATTCGACAAGCAATTCACAGAATATGACTTACATACTATACCTAATGAATGCCGAAAAGGCGGCCAGATGTTTTTTTAAGCTTTTATTTAGTTTTACCTGTCCCGTTGTCTGTGTCTTGACATACTTGTAAGTTGGGTGACAATGCAATATTATAGTACCAATGGCCTGATCTCATGATGAAGCCGGAAGGTGGCCACGGCATCTCTGTGGTAAAACAACATAACCCCACCGAATTTGGGTTCAATTGATTCATCTGGAGGAGCTTTTAAAACTTTTCAGTTCACTGTTAGATAAAAGCTAGTTTTTAAATATATATTTTTAATAACTAAGTACTTGTTTTTCGCCACAATCTGGAAAAACGAAATCATTTGATTATACTTTTACAGCTTTCAATTATACTTAGTTGAAAACACAACCTCTCATTTTTACTAAACATAACTTCATTTATAATATTAAACTTAGACTAACTTTAATAAGGTTAAACTTGTACGAAGTATATAATTACTCTGCATGTGATTTAAACCTTAAACCAATATCCAAAACCAGTTGACATCTAGTATAATGACACTTTCACAATAATGTTGACATTGACATCTCATCTGTCAATGTCAAAATTATTTGATCGGATAATGGTTTAAACCTATTAATGCGGTAAATTCGAGTTTTGAATGTCAGAAAATGAGGACGGGAATTTATTAGTTAAAGTGGTTATAAGTTTTAACCACAGCGTAGCGTAGTAGGCTACTCAAATCAAATACCTAGATTTATTTTTAATGTCTGATTTTTTTTGACTGAAGGGCCCTGCATACATATTAGAAAAAATCTAAAAGTAGACCAAATCCAGACACCCCAACAGATGGTCTCCACACAGCTCTAATGACGCAGGGTATTGTACAACTTTTTCATCCGAACCCGCATGAATATGGAAGCTAGTCTTTGTGCCCAATCCCTCCACCAACTTATTCATCATCTCTACAACAAAACTTCATTCGAAATTAAACCCTAAGCATGTTGATTCAGAAGTTATAATTCTTGACTCGACTAGAAACTGTATTTATTTATGTTTCACGTTATTTTTACACGCTTTTCTTTCATTGCTGGCCATTCACGCGTCTGGGTATCCAAAGAATTCTCGACTAATTGAATCTTCAGTATTTCGTGAAAGGATGTCGAGGGGTGTCTTTAAAGCCAGCCCCTTTAGATGTAGGTTAACAAACACTTGTTCAACTGGATAGATAAAAATATAGGCATTGACTTCATCTGTCAGGTCTAAAGTTTAAATCATTTATATAGTTTATTTATTTATAAGTTTTATCAGATTTCTAAACCACACTAAAGTTTTTGCGAAGATTTTTGAATTATTTATATAATACATTGTCATTTTAAAGTTGCACTATATGATTGATATACATAAGGGGGCGGTTTTTTTATGAATTTAAGGGGAATAAAAATTTACATACGAATATTATCTCAGATTTATTAGATCAAATTTACATAAGAATATTATTTCATCGTATTTTCTCTGTGATTCCAGTAAGAAGCTTATCCTTTTCGATTGCCACAGTTTACGCTCATACATCAATTTCAGCATTATCGCACAAAAACGGAGTACGCGTCGATTTAGATACTTTTTGCCACCTGCTACTGTTATTGATGTCATAAACAGATACACTATCACGTCTTTATCCGTAACGGGGTAGACAAAGCCAAGGGCGGTAAAGCCCAGGCCACTTTTAGCGTAATGGTGGGCATGAAGGTGGAAAAGGAAATAATAATAGTGATGGGTTGCTAACCGCATCGCCTATTCATATGATTCAGATTTTCGCCCATTCCCTCGATCGGCTTTTACGATCTGCACGGGAAGAGAAGCAGCTGGTACATTCTATGTTTTTTCTTTTCTCCCAGACCAGCAAAGAAGATGTCATAAAGTATTGTATAAGATGTAATGTATAGTAAGTATAAGATGAATTGATGTCATAAAGTATTCTTATAATAATATATTAAATTATGACATTATTTTATTCTATCTTTTTATTTACTAGTTTCAATAATAAATAATGAAAAAAAAAAATTATATGCCTATCCACTCCATCATCATCATATCAGCCACAAGAAGTCTATTGCTGAAAAGAAACCTTCCCCTTCTTCATCTTAAGGTGCCTCTCCAACTTGTGAAGGTTGGCGATCAGATTGGTGTATCTTTATTTTTAGCTCGGCGAAACAGCTCAGCAGCGCTCGCTATCCCGGTCCGCCCCCGGATGTTTCGTCCAAGATTTCTTTCTCCTTCTATTTTCAAGCCTTCCCCAAGGATTTCCAAAACGACAATCAATTAATCAATCAATCACTAATTTATTTGTCAAACATAGGTACAATTTTAGAGCTGTTACAATAATATATAGTAGTTCGCTATGTCTTGCCATATATAGCATACAAATATTTAAGTACGTAGATACGTGCACATACAGAAATTTGGTTTATTTTTAATTGTATTGTATAATTTACGACCGATCGTAAGTGGCCTGCATTCAGCGTTCTCCTGCAACCAACCTGGTGGGTGGGTGGGTGTCCTACGCTGTGCTTGCCGGTGCGTGGCCACCATTCGAGAATTCTTCTGCCCCATCGGCCACAGGTTCTTCACGCTATGTGTCCCGCCCACTGTCACATCAATGAGCTAATCCACTTGGCTATGTCAATGATCTCCGTTCTCCTATGATACTCGTCATTTCTGATTTGATTTAATGCGTAGAAAAACACTGAGTATAGCCCTCTCCATAGCCCGTTGAGCGATCTAGAGCCTTCTTAGGAGACGATAACGATGTCAAGCAAGTTGCAGAAAAGAACTGGATTCTGATGACCAGGGCAGAACAAGATGGCGCAAACAGAAGTAGGTTTATGCCCAAAAGCGAGTTCATGAAAGCTGACGATGATGCTGAATTAGGTAATGATACAGACAAAGTGCCAAATTGTCAAAATAAACTCGTATAACTTTAATCGCTTGGCCCCATTGTTCAATATCACCCCTTTAAAGGTGATTTATGATTTTCCCTACAATTTACTGCTTTAATATATGGATCGCATCGCAACAAATACTTTGGGTTTGAATCCAGACCGATCTGTTTGCACAAATGACGCCCCCGTCACGGAACCCATGTCACATTCTTAACAAGTAACCACACAATCACATTACGCATGTGATCTACTTTAAGCTTTGCTACGCTATAGATCGCACCAGGAATCCTTTCCGACTGTTTGTAATGACACGCTTGGATTGTCCAATAGTAGTATGCATGCCTTTAGCGTAATACCAAACACAGTGAAAAACCAAATTATTTGTAACAATACTATACTATTATCGCTAAAAATAATTTGGTTTTATATCTAGGCTAATATAACAATATGTAATCACACAATCACAGTACGCCTGTGATGCATTTTAAACCGTAGTACTCTAATGAAAGCAAACTTACTCTGAGTTTGGATCCAACCGATCTGATTGCACAAATGATGCATCACTACTTTTACTAATATGTATTCTGTGGCATCACGGAACCCATGTCACAGAATACATATTAGTATAACCCATGTCACATTCTTAACCAGTAACCACACATTCGCAGTATGCCTGTGATCTATTATGCTACGCTACGACTACACTAAGAATACCATCGCTACAGGAATATCTTCTTCTACGCTACAATACTTCTACGCTAAAGTATAGACTCCACTGAAGAGTGTGGTAGTGCTGTGTTTTTGACCACAATGAGATTATGAGAATGCCCATGAGATTTCATTCAAATACATCAAAAGACATAGGTTTTGAATGGTCCGTGACACCGGAATTTTGTATTGATTCTTTCAAAATTGTAATTGTATGTCAAGGATTAGTTGTATTTACTTTTATTTTCTGGTGCTGTGTGCACAATCATAAAACTTTTTTGAAAGAATATTACGGGAAATCTCTAAACTTTTGATCAAAAATCCAAACAGATTTGAATCATATTCCTTTATAATAAGATATCAAATGCATGCTGTATAAAATATTTGTTGAGTGGAGTAAGTATTTTGTGCTCGTCCAAGGGGATACAGTTGTTTGCGAAATGCTCGTTGGTTTTATGGAATTTCCTTATTTGGAAGTCATGTTTTAAGAGATTGCATTATAACATTTGTTTGGCAGAATTTAAGTGGATTAAACTTCTGTTACAATGTTTAAAATCATATTCTTTTGTAATTATTTTTACTTTGATGTTTGAAGGTTCTTGTTGTATGGCTTAGGATATATAATCATTTCCTTTTCCTTTCTTCACCCACTGCTGATATACCTATATGGATAAAGAATTCATATGTAATGTACCTACGTTGTATTTTATTCCTCTCTATCATACCCATTATAACTTATTTTGATGATGATTTTCAAACGTGCCCTGACTGAAGATCTAGCCCAGAACCTCCGTTCTGGGTAAAAAGCTAGTGCTTTTTGAATGTTTCGCCAAAGAAGTCGTATGATGCAAACATTTCCGGTGCAGCGAAAAATTATTACTTACATGTTTTATAACCTTGTCGCCGGCACCGACTGTATTTTAGCATTCCCTCTGAGGCACAGTCGGTAGTTGCTAAGACACCAGTCGTGCCACTGAGCTCATCTACTAATTAGATCATCCCCAATTTATTTTTTCATCAATCATTACGTATCACACTGAAAACCAGTATGCCGCCTTTTAGGCAAACCACGCTGAGTTTTAGCCTTCTATACGCTACTGCAGCCCATACATACATGTATAGTATTATTGTTGTTTATTGTGATTGTTGCACGTTTATTATTAAGTATTGTTTATGTTTTGTTCTTTTCTAGTATCTACTTTATGTGTGTGTGATGCAGTGCAGAATAAACGTCTAATCTATCTATCTTCGTCCATCCAAATAAAAGATGGGCACAATATAATGAACGCAATCAAACTTAGTGGAAGTAGTGGAAGGCTTTGCTTAGTAAGATGGTATGGTGAGTTTAGACTCACCACTACTACACTACACTAGCAACCTTTATCTACCTTTAAATCTTAGGATTTAAAGCTAGATAAAGGTTGCTAGTTGTGAGCGAAGCGAATGAAAATCTTCGTTTCAGCTTCGGCAACAATTCTTTTGTGTGTTCGAATTTCAGTTTTTTGGTTGTTCTCGCCTACAGGTCGCAATCCTCAATAGATTCTCGTGAAATTTTGTGAGCAGATTCGGAAATTATGTAGATTCTTTTTGTCGATCCAGATTTTCGAATTTGTTCAAAACGTCGATACTAAATCGGGGTTAAAAACGTAAAAAAATCATATTTCTGCCATTTCAAAAAATATTTAAAAATGTCCTAAAACTTTTTGTTACCCTACCCTTATTAAGATGCAACTTTTTTGTCCGAACAACTTTTTCAACTGATAAACTTCAAGGGTCAGTATGTGTATGCAAAGACAGAGCCACTGGTTGTAATTGAAATACTGTCAAAATTCAGAAGCGGTTTCTGCAAATATGTTTATGACAGAAAATCTTCACACCTAATTTGTCATTTTCCTTCATTCCTGTTTAGGCAAGTAAGAAAAAAGCAATTTGTCCGGACACGCAAAACTGCGTTCCATTATGGATGTTGACCTCAAAGTTTTCCTAGACTAAATAAAATCTTTAAGGTGACTTTTTTTTATGGAACTATTAGTACCTATATTTTAAAGGCAAGCAGGTAATTTCATTAAGAATTAGGTAATACACCTTTATTATTTCTCTCTCTAGCTCTCTTTCTCTCTCATCTTAGCGTATTCCCAGTTGCATTCCCAGCTGTAACATTGTGAAGCCCGGGGTCCGCTTTCCGACTTTTTCTTTTCCACTTGGCACGGTCTAGGGCATCCTTGGTTTTAAGACCTACACCTTAATTATCATCTGCAAGAAAATTAAGCGGCCCGAATCAATTGAGTCATATAATCCTTATAATGCTGTATATAAAGTGCTTTTAAATTAAGTACAAACATTTTAAAGGGTCATTCAGTAAATTATTTTAGGAAGTGGAAAAACCTTTTTGTATATTCAAAATATTTATACTTAATTAAAAAGCACCTTGTATCAGTATACAAAGTGCTTTTTAATTAAGTACAAATATGTATTTTGCCGTTTGGTTCCCGTCAGAGTAGAATAGGACCAATCCAAGTCTTCCCGTGGATGTCGTTGAAGGCAAATTAGAAAACACAAGCTAAACAAAGCTTATAATTAGTGAGACCTCTCCAACCCGTCTGGCCAGCGTGGAGAATTTAGACCTTATCCTCTGATTGCTCTGGCTAATATAAAGCTCTGGTAGTATGTGCAAAGAGGGTCGTGCTTCTACAGTGGAGACTAAAGAAGACCTGATGATGATGTATTGATATATTTGAAGGGTCTGGCTGAAGACTGGTTTACACTAGAACATGTTATCCGTTCCAACTGACACATAAATAGACATATTGGAAGTTTAGTGGTGATATTAGAAGTTTAGTCCAGTATGCAGACCAGTGTTATAACGTCAGTGGTAAAGGGAATCACATTTGTTATTAACGAAGCAATCTTGGTTATTATTTGATGTTATTACGAATTAATTGTGCCTAGACGCTCAAGGATACAATCTATTCAAGGAAATTATTGTAATGTTATTATAACAGTCTAGTCTACTAGATGAATAATAACTTCTAGGTTTATTTTGGTTAGTTGAGTTATTTGATTAAGTTTAATTACATTTAAACGTTTTTACTATCGTAATTATTTTAAAACAAAAACTGTAAGTAACAAAATTCAAGGGGAAAGAAGAAGAAAATATTTTAAAAAGGCTAATCAAATAATAATAAACTTAATAATATACAAGTAATTATTTAAAAAATATTTGTAAAAACAAGCTTTTATCTGAATCAATAAACTAAAAAGTTTAAAACAAGTGCAAGCGCAAACTCGGTGTGGCTATGTAGTTTTATCACAGAGATGCCGTGGCCACCTTCCGGCTTCATCATGAGATCAGATCATTGGTACCATAATATTGCATTGTCACCCAACTTACATAAGTATCTAATAATGGGAAGTAAGTCTAATTTAGCTTGCAAGATTTGATTAGGGACACAGACAACAGGACAGGTAAAACTAAATAAAAGCTTATAACAAATAAGCGTTGAGTATATTATGTATGTAGTTCATGAAATTATTGTTATTCTTATCAATAAGAAAATCAAATCGCTTGCACAAATTGAATGTTGTTTTAATTGATGTTACCATTAATCAAAACAATACTAATGTAATTAATATTAATTAATGCTTGGAATTACTAAGGCGACTACACTTGCCCTCGGGGATTTTTTCCATAATGCTGTATCGGAAGAAAATGAAACATTTCTTTGGCGAGTAGGCGACCAATACCTTATTAATGAGTTTTTTCGGTGTTTCTTTTGAGCAGTGCTACTGATACACTATCACGTCTTTATCCCTAACGAGGCAGACAGAGCCTAGGGCGGTAAGGCCCAGGCCACTTTAAGCGTGATGGTGGGCATGAAGGTGGAAAAAGGAAATCATAATAGTGATGGGTTGCTAACCGCATCGCCTATTGATATGATTCAGATTCTTGCCCATTTCCTCGATCGGCTTTTACGATCTGCGCGGAAAGAGAAGCAGCTGGTACATTCTTTGTTTTTTCTTTTCTCCCAGACCAGCATGGGAGGATTCTGAGTAGTGGTCGTTCCGAAACGCTCTAGTATACCAATACTAGCGTTTGTTAAAAATAAATATAAATTAATAATTTAAATATTTATAAACATTACGAGTAATGTACAACCAAACTTACTGACATGTGTGAAATTGCCTGCGGCTAATTACTAAATGAACATTTGATTCTTTAGTAAAACATTTTACCGGATTTGAAAGTCTGGTCTAAAGTAAGGAACTGAGATCATCAGTAAACAACTGTTGGGCCAATGCAAAATATTGTAGTAAGTAAGTTTTGTTTTTTTTTATATGTAAAATTTAGGTATGTATAGGTACTTAAATAAATGTATTTTATATTTCTTATAAACTCGTAAGTATCAAATAAACTGGTCTTAATTGGATTGGACTGGATTTTGTATTTTCTTAGAAGCTTTTTTGTTTGAAGTAGATGATTGATATTGTTTTTAACTATGATTCATGAAAATATTCGCATCAGTTTAATTTATTTAAATTGTCTTCAGGAATTAAGTTAGTAGTTAAGTATACATAACATGACACACAACATATACAACTTACAATATAAACTCCAAAAAAATGTATACCTATTTAAAACTAATTGATCCTTTAGTATTTGATCGATCTTAATGTAATTATTGATCTCAGATTCAGACGCAAACATTTTTTATGCTTTAAGGCCATACCTAAATTTTCCGGGGTCCAGTGCTGCCCCCATTTAAAATAAATCATTTCAAAGAAAACGGAGACATTATTTAAAATTTTGCTACTACCAAATCCTAGATAACCCTTCAAAGTATTTTATGCACAACTGTTTACAGTTTATAATGAGAACGTTAAGCTTTACTACGCACATTTGCCAAAAGTGGCCGTTTTTCGCAAATGTGCGTAGTAAAGCTTAACGCTCTCACTTTAAACTGTATATAGTAGTTCATAAAATACTTTGAAGGGTTATCTAGATCTTGGTAGTAGCAGAATTTTAAATGATGTCTCCGTTTTCTTTAAAATGATTTATTTAAAATGGGGGCAGCACTGGACCCCGGAAAATTCAGGTACGGCCTTAAAAATAGATATTTAATAACTAGTGATTAATTGTTTAGTAAACCGAATTGCTCTTCATGCCTTAACTATATTAAATTATTTAATGTACTTTAAACTGAATTTTGTACATTGACAGCCTATAAAACATAAGTATATTTGGGTTCTTTGCCCTGTCACGGCAGCGATTTGGCCTCAATTTTTTATATAATTTAATATAAGTTAGTTCTATTTTAAATATTTTTAGTTTAGTTAGTTTTAATTTAGGTTATATTTTAGATTGTTTAGTTTTAATATAGTTGCTTGCTAGTTTTATTTTTAGTTTGTCACTATTTTAATATGGTTCTACGAAATAAAGAAATAACATATTATGTAAACATTTTATAAGTGCGCAAATAGGAAAATAAAATGGTTTTTCTTTGTGTCATTGTCCTACCTACTTCCTCATTGTGGTCACCGTACACAGGATGACGGATAGCAACAAGCGCATTACAGACGCAACATAAATCATGGAGAACACCAACTCATAAAACAATTGCGAACTTCGCCATTTTAGCTTTTTTCTCGGACTAATTGGGTCACGGCAACAGGTGACTTGATAAATTGGTGATATCCAAGTTTGTTAAGTTTAAATTATTTTTTGGGAATATGGTCGAGCGTTCAAAGAGCGTGATTTTTTATCCGATTGTGCCAGAAGGAGAGTTTCTATATATCATTGTGCATAACGTGGTCCTCTTCTAGACCGGAAGCCACTCGACAGGCTTCCGGTCTAGAAGAGGACCACTCCATCTCTTCCTGTGGATGTCTCAATTGGCGACTAAAGGAATACTGCATTCCCAACAAAAGTTAACGTCGGGCAGCGGCCGGTTGTAAAAGTTTTCGCACAAATGCGTTACCGAAGAGGGTTGACGTCAAGCAAGCGGACAGTAGTAAAATTACAGCCAAATGATTTAAACTGTTTTGGGTATTTCTTCTCCATTTTGCGACGTCTCAACGTCATGGTTATTATATATGGGGAAGAAAAAGCAGGAAAGCGCACCCCGGGCTCCGAAGCAGCACAGCCAAGGATACAACTGGGAACGCGCTAGGACGAAAAAAACTTATTTCAAAACGTTCATGTCTCTTGACACTGAAACTCGGAGACGTAGGTTAGCTGAGTAAATAAGACTAGCATCATTTCGTAACGCTCAATGTAGTGTGACACTGAATCTCGAATCGACTACGTAGCTACGTCTTTCTTTCCACTTTTGGGGTTAGGGTCCTGAACACAATAAAATGAGAAAGTAACAACTTAGTTCACCTGCTGTCAGTCTCTCAGAACCAGGCTCTATGCCAAGCTAAATTAGACTCTATCATCATTTCACGTTTCATCATAACGCTTGATGTTGCTTGACACTGAATATCGGACACGTAGCTACGTAGAACGTATTGCTGCTTTTGGAGTAAGGGTCCTAAACACACTAAAATGGGAAAGAACAACTTAGTTTACCTGCCGTCAGCCTCCCAGAACCGGGCGAATATAATTTACACCGTAAATTGTTTTAATAAAGCCGATGCCCATGATTTATGTGCGAAGTTGAAAGTTATTCGATTTAAATATGCGTGGAGTTTGGCGAAACACGCCTCTTAATTTTTCAAACAACTGATAAGAAGTTTGCTTATTATGAGTTAGTATTTCGGGACATTTATCACCTTTAACGAAATGAATGATTAATTGAAGACGTTGCTTGTTACTTTGATATTTTAAAGGTTCCGTACCCAACGGTACATTATTACTGAGACTCCGCCTGTCTGTCCGTCTGTCCATCCTTCTGTCACAGGGCTCTATCTCTTGAACCATAATAGCTTTATTTTTGAGAAAGTGGCAGTATTGTTTACATTAATTTTACTAATCTCGCAGTAGAGTCATGGTTTCTCTTACAATGTGTGGCGTGGTGCCTTATTTCTAAAACTCGTCCACTGAGGCATTTTTGTAAACAAATCCGCACAAAAGATAAATTAAATTATGTCAAAATTCCCGCCCTAAACTTCGTACTTTTTAAATTATTAGCAGAGGTAATTTAAATTCTGCAACAGGACACCCTGTATATCTACAATGCACCTTTTGCATAATAAACAAGAAAAAAGTCTGTAATCTTATAGTCCATTTAAACAACATTGTATTCAGCCGAGATGAATTAAGGTCTCTGAAACTCGTACGCTTCATTCTTTAGATTCATTGTAACAAGATTTGGAAAAAAGGTCGCAGTCCAACGTCCGTCTGTCTTATAAATCACTTTACATCTCTGCGCTGGCAAACTTTTCAATTACAAGCTTTGAGTGGAGTGCGCAATGGATTGTATAAATTTGTGGATGTGGCTAATTTATAATGAAAAATGTATAAGATAGGTTCTCGTATGGTCTTCTTTATTTTGGCGCGTTCCTGTAGTAAGTATGCCGAAGACTATTGTAAAATCGAAAATAAATAGCCGGAACACCCTTTGGGAATGCATTAGTGCGAAAGGTTTTACACCAGCCGCCACCCGACGTCAAATCTCCTTGTTTATGCAGTTGTAGCACTAGATTTGTGTACTTAGTTCTTTAGTCACGACATCCACAGGAAGAGATAGAGTGGTATTATTAAATAGGCCAGAAGCCACAAGGCTAAATTGTGATTGTGCAATAGGCCTAAGGTGACAAAGGCTATTACATTCTTGCAGCCGCCTCTTCTCGAGGAGCCACTTCTTCGTTCTCATGGATAGATGCTTGCAGTGGTGCTGTATAAGTTTCTTATTGGTGTTCATCTTCTAAATATTTCTATTGTTGCTGTATGTGGTAACTCGTATGTAATGCGTTGATAATAAAAGAACTATTGAATTAGGTATACTATGCATATATGTATTATTATTTTTAAATAATTACAAATATGAAAATGAATTAGATATGCCCTTTTACTTTAGGAACATTATAAGTACAAAACCAAAAAAAAACGCGGCAACGGAAAAAAATATGACATTGACATTTTGACAGTTGATTTTTTAAAATCGTGCATGAGTAACGCAGGTCGTCAAATATTTGGAGAAGAAATAGCGGGAAAGTGTTTTTCGCGCTCCGAAGTAACACTGATGGAGAAGAGGATTAGACTCACAAAGCCATATCCAACACTTTCCTAGCTCAACTCTAACAACACCGAGCCGTAGCAATCTTAAGAAACACAGAGCCTCGCCTTAATAGAAATTTGAATAAAATCAATTTATTTTAACGCCACCCGCGTTTATCGCACCCTAATAGATTGCTGTTTCTAAAAATCTTATATTTACAAGATTTGTAAAAAAATCTAAGCATAAAGGAACTTTATTTTCCAAAAATACCTTTTCTCGTAAATTTAATATAAATTTTGTAAATATTTATGTGATATTAGAAACTTTCAACGATATAAAACCCACTTTAACCATATTAGTTTTTCTTTAGCGCTTAATTTTAATTTAATCTGCAAAAAAAGAAATTAGAAAAAAGTTTTCGTTAATTTTTGAAAAGTAATTGCTTTACCAAACTTTAAGACTATTTAGTTTTTATTTTATGCCCTGTTAACATTTATTAAATTTCAGATTGAATAAATGCTTTAACTTTTTGCTTCGTGATTATAAACTAGGTTTTTGTGACCTCAATGGCAAAGGTGTTTCTCGTAACAAATTTTTTTTTTAATTTAATTTTGATTGATGTCCGCCTATGCGATGGGTTGATGACATAATCAAAGTCGCGGGTCGCACCTGGATAAGAACAGCATTGGACCGAGTTGGGTGGCGTCGACGAAGAAAGGCCTATGCACAGCAGTCGGTGGAAGGAGATCTGGGATGATAAAGGATTTTTTTAGACTTTGGCCCTGGAGCATAGAGGAAGCATGGAGGACATAGGCAAATGCCTATGTCCTTTATGCTTCCAAACTCTTCTGTTGTTCACTTTTCTTCCGACTATCTTTCTCTTGATATGCCTCTTTTCCTTTTGCCGTCTGTCTGAGTAAAGAATGTGACGATTTGGGTCTATCTTTCCGATGACAAACGATATATGTGGCCAGCCCATGCAATCTCCTTTCAGCCTATCCGTCTTTTGATATGGAATGAAGGGTCACGGTAATGTCATTTAACAGTATTCTTTCTTCATACACACTTCATTCAAAAAAATCATACCTACGCGCCTCGGAGTTCGGTACACACTCGGTCGAGAAGTTTTTTTTGCCCCGTCGGCTATTGCGTCGGCTAACCGTTCGCCGCGCTATGTGAACCGCTCTATGTGCCAAATGTTTGACAGCACGACGCCACAAAATGGCGGCGGTTCGATTCGATCATTCGATTTTCTTATTGTAATCGCATTGTATTACATTTCAACTATTATTTTAAAGTAAGCTTATAGTCATTGTTAAAAGTTCTTAACCATTAGCTTCTTAGAAATATCTGTTGAAACTGATACTATAAATTCAATTTAACAATCCAAAAATATTTAATTGAAACACAATAAAGTTGGACAACAAATTGAATTGTCAACAATCTACGTAGACTTCTAAAATGTTTAGTCTAATCTAGATAAAACAAATAAAAAACAATTCTTATTTGACGTGAATATTTTTTAACTCCCGACTAAAAAGAGGAGTGTTACAAGTTTGACGTTCATATCTGTCCGTCTGTGTGTCTGTGACAAAAAAGTGTCACTAATAATTCTGGAGCTGCTCCGTGCTTCGGAAGGCACGTTAAGCCGTTGGTCCTGGCTGTTTTCAATATATGGCAGTTGTCAAGCTATGTCAGATGCCTTTTGGCAGCTTGAGAAATCTGACACCAGTGTATTGGCCACTTACACACATAAAAAACAGATACAAACAAGTGACATGCGTACAAATACTTTCGCATTGCATGCATCTATAATTAATATAAAAGAATAAATGAGGGCCGAGTCATAATACTGCTAAATAGTTATTTATACTCGTAGAAGTCACTCGCGTCGTCAATTTGCGTTCTTATAGGACACCCAGATTTTGCCATCGCGCGAACAGGCATAGGCACAGGCATCGCGTATTCGCGTTCTATTAGGACGATGCCTTATAAGTTTGACGTGTCTGTGTATCTGTGTACATGTGTGTCTGTCTGTTGCATCGTAGCTAGTGATGTGCCGTTCCCGTTCCAAAGATTTCCGGGAACGTTCCCGGAAATCTTCGGAACGGGAACGGCGGAAACGGAATGTTACCAAAAATGGAAATGTCAGGGAAAGTTGTAATTTTATTTATCAGACATATTTTGTATCACTGTAAATATATTTTGCGTTACGGGAACGTTTCCAAATACCTGAGAGTTTGGGAACGTTCCCGGGAAATTTGGGCACGTTCCCGGGAACGGCACATTACTAATCGTGGCTTCTAAACGAATAGACCGATATTGAGGCGTTATTTTTATCCGACAGCCTTGTCTCTCAAGATGGTTCTTAGCTGTGTTTACTGAAAATCGGTTTAGCCGTTCAAAAGTTAATGTGGGTGAACTTGAAAGTCAAGGATTTTAATTTGTCTGGAAAAAAAACTTGTCATCAAAGTCTACGTACGCCTCTAGATAAAATTACAAGTGAAATAAATAACGGCAGCTGAACGACAAATGCGCCTTCCCATAGCCATTACGTCTAATAGTTGTACCCTAATCTAGTTCCGACAGCTATTTATTTACACAAACGATTATCTAAATTGCGTTAACAACATCTGCTACTTTTCGCAGCTAGCTCTTAGACTATACTCAAGGTTGGTACAGAGTAATGATGTTAACGTATCCGGCGGGATATTATTAATAATTTGGATTATAATATTATATTTTTGGTGGATACAAAAATAAAGAAAAAGTATAATTTGATATTTTTTCTTTATTTTTTCGTTCTGTAGATACATATTTTTGTCTTGTGACTTGTACTGAAATTAATTATGTTTCTTCAAGAAAGTTTTGATTCATAAAGTTTTAATAGGAGCTTTGACTGTATAAACTGTATTCCTGTATATGTATGTATTCCTAGATCGAAGGTGGGATGCCGAGTGAAGAAACCTTCGACATGTGACTAAACACATTACATACACATTTAACATTATGTAAATTTTAAGAGACACGACAAATAAAGTTTTTTTTTAACTTAGCTTTAAAAGAAATATATATATATTCTAATAATTACAGATATAGTAAAATCGGCTTCTAATTATAACGCAACTATTTAAGATTGATAACACAAGTGAAATTATTAGATTTGAAAGCAAAATTGTACTCATTCGAGAAATTGAAATCTCTCAAACCGCTCATAGATAAAGTAATCACATTATTCGCATTTATGTTAGTGATTGTGCATTTACGATATGTACTCGTATTCTCTCTTTAGCTATACGATTTACTGCTTTCTTTTCTAAACGTTTTTCTTTTGTGGCAAAGGATTTATTTGCGCATTAAATAGATGAGTTGCGTCTGTGTCGTATAAAGTTTTTTTTTATTTTGTTTCGATTGGTTATTTATACAATCGCATAAAGGCGGCGTTCTGTCCTTAGTCTATAACGTGACAAATGGATAAAGATTTTTACTATTTATATTCTTTCTTTCCGTGCTGGTTTGGGAAAAAAGAAAAACTTACAATGTACCAGCTGCTTCTCTTCCCGCGCAGATCGTAGATAACAATCGAGGGAATAGGCGAAAATTCAAATCATGATAATAGGCGATGTGACTAGCACCAACCCACTGGGAAGCTTACTTTGTGAAAAGTTATTTTTAGTCTGGTTAGTATATTGCAAGCTTGAATGACCTGATTAGGTATTCGAAAAGAAAGCTGATTCCGTGCTTCGGTAGGTACGAAAAGCTGTGGGTCCCGAACGCTATCTAGCGTTTGTTTCAACCTATTCTAGAACTGGTTCTGGTCTACCCTTTGGGTGGCGGAGGTCAGATAGCAGTCGCTCTGTGTAAAAGCCAGTAACCTCGTCAAATTACCTAGGTTAGGTAGCAGACCCTGGGCTCTGATGCGTTACGTTCGGATGATGAGGCAATGTGGCTAGCAACTCATCGCTATTTTGATTCCTTTTTCCACCTTCTTGCCCACCATCACGCTAAACGTTGCCTTTGAAATTTGCGGCCCTGGGCTCTATCTGCTCAGAAGAGCAATTGACTCAAAATGCTCTGTTTACCCCATTACGAATAAAAACGTAATGGTGCATATATATATAATTCTATAATAAAATTACTCTGTATATTCCCCATAATCTGTATTAAGGAGCCCAGTATAGAATTGCAATTTGGGTATTGTTCAAGAACTTTGGGGAAGGTTGACCCCTGCAATTTGAAAATTATTGATACCAGGGGTGCGTTTATTACTCCTTAGGTCATATTCGTAGCAGTTACTGTTAATGATAGGATAGGTGCTTTTATGAGAAATTGAGAGTAGTTATAACCACTTGCACTCTTATGTATTGGAACTATATTATTATTATTAAACGAAATGAGCTAATTTCTCAACACATTTTATAAGTCAATTTAGATTGTAATATAAATGACATAGTATAATTTAATATGTAGGATAAGTTTATGTCTGTGGTACCTATGTAAAAACAAGTAATTATTTATAAAATATTTTTAAAACAAGTTTTTATACAAAACAATGAACTAAATAGTTTAAAGTGTCCCTCAAGCAGGACGAAACTCGATGGGGCTATTTTGTTTTATCACAGAGATGCTATGGCCACTGGCCACCTTCCGGCTTCATCATCAGACTGATCTCAACTGATAGCAATGACCTAAGTTATTGGTACCATAATATTGCATTGTCATCCAACTTATATAAGTAAGTATATACTTACCTTTACATAAGGGTTCAGCTCAATTAAATAATGGGAAGTGTGTCCAATTCAACTTGTAAAATAATACACAGACTACGGGACAAGTGAAACAAATAAAAACTTAACATAAAAAATTTGAACAGAAGCAACAGAAGCTGGTCCAACCTTTATGAAAACTATGATACCTATTTTCAAGTGCATTATTTTCTTTTAGGTGATTTTACATATTTTATTAAAAAAAATTACAAAAAAAGACTCGCAAAGTTTACTGCCCCAGTTTCCCACCCCTACAAAGAGGGTGAGGCAGCCTCACATGTTAGGCCGTTATTCTTTTTTTATTTTCCACAAAATCGAACCCGAGTATTGTCTAATTTAAAGGAAGAGCCTACGTCTTATTTCGCTGGGTGCATCGTTTGTCATGCTGCGACCCAATTTTGGTCACGCAATATATAAGAGTGTGGCTATAGAGAGAAGAATGGCGGATAACTTTGAAAAAAAAAACATAATAATTTTATTTTTTAATAAAAAAAAATCTATAATTATTATTATTTTTAATAGCATTACAATGCTCGGAAATTTATCCAAATTAAAAATATGTGATGAAAAATATATATTTATACTTACTCTATATTATTACCTTGCGGTGTAGTACGTCTGGAATGTTTGCGAGAGCGCACACTGATGGATTCTCAGCCATCATGAGGAAGAGATGTGTTATATAACACATGTTTTATTTTTCCAATATATTTTTTCAAAGAACCATGTAAAGCTTTGATGAACAGTGATCTTGTTAGTCCTAAAATACTGACGGTTTTATATATCACCGCTAAATAAAAAATCTAAAAATCTACCGTCTCAAAAGTTATTTTTAATCTCTCGATCAAGTCTACATCACCTCTCCGACCCATCTGGCCTGCGTGAAGAGCGTAGGCTAAATCCTCAAGCTGCTCTGGACAAGTATGGCTCTGGTATTACAGGAAGGGTCGCGCTCCTGCAGAGAGACTAAAATAAAAGACCTGATGATGATGATAGATACCCAAGCATATATACAGATTCCTTACGTGAAATACTCCTTAGTTTGCGTTGGGGGTAAAAACGCTTCCGTCACCTCACGCGTACACATCCCGGCAATATCACTAATACACATATAAGCGATCCACTTATTTGTCTCGGCTCGATCACGTGCCAATTTTATAGCATCGCCACTCGTAAATTGAAATTGCGCCTGTTCACGCCAGCCAGTGTACGGACAATGTTGCGGACATTATTTACTATGGGACGTTTTTCTTTCTAATGTCGTGTTCTGTTTATTTTCAAAAAGAAAAAAATATATATGTTTAATTTTTCTAAATTGCACCTGTTCGCACACATCTCTAGTTAAAGCGCCCGTACACTAGGTAGTGTACGGGCGCAATTAACTAGGGATGTACTAGGGATGTTTTGCTATCTAATATGTGTGTTTTTTTTAACTTGTTTCTGCTAAAGATTACTTAACTTTTTTCATTACCTACGTCCGTTTATACGGTCAAAAGCTTGGATTTTTATTAAGCCTTCATACCTACAACGTAATGTCAAAATAGCTCCGAAACCACATTTTGCGAGGCAAAAGCTCTTTTTTCCTCTATAATTATGCTACTTACTTATACGGAATAAGACACATGGGGGCTGCTTTTCGCCTTTTTATTCTCTACTTAAGAACGGTCTTAAGTATTAACGCAATTTAAACCCTTAATTCGCCATTTTAAATAACATTTACAGTTACGAGTATAATCACGCTGGTAATGGTAGTTGCGTCTTTTATCCCTAGGTTCTGGCACTTCTATCTGCCCCGTTTGTGATCAAGACGTACATATTATATTTACTTGTACTATCTATGCAACATGGGCGTGGTCCGTTCTTGGATGAGTCATCACAAGTGGCATAAAAAATTCTTGAGCTCTTCCGTACTTCAGAAAGCACGTTAAGCCGATGGTAAATAAATATATAGGGACAAATCACACTGATTAAGCTAGCCCCAAACCCTGCTATCATCGTATATGGCAGTCGCCAAGCTATGTCTGATGCCTTAAGGCAGCTTGAAATACCTGACAGCAGTGTTGGCCACTTTCCACACGAAAAAAAGAAAAGAGCTCGTTTTACCCCCCCTCCCCCCTCTTACATGGCATCGGAGACAGCGTTTACCGAGCACTATCATATTTCATTTTCTCGTTCTACTGAAATATAACAAGTAAGATGGCAATAGCCCGTCTGTGTGTCCGTAATCTGGGTTTATCAACGATGCAATATGCTACTGGTCCCAACTTTAGCATACCTACAGCTGAAGCTGATGGTAAGCACGCCTATTTGTATCTACTATCTTATCGTAGTCACACTTCGAAACCGAGGGAGTGTAAAATTCACATAAATAACTCGCACCCTTGGAAACTTAACGCCAAATTAAACCACAATTTGGCACAGGGTGAATAAATTTCGCGTCAATATGCCGCGTGTAATACGAAAGTAATATTGAGTGTGATTTCATTCCGAAACTTGTTTGCCTTTTTTTGTTTTGATTTCTTTATTTTGCATTTGAAGGTTTTGAAACGTTTGTCTTGTTAGAACGTTCTTTGGTCGAAATATTAGTCAAGTGACATTGTTTAGTAGTACAAAATTACCCGGACAATAGATTATTATAGCTTTCTATTACATACAGTTTATTTTGTAGATTTATGACATATGACCGCTACTAATAGTTGATGCGAGTTTTCGGCGGGAAGTCAAGGGGTTGCTTTAAATTAGTTTGCAGATTGATTTTAGTGGACTTTATAAAATATAATTGGTGTAGTTCGGTGTTATAAATGCTCATGGTCATAAACAATATGTGAAGTAGCTAAAGTGAAAAAATTGTACTGCTGTAGTGATATTTGTTTAGCGGACGTGCACGTCTTCAGGCGTCGTCCGCCTCTCAATCGGCTATGAAAACCAGGGGACTCGTATAGATTTGTCGCCAGAACTTTCACTGAAGCAATCAAAAACCAACACCAACCATTGATTGTAACTTGGTAAGAATAAAGACTAATCTAAAGATAAAGGACTTGTATCCAAGAACGTAAAATTATTCTCAAAAAAAAATGTTGATGCATGCCTTGATACAGCCACAACGGATGTAGCATGCATCAACTATTGGTGACGGGTATGCTGGGACTGTTGATGGCAGGTATGTTGGGACTAATAGTAGTGGGTGGGCGCCGGAAATAGTTTGCATGAACTAACTGGTTACGGAAGCACACAAAGTAGTTTATATCAAAGAGCATGTAACTTTAACACAAGGAAAGTTTCACCTGAATCCATTTCCTATCCTTTCATAACCCCCATCTAGACACTTTGACCGACTTCGGTCATGTTCAAACCCAAAAATTCAATGGGCTCATTTACGTTCATCATCATCATCAGGTCTTTCTAGTCTCCACTGCAGGAGCACGACCCTCTCTGTACTACCAGAGCCATACTTGGCCAGAACAGCTAGTGGATTGTGCCTACACTCTCCACGCTGGCCAGATGAGTTGGAGAAGTATCGCTGATGTGCGAGTTTTTTTTTAGCTTGTATTTCCTAAGTCGCCTTCTACGACATCGACGGGACGACTTGGAGTGATTCTATTCTACTCTGTTGGAAACGACACGGCAACATTACCATTACGGCTTTGTGTGCTCACTGAATAGGTACTCGTATATTTGTAATCACACAAAAGCCAATTTCAAGTAAACACAGAAATCTTTACTGACTCATTCAATAATACACAAATTCGAAAAGTACAGATACCATCATTTAAACGAACCATTACTCCAACTATATTAACGGAACGAGAAACGACGAAAGAAATTTATAGTCCAGCGTCACCCCGAATTTTATCGAAGAAAAATACATCTTTTTCATCCTAGACGGTTTGTCAACGTCCAAAGGCGATTCGACGAAATGAGTCTCATTTGATATAAAGTCTCCGAACGGTAGGAAATGATTTTTTGAATCGCTCTAGATAGTAAGTGTTTGGTAAGTGAGGGGAAATGGCCACATTTGTATTTTGGCGGTACAAGATTTGTTGGGGAATTTTCTAGATTTGTAAAACTAAGCTATTTACTAAGCCGAAAAGAATAATAAATATGTACACTAGGTATCAAATTTGTTCCACATTGGTCTGGGAAAAAAGTATATGTAGTTAAATATCTATAACTATACAGATACAGATACACTATCACGTACTTATCACCCACTACTATTATCCCTAACGGGGTAGACAGAGCCTAGGGCGGTAAAGCCCAGGCCACTTTTAGCCTAATGGTGGGCATGAAGGTGAAAAAGGGAAATCATAATAGTGATGGGTTGCTAACCGCATCGCCTGTCCATATGATTCAGATTGTTGCCCATTCCTCGATCGGCTTTTACGATCTGCGCGGGAAGAGAAGTAGCTGGTACATTCTTTGTTTTTTCTTTTCTCCCAGACCAGCATGGGAGAACTCTATAACTATATATACTTTTTTGCCACAAATATGGATAGAAGTATCCTTCTATCCACGAGATAATTATCTCTCTGATTCTAGAAGTTTTAGCAATTCTTTTGATTAGAGATTTACTCCGGAAAAGAAACTTATATTTTCCTTTTTTTGTTTTGATTTCCTGATTTTGTATTTGAAGGTTTTTAAACGTCTGTCATGTTTTAACTTTCTTTGGTTGAAATATTAGTCAAGTAAGTAAAATTGTTTAGTAGGACAAAATTTGCATTTGAAGATTATTTTGGCTTTCTTTAACACACAGTTTATTTTGTAGTTTTAAGGCGAAGATATAGGCAAATGGCCTTGAAGTGTGAAATAAATTGTTAACTCGTAAATATGGTAATAATTTCCATATTGCTCTTCGTCATGCACTAGATAGCCCTTTAAATTATTTTATGAACTACCGTTGAAACTATTATTGGTGATCCGTCTAGCTTTAAAACTTGCCGTGGCCACTTTTGGCGGAAGCAAGTTTTAAAGCTAGACGGACTAATGTAAATACTTTCAACGGTGGTTCATAAAATAATTTAAAGGGCTATCTAGTGCATGACGAAGAGCAATATGGAAATTATCTCCATATTTACGAGTTAATAATTTATTTCAAGTGAGGGCGCCACTTCAAGGTCATTTGCCTATACCTCCACCTTAAGACATATGACCGCCACTAATAGTTGATGCGTGCCCCTGCCTTTTCATATGTGCCTCGATAAAGCCACAATGGAACGTTATAATATTTTAGCTCCTACTCTTCCCGCGCAAATCGTAAAAGTTGATTTTCTTAATGTTTTTTTTATTTGCTTGGAAAGCTAATCGAAATAATTGTCAAAAATTCAAATGATGTCAATAGGCGATGCGGCTAAGTAAGTTTTTCTATTGTGATTCGATCAATCTATTTTGATAACGCTGAACGTGGTTTTTGAGATACTATGAAAAGAAATGTCCATTGATTTGTACGTATCATGAACAAACAAATACTGGAGGACTGACAAGGACTGACTTACTTTGAAGCGTAATTCGATTTTTAGTTTAAATTTTGTAGCTACTAGTTCGAAAGAAGGTAGTTTCGTAGTGGTTTCGCTTAATTTCGGAGAGATGGCAGTATAAGCGTTAATTTTCTTTGAATAAACAAGCGCCATCTCTGATTTTTCGTGAATACTGTCAACCTAAGTACCCATCCATTGTATGACTAGCGAGCGGGTGAGATAGTAGTAACATCTAGAAATAATACAGGATTTTGGTTTTCTAGCAGAGTATCAGCTCTCTTCAATTCAATTCAATTCAAAATATGTTTATTATTATAGGATATTTATAATATCTCTTAATAATAGTCACTTTGTTTTGTTTTGCACAGATGTTGACGTCAAATCGTTACTTACAGCTAAGTTTACGCCGCTTCCTAGGCGCAAGTGCAGAAGAAGCGGCAACAAACTGCACTGCACGTTTTCTCCAAAGACGTCAACTAAGAAACTTAAAACTTAAAATTAGTTATATGGATGGACTGAGATTACATTGTTTGTTATGTCATAATTAAATTGAATTATAAGAATTACGAAATTTAAAATAATGACAATTTGTAAATTTAGTATGTACCAATGTACCTACATTGTTTGTTTGTAATAACTTTATTGTACCAAAAATTTAAGTATAAAAGACAACATAATACGAAAGAGCAAATATACAAAGGTGGACTTATCCCATGTAGGGATCTCTTTCAGTCAACCTGCGATAGATTGAGTGGATATTTACTCTTTTATATATAAGGTAGAAGCCGGTACGTAAAAATTTAACTACAAGATAATTACATATGTACACACATAAATATATACGAACATACTTACATTACATAAATACATATAGCAATACACATAAACAAACTATACATAAAGTATATATCTTACATACATAAGTATATATTTAATAACATATTAAAGATAAGTACCTAGTACGATTTGGAGTAAGACTGTGACGAATGCGGTGGGATGTCCAAAACGAGGCTGCTGGCTGTGCGCAAACGACTATCCACATTCCGTAAATTAAATTTGCAATGAAGGTAATCAGGGGAAGACGGATTAAAAAGGGCGTTGAAGAGGAGGCAGAGAATGTGGCTGTTGCGACGTATCCTAACAGGTAACCAATTTAGCTTCTTGCGAGACTCCGAAATGTGATCAAATTTTCGAAGGTTGAAGACATACCTAATACAGTTGTTTTGGAGGCGCTCTAATTTATCTAGAATTTTCTCTGTAGGATCCAAATATGCCACGTCAGCATAATCAAGAATAGGAATTAAGAAAGAATAAAGAAATTGCCAATAATACTTTCGTCCTTATTGGGAGAAAATTTTGCCTCAGAGAATGCATGCCCACAAACATTTTGCGTCTTACCTCATTAGTTTGGGCAGACCATGACAAAGTTTCATCCAAAACTATTCCCAAATTTTTAACTGTTGGAGAGAAAGGAATAATAATACCATTTAGCATAACATTGGGAACAACGGTGGAATGAAACTTTGGCATGAAATGTGGACTACCAATTATATAACTACTGGACTACCAATTATAATAAATTATGACATGTCTAAGTATACAAACCTTTAAGAGGGACCCGCGCCAAGCTCAAGCCAGACCTTTTTGTCTTTAAGATAGTCATCGGTCCTATAATAAGCCTTCTTACAAAGTACTTTCTTTACATAAGCTTTGAATTTTCTGTCTGGCATATCAAGGACCGATTCTGGCAACTTATTATACAAAAGGTATACACCTCCCCATAAAAGACTTACTGACTGTATTCAGCCTGTAATACGGGCTAACTAAGTCATTCTTATTACGTTTTCTATCTGTAAAATCACTTACTTTATTGAACATGGAAATATTTTTCCAGACATACATTATATTTTCAAATATGAATTGTGATGCAAAAGTAAGTATACTTATTTCCTTGAATAATTCTCTCAGTGAGTCTCTCGATCCTAAACCGTAAATGGCACGAATTGCTCTTTTTTGTAATAGAAAAATAGTCTGAATGTCGACTGCACTCCCCCATAGAAGTATCCCGTAAGACATTAGACTGTGAAAGTAATTAAAGTACACTTGTCTAGCATTTGCTTCTCTAGTTTTGTTGGTCCATGGTATGTACATATGTACTACCTATTACTCTCATCTCAGTGTATTCTTAGTTGCATTCTCAGCTGTATTGCTATGAAGCCTAAGGTCCTCTTTCCGGCTTTTTAGGGTTTCGTACAAAAAATTAAAAAACGGAATCCTTATAGGATCACTCGTGTGTCTGTCTGTCCGGCCGTCTGTCACAGCCAATTTTCTTCAAATCTACTGGACCAAATCAGGTAAAATTTGGTAGAATGACCCAAACACATATGTGCAAAGTAAATAAATATTTTTTTAAAATAAGGGTCATTTTCGGGGGACAAATTAGGAAATTAAAAAAAAGTTTTGCATACCTTACTTTGTTATATATCACATGAAAGGGCCTGTTATGAGGATATCAAATATATTTGTTATTATTGTAAAATGAATAGTTTTGATTGTATCCACGAAAGAAGACGAAAATTGATCATCCCCCCCCCCCCCCCTGATCTCTAAAACTACTGAGCTTAAAACTTTGAAAAAAATACAAAATATAGTTCATTGCTTGTAGATTACAGAAAAACCTATAAGAATTCAATCAATTGTACGGAACCCTCTCCACGCGAGTTTAATTCGCACTTGGCCGGTTTATTCTTTTCCACTTCGCATGGTCTATATCGTCCTTAGTTGTATAAGACCATTGGGTATGGGTAGTATGTAGGTATGAAACTTTGTAGCTATTTCAGGCTTTAGAGTCAGAAATTGTAATAACTCGTAAAACCTACAACGTAAAGCCTAACAACATTTACGACCCAGTAAAAACCAAATTGCTTATAGTTTTTAGGTGATTATGTGTTAGTAAGCAACATATTATGGTAGCACAGAGTAATAATATACTACGTACAAATGGTAGTAAAAAACATGTTTTAATGCCAACTTTGTAAGTTATCTGTCTAGTATTAGGGGTCTTTAATAATCCTTTCCTTAGGATTCGATTTAAATTATTTTATTGGTTTAAATATACAAATACATACACCAAAAAAAAATATTCGACAGTCCCATACAAATCGCCCGGGCGGCGGCACACTTTCGTATGGATTTAACGAATTTTTTTTTGTATTTTGGCTGTTATTTTAATTACATTATACTATAATGATCTAGTATAGACCGTGGTTTGATTTATTACGGGTACCCCCGCGTACGGTTACCTTTCCACGTTGTATAATTTTGAGACGTACTTGCGTGTGTGGAGCGTTGAGTCATCGATTGGCTGTCGAACGCCCGGCTGCTACTCGCCAATAGATGGTGCCACTAGTGGCGTTGACACTGTCGAAACCTGATTGGTGATTGCTAACTGTCGATATACGTGTGCTATCATAAGACAACGTGCTTTCCGATACACAGATTATATACAATAGAGACTATTTGTATGAAAGAGCTACTTATTGAAGTAACAAGTTTATTCGCCAGACATATTTAAAAAAAACTCCCGGCTTTCAAGCGTTCACCCTCAATAAGTTTTGATCGGCTGAACCGATTTTTATCAAACATAGCTAAAAAGTATCTCAAAAGACGAGTCTTTCGATTGAAAAGAAACGTTTAGGAGCTACGATGCCTCAGACAGACACACAGATACATAGATACATAGATACACAGACACATCAAACTTAATAATAAATATAAAATAATAATAATACCCCTCTTTTTCATCGGGGGTTAAAAATATTGTAGCACGGTAAGTTTTGGCACCGTGTGGTTCCCGACCTAAAATGTGGTGTGGCATATCTTTCTGTGAATGTATACAAGGCAACTAGAGGACGAAGCATGATTTTCGTGAAACAACAGCATTCCCGAGGAGTATTGGTTCAGGCAGGCAGCTGGCCGTAAAACTTTTAAACAAACCCTTTTACAAAGCATGAAAAGTCAAAGATGTAAAATGCTGATATGCTGTGCCGACCCCACATAATAATAGTGGGATAAGGATAAGGCAGAAGAAGTAAGTTTTGGAACCAACATCCCGTCGAATCCTCGACCCGTCGCTCCTTTGATCTGTCGAGCTCTTGTTGGTCACTCACTCCAATGACTTACATTCTATTTTTTATCATCTTCGGTTAAAAATACAATAAAATTGCAAAAACCTCGTCTACTTACTCTAAACCCATTTAATGCTTACACATCCACACTCGGAATACACAAATTCTTATTTATTAATATTATGAAGGGTCTCCAGTCAATTTCCGAGTCGGGCTTATAAATCTCTCAGACGCGGCGTCCCATCTCACCAAGGAAATGCAAACCCACCACTGTACGTAGAATTATGGACTGTTTTAACAAGGGAAATGTTGTAGTTTTTCACTCGTCCCGGGTTCGTTTTGTTGCGAGCATGGAAATTATGTTGACATTTGTGTATTATGCTAGTTTAGCTTAAAGTGTTATTGTTCTGCATTATTGCTTGGTGTTTGTCAGTGTCGTGGATTTAGATGTCCTATAAGCTAATGTTTTTTAATATACTTTGCGATTAAATTATCTTTTCACAGGATATCTATCCATAATAATACATCAATGTCCTAGTTGAATCATGAAAATAATTTATTAGATATTCAAAATTTATTTAAGAGAATACCTGCCTATAATTCATTTTCTTTACAAAAACTATAATTTCAATAAAACTTCACACACTTCTTTTACCGACTTGTTAAACGTAAGCCTTGTTAAAACAATTCATTGTTTTGTCTACCTCGTAACTTTTATAGACGTATTTAGTAATTTTTAAATAAACAAAATAAATAAATCCCAAGTGAAATCAAATAAATCTACGCGCAGTAATTCAACCAAACCAAAATCATAAACGTCAAACGTTTATGACTATAAAACTGCGACGTAACTGCCAATGCACCTGTAATGTTCTAAAAAATGCAAATCTTTTAAAATTTATGTGACATAATCCATGTGCATTCTATTTCCCGTGCAAATAGTAAACGAGTGCGCCGTGGATTTATGCCCGTCCGCACTCAACTGGATGAGTTCATGTCTATTCTACCCGTAAATAACTCTATGTTTGTTAAGCTGTGAAAAATACGTTACGCTAAGTAACGGGCTGTTGTGAATGCAAATAACTTATGTTACATTCGTTTCGCAAGATTGATCGGTTTTAAGTCGCTTTATTCAGACTGAGAAATGGAAATTTATATTTTATTCGAGCGAGGTTTGAAAATTCAATTTTGGGGTTCACATGTGTTCATAGTCTGTCTGCGACGGCCATTTCAAGATATTCCTTAAAAGCATGTACTGATATAAAAAAAAAAACACTTTTATGGGTACTTATACTTAAGTACCCATAAGAGAGTTTTTTTATATCGGAGCACAGAAGACAGTAAGAGTATACAGAACGAAATCTCCTAAGGTTCCTTGCAATATGCGTCCCCGTTTCCCGTCCCCGCAGCTCTCCCCCGTACATTTGTATTCATCAGTACTTAGACCTCACAATAAAAGCTTGTACGAAAAAAAAGGGATTTTTTCGAAAAACTAATACCTACTCGTATACTCGTATATAAACATAAAATTATGGATTTTTCCTTATTTCGCCATATCTTGATCGAGGAATGTAATAAGTATCATAACGGAACTGGCTCTAAAAATAAAGCCCTGGACATTTTCAAAGTATTTCTGTACATACTGTCTCTATACGCTTACGAGTACGTAGAGGATCTACGCCGTAGAACCTTATACGCCATAGTACCCTCTACGCCGTAGAGCCGCTGCACCGTAAATTTCCTACGCGGCGTAGGCCCTATACGAATAACAATGCTTTCTTTACGCGATAATAGATCCGTAGCTTAATAGTCAAAACGCTACCTAGTCCGTGATTATCCTCTGGATTCTGGGTTCAATCCTCAGGCAGGGCAAGTTAGAAAATGACCTTTTTCTTGTAATGCTCGTTTGTAAAGAAACATAATAATTTATTTAAAAAGGCGCAATATCCCACTATCGAAAGTTACCCCAATCGCCTGGATATTCCAAAACACACTACCGAATCGTTTAGCAGAAACAGTTACAACATGGCAATAAAGCTCTACAATTGTTTACCAGAAAATCTGAAATCATTGCCATATTCAAAGCTTAAGAAACAGCTTAATACATACTTGTTAGTAACCAAATGCTTTTATACCGTTGACGAATTTCTTGACTTTAAATTTTGACATGCTGCGCCCATATCAGCATTTGACATATTTTCTTTTATTTTTTTATATATATATTGTATACTGTATATTATTTGTCATGCATAATATTGTTTAATAGTGACTATTATAATTATTATATTGTTATGATGAAGCACTAATTTAAAAAAAAAAAAAAATTGCATGCCGATTGTTGGTGCAACACGCTTGTTCAATAAATCTAGGTGTAAATGACCTGTAAAATCAAATGTATTTCTACCGTGTTTTGCTTGCAAAGAATTTTTTTCATTTCATTTCAAATTGTCCTAAGTTTTTGGTTATTTATATGGACAGTGTCTAAAAAAATATACTGAAACTATTTTAAGGGTAAATTCAGTCAATGATACTGAACAACTTTCCCCAAGGAACATAATATATCGAAATAAGAAAAATAGGTTTTGGCCTCCCTTACAAGTTGCCTGACCAGCTGATCCGAGTTTGTATGGAAAGCCGATAATTATATTTCATATTTCGATATATGTTCCCTGGGGAAAGTCGTTTAGTATCATGGACTGAACCTACCCTTAAAATAGTTTCAGTAAGGTGTGGAATTCCCTCCCTGCGTCGATGTTTCCCAATACATATGATTTAGGGATTTTCAAGGCAAGAGTGAATAGGCATTTTTTGAGTCTGCGTGTTACACCTTAGACCTCATCTTAGCTTCCCATCAGGCTAGATAAAGTTCTAACGCAATCTAAATCTAATAAAATAAAAAAAAAGTATATTTTGGTCAACTAAGGATGCCAAGGTCTTTGGCGAAGTGAAGAAGAAATAGCCACAACAGTCTATAGTTTAACGACCGGCCTGAAAAAAAGTTTTACAGCTGTCCACCGCCTAAGGTCAACCTTCCTTGGTAATGCAGTTGTAGCACGAGATGTTTGTGCTTAGTCCTTTAGTGACCTCTTTTGCCATCCACAGAAAGAGATGGAGTGTTCCTATTGTAGACCGGAAGCCACACGGTTCAAACTATATATCGGCGCAAGTGTTACACACCTGCTGTTTTTGCAACGAAATCATTAGCCATGACTCATTGCGATACAATGTATAATCTTCAGTACCTGGACGGTAAGCCACAAGTAAGTACAGGATAACTATGTGGACAAATGAGTTCGTTTAGTCTGTGATGTGGATTCACAAGGCAGCTACTCATAGGTCAGCGCGAGGTCGGGCGCTGATCTTACCGTTTTATTTTTAATTATTGTCCATCTGCTATCTATCTCCTACATATATACTCGTAAATACCCATAAATCTAACATATTATTACCTAGCATACCGCCTCTTTCATACAAATACGAACATATCTTCCGTATAATCAACTTACATCAACTGTTTGCCAAACTTATTATCTTCCCCGAAAATATGCTTCAGAAGACAATATTTCCGGTTATCTGTGGTAATTTATGCGGAAAGTTCGCAACTTGGTCACTTAGAGACAATTGTAGATGACGGTTGGATAGGGCGCAGTTTGAGAGCCCTTGAGATCAATCAGTGTTTTAAGGGCTTTGATTGGGGTTTCTTTTTATTTTGATTTTAGTAGAATTGTGTGAAACAATCAAATCAATCAAATGTTTATTTAGAATAATAAGGCCTTTGCAGGCACTTTTACACGTCAATAAAGTTGGTGTCGCGAACAAGCGACGACGGTATCGCGGGAGGCGCTGGGCGGCTGCCTCACTGGACCGCTGGTAAGTGGTCTTCACTTGGCCAAACGACTCGTTGAGCGATACGCGCGTCCTTTGTAAATACCTTATCAGTATTATATCTGAATTTTATAGTCCATTATCTTTATTTATAGCCCAAAGTACCACAGGGTCTACCGTGTAGGCTTAGGGCTCAATCAGTTGGGACCTCTATATAAGTACATTACGTGTAATTAAAAAATGAAATAAGAAATTGTGAAAAAATATCACGAGAGCGGGAATTGAACTCCCACTTTTCTTCATACCAATAATTTAAATAATAATTACTGCTGCATTTAATAACTAATTTCCTTGCTTTTTTCAGAAATACAAATACAAAATCATTTATTTACCAAAAAGAAATTGACAATGAGCTTAGGCAAAAGCCTGTATCGTGAGCAATCAGAACGAATTAGCACAATACTTTTTACAGTTTAGGACGAGCGGCGGGGAAAATTTAAGTTTAAAAACTATAATAGAACAGTATAATCTACATTTAGCTAATTAATACGAGTATAAAATGGGAACATCAACCACATATTAATTGCTACTTAAGTTAGGGAGAGAGGGGGGAGGCATGGTGAATGTGTGTGTGTGTGTGTGTGTGTGTGTGTATATGTGTGTGTGGGTGGGTGTATGCGTGTGTGTGTGTTTGTTTGTAAGTGAATCTAAGCAAGTGAACGTAAAGTGAGTGTTAGTTTATATGACACTTATGAGCAGCGATTCAGTCTCATCATAGTTTAAGGTCTTAAGCCAAGAACAGATATATATATAATAACAGATATAATACATTTCTATTTAGTGTTATATCTTGTTAGGTAATAAAATATTGTCCAGAAACATACACTGTCAAATACCCTATTATGCGTATTTCCGCACACATACATCGTAGGTATGTTTTTTTGTGTGTCCATATCCAAAGTATCTCAGACACCATTATCATCAACAGGTCTTTTTTAGTCTCCACTGCAGGAGCACGACCCTGTCTATACCAGAGCTATATATTAGCCAGAGCAGACAGAGGATTTGGCCTACACTCTCCACGCTGGCCAGATGGGTTGAAGAGGTCTCATTGATGTTTATAAGCTTTGTTTAGCTTGTTTTTCCTAAGTCGCCTTCTATGACATCTACGGGAAGACTTGGAGTGGTCCTATTCTACTCTGATGGGAATCACACGGCTATCTCAGATAAGTTGTAACCTATATGGTGATTAGAATTAATATATGTAAAGGTATAACTATTTATATTTACACATGTAATATATTGTGGTCATACAACTATTAATCATCCCAGAAACTAGCAATTTATATCCCGAGGTAGGCCACCGCAGGGGCTTGCCCTCTATAATTTAATATAAATAATCCCACATTTCTTCTCGTTCACTTTTGTAATGTATGATGGTATGTGCAACAAGGGTGGAGGAAATTTAATAAATATATTGAGCTGATAATACAAACCTGGGTATTTTAGGGTGCAGGGATTTTCTTTCCACTTTTAGTTTTTTATGGATTTTATAATTAGCAAACATAAAATAAGCATTATATTGACACTCTTATTATATGTTACATATTCATCATCAACAGATCTTTTTTAGTCTCCACTGCAGGAACACGGGTCGTGTTTCTACCTCGGTACTACTAGAGTCATATTTTAGCCAGAACAGTCACAGGATTTAGCCTACACTCTCCACGCTGGCCAGATGGGTTGGAGAGGTCTAAGTGCTTATAAGCTTTGTTTCGCTTATATTTCCTAAGTCGCCCTCTACGACATCCATGGAAAGACTTGAAGTGGTCCTATTCTACTCTGCCGGGAACCACACGGCTATTATGTTACATATTATTTTACTATAACTTAAATACTGGTACACTTATCAGTCATCAAAGGATCAGTGGACAGAGAAAAGGCCTTTGCCCAGCAGTGGCATCGACAGGATTTTTTTTCCAAATGTAAACAAAATTCATTCTTATAAAATATAGAGTCGTTATTTATTTATAAAAAATAACTCAAATATATTATACGCATTTTAATGTATTAATTTATTAAATATTTATTGACTACAATGGAATAAAAGGTGAACTTAACGCTAATACATACCTTTTCTATTGGTCAACTTTTCAGATAAATGGAAATTACTGTAATTGTCATAGGCGCTTAAAGATATCTATATACACTACATACAATATACTGTCACACTAAAACACTCGTTTGTCACACCCGCGCAACTCTCTATGGATCTATTTAATCTACGTCCTACCCTCAAGCAGGGGTGACAAACATAATACTTCTTTTCATAATCGTTGGCTGCAGACACGTTAAACACAGGAGCCTATAAAAATGACACGAAAAACCATAAATTTCAGTGCAATATTCTATTAGATGGCTGGAATTTTAGGGGAGTTGCACATGGTTTAAGTGTTAGCTGGGTTTTTATGGCATAAATGGTGATATAAAACATGGTTGCGTGACCCCTGACATTGAGCGATCTTTTATTTTTCTTGAGTGCGTCCAATGAGTACCACTTTGCTAGTAAGTAAATTTAACCATTCCATATACAGGGTGACTTTTTATCAACCGGCAATAATTTTGGAGCAAGTTCAGTCCATGATACTGAACTACTTTCTATAAAAAAAGTTATTGAAAATCGATAAAAATTTTTCGTCCTCCCATACAAATCAGCGACATTAGGATGTGGTGGAGAGACGAGTTGCTTGCTTCTGATAAATGGAGGGATACAGCCGAAGAGAGAATAATTGGAAACAATTAACAGGCAAGTGCGAGTCGGACTCGTACATGAAGAGTTCCGTGCCTCCGCACAAAGTTTTAAAACAGGTTCAGGGAACAGGTTTCTTGTAAGACGACCCCCTTTAAGGTGGAGGTATAGGCAAATGACCTTGAAGTGGCGCCCTCATCTGAAATAAATTATTAACTCGTAAATATGGAGATAATTTCCATATTGCTCTTCGTCATGCACTAGATAGCCCTTTAAATTATTTTATGAACCACCGTTGAAAGTATTTACATTAGTCCGTCTAGCTTTAAAACTTGCTTCCGCCAAAAGTGGCCACGGCAAGTTTTAAAGCTAGACGGATCACCAATAATAGTTTCAACGGCAGTTCATAAAATAATTTAAAGGGCTATCTAGTGCATGACGAAGAGCAATATGGAAATTATTACCATATTTACGAGTTAACAATTTATTTCACACTTCAAGGCCATTTGCCTATATCTTCGCCTTAATTATATACTTTTTCTTATTTTTAGTTTTTTTTGTCATAGCAGCCATAGTAATACATAATCTGTGAAAATATTAAGTATCTAGTTAATGTCATTATAAAGATCGAGTTAAAAACGCTGAAAAAAAAACACGTTTCTTGTATGACGACCCCGTTTAATTTTAAACTTTATCTTATTTTTGGTATTTGTTATTATAGCGGCCATAGTAATACATAATCTGTAAAATATCAAGTATCTAGTTAATGCCATTAAAAGTTAAAAACGCTGAAAAAACACATTTTTTGTATGTCGACCCCCCTTAATTTTTGCCTTTATTTTATTTTTAGTATTTGTTGTAATAGCGGCTATAGTAATACATAAACTGTAAAGGTTACAATTATCTAATTAATTCCATTAAAAGATCTAGTTAAAAACGCTGAATAAACACGTTTTTTGTTTAGCCTCTTTGATTTTTAACTTTTTTTTTTGTATTGGTTTTTATAGCGGCGACAGTAATACATAATCGGTGAAAATTTCAAGTGTCTTAGTTATTACGGTTCAAGAGATAGAGCCCTGTGACAGACGGACAGACGGACAGACAGCGGAGTCTCAGTAATAGGGTCCCGTTTGCACCCTTTGGGTACGAAACCCTAAAAAGGGGTTTTGCCCAACTATGGGACCCATATAACTATAAAAAATCGTCGATTTAGTTTATCCAAATATTCCAATATAAATTTAGGCTAGCTCCCAAGGTTATCATAAAAGAGCGTGACTCTCTATGTTCCCCGTGGGAGTAAACCCCTAGCATTGCAGTAATAAAACAATTTAGTTTATATAATTGAGCCGTTAAAAATACCTTTTAGTAGTTTCACTTATAGATAATTGCAAATAATTTAATTTAACTGCGAGAGATTTTGTTCAGAGTCTTTATATTTTAAATATTTATAAATAAACTACTTTTTCTGTTTCATTTGTGAAAAAAAGTCATTCTTCTTAATATAAGCTCATTTTCGTGATCGGTTTTTACGAGAGTAGAGAAGCAGCTGGTATCTAAGTTTTTTCTTTTCTCCCAGACCAGCTTGGAAAATAATTATACCTAATGGATAAAAACAGAATCCTAAACGTGAACACAGTCACAAAACCAGTAGAATAATACAGCGTTCAATAATTTACTATAACAGTGGTGGGCTGCACACGCCAGCGTGACCATTTCGGCTGCGGCCGCATTTGTCACGCGACTCAGCCGCACTCGTAGACCATCTGTCATTTGCTCTTGAGTCGGAGAGCGGCCCTAGAACATACAACGTACAGAAGGGTAACATTTGACGAAATAGTAGACGGATACAAATAAAACTCTTGATATTTATAATTCACTACTTATATCAGGCCTGTGTCACTCCCCGTATAGGTATCGAAAATGTACCTACATTATTACTACGCGCAGGCGGCCCCTCCGGATGGTAAATGCAGTTATACGAATCGTTTGTCCAGAGTAATAAGAATGAAATTGGCTTGCAATGGATAAATGAATAAATGAATGAATGAATGAATGAAAAACTCTTTATTGCAATAAAAAAAAATACAAATTGTAAATATATATACATAGGTACGATGGGCGGTCTAATCGCTGACAGCGATCTCTTTCAGACAAACAGTGGATTGAGGCACGTGAAAAAGAAATAGATGTCTAGGTATCTATACGAAAAGGTACTGAGTTCTGACGTGAGCTAAATTAAACCATATCGCTAGCCACATTAAGTAGATATTTCTTTGAAATTCTTTACTGAGTGAAACTTTTGTACGTTAGTATTATTTATTCTGTGCTTATATATCTTCAATATTATTTGTAAGTGTTATATGTATGAATCACAAATTATTTAATTGTATTGTTACTTACAATATTTTATCTTGATTTTTATGGCTTGAAAATTCCTGTGTAAAAAATATGTTCCTTAGTACTGTAGTGGCCCTTTACCCTACCTACTGTAGAATAGCCGAGGGACTGAAAGTGGAGTTGTAAGACAAATAATTATGAATTAGAGTTTGGGAACGATACTAGATACCTTTCATAAGGAAACTAGAGTTTTTAATAATATTTAGATAACAAACATTTTTTTTTCTATTTTACTGCTATAACGTTAAATGAACATGAATTGTCTGAACAGCTCTACAACTATAGATATTTGAATTAATCGTAGTAAGAGTTAACTTTAACACTTTAATAATGTATCATTTATTTTACAGCACAATTCCTGTCACCCAAAGGTAGCCTTTAAAAGATTGCCTTGGCGATAAGGCTATTGTATACCTTTACTGTTCATATTTTGGAATATTACTTATATGTGTTTTAACTCTTAACAGTCATGGCTTGCACACAAAAATCTACCGAAGGATAACTCACATGCAAGAAAAATTATTGTAAGAAGACTACTCATGGGAATTCCAAATTAAAAAAAATACTTACGCGTAAAAAGAGTGTTTTTACTACCATAAAAAGCGTAAGATCACAAGACAAGCTAATTTTATTTAGTATCTATAAATATAAAGATTATTTAACAAGGTAAGTAGTTACAATTTTTTTACTAAATATTCATAATAGAATTCGATAATAAAAGCCCATTCAATCAGATCAGACATGACTTTATTTTATAATTAGTCCTAACAAGCCTATGCAAAACGCAATTCCGCCATTGTACATTGAATAGTGAATCGGAAACGGAAGTAAGTGAGTGACACATAGACAATACATAGACAATTCCAATACCCCGGCTCAAGATCAAGTTTCTTACAAACAAATTAACTTGAACTTGCAACACTCATTAGCTGTCATTCTGACTTTTGACATTTGACACTGACATTGGACATAAACAACAAAATTCTAACCTCTTACAAATCTTCACAAACAAAAACAAATCACTGAACAATTATTGACAAAAATAATATCAAACAACGTAATATTCAATTAACATTGCAAAAATAACAACAATATTTAATTAAGACCAAGAGTATTACAGAAATAATCATGTTTAATTTGACACAACGATTTGGTAAGTATGTCTGCTCTGTTTTCATTTGTACATACATATTTAAGTGATACTAAACCTTTGTTCACTATATCCTTAATAAAATGCACTTTAATGTCAATGTGTTTAGATCTTTTACTATTCTCATAACTTTGTATCATTTTTATGGTACTTTGATTGTCAATGAATAACATACAAGTTAAGTTTTTATCACTTTGTAAAACTTTCAACACCTCTCTAATGTACACTATTTCACTTGCAGATAATGCTGCGGCGATATACTCTGATTCGGCTGTGGACAGGGACACTGACGGCTGCTTCTTCGAGCTCCAGCTGACCAAGTTTCCTCGATGGAATATTGTAACTCCGCTGACACTTTTACGGTCCATCTGTTCACTTCCCCAGTCCGAATCTGAGAAGGCTAGTAAATTATTATTATCTTCTCTTCTGTACACTAATCCTTTCTCTCTTGTCTATTTCAGGTATCACAGAATTCTTTTTGCTGCTGTCCAGAGGGTCAAAGTTGGGCAATTCAAGTATCTGCTTAGAAAACCGGTGGCGTAGGCTATGTCTGGCCTCGATGTTGTAGCTAAATACATTAATGAGCCGATCAATTCTCCGTAGGGCACATTACTAAGCATCTCCTCGCCTTCATTTATTTT
The DNA here is from genome assembly GCA_963576875.1 of Acrobasis repandana. NCBI lineage: Eukaryota > Metazoa > Arthropoda > Insecta > Lepidoptera > Pyralidae > Acrobasis > Acrobasis repandana. The sequence goes on from OY756216.1 coordinate 22,392,676, forward strand.
CAACCCTACTTCCATAGGTTTGTTACATCCTTTGCAGTCCTGCATTTGAAATTGTAATAAAATCTTATCAATAATTTGTGTTTGTCTTATTTCTATCATGTTTTTTGATTGATTTATTTCCATTCCTAAAAATTGTTTTATATTTCCCATATCCTTGGCTTGAAATTCTTCTTTTAATTTCTTTGCTATATTCTCTCCATTTCCTATTATAAGGATATCATCGACAAAGATAAGCATGTATACATCATTTCCAACATATAGGCAAAAGTCACTCTGTGATTGTTCGAGTCCGTTATCGGTAAGGAATTTATTTAGTTTCTCATTCCAACATCGGGGGGCTTCTCTTAGTCCATAAAGAGCTTTTCTCAGCTTTAGGACTTTTCCTTTTTGTTTGTTCTGTATTCCTTCAGGGTGTTTGATGTATATATTTGTTTTCAATTCCCCGTTTAATTATGCTGTAGGTATATCCATTTGTTAACTGGTAAGTTTTCCTGAACTGCTTTACTAAGAAATAATCTCACTGTTGTCATCCTTGCTACAGGCGCATATACATTTTGAATTGTTTCTTCCTGGAAACCTTTAGCGACTAATCTGGCCTTCCTAGTCCCATCTGCTTTTGTTCTGAACACCCATTTAGTGTCTATAGCTTTGTGTCCTTCTGGTAGTTCACATTCTTCCCATGTTCCATGCCTTCTATGGGCTTCTATTTCCTTTTTTATGGCTTCTGGCCAACCTTCTTGGCTTATTGCTTCATCATAGGTAACAGGGTCTTCCGATAGTAGTGCATACGCAAGGCTTGACATGTCAAAGTCTTTAAATTTCTCGGGTAACTTGACTTTCCTTCTTTCTATTTGCTGATTATCACTTTCTTTTGTGTCTTGCACTGGTTCTTCTCTATTCTCTTTGTTTGTCGATTCTGGTATAGTGTCATCAGACACTGTGGTTTCATTTTCTTGTTCATCATAGTCAATTGAATATGTCACTTTTTCATTTTCTTCATATCTGTAGTTTGACTCATCAAATCTGACGTCCCGTGATTCTTTTATTTCATTTGTTTTTGGATCCCACAGCCTGTATCCTGATTCTCAGTATCCGATCATTATCATGGGTTTCGCTCTAGGCTCTAATTTACTGGGTCTTGGGAATATCATACTCCAAGCTTTGGCTCCAAAAAGTCTTAGTTTTTCTATATTGTTCTTACCATACCATATTTTAGCTGGTGTATCTCCATGGAGTGCCTTTGTGGGTGATCTGTTTATTATGTATGCTGCACATCTAATGGCTTCACCCCATAGGTACTTAGGCAGGTTTGTTTCAAGGAGCAAAGCTCTTACCTTGTCTCCCAGCGTCCTGTTCATGCGTTCACATATGGAATTCTGTTGAGGCGTGTAAGCACATGTAGTTTCTTGTATTATTCCATGTTCTTCATAAAACATTGAGAGTTCCTCATTCAGGAATTCACCACCTCTGTCTGTCCTTATTCTTTTCACATTGTTTCCATTATTTTTCATAATTTTGACATACCTCATTATGTGACTCTTTGCTTCATCCTTAGAGTGCAGTAAGTGTACCTCAGTGAAATGTGAGTAATCGTCAATTATTGTCAGATAATATTTTTCTCCTTCATGTGTAATAGGAGTGACAGGTCCTCCTATATCACAGTAAATTAGCTGACCAATTGCTTTCGTTCTTGGTATAGGGTTTTCACTGAATGGACATCTACTTGCTTTAGCTTCCATACATATAGTACAACGTTCTTTCAATAAGGGTAATCCCAAAATTTTCATTCCTCCATAATTTAGGTGCCCTATTCTTCTATGCCATAGGTTGTCATCTTCCTTTTTTGTTATTAGTGCATGTGTCTCGTCCAGGTATAGCTTCATTGTATATAACTTTCCATTGCTGTTTCCTTGTACCTCGATATTTCCTTTCTTTATAATTGCTTTGTTCTGGTGGAAAGTAACTTGCAGACCTTTTTCATTTAATTTTAAGACAGATAGTAGATTGTGTGATAAGCCCTCTATTATTAGACATTCTTCTATGGTGACTACATATCCCTCTGTGGATTTTCCAGTCAGGTTTCCTTTGCATGTCGCTGCCATGATATTTTGATGATTGGCTGTCCGTATGTTAACTTGTGGAATCTTTTGAATATTCATCATATAGGTACTTTTCATATCTTTTGTTTATTAAGTGAAAAGTCGCTCCGGAATCTATCACAAGTTCTATCATCTTCTCCTGGTGCACAGTCTCTTCTGCTGAGTTTGCCTGCGCTGCTACAAAAGATATGGCATTGGTTGTTGCCTCTCCAATACTTGCTGTTGGCCTTCGGTATTGGCCTCTTCCTCTGTATTTGCCCCTACCACGGTAATGAGTATTTTTTCTTTTGGGACAATTTCTAGCAAAATGATTGGGTTCTCCGCAGTTGTAGCATTTTAATTGAGTATTTGTACTTTCAAAAACATATTCATTTGTTTTGTTAGTTATCACTTGTTGGGACTTCTCTTTTATTTCAGCATCCAATAATTTACCTTTTATGAAGTCTAAATTCAGGTCTTTATTTGACATCTCCAGTGCCGTTACTAGGGATTGGTGAGTTTGCTCTATGCTTAATACGAATTGGCACACCTTTTCCTTTTCATCTATTGTGATCCCATGAGCTGTTATATCTTGGATCAACTTATCAAATTTATTGATATGATCTTGCACGCTTTGATTCTTTTGGCATTTTAGGTTAATGAGTTGCCTTTTTAAACATAAACTACTTAGTGTGCTTTTTCTTTGAAAGGTCGTCTTCAGTTTATTTATCATGTCGTAGGCAGACGATGCTGATTTTATATATTCCAGGTATTTGTCAGGTATACCTTGCATTATTATGCTTCTTGCCTTGGCATCTGTTTTCGGAAAATCTTTCACCTTAACCGCATCGGAGTCTCTGTCCTTGGGTTCTTTTATCGCGTCCCTGATGCCTTTTTCATCCATTAGTATCTGGATTCTATACAGCCAGTTTTCAAAGTTTTCACCATCCAACTGTGATATATGATGGCAATGCCCCGCCATCGCTTTTCTTTTTAGTATTTCTTTGTTATGTACCTAAAAAATAAACCCACGGCTACCCCAATATTCAACCACTATTCAACACGTGAAAATTAACCTTTTTTTTTATGGTTGTCCTATCACTTCCTAATAGACTCTTTGTCAATCTGACTGAATTATAGGCTCTGAGCCCATAACCTAATAGAATTCGATAATAAAAGCCCATTCAATCAGATCAGACATGACTTTATTTTATAATTAGTCCTAACAAGCCTATGCAAAACGCAACTCCGCCATTGTACATTGAATAGTGAATCGGAAACGGAAGTGAGTGAGTGACACATAGACAATACATAGACAATTCCAATAATTCACATTTTATAAATATACAATCAGTGCTACATGATTGGCCACCTCACGGCAGAATAAGTTTCTTAACATAGATATACTCAACTTTTTTCACATATAATGAAAGGAAAAGCGGGAAAGGGTCGACCTCGGCGAACATTCTGTGGTCAGAATGCAGACGTTCTAAAAAAGGAGAGGTAAGAAGTACCCGTAACCGAAGGGCATGTATATGAAGAGGTTGATGAGTGTAGATAAAGCGAAAGAGGTCTGTCAGGATCGTAGCAAGTGGAGGTCCATAGTCTCTGCCTACTCCTGTGGAAAACAGGCGTGATAGTATACAGGCTGACTTTTTAACCACAAACCAAATTTTTGGAGCAAGTATAGTCCAAGATACTGAAGTACTTTCTATAAAAAACAATTAACGAAACACGAAAATAAAAATTCGCCTTCCCATACAAATCAGCGCACAGCCAAACGGGTTTTGTATGAGAGGACGAAAAAATTTTATCGATTTTTAATAACTTTTTTATAGAAAGTAGTTCAGTTTCTTAATGGACTGAACTTGCTCCAAAAATTTGGCGGGTGTTTAAAAAGTCAACCTGTATATGTATGTATGTGATTGTAATAGACCTTCTTTTATACTTTTATCTATGATGACCCTTAAGCAGGCATCTGTTAGGTATCTGATTATTGCCCATTCCACCGGTCGCAAGTGCCACGTTAAAATATTACCGAATATTACCGGACGCGTGCTGCGTATTACGGGATATTACAGAGTATTACTCTGTAATTCGAGTGGGTAATAAGTGGCGCTTGGTTGCATGCTTTATGTCGTATGCAATTTGCGCATCTTGACTTTGTCAGTGTCAGGAAGTAATGAAGTTTGGAACTATTGTGTTTTTACCCAACTACGGCAACGTTAGTATATTTATTTATTTTATGCGTAGTTATGTATTCATATTTATGTAAGTTTATAATTTTTTTTATAAGTATGTAAATATGTATAGGGATTGCCTGATGGAATTTATATATAAAATGAATATATGTATAGTCTATATATATTATACGAATTATGTATGTTTTATTATCTATACTAATATTATAAAGCTGAAGAGTTTGTTTGTTTGTTTGTTTGTTTGTTTGTTTGTTTGTTTGAACGCGCTAATCTCTGAAACTACTGGTTCGAATTGAATAATTCTTTTTGTGTTGGATAGTCCAGTTATCGAGGAAGGCTATAGGCTATATAACATCACGCTACGACCAATAGGAGCAAAGATATAGTGGTAAATGTGTAAAAAACGGGAGAAATTATTTCATCTTTGAAGCCTTCCGTTGCGTGCGCCGTGAAAACGGTTCAAGATACACAAAAAATATGTATTAAAGAATAATAGCTCTTTTAATGATCTAAAAAACAGTCCGCGATAGTATATGTCTATCTTTTAAGATTAACTCACAAAAACCGTTTTTATGGTACCTAATTTGGTCGAAATAATTTGTTTAAGTTGTATCAACATAATAATATTAATCTTTATTCAAATAAATATGTTGTTGGTTAAGAGTACTTCATCTTTACTAATATTATAAAGCGGAAGAGTTTATTTATTTATTTGTTTGTTTGTTTGTTTAAACGCGCTAATCTCAGAAACTAATGGTCCGATTTGAAAAATTCTTTTTTTGTTGGGTAGTCCATTTATAGAGGAAGGCTTTAGGCTATATAACATTACGTTCCGACAACCACGCGAACGAAGTCGCGGGCACAGCTAGTTTGTATATATAATACTAATCTTTCATTACTTTAAGTTTTAATCTTGCACCCCATTTACTACCTTTTCTACTACGTCCCTAAGGTTTAACTAGTAGACAATGCTTAGCATTAAGTTTTAGATTATTGAGCAATAAATATTAAATAAAAATGAATAAAAAAATAACCGCAAACGGAAGGGTAATTACTTTAAGCAGTTTATGTGCATGAACGTATGTGGGTATTTATGTCTGTTCCACCATAGCATCCGAACCGATTACCTATTTAATTTTCATAAATGAGTTGTCATTCGATTCGTGATTATTGTCCAGGTGACATAGGCTACAATTTGTATGCAATAAACATATATAACAAATGTTACATAGAAAAAAGTGCGAGTCCAGATTGCGAGCGAATTATACATTGTTAATTCCTGATATATGATGCATTGTTTGTTTATTGAGTGCATAGAGTATAGCGATACCGTTGGGTCGCCGCTCCTAACACTCACCCTGATGATGATCGTCTAAACCTGGTAAGCCTTTTCTATTCTAGGCCGGAAGCCAAACGGCCCTATCACATTCAATGTGTCAATAACAAAATTATACATATTGGTTGTACAAAGTCCACTTAGCTTCAGTTGAGTCTCGCCCTAAATTGTACAACGTCGCATAATCAGGTCAGCTCCCAAGGCACGGGGGAAGGCGCAGGATATTATTAGTCAACAAAAGTTGTTGTAATCTAATTAGTTTTAATATTAATCATATTTGGATTGACTTTGAAAGGGCCGCCGTGTCGCTGGCAATTAGTTGGATCAAAATTGGACTCCCGATTGAGTTGAGACTGTAAAACAGCGGATATCAATCAACAATAAATTTTGACGTTTTGCAGAAAAATAAATATAATATACCTATTTGCGTATTAACTACTTTGAAGTTTAGTTGTATTTAATTGAGATGTAATAATTTATCATTAGTATGCAATTCTTTTAAAATTTGTAACTAGTATTTATATACATATACTTACAAAAAAAATACTCACAACAATTTTTATATTGGAATTAATGGATGTAACTACAGTTTCATTAATAGTTAAAACACTGCTGAAAATCAGTATATTACTTTCGGGGCTATATTACCACTGAGTCTTGCTGCACCTCACACATTTAAATAACATTGCAAATGTCATGACTTTTAAGCATGTCTATAAAGTAGATAATTTATAATTTTATTTTATAAGAAATAAATAAATTATCTATCAATCTAAACCCAGGTGAAACCCCAGAAGTGAGCAAGATTTATAAAATACTTATCTGATTCTGCATCGCCGTGTCCTAAAAACTCAGATGCTGGCGTGGAGAGCCGCACCAAATTGCATCGTCACTCACTGCGGCTGCACAAAGCAGAGCGAGATGTCATCCATTTTAAAATCTGTCGCAAACTGGGTAACTACCGTGAAGATGAACAAAAGTTATTACTTACCTTTTTATTTTTAAGTTTCAGGAACAATATTGTAGTGTCTTCTTATGCTTCTTCTGCTCTATAGTAGGAAGTAGGTATTGCCGTGTCCTAAAAACTCAGATGCTGGCGTGGAGAGCCGCACCAAATTGCATCGTCACTCACTGCGGCTGCACAAAGCAGAGCGTGATGTCATCCATTTTAAAATCTGTCGCTAACTGGGAAACTACTATGTAAATGAACAAAAGTTATTACTTACCTTTTTATTTTTTAGTTTCAGGAACAATATTGTAGTGTCTTCTTATGCTTCTTCTGCTCAATAGTAGTAGGTATTGCCGTGTCCTAAAAGCTCAGATGCTGGCGTGGAGGGCCACATCAAATTGCATCGTCACTCACTGCGGCTGCACAAGGCAGTGCGAGTTATCCACCACAGCCTCAGTTGTTATGAACAAAAGTTATAACCGTTTCTTTTTTTAGGTATGAGAAACAATGTTACAGTTTCTTCCTATTATAATTCTTCTACCCTATACGTAGTACTATTGAGCCTTACAAATTTTTCAGATGTTGCTGCACATATTGCACAAAGCAGAGCGAGTTGCATTTTAAAATCTGTCGCAAACGGTTAATATGGACAGAAGTGTTTTTGCATTTGAAGACAAGAAAAAATTGAAGGCTGGCACTAACATATGGAGTAACTATGTATATAATGTATTATAACTTAGTTCTGCATTATGGCAATCGCCTTAATAAAATAATAATTAAAAATTTAATATTTTGCTCTTTTTTCCCCATATTATTTTAATTTGTGATAATTTATTATTCACATACACTTTTAATAAAAGGCGGACTTTTAATATTTTTTAACAGAGGATTTACCTCTTTCGTCAAATCTCCAAGATTACCTACCACGATGTCTTTAAACTACTTTCGATGACATCTCCACTTTACATGTTCATGTTGTGTTGGTTTTAGATAAAAAAATGTCCCAACTCCTCACAGTCAGTAGGCTCCCATCAGGTAAGGCATGATTTATGGAATCGTGCAAATGGGTTACGACGACAGAGGACGTATGATGACACAATTATGCACATTGCATTTTGACAAATGGAAGCTGTTGTCGAGGGTCCGGGGGTTTTTTGAGGGGCTCTAAGTGCTATGTTTGGATTATGATTAGTGTGTATGAATAACAATGGGTATGAATGTTAAAGGGGATGTTGCACAACATCCTAGGTCGTGAACACTTCCCCAAAAATCAGAAAAAATATCAAAAACCGATTAAGACCATCATATATTTGTTTTTTCGTGATCTTGATAGTGTACAAAAATACATTATAAACGGTTATTATCGTATAATGGCGATACTGACATGGCGCCCCCATACGTACGCAACCTGATTTAAACGTAACTCGCAGTTACTGATAATGTCAGATCAGTTGACATAATGGGTGTCGGCCATTTTGGCGGAACTCATCCAACCTTAATTACGATATTTTGATTCAAATGTACCATACGAATTTATTGGAATTACTTATTAGACATCGATACCGACCCTTAAATACAAATTTCAGGTAGGTGTTCAGTGACCTAGCCAGCTCCCCATACATTTGTGCAACAACTTTTTTATTGAAGGCTTCAGAAACCAGTCTAAAATTGAATTTTAAATCTAAAAATATAAATAAATGAATATATACGGACAAATTACACAAATTGAGCTAGCCCCAAAATATGTAATTAGTTTAACAAAAATACTTTTAAACTGATTAAATTAACGAATAATTATTTTTTTTCCTTTTAATTACTTGAATGTACTATAAAAACACATATTTAGAAAGAGCAAATAATATAATTAAAGTATGACCCTTTAAGTGATAATTGTAATTGAAGGTTAATTAAGGATATTGCAAGCGGTGCGCAAGATTTAACTGAAAGTTCAGTCGGGATTAAAAAAAACACCGTCCAAACTAAATTTGGTCAGCTGATTTCTTATTTCAGTTTATTTCGCTTGGACAATGTAATCAGTATCATCATGTATAGTGGAGAGAGATTCATGCGATCTTTTGCAAACTAAAAATAATTACGAATACACACAATTACGTCTTTTTACTTTACAGTGTAAACAGAGCCCAGGGTTAGAGCCAGGGACTATAAGTTAAATCAATAGTTGTAAAATTAAATAATGTAATAAGAAATGGTGAAAAAATACCACGTGAGCAGGACTTGAACCCGCGACCTTAGTCTCAATACGACTATGCTCTTTCCATCTGAGCCATCACGTGTTCAACTTCGCACGTCGAATTTCGCCACCATTTGATATTCCTACACGCACTAGGCTTGCGTCACCAACACTACTACCCACTATTACAAGTAAGGACTCTTTGATATAAAAAGAAGTAAATATATTAGGTGTCAAACATCTGTCTTGTGTGAAAAATATACGACATCCAATAGTTAGCAATTTCTCTTATTTAATTTACCATTTATTCAAGCTGCGCTCCTAATACAATCGCAATTGTCAATTTTTACGTTATTGAAGGACCAAATGATCATGTACAGAGACAATTGAAGCCATTGTCATTTGCTTGACGGCGAATGATAGAAGTTTTGATTGAAGCCCATTGACAATCGTGAATGACGCGACATTGAACGTCGGAGTTTTGGCGGGAAGTCAAAGGGTTCGGTTGGGGTTTTCTTTAAATTATTTGCAAATTGATTTTAGTGGACTTTATAATATGAAATTGGTGTTGTTTGGTGTTATAAATGCTCATGCTCATGAACAATATGTGAAATAGTTAAAGTGGACAGTCATAGTACGGCTGTAGTGATATTTGTTTCGCGGACTGTGTGGGCGTCTTCGGACGTCGTCCGCCACTCAATCGGCTATGAAAACCAATGGACTCGTATAGATTTATCGCCAGAAGCTCCCTTGCAGCAGTCAAAGGCCCTTTGATTGTCTTGTTAGGATTAGGTTAGGTTAGGATTAGGAATAAAGAACAAAATTAAAGGTAGGCTCTAAAGAACTTATAGCCGTAAAATTATTTAATAATAAAAAAAGACATTGAACGTATTGTTGTGCGAATGACAATCGTTTGGTCTTTCACTCGCTAGTCTACTCGTTCCTTTGCTACTGGCCAGAAAGCAAATGTGGGCAAGCAATTGACGCATCGAAAAACTCCATCATTCGCACCTTCAATTAAAACGGTCAATTGACGAATGACGAATAATCGTCTCTGAGGCACTTTAGTCAAGTCTTTAATCCTTGTGGCGTAGACAAAGCCTTGAGTCATAAGAGCCAGAGACGAGTTAAATCAGTTCCTGTCTATATTTAGTACAACCACCTGCAGCAGCGTTCACAAAGCAGATTCATTAAGCTGACAGTGACGTGTTTACATTTAGAGCTGCTAGTTTCATAATTTTTGCTAAAAGCCCCGCTAAAAGCTGCTGCAGGCCGTATTAGCTGCGGTCGCCGGTCGGACGCCAAAGGCAGGGTCATGCTAAAAATGTTCTAATCGTGTTAGGAAAATGATGGCATTTTATACAGTGCTTTAGTGTTTTGTGTAAGACGATGTGTATTGAAAGGTTTTTAGTAAGCAATATACAACGAGATCTATGTACTAACGTACTAGAGAAGACGCCACATACAACAGTAGTGTTCTATTCATCATAGGCTATCACTGTTCACCTCACATTAGTCACTCGCTAGCAATACGCGCATAATACACTCCACGATTCATTAAAGAAAACACTGTCAACTTAGTCAAAAATGCCTTGGTGTGTGTTGAGATACTGCACTAGTAATTCAAAGAATAAAGCAAAATATAAAGGAATAACTTTCCATCGGTAAGTAACTAGATTTCATTGATTGAAAATTAAATACGAACTGCCAAATTTCGGCTGCCATAATGAATAAAGTGAGTGAATGATCTGTCAACCGATTGAATAATTCGTCATAGACTAACAAAACAGAAGTGAAATGTAGAAATCATAAATATGCCTACATTTCACTTTCATCATGGATGCATCGAAAAACTATTTGTTTGCTACTCAGTTATTAATGTTTGTAAAACGTTTAAAAATGTTTATATTTATAATTTTTATTTACATATGCTATAAATGCTTTACAAAAGTTTCCTAAAATCCTATAAATCCTTTATAAAATTAAGTCACATCTTGTAACGTCTCACTAGAACCTCCGAGGCCTCAAAAGTTTTGTATGTGGGGGCTGTACCCCTACATTCTGTTACAAAAACCTACAAAATTTCTGAGCCCTTTGAGGTGCCCCGCGCAACTTGAAACTACTATCAGATTTTGGATCCAAGATGGCTGCTTACACATTTTTGATGTTTTATTATGTTTGTCCCTATAATTCTGTTTCCTCGTAACTACTACACGGCTAAATAGATTTTGATAAATTATATGTGGTTAGATTCATCTTAATCACTTGAGTGTCATAGCACAGAATAAATACTAGTAGTAGTCATAGGCTATATTAAAATTTTTGGAAAGCCGCCATTATGGCGGATTTTTGGCGCCCAATTGCGCAGCATACGTGTATGATTATATAATACATTAAATACATAGATAGCTAACAAAGAAAAAAAACTAATAGGTATACAAGTACAAGAAATCACTTTCTTCTAGTGCAAAACATTATGTAAAGAATTTAAGTAAGAATAATAAAAGGTTACCAATGAAACAGATATGTGCAGTTTAACTTTTACCTTTATAAATATGATAAGAAAAAAAAACAAAGAAAAAACACATTAAGAATGCAGCCGCCTCCCCTTCCGTGAAGATCGTAAAAGCTAGTCGTGGGTCTACAATCTAAAAATCTATATAACCATACAACCATCCATACACCCATCCGTACATCCAGCCATACTTACCAACATTCGCGTTTGTTAAAATATATGTAGGATTTAATTTGAACCACGTACTCGTAGGTAGGTAAAAATATATTGACCTTTCTGTACTACTCTCGTGTTTAGTCTATGAGAATGAAGAATGAATGAATAATCGAATCTGGGACATGGCCGTGTAGGAAGACGCCGAGTCTATATATTCATGTCGATGGCAATATATCTATGTTTTTTATTAATACCTATTAATTTTGACGACCTCTGTGGCCTAGACGTCATCATCTCCCGGGTTCGATCCCCGGTCAGGTCGAGATGGTAAATGATTTTTTCAGATTGACCTAGGTCTTGGATGTTTATCTATATATGTATGTATTTGTTATAAAATGTTGCATCGTTGAGTTGGTATCCTATAAAACTAGCTAACTAACTCGAACTTACTTTAGGGCAATCTGTGTGATTTGTCCGTATATATTTTCATTTCAGTGCATTCCCGGTTACATCCTCAGCTATCAAGTATCAAATATACCTAATATACATGTCAATAGTTAACCAGCGATGTCGAAAACCATGCGAAATCGAGAAAAAATACCCAGATAAGATATTTAAACGATTTGGCTATAGTTTATATTTTGTGACAAAACTTTGTTTGTAAACTGACAAAGCCCTTCTGGCGCGTAGGCGACCAATACTGTGTAAATAAGTTTCTTTCGGCGTTTCTTCTCAGCACTGGTCGTTGCGAAACGCTAGTATCGGTAGCTTTTGCACTAAAAATAATTAAAAATAATGACCTTCAACAAGTGATATATTTATCCTACATTGAATAAAAAAAATTGACTTTGACTTTGTGCCCAAGGACTTTTATTTATCATATAGTTAAGTAGTACCTTTAAGTAAATATCCCATAACACAAGTCTTAAAAATGTATTATGGCTAGAGCTAGCTCAATCAGTGTGATTTGCCTCTAATATACATATATATTTATTTATTTATTTATTTAGACGACTGACCTTCGCTGCCCGCCGGAGGCTAGTAGTCTGGCTGCCTTTTAGCACAATAAATCTTTATCGCGATTTAGCGCCGATATGCGTCTAGCGTTTTAGCAACCATGCCTTATGGGCCCGACATTTTAATGTAAATTTTTTTCATAATTTATTTATTTATTTACTTACCAATTTATGTACACGGACAATATATACAGAGATTACATAAACAAAAAATTATTCAAAGGCACTACTTATCTCAAAAGAGATCTCTTCCAGTAGGCTCGCGAGGGGAGATGTTCATATATGAAAGGCATACAGGCGTGTTCGTTAAATAAACTACAGATACTACAGAAACTATAGATAAACATACATATACATATGTTACATACATACTTAAATAAATACATATGTCTATTTAGAAATAAATATACTTAATAAATATATATATATACATATATATATATATATATATATATGTATATAAACTACAACTAAGATGATTCCGATAAATAATAATCTTTTACTCGTCTTTTAAACACAGCGATCAATTTAGATTCGCGTATAGAAGGGGGTAATGAGTTCCATAGGCTAACCGCATGTACCGAGAAGGAGTAGGAAAAGGTAGTGGTGCTGTGTGAAGAGTATTTATTTAATGACAGTTTTTAGGTGGGATCTGCAAAGAGAATTTGGAGAATATAAAAAGGAGAAGCACTCACGTCGATAGGAGGGGAAAAAAGGATAGTGTAGGACGTTGTAAAGGAGACAAATAATGCGACTGTTTCTTCGGAGCCGTATAGGTAACCATTATAGCTGAGCATTTTTAGGGTTCCGTACCCAAAGGGTGCAAACGGGACCCTATTACTGAGACTCCGCTGTCTGTCCGTCTGTCCGTCTGTCTGTCTGTCTGTCTGTCTGTCCGTCAGTCACAGGGCTCTATATCTTGCACCGTAATAGCTAGACACTTGAAATTTTCACCGATTATGTATTACTGTGGCGGATATAACAACAAATACTAAAAATAAAAATAGTTAAAAATTAAAGGGGGTCGTCATACAAGAAACGTGTTTTTTTCAGCGTTTTTAACTTGATCTTCATAATGGCATTAACTAGATACTTAAAATTTTCACCAATTATGTATTACTATGACCACAATAACAACAAATACTAAAAATAAAATAAAGTTAAAAATTTAACGGGGTCGTCATACAAAAAACATGTTTTTTAGCGTTTTATAACATTGTACGGTGGTACGGAACCCTTCATGTACGAGTCCGACTCGCACTTGCCCGTTTATTAATTTATTGCACATTATTGACTGAGCTAGCGAAGCGTCTAAGTTTCGAGATCGGCCAAAAATGCTTCCTCGAGTTTGTCGATTTTTTGAGGAATAAACTGTAGTAGTTTAATAACAGTGATTTTTCAAAAACACGCACAGTATTGCAAATTGTGAACCCATCTCGCCTTAAGACACAACTTTTTTGTCTGCACAACTTTTTTATTAGATAAACTTAACCGGGTTAAGGGTGAGTCGCGAGGTATAAAGCCACTAGTTTTATTATAGTTTACTTATTTAAATATAGTTAGCAAGACTCGTATCTATACTACCTACTATAAATCAATCAGATACATTATCTGATCAACTCTAATTTCACTATAGCTAATTTCGATCCGATCCTGAAATTAATAACATTAATGAATTGCAAATTGTAGCAAACGAGGCATAAACTAAGCAATGTTCGTCTATTGTTTGGCAGCGAGTGATGGCGTCAAAGCCATGTGACATTCGAACGCTTTACACCATCACCAACTTTTATCTCTACTTCCACAACCTTAAAAATTACAAAACTAAACTTTAACACTCCGAAATAAGGTTCAGAGTTTGTGCTTCAAAGTGTAGATGTAAATTGGTTAAAGTTTACATACCATAGACAGAGTTTGCATTGCAGATTGGCCCGTTCGGTGGAAATGCAAATAATCCTGGTCCATTGTTTGACCCACGGATATATCCATAGGATTTCGTTGCGTGGTTAACGCAATAATCTGTGGATTAATATGCGACTGAAAATGCTGGGGACGTACGATTGTAAATATGCAATTCGCAAATTGACGATGTTTGCTCCCTAATTGTGGGTTTCAATTTGCAGGACACCAATTTCGTTATCTAAGTAATTACCCGAGTACGGCGGAGCCAAAAGGAGGGTTATGTGTTTCGCCGCTATGTATGTATGTATGCATGTATGTATGTTCATATGTTCCCTCGTATCACCAAATATTTCCATTATACCTTGACAAATGAGGTATCGTTGGAATCTTCTTGGATATCCGCTAATTGAAGGCTATACGACGTCACAGTTAATTCACTGTGGCACTTTTTTAGACCCTAAAGTTAAGAACTAAAATTAAAATAAATTTAATCATATCTTGTATCAAATTAAAGGGCTTAAAAATTACATTTCAAAAATATATGCATTATTAGCTGTTGCTAGTCGGTTAAAAACTAAAACCTGACTACGGCAAAATTCACACTTCAATGTACAAAACGGGTGCCCCTTGTTTCACAGACTGAAATTTCATAGAATTTCGATTCACAGAAAATTTTTCATAGAATATTTAATTCTTATATTTTTATTTCAAATATTATGAAAGTTTTATCCATTTTACTAGAATAGGGCCAACTTATAGGTTATAAATATATTATATTAACTATACTTATTAAAAATAATAATATTTAATTCGATATTCTGATATTAGAAACATCGCATAAGTAAATGTTATTTGTAATAAAATTCTATGATTTCAAATTATTCATAACAAACATTCTAATTATTGACTTTCTGTGCAACGAAAATCTATTATTAAAAATTCTTTATACTGAGTAACCTGCATATTGATTATTCTATGAAATGATAATTTTCGTAATTTTCTAAATAACGAAAATCTGTTAAACTTTTGTCTGTATAAGAAAGTACACCCGTACAAAACACAGTTCCCTGCTGTGCTGCTCCCGACTTCAAAAAAGGAGGAGGTTATCAATTCGACTGTTTGTTGTTGTTTTTTTTTCTTTTATGTATGTTTGTTACGCGATATCTTCGCCAATTGTGAACCGATTTTGATAATTCTTTTTTTATTTGAAAGCCTTTACTACCAAGTTGGTTTCGTTTTAATTTGGTGAAGATATGATGAAGAACTTTGGAGATATCGAAGAAACTCCTAAAAAAAGTAGAAGTCGGTTGTTTTTTTTTTGTTAAAAATTTAATTATTTAAACTATATTTTGTTTAAGGTGAAGATATAGGCAAATGGCCTTGAAGTGTGAAATAAATTGTTAACTCGTAAATATGGTGATAATTTCCATATTGCTCTTCGTCATGCACTAGATAGCCCTTTAAATTATTTTATAAACTGCCGTTGAAACTATTATTAGTGATCCGTCTAGCTTTAAAACTCGCCGTGGCCACTTTTGGCGGAGGCAAGTTTTAAAGCTAGACGGACTAATGTAAATACTTTCGACGGTGGGTCATAAAATAATTTAAAGGGCTATCTAGTGCATGACGAAGAGCAATATGGAAATTATCTCCATATTAACGAGTTAACAATTTATTTCAAATGAGGGCGCCACTTCAAGGCCATTTGCCTATATCTTCACCTTAAGAAAATTGCTATCATGCTTGCTATGCTAGAAGTTTCTCTACGAGATTGAATCAAATATGAGGGAATTCGTAGGAGAACAAACAATAGTCATTGACATACCAGCGGATTAGCTCGTTGAAGTGGCAGTAAGCGGGACATACACAGCGCGACAAACTGTTGGCCAATGGGTCAGAAAGGCTCTTTAATGACGACCACGCACTGGTAAGCGAATCGTAGGACTTGGGAGTCCTACGTGTCAGTGTGTAAAGATGGTCAGACGACCTGACCAAGGTCGCTGGAAAACGCTGGATGCAGGCCACTCTAGATCGGTCATTTTGGAAATCTTAGGGAGAGGCATATGTCCAACAGTGACATGCGGCTGAAATGATGGTAATTAATGACCATGATCCGTCGTATAGTGACGGTAGAGTAGAATACAATTTTATCACCACCCCTTTTCTTCCCACAGATGTCGCGAGAGACGACTAAGGGTGAAGTTAACAGAGGACGGGCAGCAGCGTCCGGGCGTCTTCTGTACCATCTACTACGATCGCTATACCATCTGCTACGAACGCTATACCATTTACTACAATTGCTATACCATCTACTATGATCGCTATACTCGTACCATCTACTACGATCGCTATACCATCTACTACGATCGCCAGCCAGCCAGCCCAGAGTGGAGATTATGGGAAAATACTCCCTTTATCGGGAGAAGTATTTCAGAATCAGAATCATGTATTCGCATCATCATCAGGTCTTTTTAGTCTCCACTGAAGGAGCACGACCCTCTCTGTACTTCCAGAGCCATATATTAGCCAGAGCAGTCGGAGGATTTTGCCTACACTCTTCACGCTGGCCAGACGGGTTGGAGAGGTGTCATTGATGTTTATAAGCTTTGTTTAGCTTGTGTTTCCTAAGTCGCCTTCTACGACATCTACACATCAACACAACACTCACGTAATATGCTCCGTGAGCTATCAATCAATATGTATCAATAAAATGTGTAATGTGTATAATTATAACTATGATCACAACACTAGTACGATAATTGCAATCGTTTACGAGAGGGTGTGAATCGACTTGGCGTACCGCAGTCTGACTTTACAGTGATCACCAACATTTAAAGAATAATGGATCTATCGAGACTTAACCACAAAGCTAGAACAATCGCATTACTTTACAAGGAGGGTGTGAATCGACTTACGCATGATACAACAGCCTGGGGTGGACCGCAGCCTCACATTACAGTGGTCACCAACATTTTCAAAAGAGTAGATATTCTTAATTATACTTTTGACCACAACGCCAGGACAATTGCAATCACTTTAGAAGGAGGTTGTGAATCGGCTCGTGCATGATACAATAGCCTGGGGCGAACCGCAGTCTGAGTTTACAGTAGTCACCAACATTTTCAGAAAAGTAGATACTTAATTATATTTTGACCATAACGCCAGGACACTCGCAATAACTTGAGAAGGAAGGTGTGAATCGACTTGTGCATGATACAACAGCCTGGGGCGAACCGCAACCTGACTTTACAGTGGTCACCAACATTTTTAGAATGTTTTCCACTCATATTTTATAAAAGAAGCAAACAGGCCCCATGTCCTTGTGAAATAAGCAAGATGAAGATACTTTAATGATATATATTTTATATGTGGTTATTATAGTTTATCTAACATATTTATATTCCTATTAGAAAAAGTTTTGTCAAAAATCAAAACATGAGAAAAATATATTTTTAGTACTTTATTTTAAACTAGCAAAACACATAGAAGAATTACATATTCTATTCATGATAGATCTACATAAATATTGTTTTGTGGCATATTAATAAATAAAACACCTACCTAAAATAAACCTTGTTTTTAAAATAACCGATTAAGAATAGCATTGCTTTTGAAATAAGATTAAGAAAGTATAGGAGTACTTACTAAGTAATATCGCTAACTCTATGAATTGAAGGTAACATTTTCTTGGAAACCGTCATTACAGCAATAGTATGAAAAGATTATTCCTTAGAAATCACTCCAATATTGGAGAAACATATACTCGTAATGATCATAAAAATTTGAGGTACAGTAAGTATGTCAAATTTTTGCAATAATAAAACAATAAAATAAACAGCAAATAATATGGTGAGAAATTAAATTCAAGATTATATTCAAGGTATTTTTCGATAGTTTGTTATGTACTCTATTTTATAATTTTGAAATCTTTGCGACTTAATTGACAAGACAGAATAAAAATAAAAAGATTCAGAAAACAGTATGCTAGGACTGGACATGGCACACAGTGTCAGGTTTCTCTCTCTGCAGCCCTAAGGCGGTTATCCCACTGCACCGCGAACCGTCGCGGAGCGCGGTTTCTACATACTGACGCTCCCGCGCGGTGACGCGTTTTCAGTGGGTGGGATAGGCGTGTTTTCTATACAAACTGAGCTACTTGCATACAATGTTGAAAATCTGCCGCGCCGCGCTCCGCGACGGTGCGCGGTGCAGTGGGATCACCGCCTAACCACCAGTAGCCACTCTTGCCCCGTTCCAGCGGGTTATATCTAGTCCGCTGGCAACGGGACAAGATTGGATAGATTTTTGTAATATGTTTATTTATATTTTGTATATGTTTTAAATTTTACCTCTTATAAATGTATTTTACTAAAACCTTACCGAAGAATGAAATTAAATAAAGGGGAAAACAATAATTAAAATAATAATACCTATCTATAACAACGGAAATTGTCTAAACAAAACTGTTGACATTTGTATAGGTAAGTGTCGTTCTAACGGTACCCTACGCCTACGGGTTAATAATATGTCTTTTTTTGGTCATGTCATGATTATTTATTTTGACTCTACTTAAATGGAGAGACTTAAGTCCAGCATTGAGACACAGTACACAGTACAGTTTAAATTTAAAAAACGTATTTCTTTTAAATGAATTCAGAAAATTAAAGTTAGTTTCAAATAGGCAACAAACTGTTGATTAGCCCTGACTCAGACCGAATTCGAACTCACTTGACCATTCAAATGTACGGGTTGTCGTCGCCACGCCCGCGCCGCCCTAGCGCTCCCTCGCTGTGGATGCCAGAACGTCTGCAATTGAACATATGAATAACCTCCATGCAGTAATATCTACACATGCATTAGTTATTAAAAAATTCGTAATTCGTATTATTGGGATCTACATTTATTTCATGTTAAATTATGACATATCAAACAATGTAATCTCAGTCCGTCAAAATATCTAATTTTTAGTTGTAAGTTGTTAGTTGACGTCTTTGGAGAAAATGCTGCAGTGCAGTTTGTTGCCGCTTCTTCTGCACTAGCGCCTAGAAAGCGGCACTAATCTTAGCTGTAAGTAACTATTTGACGTCAACATTTGTGCAAAACAAAGTGACTATTGTTAAGAGATATTATAAATATCTTATGATAATAAAGATATTTTGAATTGAATTATTTATTTTTATTTGTATGTAGTATGTGTAGTTTTATATTATTTCAATTTCTTTTTCTCCCTTTATTCTATGAACACACATGTATGCCTTTCTTATATAAACATTTCATCTCACAAGCCTACTGGAAGAGATTTCTTTTGAGATAAGTAGTGCCTTAGTACAACTTTTATTTGATGTATTCTCTGTATACATTTTCCGGAAACGTGTGTGTATTGGAAATAAAATAGTGATGGGTTGCAATCAAGACTGAGAATATTAGAAATGTTGGTATTGTTTACCTTTGGGATCCTGTACTTGTAAATTGTTCTTGTTTTTAAACTAGCGATAAAGCGTAAACTGAAAGTACATACTAACACTACTTAATCCCACACAAATGATTCTCTCTCTATAATTAAAGAACTATATTCTTGTCGGTGGAGTAGCTTCCAAGTCGACCTCTCTTGAGCCATCCTTTTGACCTCCCTATACGATACGGCGTCAACTTTATTCTTTATTTGATCTAAATATAAATGCTCTTCTTGGTCTTCCCGTTTAAAATAAATCCGAGGTAAAAATTTTCCCGATATCGTAAAAAGTGAACTTCGCAGGTTCAACGCCCTGAAACTTGCAGGTTAAATCACTTCGCTATCAATTCAACTTTCCCTATTTTTTCGACCAGAATAATAGAGCCAAGGTGCAACTAATTAAAAGTTCGATGAAGCCACGTAGATGTAAATTTTATTTTATGTTTAAAGTTCATTCGTCTTCACGGGGGCATTTAGAGAAAAAGCTGTCAATAAGGGCCAACAAACTTTTGTGAATAAAAAAAATGCTTAACTTCAGACTCTTATTTTGATATTGTACCTATAATATTTCATTCAGAAATTAAAAATGCAGTATTTTTAATACTTAATTTATACAGATACAGACACACTATCACGTCTTTATCCCTAACGGGGTAGACAGAGCCAAGGGCGGTAAAGCCCAGGCCACTTTTAGCGTAATGGTGGGCATGAAGGTGGAAAAGGGAAATCAAAATAGTAATGGGTTGCTAACCGCATCGCCTATTCATGATTTAGATTCTCGCCCATTCCCTCGATCGGCTTTTACCATCTGCACGGGAAGAGAAGCAACTAGTACATTCTATGTTTTTTCTTTTCTGCCAGACCAGCAAAGAAGAAATTAATTTATAAATCTACTAGCTGTGCCCGCGACTTCGTTCGCGTGAATGTTATATAGCCTAAAGCCTTCCTCTATAAATGGACTACCCAACAAAAAAAGAATTTTTCAAATCGAACCATTAGTTCCTGAGATTAGCGCGTTTAAACAAACAAACAAACTCTTCCGCTTTATAATATTAGTATAGATTATTCATTAGCCTACTTTGTCTACCTAGCTATTTTCTATTATATGCTAAGGAGCCTCGGTGGCCAAGTAGTACGCATTACTACTCGTACTTAGCGCTTTTGCAAGTTAACTGACATAGAGCGTGGTCGGCACTTAGATTGGTGACCAAATTTAAAGTGTCATAAATAATCTCGACCTCGTCGGTACTTCGGAAGGCATGCCAGGCGTCGCATGGCCGTTGGTCCCAGTTGTCATCATTGCATGTCAATTAATAAGCTATTTCAGATGATTTCAGCACCACTTATCGGATGCGATTTGATGTACATTGCGTGTTTTGAAAGATTACGTTTGGATTGTTCATTACAAGACAGGCAATGTATTTCAAATTGCATACGATAAGTAGTCTGGTGTAATAGCTTCTTTAAGGTAGCTTGATAAATGTGACATCAGAGTTGGCCACCTACACACATAACACACATTTAAAGAAAACTACATTTACGACCTGCTTTTGTTGTATTAATAGAACATTTAACGATGAGAACATATGACAGATAAGTTAGGCAACTACAATTATAACGATTATTGCAAGGTAGCTTGATAAATCTGTCACCAGAGTTGATCACTTACACACATGTAAAAAAAACTACATTTACGACCTGCTTTTGTTGTATTCATAGAACATTTAACGATGAGAACATATGATATGACAGATAAATTAGGCAACTACATATATACCGATTATTGCAAGGTAGCTTGATAAATCTGACACCAGAGTTGATTACTTACACACATGTAAAAAAAAACTATATTTACCTACGACCTGCTTTTATTGTTCTTCTTTGCTGGTCTGGGAGAAAAGAAAAAACATAAAATGTACCAGCTGCTTCTCTTCCCGTGCAGATCGTAAAAGCCGATTGAGGGAATGGGCGAGAATCTGAATCATATGAATAGGCGATGCGGTTAGCAACCCATCACTGTTATGATTTCCCTTTTCCATCTTCATGCCCACCATTACGCTAAAAGTGGCCTGGGCTTTACCGCCCTTGGCTCTGTCTACCCCGTTAGGGATAAAGACGTGATCGTGTATCTGTATCTGCTTTTATTGTACTAATAGAACATTTAACGATGAGAAGATATGATATGACAGATAAGTTAGGCAACTACATATATACCGATTATTGCAAGGTAGCTTTAAAAATCTGACACCACCGTCAGCCACTTACACATTTGTAAAAAAACAACATTTACGACCTGTTTTAATTATACTTTAGAACAATTTAACGAAAAGATTCATAATGTCGGATAAGCTAGGCAACACATACAGATAAACGATCACGATCGCGGCCAAAAACGGATTCACTTACCATTTTTTTTAATAAAATAATTTTAATTCAGCTCAGAATATTCTGAAAATTTTAATTGTCAGTCTGTATAATGTTCTCTTGGCTGACTCCATTTGTTATTATAAAAACCTCGACGTTTAGCAATTTGTCTGAGACGTGCAAATGATTTCAGTCAAGTGGAATATTCTCTGTCACAAACACTTGCTTGAGACTTGGCAGGTGGAGCCGACAGCCAGTTATCAACTCTTTACTAATAAAGCTAGTTTGCATTAGTGTCTGTAAAAATATATTATTGTTCATGATAAATCTAATAATTGATGGACATGGTAAATAACAGTCTTTTGTCATCGGAAATCCGATGATTTCTTAGGGACATTCATGATTGATATATATTATTAAGCGCCCTGATTGCGCGTAGGCGACTAATACTCTGTAATTGAGTTTCTTTCGGCGTTTCTTCTCAGAGTGGTCGTTGTGAAACGCTAATCCTCGTTCGGTAGTTATCGGTAGCTTTTTGTTTAATAACTAATTTTACACGTAACATATACAAAACTAATTGACGTGTTAACGCCTGCAAAGGCCTAATTACGGAATAAACATTTGAATTTTGAATTTAGCATATTTAAACTGAAAAGTGGAAAATTCTGAAAACTGAAAGCTTCGTCCAGCTAGCTAATGGCTCCATTAAAAGTGCGAGGTAATCCTGCAAGTTTCAAAAAGCGCGGGAAAAACTGGTTCGCAAGTAGTGGCGTAGAATACAGGAATGTGCAGTTACTTAACTTTTTATATAATTTAAATTCAAATCTTATGATATTATTAATAATTTTTAACTAACGCGCTTTGAACTTATAATTTATGTACTTGTATACAAACGGGTGCCCGGCAAAATAAATTACAATCAGTTTAAGTCTTCCCGTGTTAGTCGTAGAAGGCGACTATGAATCAAAAGCTAAACAAAGCTTATAAACATCAATAAGGCTCTTCAGCGGTGATCTGGACAGCGTGAAGAGTGTAGGCCAAATCCTCTGACTGCTCTGGCTAATATATGGCTCTGGAACTGATCCGAGTTTGTATGGAAAGCAAAAAATATTTTATTTATATTTGGGTTCCTTGGGGAAAGTTGTTCAGTATCATGGACTGAATTTACCCTTAAAATAGTTTCAGTACTTATTGTTACACGTTATATGTATGTATGTATATGTCCAGGTGTAAATCCGCTATTGCCCATTAGAGATGAAGACGTGATAGTGTGTGTATTCAAAACAATAAAAAAAAGCATTTTTTTTAATTAAAATTAAAACGTATATTTTTCACTGCAATAAAATAAAGTACATGCACGTTGAAATATTAGAATCTTCACTGTTTTAACAAAAGTTTCATTAGAATTTATGTGTCAGGGTGACGTAGCATAACTTCTTTATTCCCACCCGGGTAAGTGAGAACTTAGCACTTATGTGAAAAGCGCCAAGTTGATACAGTGACTACGGTGAGTCTTAGGGAGGCTGTTCACTTGATTATAGGACCATGAAATACCTACTTGATCAAAATAAAAATACTAGATAAATGTAAAGTTATACAGTAAGATGAGAAACGGGTTTTAAATAAAGAATAATTAAATAAATAAAAATAAAATCATAACTAATTAATATAAACGGGTCACTCACGTCAAATATATACTACAAAAATAAAATAAAATCAATAAAAAAATATTAAAAAAAAAATATTAAAAAAAAAATATTTTTTTTAGACTACTATGATTCATAAAATTACAATTATAAAACATCACATTAAATATTAAGAAATATAATTTAAGTATCAAATCATAATTAAATTTCAACAACATAATGAGAATTTAACACTTACTACCCATATCACATCACATAGTTCCTTCTCTGCGGCATAGCTCGTACTGTGACATGTCTGTCACAGAAATGCCGAAATAAGTACAGCAATGATGATAGATTCAAATATATAAGTAAGTATTAAATAGTAGATTGTGCTACAAGGCGTAAAGGTAATAGTTTTAACGCGAGGGCGCTACTTTGAATCCAGAGCGAAACGAAGGATTGGCACAATAGAATCACGAGCGTAGCGAGGGATTCTACGGTGGAATCCTGAGTGAAGCGAGGGATTCAAGTCTATCGCCCGAGATAAAACTATTACTGTACACCGTGTAGCACATTCTTCTTTTCATCTCCATCTATGAGGAAAATTTACAAATATATACCTATAACGAAAGTAGAATACCTACATATAGCTAATCAGAGTTTAACAGACAGTTACTAACCTTTATTTGGTGGCGTTTTCACTGAAGAAGTACTATGAAAATATTTTTATAGGACCACATCTTATACATTTTCCAGTCATTAGAATCGTTTCATTACTTTTTCCTTGTGTGTTAATTCTTTATATATTTAAATATGTATATTATACGTAGACTTCATATTTACTATCGCCCTCATCAAGAAATAAGTCATTTAAAATAGTTGTAAAAATAACCTAATAGTTCCATAATAAAATTACTATTTAAATCAAAGACAACAATTGCGCGTTTTTATTGGTTTTTAATAAATTATTATTTTGAAGCAAGAGAACCAAAATATTTTGACCTACAGTCATCCACGTAAAACGTGTTGTATTCCAATTTCAAAAAAATTACGATGCCCTTGACTATATTTTATAATTTTAAAACTAAATCATTATTTCTTTTTAGCTGACTGCCAATATTATTTTTGATTCTACATTCGTGCTCGGTTTTCAAATGTGTTTTAACGCCCAGGGAATTTACTTTTTACTTTTCAGTGTCTAGAGAATTACCAGTGACTTTAGCCCCAAATATTTGGGATAAAATCATCGTTTTTCTAATAGATGAGATGAAAATGTTATTTTTACTCGTACTTTCCTCGTATTTGAACCTATATTACCTACCTTTCGCAACTCTACAAAATAAGTCTGCAGTATCTCTTAAGTCATATTCAAGTTATGCCGTCGACACACGAGCTTTATAGTGATATATGCCAGCTGAGCCGAAGTTTCGAGTGAAAATTTTAGCAGGCTCTCATTAGACCAGTGGCTCGGAAGATATGTCCAAAGTTCTACGTGGGCAGTGGGCGTGGTTATGAATATTCTAAGTCTTGAAATTTTCCCTTGACCTCATATTTAACAGTCAAACTCTTTTTCTCTTGTCAGAATCATGGAAGTGACAGATGACACACTGATGATGTCAGAACATCAACAGTTTAAAATACGAGTATTATATTTCAAGATTTTTAAAATGTACTTTACTTTTTTTTATTTTTTAGCCAAAAAGGTATTCGTTAATCTTTGTTCTCAAAGGTAAGTTTATACTTCTTTTATTTAAAATTATATATCCCCAAGAATACACAAATGAAATGCATAGTGACAACAATCAAAAGTATTCTATACTTTTTACATAGTTTTGTTGCGCAATTTACGTTTTGGACTTGTATTTGCATTATAATCGATATTATTGTGCGATCAGTATTAAATAAAAATAAATATAAATAAATAAAATATAATCCTGATTGAGCCAGGAATAAGCGTGTAAACCCGAAACGTCGAGGCTTAATAGAATATCAAATTATCTTCTATAATAGCCTTTTGTATTCATAATGAATGCTACAATTACTACAGTTCAAGACATCAAACCGCAAAGCCAAACAAAATTACAATAGAAGCTATATGATGTCATTTGGTTGAGACTGTGAATTACCGCGATTATTATGTAAAGATCTAAATTTGTCTTCAACTGAAACACACTGCCGATTAGATCCGTCAACAACCATAAAACATATTTCCATCTACCAGCCATATACTACTTATTTTATCTAGATGTTGAACTAGCTAAAACTAATTTAGTGTTACCATTTACTGCAACTACCGTATAATGACAACACAAAAAAATATTGTAATTCAAGCTGGTCTGGAAGAAAACAAAAATCGTAGAATGTAAACAGCCGATCGACTATAATAATAGCCGATGTGGCTAGCAACCTAGATTCACGCCCACCATCAAGCTAAACGTAGCCTTTGAGTCTAACGACTCTAGACTCTGTCTACCATGTTAGCGATAAAGACGTGATAATGTATCTGTACTTGTAAAGCTGAGGATGCAACCGGAACGCGCTTGGATGAAGAAGAAAAATAATGGTACTCGTTTATATTTTTGTTGTTTATCAAAATAATTGAATAGACATATTAAATAATTATTAATTTCTAAACTCCCAACTCTACTATCTTTAAACATGTTTCTGAAAACTTTTCATACTAAAACATCTCAGGAATCGTTCAGGAACGTGTAACTATTTTGTAATTATTTTGTCTGGCTCTTTATAAAACTATTTTGATCAATTCTCCTCACGAAATTATATTAAAATATTTGTTTGACAATCCACAAAGCAATATTTTACAGACCGTACCTGCGCGCATCTGGAGGTCGAAATCTCCAAACCAATTATTACCATACCATTATCCATACCAAGGGTTTACGGTATACTGTTGCTATCATAGCCAGGTCTTATGCTATATCATAGCAAAAGTCAATTGTATCTCTCCGAATGATAAAAATATGTGTTTGACAATCTACAAGACAGTATTTCACACACCTTACCTGCGCCTCTGAAGGTCGAAATCTCCAAACTCCGAAAGCTTGGTTTTGAGCCTTCATTTGTTATCATTACCAAAGGTACTATACAGTATACTGGTGCTATAATAGCTAGGTCTTACGTTGTGTCATAGCAAAAGTAAATACACTCAGTTAACAGTAAAGTAACTAATACAGGTTTCAGAAAAACGAAATGCCTAGTCCGTTCGTACAACTGAAAGAAATTGCGATAGGTTAAAAGTGAAAGAAAATTCGAAATACAAAAAAAATTGTTTGATCCTCCATACTAATTAAAGTACCATTACTTATATTTGAAAAATCGGTAATTGGCAATCATTAAATAACTTTATGAGTAAAATAAATCATAATACTTATTTCCCGAAAACATACAGCGTAATGTGTAAAAGATTTTGATTTTAGATTTATTGTCGACTTTATATACAAATGCGCGATCAGCTGATCAAAATATTTTTTTTATTATATTGCGCTGTAATTAAATTTGTGCTCCCAATGTAATCGGTATCATCAGAATCCGGCCGTAAAAATTGTGCACTTAAAAATACCTATATTATGAATTACTGCGGCTGTTGTATTATCTAGAGGCATGTTTTGACGACCTCTTTAGCCTAGTGGTTATCATACCAGGCTGTCACACCGGTCGTCGCGGATTCGAGATCCCTGGTCAGATCAAGATGAAAAATGATCTTTTTCAGATTGTCTTGGATGTTAATATGTATTTGCCATAAAATATAGTATCTTTGAGTTAGTATCCCATAACACAAGTCTCAATTTAGCAAATTTCTGTGTGATTTGTTCGTAAATATATATTTATTTATTTATTGATAACGTTTGTTCATCAAAGAGATACACAATTAATTACCTGGCTATTGTTATGAAGTTAACCTACTGATCTATGTAAGTATACTATGGTCGTACGAATAGTTCTATATCCACGCTTAGTTCACCGTTTGGATTGAGAATGGTTAGCTGTAATGACTAGGCATTAAACATTGTTGTGAGAATGATAAGGGCTGGAATAATTTGTGTTAGTAAGGAGACCAGTAATGTACAAATTGTTTTTAGACAAGTTCAATTAATGAAACTGATTAATTTTCCACAAGAAATTTGTATTAAGGCCGTACATAAAAATTCCTTAAGAGGTACGTAAAAAAAATAACGTGATTTCTGCAATTTGTATATATTTTATTATAATATTTTTCATATTTCGATATACATGAAAAAAGTTGTTCAGTATCATTTACTGAAATCACCCTTAAAATAGTTTCAATGTATTTTGTTCGACGTTATATACAGGGTGACTTTTTATCCACCAGCCAAATTTTTGGAGCAAGTTCAGTCCATGATACTGAACTACTTTCTGTAATTTCTGTATTTTCGTCCTCCCATACAAAATCAGGTGGCCTGAGCGCCAATCTGTATAGGAAGGCAAATTTTTTTTATCGTTTTTCGGTAATTGTTTTTATGGAAAGTAGTTTCTTTCTAGTAGTTAGTAGGACTGAACTTGCTTCAAAATTTAGGCTGGTGGTTAAAAAGTCAGCCTGTATAATAGTTACTTTGACTCAAACTTTGCCTAAATATTTAATAGAGTTATAGTTCCAAGTAGATTTATGCTGATCACGTTTCATGTGAGCTTCGGGTTCGATTCCCACTCCCGAGCCAGTCAGATGTAATATTTGTTTGAAATTGTTTTGACACCGTACCGAAGGCAATTTACCAAGTTTTGAGACATCACCACGTGCGCAAATCTCAAAAGAGGTAATCTTTATCATAGGGTATTTATAATATCTCTTATTAATAGGTAGTCACTCTGTTTGTTCTCTACAAATGTTGACGTGAAATCGTTACAACTAAGTTTAGTACCGCTTCCTAGGCGCTAGTGCACGACGTCAACTAACAAACTTAGGTACAAACTAAAATTATTAACTAAAATTAGTACATGTGTTTATGATTAGTAGGTACTAAAATTAAAACAGGTCAAGTATATGAATATTGTACACGATATACTCACGTAGTATAATCGGAATAGGTCGACTTGGTATCGATCGGTTTAGACAATCATCATCAATCAATATTCATACTAAATTAAAATTCATAAAAAAATTATGAATATTGTTTTACATGGTCAAGAACAGAGATAATATGACTTAAGAAAAGTCTACATTATACTCTATCCCTCATTACAGCATTTGTGTGATAATGTCGCTAAAACGATACAGCTAGCTGCCACAGGCATAACCAAAAAAAAACGTTAAGCGTTTACTCGATCAACACTTAACTTTACAAAACAACTAATTTCATTTATTTTTAATCCAAAAACTGATTAATATTGGCAATTTCTGATATGAATGCAGAATTATAGCGCGTTTTATTTTTTTCTATTTAATTACATATATTTTACAATAGGTAAATCTGAAGTAAAGTAAATCAATGTGTAGGAAGGTATACGTTAATTTACTCCAATAGTGTACCCAAGTTTAGGGTAGGTACCTAAGTAAACTATTTAACTGTCGAGTGTTAAAAATAAATATTATTACGACTGTAAATAAATTAAACAGCAAACACATAAACGTCAAAATCAAATAACCCCACCGCATTTCATTTGCCTAATCCGCGAGCATTCAATCTCAATAAACGTATCAATGTGATTGCTCCATTTGAGAGAACGCCATGCTCTCATTTCATTTATAAGTATGACAAACTGTGATGAGAGGAGGCGGAAGAGGTAGCGATAGCATATTAAACGCTACTCCTTACGACGGGTACTTGCCATCTCTTTGAAACTACATATTGGCCGAATCGCGGGATTAGGATGACATGATCGCTTTTATGGGGGTAGGAAAAACGTGTTGGCGTCCAATTCTGAATACTTATTTGTGAAAGAAATAAAAAATTAGTACCTGTACTTCTTACCCGGTGTCGCCGAATTAAGTTTTGACAAGGCATAAAGTTTACGTTCTCCCATCGAAATATAATTTCTAGAAATCTAACGCTCCTACATTCACCGCTTCGATTCTGATTCCATTTACGCAAACAAACTAACAGTAATAACAACGAAACACTCAAACACACACATAGACAAAGATGCATG
Source organism: Acrobasis repandana (assembly GCA_963576875.1). Classification (NCBI taxonomy): domain Eukaryota; kingdom Metazoa; phylum Arthropoda; class Insecta; order Lepidoptera; family Pyralidae; genus Acrobasis; species Acrobasis repandana. Next base: position 22,422,590 of record OY756216.1, read on the forward strand.
CGATTGGTCGCGACAAGGTCACGCACGCGTCATCGCCGCGTCGGTCGATCAGCCGGCCGATTAATAAAATGTTTATTTACATATGAAAGGCGGGTCCTGTGTTTTTCATGTCTGTATGGCTTCTACACCACTTTATGGCACATGACGGCATTTTTAATGCATCGATTACACTAGTTTACAAAGTTTTTGCTGTTCGCATACTTATATATACTCGTACATACGCATACTTGCAGCGGTTTCATAAAGAATTCAGTACAAAAAACACATTATCTGGTTATAAAAAAAATTAAGACGTCTAAGTTTTAAAATATCAATTTATATATATTTTGCCAATTTAAAAATTTTACTATAAATTCAATTACTTTTTTTGGAACTTTTTAATTTAGGTTTATTATACTTGCACTATAATAAAACTAAATTAAAAAGTTCCAAAAAAAGTAATTGAATTGTACAATTCATTTAGATCACAGCTCAATTCTTTTACGAATTTGAGCTATTCGCGTTTTTGTATGGCAATATACCTGCTCAAAGTATGAGAAATGTTGTCGCAACTTAAATTTCATATATCTGTGTACATAAGAATGATAGAGGGATAAATAAAATTTTATTTCGATTAAGAAGAGTGATCTTTTATTTTACAATATAAAAGTAAATTATAAGCAGAGTAGTTTATTTTCTAAAAAAAAAAAAAAAAAGTTGAAATTGGTAAAATTTGGAAACTTGTTATACCAATACTTCCAATTCTGACGTCCTAGAAAAAAAAACATAATCAGATCCGTATTTAGCATACAAAAATCTAAAAGAAACAACAAGTTTCACATGTGCAACACAAAAAATTAAAAAAATTGTAAACTAGTGTTATCGCAAAAACACAGCAATATTCTCAAAGGAAACTTTTTGCGACGCAACCGCATGACTCAAGTGTCATGGTTCATATTTTAAGCCCCGCCCGCTGCAGTACATATCGCATTGAATGATTTTTCGGGATTAGTTACGCTTCTAGGGATTTTTATTCGTAGCGCTCTCCCTAAAAAAACAAATGTAAATGCCACTTCTACGACATGGTTCTAGACCCAGAAAGTTAAGGTTTTTTGTAATATATATAAATAGTGGCAACACTTCCAACTAATGTCCTGTCATCAAATCACTTGACCAGCTGTCGCGGAAAGAGATTACCTTGCTTTATTATACTTACCATGACTTTTGTCATGTAGAGCCAGGCGTTTCCTCCGCTTGCGCTCATCACAACGCGAACGCCCTTTAATTTAGAAGCAAACCGTCTCGTCACGTCTCGTTAGGAATTCCGTCAGCGAATACTCATAGTTTGCTTGTTATCTTTATGATAGCCAGAATTATGAACACTTTGAAGTTAACAGCGTTACGTATGTATTAAGTATTTAGCGGAAATCCCCGCGTCACGCTGGATTATTAAACTAATATGCGGAACTTACGTGAAGTGACGTTCAGTCAGAAGTCAGTGCGGCTCGAGATGTCTTCGTGTACGCGTCACGAGTCACATTCGCCCTGAGGAAGGCCTCCGAGTGAGGTCAAAATAGGTGGGCCGCATATTAATAATGTCTGTGTCTCACGTTAGTTTTAACAAAAAAATCATCAAAAAGAGCGAAGCGTCTCAGTTTCGAGATTAGCCAGAAATTATATTGTCCGTCAGTTTGTCAGTTTATCTGTTGGTTTGTCAGTTTGTCTGTCGGTTTGTTCTCGCCTACAGGTCGCATTTCTCAACCGATTCTCGTGAAATTTTATAAGCAGATTCGATAATTATATTGAATTTTTTCGTCGATTCGATTTATGGAAATTTTTCAAAATGGCGAAGTGATGTGGGTTTAAAATAATCATATTTCAGCCATTTCGCAAAAAAATTCAAATATGTCATGAAACTTGTTCGTTGCCTTTATTAAGACTCAACATTTTGTCTGAACAACTTTTTTCTTAGAACAACTTTTTATCGCTTGCCTGTTGACATGCATGATAGAGTCTCGCCCATTTCGATCACAGGGGCATACCTGTAATAAATCGAACCACGGGCTATACTTGATCACGAAAGTATAATGAAATTAAAATAACAGTCAAAAAACCAAAAAAAAAATCGACATTCCCATACAAATCGCCCGGGCGGCCGCACACTTTTGTATGGAAATGCCGAAATTTATTTTTGTTTTTGATTTTATTTTAATTTCACTATACTATAATGATCTAGTATACACCGTGGTTTGATATATTACGGGTATGTCCCTTCCACATTGTATTACATCTAACAAAATATACTGAAATTATTATTATAAGGCTGAATTCTGTCCGTGATACTGAACAACTTTCCCCAAGAAACATTATCGAAATATGAAAAATATTGTTTTTCTCTTCATACGGACTCGGATCAGCGATCAATGAACTTGTATGGAAGGCCAAAATTTATTTTTCATATTCGATATACATTCCTTAGAAGAAGTTGTTCAGTATCATGTACTGAATACTTACTTACTATCCTGGCTCAGCGACCCAAAGTGAGTCTTGGCCTCCAGCACAAGAGCACGCCAGCACTCCCGGTCCCGCGCTAGCTCTCGCCAGTTGTCACCAACTTGCAGCTTGCGCAGGTCCGCCATCACCACGTCGCTCCAGCGATACCTGAGACGGCCCACCGGCCTACGACCGATCGGCCGGCCCTGATATGCTCTCTTCACTCCCCGATCCTCCTCCATTCTTTCGACGTGTCCAAGCCATCGAAGGCGGTGCGCTTTAGCTTCGCCCATAATGTTAGGCTCGTCCACTAGATCTTGTATTTCGGCATTGCTCCTAATCCTCCATACACCATCCTCTCCTCTCACTGGTCCCAGGATCTTGCGAAGTATCTTTCTTTCCGCTACGAGAAGCCTTCTTTCCTCTTTTAATGTTAGCGTCCACGCCTCACATCCATACAATAGTATAGGACGGATGATCGTCTTATAGATCCGTATTTTATCATGTACTGAATTCAGACTTAAAATAGTTTCAGTATATTTTGTTAGACCCTATATCTTTCTTTATATGTAGGTAAGTTCCCCCAAAACTTCTCCGTTTTTTAACTGATTAATTTTTTTTTTTTTTTGTGTGCAAGCAAGTTGGTCCCATTGTCACCAAGTGAAGATCTGGTGATGGAATCATCAAGAAATCGAGGGAATTCTTTAAATATTCTATGCACACATAATATAGTGATGATTTTAATATTTTTGTCAAGAAATCAAGCATTTGCATTCAGAAAGCCATCACCATCATCATTTCAGCCGTATAACGTCCACTGCTGGACATATGCCTCTCCCAAGGTTTTCCAAAATGACCGATCTAGAGCGGCCTGCATCTAGTGCCTTCCAGCGACCCTGGGTTAGGTCGTCCGACCACCTTGTGGGTGGATGTCCTACGCTTCGCTTGCCAGTACGTGGTCGTCGCCATTCGAGAACCTTTTTACCCCATCGGCCATCGGTTCATCGCGTTATGTGTCCCGCCCACTGCCACTTCAACGAGCATTAGCATTAGGAGAACAAAAGTCACTGACAAAGCCCAGCGGTAATCTGCTGGGCTATGTCAGTGACTTTTGTTCTCCTACGAATTTCCTAATTTCTGATTCGATTACGTAGAGAAACACCAAGCATAGAAGAGACGTGAGTATTCAGAAAGTGAGTTTTGGTGTGGTGGAAGTGGTGAAGTGGAACTAATAGAGAAGACCAGAAATTGACCGATTTTATTTAAAATTATACTACCTATAGTCTTATAAGTAAGAAAGTCCCTTTTCAGCCTTCTGTTAGGATATACTAAAAATACACTACAATTGAAAACTGCTACTAAAATGTAAATTTATAAGAAACAAAGTCGCCTCTACAAAACGTAGTCCCTATAATAACTTCCGCCTTAGAGACAGCAGACGAGATACTTTTGGCATGACTGATTGGACGACTGGCGATTTTATGTTCTTACATTTTGTCAACGGAGCGTTCCTATTTTTAAATCCTGGGGACTTGGCAATATGCAACTATGCATAGTTTTTTTTTTTCTACTTTATTCCATAGTTATCATAGCCCGTAAATCCATCCTTCATTTCCCAACACATAGCACCACTACCTATACTCGACGTTCAAGAAACGAGTAAAAGATCACTATCTGTATTTATCATCCTAATATATTTAGAAATATTAACATATGTATCTATTATATATATGCTTTATGAATATATATTTGTTTATGTATTTATGTATGTTTATGTAGGTATGTATCTTGTCTATTTATTTATTTAGTTTTTTATTGTAGGTACACGCCAATTACCTCTTTTTTCCCATTTCCTCGCGCGGGTCTACTGGAAGAAATTTCTTTAGAAATAAGTAGCACCTAAGTACTATGTTTTCCTTATTTTTAGGGTTCCGTCCCTCAAAAGGAAAAAACGGAACCCTTATAGGATCACTTTGTTGTCCGTCTGTCCGTCCGTCCGTCCGTCTGTCAAGACCCTTTTTCTCAGGAACGCGTGGAGGTATGAAGCTGAAATTTATATCAATTACTCAGGTCTACTGTCCCTTGAAGCTGTGAAAAAATCAAACTTCTAAGCCAACGCAATCAAAAGATACAGCCGTTTATGCCGCAAATTTTCGACACTTGCAAGGGTATCAAAACCTACAGGGTGCTTCCCGTGAACTCAGAATCTTGAAATTTGGTACGAAGCAACGTCTTATAGCATAGATAAAGGAAAAATTACGAAAACCATAAATTTTTAGTTACATAACATAATATATTTTACGGAACCCTCGGTGCGCGAGTCCGACTCGCACTTGGCCGGTTTTTTATGTGTATGTTTGTAAATTTCCAAGTGTACTTGAATAAATAAAATAAAATAAATAAAAATAGTTTAAAACAATGAATAAGTGGCGGATCTAATGCGATATGGCATTATCTCCCGGCTGGCGTGTGTGTTATCGTGCTAAGGTTACATCATCAGTACTTGAGTCCGGTGAAGTAAAATGTCTATAAACCTGCAACACTAATTCACTAGTGTGTAATAATGACTGTTGTCACTAGATGACAGTCATTGAGAAACGTCACTAGGTTATTACACTAGGGATTGAATTTATCTAAGGGTCTGTCTAACAGGTGAGTTCAGAGCCAAAGAAAAGGAGGAAACATTTATCACACACAATTTATTCTCCACACACAAATTACACGAAAGTTATAAAAAAACAGAGGCGATAGGCAGAAGTATTACTTCACTCAGTAGGCGTGGTCGACTAAAGGAAACTACCACAGGCGACACTCGCCACGCGGTCAAATATATGCAATCTTGTATTCTATGAAATTTACTGTATATTGCGCCCTAAAGTACTCAAATTAAATAATGAAATAAGAAATGGTGAAAAAATACCACGTGAGCAGGACTTGAACCCGCGACCTTAGTCTCAATACGACTATGCTCTTACCATCTGAGCCATCACGTGTTTAACTCCGCACGCCGAATTTCGCCACCATTTGATATTCCTACACGCACTAGGCTTGCGTATTTCTTATTTCATTATTTAATTTGAGTACTTTAGTGCTGCATCTTGAATGCCTAAAAATTCCTATAAAAATATTGCGCCCTACATACCTTTAGCGGCGAAAAAATTGACACATGTGTAAGTTGCTAACACACTGGATAAGAAAGATCACTGGCGGAAAAAGTAGCAAGTCTGCCCTGACCCATAGATTTATGCAGCACTGCAACTTAATCTTGCTTATTCAAAACCTCAAAGAGCAGCCTGCAGGGGATAGATAACTTGTATAAAACTTGGCGGATTCTTTAAAATCACAACACTTCATTAGATATTAATTAAGGGTAGCCGCGAGCGGCGATCTTTGCTCATTAATTCAGAGTGGCGTCTGCGGGCGGACTTAACAATAGCGTTAGGGTAGACGTTTACTAGAGCTAACGTACAGAACGGAGATGTCGCGAGATGTCGTTCCTGAGTTTTCCCCGCAAATCGGTATTATTATACCGATACGGCTACATATTTTACATGGAGGTACACTAAACATACCACACATTTCAACTTCTCAATCGATTTAGACAAAAAGTATCATCCCATATCTAAGTTGTTTACGAGTTAACTTAACCGTTAACTTTCCGTCTTTCGCGCTCGATACAGGTAAAGTACCTACTTTTAAATCACCGGCACCGGGCGTCGTCAACAAAAAGGGTTTTATAATAATACCTCAGATGTTGTAATGCATATCATTTAGGTTTGTTTGTGGTGTAAAATATCTTAGTTTTATTATTTTTTATATAGTGTTTATAATATATGTATAATCGCAAATTAACATGGCAATTTCCGATGCACGGTAAATCTCAAAAGTGATTATGATGGCATTGTAAATGGACTAAACATTAATGTATAAATTGTATTGTGTAAATAAATAAAAAAAAACTAAAAAAATAAATAATAATAAAACTACTGGTTCTGTGAGAACAGTAGACCTCGCGAGCTCTTATAACCATGCAATAACCGATAATTTCCACTTCCCTCTGGCTTAGCAAAGACATTTCAGTAAAATCCGTCCATATACAAAGTGGAAGAGACATACCCGTAATAAATCGAACCACGGCCTATGCTAGATCATTATAGTATAATGAAATTAAAATAACAACAATTTGTCTGTTGGCTAACCTAAACATTTTCGTGTGTAGTTTTTCTTCATTAATAAATCTAAAATCATGTTGAAAATAGATATGATCAATGACACAATCAATCAATCAATCAATCAATTCTTTATTTGCATAGTAAGAGTTCACAAGGTCTTATAACTATATACAGTTCTCCTTACTTACCCTCTCGGGTGTTGCAAAAATAATTACTTACTTAATTATAAATCATTCAATATCATATAATTTGTCACATATAAATTCCTCTATACTATAATAACATTTTTTTACTAATAATTGTTTCAATTTAAATTTAAATAGTCTAGTATTAAGTTCTTTCAAACAGTCAGGTAATTTGTTATATAATTTAGGTCCTAAAATATACACTGTTTTGTCATATGCAGCCATGTTGGAATTTTGCTGTGGGTGTATTTGTATTTTGTTTCTACAGGCTCTGGGGTGCCTATTAGTAATCTGTTTGAATTTATCCAAATTTTGTTTTACATATAAACATGCTTCCAAAATATATAAACTGTATAAAGTTAATATATTAAGTTTTTTGAAATAAGGAACACAGCTCTCTGTTTGCCTTGCACCAAACATGGCCCTGACACATTTTTTCTGCGTTCTAAAAAGTGGGAGTATATGCACATTGGCAGCATTACCCCAGTGTAATATGCCATATCTTAAAACAGACAAGTGACACTATTTGGACCGAATCCCCTCCGCGTGAGTCGTCCGTTACAAAACTCATTTCAGTACGCGGTGCCCCTATAAGCTATAGACGGGCCCGCACTTAATCTTAAAATTTGATGAGCTGTTGCCGCTGGCTTCACTTCCGTCTGGAGCAGGTATTTAAACCGATGTTAAGACCCAGAGGATTTCAGACTTGTACAGATAATACCGGTAAGTCGTTGTTCGCATTTATTTACTTTTGTTTTTATTTGTGGATATACAAGCTTTTTTTTAAATGAGTACAAATATTTTAAGGTTTGATTCCCTCCATCATTTTGAACAACTTTCCCAATAAATGTACGTATATCGAACTTGCACCTTCTTCTAAAATTTAATTTTCTCGGCATCACCAGTGGGTTGACTGGTAGATTAAGCCTATGGTTTTAAGTCCGCCTATTACGTTTGTAATAAAGTTAAATAAATAAAATAAAATAAATAAATCGAAATACGAAAAATAATTCGCTTTCCATACAAATCGATGTACCTAGTAGTATGTATAATATATGTAAGTACTTACTTTAAAAAAATCTTGTATAACATGTAACAAAATATAAGTACTTACTGATACTATATGGCAAATTACTCAGTCCATGATACTGATTAACTTTTTCCAAATAACTAAGTCAAAATATGAAAAAAATTTTTTGCTTCCCATAGTTTCTTCCATGCTGGTGATGATGCATGAGAAAAGAAAAAACTTAGAATGTAACAGCTGCTTACCTACCCGTGCAGATCGTAAAATCCGATCGAGGGAAAGGGGCAAAAATTTAAATCAATTTATGCGGCGCGGCTAGCAATCCATCACTATTTCGATTCACTTTTTACACCTTCACGTGTTTGTTTATAAAGTGTCTTTTGGATCTAACGATCCTAGGCTCTATCTACACCGTTATGGATAAAGACATGATAATGTATTTGCAAGTTTACAAAACAATCAGTAAAAACAAATGGTATCACAGTACAACACAAATATGTTTGCAGCGTTTGGAGATTCTGGATTTGCATATGCATAAGATATGCATGCAATTTGAAGATAATCAAGCTATAGGCAAACCTTAATAGTAAAGTAGAATATTGAATTAGCTGGGTCATTAGAAACTATTGACTCATCATCAGGTCTTTTTAGGGTTCCGTACCCAAAGGGTGCAAACGGGACCCTATTACTGAGACTCCGCTCTCTGTCCGTCTGTCACAGGGCTCTATCTCTTGAACCGTAATAGCTAGACACTTGAAATTTTCACCGATTATGTATTACTGTGGCCGCTATAACAACAAATACTGAAAAGTTTAAAATTAAACGGGGTCGTAATCAAAAAACGTGTTTTTTTTGCGTTTTAAAACATTGTACGGAGGTACGGAACCCTTCATGTACGAGTCCGACTCTTACTTGCCCGTTTATTTGGTCTCCACTGCAGGAGCACGTATTACCAGAGCCATACTAAGGCAGAGCAGCCAGAAGACTTGGCCTAAAATCTCCACGCTGGCCAGACGGATTAAAGAGGTCTCATTTATGTTTTAAAACTTTGTTTAGCTTGTGTTTCCTAAGTCGCCTTCTACGACATCCACGGAAAGACTTGGAGTTGGAGCTTGCATCCTACTGCAGGGATTGAGCCTCGTAGGCCCTAGATCGAGAGAGTTGTAGTGCTGGAAGGGGGGCCTTAGCCTGCACTGGAGCAGGCTGAAAATCGAAATAGATATGTTATACGTGTCATGTTCGTTTTTAGTCTCCACTGCAGGAGCACGACCCTCTCTGTACTATACCAGAGCCATATATTAGCCAGAGCAGTCAGAGGATTCGGCCTACAATCTCCACGCTGGTCAGACGGGTTGTGGAGAGGTCTCATTGATGTTTATAAGCTTTGTTTAGCTTGTATTCCCGAAGTTGTCTTCTATGACATCCACGGAAAGACTTGGAGTTGGAGTGGAACTGGAACTGGAACCACACGGCACTTCTTGGAATCAGAATCATTGATAGAACAGAACCTTAAGAAAAAAACGTCTTATTTCCGCGTACCATCAAGGTAGGCGAAAATAAGTAGAGCCAACTGTAGAGCACTCAAATAAAAACTTTTTTCATTTGCCGAAAAAAAAAAATACACGTCACCATGAAACCTCGATTTTTCTGTAACGGCTCTTCACAGACTACGGACCAGATACTATATTGCGGCTCTTTCCGCGCTTGTAATTAGAGATGTGCCGTTCCCGTTCCCCAGGTTTTCGGGAACGTTCCCGGGAATGTTCCAAAAAATGGAAATGGCAGGGAAACTTATAATTTTATTTATCAGACATATTTTCTATCACTGTAAATATATTTTACTAACGTAAATGCATCACTTGATATGGTTATAATACAAATACATATATCCAATATTCCGTAACATTCCCTAGAAATATGGGAACGTTCCCGGGGAATTCGGGAACGTTCCCGGCGGAACGGCACATCACTACTTGTAATAGCCAATGGCGCAAAGAATAGGCGAAAATCTTAATCATATCAATAGGCGATATTGCTAGAAACCCATATCTATTCTATTTCCCCTTTTTTTACCTCCACGCCGAACGTGGTCTTGGTTCTAACAGCCACAGGCTCTATCTACCCTGTTAGGGATCTCAAAGATGTGAAATGTAACACTATAATTCAATTACAATAAGAATAGGACGGACCGTTTGCTAACATCAGACGTTTGTTTTGACTTTTGAAGTGCAATAAAAAGGATTAACAAAATTTAATCGATGTAATGTGTCTCCAAATATCGACTGAAAATTCGACTTTGGGTTGATTTTTGCCTAAATCAATCCTGTTGGTTCCTAACACGGTCCAAAATACTTCAGCCCCTATCAGGATGTCGATGACAGACGGAATATAAAAGTCCGGGTCAGCTAACTGAAGTCCTGAAGGAATAGGGACTTGATTGATAGGCACAAACGAAGACGGTAAGACATTTGTAATTTCAGGCAAAACATGACACTGAATATCTATGTTGTATGCACAGCATAAAGACTCTACGATGAGGTTACAAGACTGTGTACTATGAGATATATGATTGTTAATGCCCGTTACCTTAGTGCTCGTACCGCGACGTGACAAACCCAATAAATCCGAAAGTCGCTCAGTTACAAAGTTTTCCGTGCTGCCGTTGTCCAGCAGTAGGCGCGCAGTGTACTTCTGGCCCGTAGCGCTGGTCACGTTCACCAAAGCTGTGGACAGTAAAATATGCGAAGAAGTAGCAAGCTGCATGGAATTCGCAGATAAAGCAGTGTTATCAGGTGTAACTGGCAATTCAGAAGGGGATGGCAAGGGATTTTTAAAAGAATCTTTTGAATATGATTCCAAATGTAAAAGCGTGTTGTGCCTATAAGAACAATATTTACAGCGGGGCATTTTGCATTGTTTTGTATTATGCCCAAACCGTAAGCAATTTAAGCACACTTTAAACTCTTTTGCTTTTAAATTTCTATCTTCAATAGTTAATTTTGTAAATGTGTCACACGAAATTAAATAATGAGCTTGGGAGCAAAGAGGACATTTAATTAATTTCTGCTTAATTTTAGATTGTTGTGTTATTTGAGTGCTTTTAGAATTATTACTAGATTTACTTTGATTATGATTATTATTTAAGGCTACGATTAAATCATTACTGGAACTAACAATCTTTTTTGCGTTATTTGCTTCGACAGACTCCAACAAGTCGGCTCTTCTACCAAGAAATGTGCAAAATTGTGTGAGACTGGGTTCTTCCGTCAAAGTGTCACGGAACTCTTCCCAAGCACGACTTGTTTTGCTATCTAATTTTTTAGCCATGACAAAAATTAATATGGTATCCCAATATTGTGTGAGCTGTTTTAATGATTTTAGTGCCCTTAAATTTTTGTTTACGGTGTCAACCAGGCTCCTTATAGAAGCGCTGGACTCCTCTGAAATGGCATTAAAATCAAACAAAGTCTGCATATGATTATTAATCAATAGGCGACTGTTATGTATCGTTCACACAGCAAGTCCCAGGCCATTTTATAATTTTCGGGTTTGAAATCTATATATCCGGCATATACTTTTGTCACATATTAGACAATCATACTGGCCTATAGGCGGTAGAAATTTGTCTAAATTAATTGTCAAAAAATGCATTAAATGTTTCAGATATAGAGCTCAAAACGTACAGCCAATTATGGGTCAACTTCCTCCTTCCAGAACGCGTCTTGAATTCCCATGGGAACATAGTTACGCAGATTACTGTGGGCCAATAATGATATGTGACCGAAAAGGTCGTGGGTGCAAGCTAATAAAATCTTATTTGTGTATTTTTGTTTGTGCCGCAGTTAAAGCTGTGCATTTGGAGCTCGTGACAGATCTCACCACCGAGGCGTATAAGGCTGCATTAAATCGGTTCGTGGCGCGTCGCGGCAAGCCGCGAAGCATCACGTCCGATAACGGAACCAACTTCGTAGGCGCATCAAATGAAATGGCCAGGTTTTTGCAAGGTTCTGATGTTGCATCTGAGATGGCTCAGGAAGGCGTTGAATTTATTTTTGTAGCTCCGCACAGCCCCCACCCTAATTCGTTGGCCGAATCAGCGGTCAAATCAGCTAAATTTCACTTAAAGAGACTTTTGCAGCTGACACATCTCACGTATGAAGAAATGTCCACTTGCCTGTACCAAATAGAGGCTGTATTAAATTCACGCCCAATTTCCCCTTTATCGTCAGACCCCAATGATTTTTCGGCTCTTACTCCCTCTCATTTCCTGATTGGACGTCCACTTACCGCTGTACCTACTGCCCAAGTGACAGACGTGACAATCTCTCGACTGGATCGATGGCAGAGGATACAGCGGAAATTGGGCGTGAATTTAATACAGCCTCTATTTGGTACAGGCAAGTGGACATTTCTTCATACGTGAGATGTGTCAGCTGCAAAAGTCTCTTTAAGTGAAATTTAGCTGATTTGACCGTTGATTCGGCCAACGAATTAAGGTGGGGGCTGTGCGGAGCTACAAAAATAAATTCAACGCCTTCCTGAGCCATCTCAGATGCAACATCAGAACCTTGCAAAAACCTGGCCATTTCATTTGATGCGCCTACGAAGTTGGTTCCGTTATCGGACGTGATGCTATAATAATATATATATATCCGGCTCGAAGGAGTGAATGAGCCCTAACCCTACACGGTAGACCCTGTGGTACTATTTGGGCTATAAATAAAAGATAATGGACTGTAAAATAAATGTAATAGGTACTAAGTAGTTATTTGAAAAGGACGTGCGTATCGCTTAGCGAGTCGTTTGGCCGAGTGAGGACCGCTGACCGGCGGCCCAGTGAGGCAGCCGCCCCGCGCCCCGCGCCTCCCGCGATGATGTCGTCGCTTGTCCGCGACAATACAAAAGATGATGCCAAAATGAGTGAGATCGAAGAATTGGCACTATACATTGATTATAAATACTTAAAACAAATATTTTTATAGGATTTTTTTAAGCAGTCAATATGCAGTACTAAAGTACCTACTCAAATTAAATATTGAATTAAGAAATGCTGAAAACCATTGAACTCGCGATGACGCGACCCTTGGTGTAAATACGACCATGCTCTAACCACTGAGCTATTACGTGTTCAAATTATCATTAATAACAAATTAGAATTTTTGTTTTATTTCGCCATATTTTTTTTTGCACATACTGAAGTCTTAGTTTGACACATGTTTGACAACATGACGTCACAAAATGGCGGCGGTTTGATCCCATTCTTATTGTTATCGCATTATATCTATATCTGCACATCCATACATACAAAACAAACTGCCAACCTTGACCCGGCTGGAGACCTGGAGAGCACTCGGATATAAACTTTTTTCATTCACCGCGCCGCTTCAATTACTTTTCTTGCGGCATTTTCTCTAAAACCTCGCCCATAAGACTTAGAATGTTTATGACATTTTCTTTCCCAATTAAAAAAAAAATGAGGTTGATGTTTTAGCAGCTAATTTACCTATGCATTTTTTAATGTTTTAAAAAATACAGACTGTATTGTAAAATATTGCACGTACTGTACATACTTATTATCGTTCTGTTCCTTATTTTGACATTGTGAAATGGCAATCTGTTAATATATCTGCCAGTAAAAAGTAATACCTACGTAATTTATTTAGTCCGTCAGTAAGGTAGGTATGCAAAAATAATGGACCTATATTTTTAAGTTTATTAAATCAGTAAAAAATATACAAAGATACATAGCATCCAAGTTCCTGAAAGTAATTTTCATATATAAAATGCTTTTGTCCGTCGGTCTGTTAATCTCGCCTAAAGGTCGCATTCTTCAACCGATTTTCGTCAAAATCATCAATAAAGGGTCAAAAAAAGGTTGAATCAATAAATTAAGACGAAAAATTAATTGACCAATTATTTAATGAACTTGCGTGCACAGTTCCTTAATTTATTGAAAAATTGAAAGACCTGAAATTCAATTTAAAATTGGACTTTCTTGGTTAATTTTGTGTCGCAAATAACTTTTTGGACTTGTATTTGCATTATAATGACTCTTATATGAATTTGCTAATCCCAAAAGGGATAGTGTCGGTTATGCATGGTTATAAGGTCTACTGTTCTTACAGAACCACTAGTTTCAGGTATTTTGACTATAACTTTAAAAGTATAGTATGAAAGAGTTACTACTACCTTTACTACCTTTTCTACTACGTCCCTAAAGGTGAACTGACAATGCTTAGCATTAAGTTTTACCTTTTGTATCATAATCGTTAGATTATTGTGCAATAAATCCTAACTAATATTATAAATGCGAAAGTGAGTTTGTATATTTTTTTGTTTGTTTGTTACATGTTTGTTACCTCTTCACGCTTTATCTACTGAACCAATCTTCTTGAAAATTCGCATACACATAGTTAGGAGTACAGAGAAGGACATAGGGTACCTTTCATCCCGGAAAAATGTAATGTTCCCGTGATATACGCGAGCGAAGCCGCGGGCGAAAGCTAGTATTAAATAAAAAAAGATAATACATGAAAGCAAACTGTAACTCATACAAATATAGAGAGAAAGCTGAAGTAACTTGGGCGGGGAATGAAAAAAGTTCACTCATTCGAGGACGATTGCGTTCATTACTCGAGCTCTCGTAGGGCTCTTGACTGCGAATGAAAGGTCAACGCATAGTAGGCTTATATCCTCTACGAGTAAAATGAAAATGATTACACGTATAACTTAGGTCAAGGTACGAGGAAATAAGTCGTTTTCTTCTTACGGTTCTGTTTTATCAATGATTCTGATTCCAAGAAGTGCCGTGTGGTTCCAGTTCCAGTTCCACTCCAACTCCAAGTCTTTCCGTGGATGTCATAGAAGACAACTTAGGGAATACAAGCTAAACAAAGCTTATAAACATCAATGAGACCTCTCCACAACCCGTCTGACCAGCGTGGAGATTGTAGGCCAAATCCTCTGACTGCTCTGGCTAATATATGGCGCTGGTATAGTACAGAGAGGGTCGTGCTCCTGCAGTGGAGACTAAAAACGAACATGACACGTATAACATATCTATTTCGATTTTCAGCCTGCTCCAGTGCAGGCTAAGGCCCCCCTTCCAGCACTCCAACTCTCTCGATCTAGGGCCTACGAGGCTCAATCCCTGCAGTAAGATGCAAGCTCTTCCCTTCTTAAAAAGTTTCTGGGATAGCGGGTCGCGTTACTTGACACCTTCTTGAATATAAAATGAAACGCATTACCAGTGGAGATAAAATGTCTCAATCCCTAGGCTCCCTTAAATTTATAGTCAAGAAATTCTATGGAGAATCATAAATTAAGTTATACAAGTACATGAGATGTTTGCTTTTAATCATTTAGTCACTACTTACGACATTCACTGGAAGAGATATAATTATTTATACAGAATTCAGACAAAACCATGACAACAACATAGCTATACAATTAAAAAAGTTAAAGTTTAAATTAGCAAAGTGCAATGGATATTAATGCCGTCCACCAAGCCACCAAAAGTTCTGATAAAGACAAAATAGAAGCCATTCTAACTTAGACTCACACTTACACTTTATGAGCTAAAACTTTGCACACTCATTCGTAGTACTAAGTATCTATACTATAAGGACTAGATTAAAAATAATTTTAAAATACTCCAGCTATAGTACACAACGTAATGACAAAGACCTTTTTGAAATAATGGTAAATATCATAGATATCTTAGGTCATAGTCAATTAAGACCACTTGCTTTCGGTGGAGGAAAACATCATTAGGAAACGTATACACTAGTTCACTAATGTGTACTAGTGACTGTTGTCACTAGATGACCGTTTATTCTCTTCTTCGTCTAAGCGCTTTCCCAGTTGCATCCTCAGCTGTGCTACTTCGGAGCCCGGGGTGCGTTTCCCACTTTTTCTTCTCCAAATTTAACATGCATGTCAATGGTCACCCAAGGATGCCAAAGACCTTGTAAAATGGAGAAGAAGTTTTACGAACGGCCGCCTGCCTGATGTCAACCCTCTTTGGGAATGTATTTGTGCGAAAAGTTTTATAACCGGCCGCCGTCCGACGTTAACCCTCCTTGGGAATGCAATTATAGCACGAGATGTTAGTGCTTAGTACTTAAGTCGCCTCTTACTAAATCCATAGGAAGAGATGGAGTCTAACCCGGAACCACACTAGATGACCGTTTATTAGTGTGTAATAATGACTATTGTCACTAAATGGCCGTTCGCTAGTACGTAATAATGACTGTTGTTACTAGATAACAATCTACTAGTGTGTAATAATGACTGTTGTTACTAGAAGACTGTTCATTAGTGTGCAATAATAACTGTTGTTACTAGATAACAGTACACTAGTGTGTTAAAATAACTGTTATAGATATCACAAGATGACGGTCATTCAACTACGTCAGATGTCTTTTGGCAGCTCGAGAATCTGATACCAGTGTTAGCTATCACATATTCGATAAGAAGAAGAACTGCATATATAGATAGCAAGTTATGGTTTTTAATACAACAGTAACGAGATGTAGTTTTATAAACTAAAACCCGTCTACGGGAAGATTTTAGCTGAAAAAAACGTTAATACAAGCACAGCAGGGAAAGACAGCTAATAAGTTTAATATTTTTAAAATGTGTTTATTAAGTCCTTTCATTTGATACCCTACACGATATTATTTGATTTATTTAAATTTTAGGGTTCTCTTTTGGATAAAAGTACTTATTGTTAGGAGACTAGCGCCATCTGCGTGTGATCTCCACAAACACGGGCAAGATTATCGATTCAGCGATATTCCGGCTGTGGAGCGCGGATTGTCTTTGCCCAGTCTCGAGCGACGCCATTAATGACAGGTTCGCTGTCACGTCGCAAAAGAGCCGAGGCCGGCATTTTTTACTTGGTAAATGCGAATATTTCGTGAAGAATTGTCGCTAATTGTTGTTTGTTTGTGTGTGCCCAATTTGTTTCAAACGGCGTGGAGCCGGGAATAATTCGAAGTACGGATAAGAACAGTGATTTGTGTCAAATGTGAAACGCGTGACATGGCGTCATTATAAATTGTTGGTTTTTACCTATTCCCCGTGTGGAACGGAAGTATTTGTAAATTGACTATAAAAGGAACTGATTTTGATGGCGTGGATCATAAATGTACAAACAGTGATAAATGTTTGAATCGGAGCGAGGGACATCCCATGTTACGTTCCGCTGTTAGGTTATGTGCATAATATTGAACTGTCAAGAAGAAATTTGTGATGCTGTGGTGAAGTGGTGTTATAAATACGACGTATTCGTTTGGGGCGACATACATGAGCTCATGGGTAGGTTCGCTTAGGGACCCCATTTTCTTCACCACTGACTTGGACCCGTGGTGGGACCTAAGGCCGTCGCCAGCCCTGAGGAGGACTTCGGGCTCGACGCGAAGGCCAGGCGAGGCTGCCTGAAGACGGCATGGATGCGGTAAGTTTTATCTTTAATTGTTTCCCATTTGTAATTAGTTTAATTACTTTTAATTAGATTTAAGTTTAATTTATAATTAGGTTAGGAGGTTCATTGGACCTTATCTAGGGTGGTAGCAGACTGCGTAGGTTTGTTTGTGTGTTTGTTTGTTGCCGGTGGGATTGCCGGACTCGTACCAATAGCGTAGTTAATAACATTTTTGGTAGCCGAGTGTAGTTAGTAACAGGTTCCGTACAAAAAATTTAAAAACGGAACCCTTATAGGATCACTCGTGCGTCTATCTGTCTGTCCGTCTGTCACAGCCAATTTGCTCCGAATCTACTAGACCGAATCAGGTGAAATTTGATAGAATGTTGTAATCCTATGACCCAAAGTAAATAAATATTTTTTTTTAAATAAGGTGCATTTTCGGGGGACAAATTTGGAAATTAAAAAAAAAGTTTTGCAAACCTTACTGTGTCATATATTAAATGAAAGGGCTTGTTATGAGGATCTCAAATATATTTTTTGTTATTATTGTAAAATTAATAGTTTTAATTTTATTCATGAAAGAAGACGAAAATTGACCATCCCATCAGGGGGGCCTAATCTCCGAAATTACTGGGCCTAAAATTTTGAAAAACATACAAAATATAGTTCATTGCTTGTAGATTACAGAAAAACCTATCAGAATTCAATGAATTGTACGAAACCCTCTCCACGCGAGTTTAACTCGCACTTGGCCGGTTTTTTACTTCATTACTTTATGGCCAATAGAGGACGCCACTTTGAATTTAATGTGACGTCACATAGCCTATAATCAAGGGACAACCAAGACGCTACCTTATTTGTCAAGGTATCATGGATATGTGAGGAATCATATGAACATACATCCATATAACGGCAAAACACATATCCCTCCTTTAGGCTTCATCGTAGTCGGGTAAAAAATTTGCTCCTTCGTAGTGACTTTATCCACGAAATAAAAAATAATGCAGAATTCAAGTTATATTTAATTAAACAATAACTCTGCCATTTTATCGCACCCATTCTCATTGCACTTTATTTCTTACTGTGAAATTTCTTCAGTGATGAAGAGCACAATTTGCATACAACATATATATGTATGTTTTATTTGCAGCCATTTTACGTGCGCAAAGTTTAAATTAAAAGTTGCAAAGTATGAAAATACGTACCTACCTTTTACTTTTATATTTTGAATGTTATTTTATATTTGATCACTTATTATAAACAAATCATACACTCTGTCATAGTCTCTTATAAATAAAAATAAATTCAGTCCATGGACTTTCCGCAAAAAACATTCTTATATCAAAATATGAAAAATAAATTTTTGGCCCCCCCATACAAGTTGACCGATAAGCTGATCCGAGTTTGTATGGAAAACAAAAAATATTTTTCATTTTTCGATATATGTTCCAGGTTCCTTAGGGAAACTTGTTCAGTATCATGGAATGAATTCACACGCTTAAAATAGTTTCAGTATATTTTGTTAGATATTATATATTGAAATAAACAATTAAATTAAGAAGGTGCCTGATGCTGATAATTTAAATTTTGCTCCCGCTTCTATGCACACAAATTTACACTAGCCGAAGAGAGACAGCGAGCCATGCAGGACGGAAGAATAGCGGCGGGTCAATAAGGCTGGTTTACGCGTTTCTGGTTTTTGAGGTTTTAAGAGTTATTTAAAAAGTAAGACCTATGATGACTGCCTTATGTTTAATACAATTATTGTTTACAATCTAAAGTTACAGGAGCTAATTTATTGTGTTTATTGAATACTAGCCGTTTTAGTATAATTTGGCGTTGATTTGAAGGCAACTTCGCAATTTTTTTCTATAGAGAAAATTTTAAGCAATGGTGTTTTTGAAACAGGAATAATGACTAGAGTCATTCCTGAACTTTGCTGTGTTTCTATTTCAAAGTGAGTATTTCGTTAAATATTGATAATATTTATGATTGACCGCGTATGACCCTCATAGGACGCGTAGGGTCATACGCGGTCTTAAAGATACATAAACATACTCTACCTACATTTGGTAATTAAATACCTTGTAGCGTTACGTAACGGTATGAGTCTTTTTCTTTCTCGCTGTTTAGGTTTTTTTTTTGTTTTTTCGGATGTTTATGTGGCCAGCACTGGTATCAGATATTTTGATCTGGTCAACACATCCTACGTGTGAGGCTATCCACATATTAGCGATATAACGCCAAACGTGACAGTACGTCTTAAAAAAAGCGTGACATGTTGGGGGAGTGTTCAAAAAGTAACCATTTTGCGTGACGAACTGCCCAACTGTTGTTCCTTGAGCTAATACCACAGAATACAGTAAGAGTAAACAGAAGGGACTCTTCTAAGGTACGCGCAATATACGTCCCCGTTCCCCGCACCCGCACCTCTCCCCCGGTTCTTGACGGCCAACGTGAGAAATCGAGGCGAAAACGGGGGAGAGGTGCGGGGACGGGGAACGGGGACGCCTGGGTGACGCATATTGCGCGTACCTTAGGAGTGTCCGGCCTGTGCTAATACCTACTCCTACTTTTTGTGCTGCTGCAGCAAATATACACACATCGCATCTCTAAAGACCTGTATGTAAATAACATATATAGTCTATCATGTATTTTTTGTGTGTGCTAGGAATAAAGATATGATATGATGACCTTCTGCGATCTGCATACAAGGAGTAGCACTTGGTACATTAACATAGTATCCCTTACCTAATTGGTAGTTTGCATACGTGAATGTCCAGAGTGTCCAGCTTGGACACTCCACGTATACGATTCACGTATGCAAATTGTTCATCAGCTATTCAGTGTTTGGACATTCGTTATGCGCGTCCGTCGCACGTTGTATGTTACGCCGATGCGTAGTTGTTTACGGAACAAGCTACAAGCTGAAGCAATTCTCACGGCTTTTCAGGGTTCCGTAGTCAAATGGCAAAAAACGGAACCCTTATAGATTCGTCATGTCTGTCTGTCCGTCCGTATGTCATAGCCACTTTCTTCTGAAGCTATAAGAACTATTCTGTTGAAACTTGGTAAGTATATGTATTCTGTGAACCGCATTAAGATTTTCACACAAAAATAGAAAAAATAAACAATAAATTTTGGGGGTTCCCCATACATAGAACTGAAATTAATTTTTTTTTATCAATCCCGTACGTGTGGGGTATCTATGGATAGGTCTTCAAAAATTATATTGAGGCTGTTAATATCATTTTGTTTTTGAACATTATGAGTGAAAATAATAGATCTTTTAAGTACTGTATAGTGCCTAAATGTAAAAGTACAACCTCTAAAACTCCAAATAAGATATTCTTCTCAGTTCCAAGACATGAGAAGGTGCGAAATAAGTGGTGCCGAATTATGAAAGGCGATGATCCAGTACCTCTTTCCAGTTCATCTTGTTTTGAACTGTTGTGAAGATCATTTTAATGTAAGTATACTGACCCTGTGAGACATACCCATATTACCCATACATTTAAATTAAAAACGAAACCGGTACCTACTTGTGTGCTTTGTGTGTATGAAATCAAATAAATATACCTATGATGAATTCCTAATGTACGACTGATTTATTTACAATTTATCAGATGCCCGACATTTGAGCTCTCAAACAGTCTCATTTTCAAGAGAATAATATATTATTGTCCAGTCAGAGCTCTTAACTACTGGGGTCTACTATGCTTTCCTTAAAGGCTTTCCAATAAACACGAAGAAATCACGCTCTTTTTAACCCCCGACGAATTATTAGTAATGATTGCTAAAAATCGGTTCAGCCGTTCAAAAGTTATTGGGATCGAAAAAATTTTGTAGTAAACTTCATCCGACCATTTCGTATTCCTCTAACATCTTTTCACTTGCAGCACACCACAGGCCGGCACTCAAAACGGAATGTTTTATGTCGCTGGTGTCCAAAACGCGTACGTAATCGTTTGATTGACGTGCTCGTTTGTTAAGGTTTGATTTCTAGCTTTGCAGATAAACTGGGACACACAAAGCCTTTCTGATTTATTGACAAAATTATTTTCTGTACAATTTAACTTTCATTAACTGTTTTTTCTGTCGTTTATCATCTATATTAATACTTTTAGAAACACCAATCTTTGGTAACCAGCCAAATCGAAACCTTATTGGGACACACACTTAAACTTAAACTGGGGCAGACAAAGCTTTTAAAAAAAGAGATGATGGGATGCTAACTCTATAGTATCGTTATAAAATCAGAAAATATAGTATCATTATACTATATTTTGTAATAAATACATAAATAAATAAAATACCCAGGACCCAGGACAATTTAAAAAAGGTCATTTTCCAACTTAACCTGGCTGGGGATCAAACCTAATACCTCCGGGATGGCGGACTGGCTAGCTAACCATTACTCCACGGATGTTTAACTGTCGAACTGTTTTTTTTTTCAGATACCTGCAGAATAGCTTTCTTTAATTCCTATTCATTGTAAAAAATATTACAGGTAAATATTTATGTACTCACCCGTCTAAGGTAGGTGTGTTTTCCCAAACTTGTCAATCAGGTTAAGTGCTTAGCATTAATTGGGCAGATGGGCCCTCAACCGACCTTTGACACCTGATTGCTTTAATTGATTTTACTTAATAGTGTTGATTCAAATCGGCGATAATTATAATACAGGCTGATTTGAGAGTGAGAAATAAAAAACACATATACTGTCATATGTATCTTGTTTCATAATAAAAACCAAAGATATTAGCCGAACAATGCACACCAGAATTCTGCTTAGCGTGATGCTATCCATTATATAAAATGAACGTAAAACACATCATTACATCATACACAATCGCGCAATCAGCAGCTTCTTCTTCGTCTAAGCGAGTTTCCGGTTGCATCCTCAGCTGTGCTGCTTCGGAGCCCGGGATGCGCATTCCCGCTTTTTCTTCTCCAAATATAACATGCATGTCACTGGTCACCCAAGGATGATAAAGACCTCGCAAAATGGAAAAGAAATAGCCGAAACAGTTTCAATGATTTGGCTATAGTTTACGACCGGCCGCCTGCCTGACGTCAACCCTCCTTGTGGATGCAATTGTAGCACGAGATGTTTGTGCTTAGTCCTTTAGTCGTTTCTTACGACATCCACGGGAAGAGATGGGGTGGTCCTATTCTAACCCGGAACCATACGGGTACTCAACAGCATAAGAGGTCGAATTAAGAAAACCTGCAATGTAATATTGACATAAAAATGTAGGTAAGTCGGTATTAAGAACCTTGATCAAATGTTTTTTTTTTACTAGCCTGTGGCTGTTATGCCCCATAACTGGGCCTTTGCCCTTTCACCTTTGCCTCCCCTTATTCTTGCACTCGTCTCTGTCCGTCGCTACTTCCTGCCATTTAGGTATCAATCAAATTAAATGTTATGTAGATAAAACGGCGTTGACTAAATAGTTTTACGCAAAATAAATCTTGGATATAATGACTTTAGTTGAAATGAACCACCAGAGTACCTAATGTAATTTATTAAAAAAATAAGACTCGCACAAATAACTGGTTGAGCAGTAATCATAGTTAAAGTGTAACAAGATCTAAGAGCAAGATGTAACGTGCTTCGAATTGGCGTAGTGCATGGATAAATATAAATAAATATATAGGGACATATCACACAGATTAAGCTAGCCCCAAAGTAAGTTTAAAACTTGTGTTATGGGATACTAACTCAACGATACTATATTTTATGATAAATACATACCTATATAGATAAACACCTAAGACCTAGGACAATTTGAAAAAGGCCATTTTCCAACTTGCCCTGGCTGGGAATCGAACCCAGAACCTCCGTATTAGCGGTCTAGTGTATTAACCATTACGCCACGGAAGTCGTCAGATATGGATAAAACAAGGTATATCTTCTCGTGACAGCTGGACACGCGATTAACCCAAGAAATACGTCATCTGTTAGGAGTGTTGCCACTGTGTGTGATTGAACTACCCTAGCAAAGTGCATTTTTAAGGTTCCGTACCCAAAGTCTATTCATCTGTCTGTCTGTCACAAGGCTCTATCTCTTGAACCGTAATAGCTGGACGCCTCAGCATATAGAATAAGTGGCCGCTATCACAACAAATACTAAAAATAAGATAAAGTTAAAAATTAAATTTGTTTGGTAATTATTATTTAAATTTATTAAAAATAAAACAGTTGAATCACACTTTATATGAAATATCTAGTTAAGTTAGTTAATATTATATATATATATATTTTTTAAATGAACCAATTAAGAAAGTCCTTAAATTTACCGAAGATCAATCAGTGGTAACACTTTTCTGACATTTGTGACGTGGTCTTGGGCTATCGCGGGAAAAGAACCATGGCGTAGTGAACCCGTACGACACACATGAGTTTCTGTTATGATAAAAAGGCGGACCCGCCAAAAATCATCTAAAAAATAATGTAAAAACTCTTGACAAACGATAGCCGGTATCGGTGTCGGGCACACTCCTTCGGGAGCCAATGTGACTCGAATATTTTCTGGTGGTACCGGGACGTGTGCTGCATACCGATGCGGTGCAAGGGATGGGCGCCCGCGGGCGCCAAGAAGCGAGAGTTGGACAGAGATTTAATTACTTCAATAGAAATTATGCACGCCAGTAGTAGGAATTCTTGCATGCTGGTCTGAGAAGCTGTTCTGGAGATAAACGGGCAAGTGCGAGTCGGACTCGTACATTAAGGGTTCCGTACCACCGTACAATGTTTTAAAACGCTGAAGAAACTTTTATGACGACCCCCTTTAATTTTTAACTTTATTTTATTTTTAGTATTTGTTGTTATTGTGGTCATAGTAATACATCATTGGTGAGAATTTCAAGTATTTAGTTAATGCGATAAAGATCAAGTTAAAAACGCTGAAAAAAACACGTTTCTTGTATGACGACCCCCTTTAATTTTTAACTATTTTTTATTTTTAGTATTTTTTGTTATAGCAACTACAGTAATACATAATCGGTGAAATTTTCAAGTGTCTAGCTATTACGGTTCAAGAGATAGAGCCCTGTGACAGATGGGCAGACAGACGGAAAGACTGACGGACAGACGGACAGACAGCGGAGTCTCAGTAATAGGGTCCCGTTTGCACCCTTTGGGTACGGACCCCCTTAAAAAGAAAAAACTCCGTGCAATGTTTTAAAACGCTGAAAAAAACACGTTTCTTGTATGACGACGACCTTTAATTCTTGTTAAGAATTATCTTTTATTATCTTATTGTTTTTTTTTATTATATTTTTAGTATTTGTTGTTTTAGCGGCCACAGTAATACATAATTGAAGAAAATTTCAAGTGTAATGGTAATAATTAAAGCTATGACAGTTCAAGAGATAGAGCCCTGTGATAGACGGACGGACAGACAGCAAAGTCTCAGCGTTGACACTTTTTGAGTACGGTATTATGGTAACGTATAATGTACCAGCCGATCGAGGAAATGGGTGAAAATACGAACCATAGTACTAGGTACTGCGGCTATTTGGATTCGTTTTTCCACTTTAAGAATAATTATTAGTACCAAGTTACAGAAAGAACACTCTTAGATAGGATACGACTTTGGCCAAAACGTACCTTACGTCTGCGAAGCGACGGTCCGTATCTCTTTATCACTAACGTGACATGTCGTAGCTTCATGCCTAAACTGCGGAGTGTGCCTGTCCTAGTTGAGCGCTTTACTCTTTACTCAAAACTTTAAGGAAATAGTGACAATTCTAATAATATTACAAATGCGAAAGTTTGTATGGATGTATTTATCTGTACGGATTTTTGTTCCGCTTTTATGCCAAGCAGAACGAATTGGAATGAAATTTGGCATGTAGATAGCTTATTGCCTGGATTAACACAAAGAATACTTTTTAACTCAAAAAATGCACACCATGATAACCTATCATGGTGTGAACAAATAACAAACTGCGAATGACCACGCGGGTAACAGCAGCTAGTCTTTCATAACTTACACCGGCTTACCACAGTTTCTGCGAGATTGTTAAGGACGTGCGAAACTCAGCCGTATTGTTACAGTTGACCCTCTTCATGCCGCTCATACACGCTCATTTTGTACGGAAACTTATTGTGACATCTCCTTACGTACTGATATAGAGATTTTATACTTTTTATTTGAAGTAAGGAGTAGGAAACTTGTATGAAAGCGTGAACTATATGGTCCCGGCCCCGGCGACAAAGATTCACTATACATAAATAGTAATAACACTTTTATTCGTTATTAGCGGTCCGCCCCAGCTTCTCACGGGTATTTATTATACATATAAACCTTCCTCTTTAATCGTTCTATCTATTGATAAAAACCGCATTTAAATCTGATGCGTTGTTTAAAGATCCAAGCGTACATACATATGTATACAGGGTAATTTTTAACCTCGTAGCTATATTCAAGGAAAGTACTCTTTAAGCGCAAAAAGTACACATTCTGTCATTATGTATCTTGTTTCATAATAAAACCAAAGATATCACTCGTCAAATGCATACCAAAAATCTCCTATTTAAATGTCGCCAGTCCCCACCCGTTAGCGGGCTCGTGGCGGGCGGAAGCCATTTTCCAACTTGCCTTGGCTGGGGATAGAACCCAGAACCTTCGGAGTGACGGACTGGCGTGTTAACCACTACACCACAAAGATTGTTATATAAAAAATACGAGTATATATAAAGATAAACACCTAAGCAAGACTCAGGTCAATTTGAAAGGTGATTTTCCAAGTTGCCCTGACTGGGCACAAACTGTGATGAGATACAAACCCAACTATGTCATATGAGGCTAATGCAAACTAAGTTGTGTCGGTAGTTCAGGTATGCACCCAGGGGGGTCGTTAATAATTCCGAGTTATGGAGGTTTGTTATATACAGGCTCAGTAGTAAAGGGGTAGCAAGGGCGTCAAACTGGGAATTAATATGAAAATTATTTAGTTATTTCTTAAAGGTGCTTAGTTATATCCGTCAATGTCAGCAGTGGTTAGTTAAATAGTTTCTGTCGGCGTTTCTTCTCAGTAGGTCGTTCCGAAACGCTAGCATCGGTAGCTTTTCTTTTTAAATAACATACGTACATATTATCACGCCAGCAATTAAATATACCTCTACTTGATACGACCCTGACATCGACGACCTTCGCTTCATCTGCTTGTCACTCTCTTCATGCATGCCCACGGATAGTGGGTACTTCCGACCTCTCCTTTTTTAAGAATATCTGCAATCTGGACGCAGTACGTTCATCGAAGGCGACCCTGACACTCACAGTTTGCTTTAAAAACCTTTTTAGCAAATTTCCTTTCGTCCATCTATCTTACATGCCCAAACCGTCTCAACATTTATTTTTTAATTATTGTCACATATTTTTTCAGTTATTAATAATTTAAATATATATGAATATGAATGACTACGTTCTTCTCAAAACCCACCTTTGGACATTCCACCGCATTCAACGCAGACATACGCCAAGTCATTTTGAGTCATGGCTGCCAGACTTTGGAACTATCTTCCTGGTGATGTGAAAGTGGCTACGGCTAAGTTTAAATCTAAACTCCTTGGATCCTCTCTTGTCACCACAGATATTTTAGCTTTCATTTCAGTGTTGTCATGTGGGTACAATATGTATGTTTATGTATGTGTATGTATGTTTATGTATTTATATGTATGTATGTATATATATCGTAGTTAGTTTGCATGTTTATATTAGTTTAAGTTCGTATAAATGATGCTTTCTTTTATTCTATGTACACACTTCTACCCTTCTTGTGAGTAATTATCCTATCTACTTATTCGCCTTAACTGGAAGAGATTCCATTATGGGATAAGTCCGCCGTTGTCAATTTACTCTATATGTTGTTTTCGTCTTTAATTGTGTGTTTTCTTAGTACAATAAAGTTATTAATCTTCCATGCTGGTCTGGGAGAAAAGAAAAAACATAGAATTTACCAGCTGCTTCTCTTCCCGCGCAAATCGTAAAAGCCGATCGAGGGAATGGGCGAGAATCTGAATCATATCAATAGGCGATGCGGTTAGCAACCCATCACTATTATGATTTCCTTTTTCCACCTTCATGCCCACCATCACGCTAAAAGTGGCCTGGGCCTTGCCGCCCTAGGCTCTGTCTGCCCCGTTAGGGATAAAGACGTGATAGTGTATCAGTAATAAAGTTATTACATACAAACAAACGTGTGAATGTACCGGAATTCATTTCCGCACGCTTAATCGATGCCTCGGGGATCCAAGGGCTGGCGCGCATTTTGGCCAAAGGTTGAGCCTGGCCATTCAACGTGGGAATGCCGCCAGCCTCTTGGGTACCCTACCCTGCGAACGCAGCAATTTGGGGTTTGGGTTATTTAATGTTACTTAAGTATTTTTATTTAGTTTTAGGTATGTACATATGTAGGTAGTTATAGAATTATTTTAGTTATTTAATTTTTATTTTTTAGGGTTCAGTACCCAAAGGGTGCAAACGGGACCCTATTACTGAGAGTCCGCTGTCTGTCCGTCTGTCCGTCTGTCACAGGGCTCTATCTCTTGAACCGTAATAGCTAGACACTTGAAATTTTCACAGATTATGTGTTACTATGGCCGCTATAACAACAAATAGTAAAAATAGGATAAAGTTAAAAATTAAAGGGGGTCGTCATACAAGAAACGTGTTTCTTCAGCGTTTTAAAACATTGTACGGTGGTACAATGCCCGTTTATTTTTATAATTATAGGTATACATTAATTTAAGTCAATATAAAATTAAAAATTAAAGGGGGTCGTCATACAAGAAACGTGTTTTTTTCAGCGTTTTTAACTCTATCTTTATAATGGCATTAACTAGATACTTGATATTTACACCAATTGTGTATTACTATGACCACTATAACAACAAATACTAAAAATAAGATAAAGTTAAAAATTAAAGGGGGTCGTCATACAAGAAACGTGTTTCTTCAGCGTTTTAAAACATTGTACGGTGGTACGGAACCCTTCATGTACGAGTCCGACTCGCACTTGCCCGTTTATTTTTATAATTATAAGTATAAATTAATTTAAGTCAATATAAATATTAGTTTAATCATGTTATTTTTAGTTATGATATGAATAAATGAAAAATTCCGGTTTCACTTTGAATTCCTTTGCCTCAGTCTCAACGTGAGAATAAAACGCTAAACTAGCGAGTGAATACTGAAGATGAAGGCACGACGATTCTCGTTCACCTCGGCCCGATGGAGCGAAACGGCACGGCCGACATCTGGCAAATACTGTGTTAAAATGGACCTATACGAAAATGCAGCTTGCTATGATTCTTATCTTTTTAAATCTTAGTAAAGATTTTTGCGAATTTCAGAACGTCCGCTACGTTAAGCGCACGCGACGTGGTCAGTCTATCTCTGGCTAGACATGGGTAATCTCGACTCCGAGTAGTGTTTCGGCTCATCTTAATGATTCCTACTCCCTTATCGACTCCAGCTCGAGGTCCGCTAAGTTTCGCTATTGAATCTACAGAATACAGATGTCCTTTCTGGTACCAGTTTCAATACAGAATAATATTGACTCCCAACTCCTGATTCCTCCCGAGACTCATGGCTCGCGACCCGACAGGCGCCGCCGGTTCCCGGCGGGACCAAGATCGGTGCGGACTCAATAACTCGCGGGAGCCGATAACGATTACCGGGATTCAGTACGGGTATCGGCTCCTGTTGATGAATTGGCTCATTTCAATATTCGAATCTGGAGTTACCCATGTCTATCTCTGGCACAAAGCCTACGTGCAACTGAGACACGGCATTACGCGACGGACTCTGCTATCTCTTTCGCACATAAAGTGACAGAGGTAGACTGAACATGTCGCGTGCGCTTGCGTAACGTAGCGGACGCCTCAAAGTCACATGAAGTATTTATTACTGTTTAGAAATTAAAAAAATATACTTACTTTGTTTGAAGCTTTGTCTAGGTCTGCCACGCATTTTTACACGATAAGATAAACATTGCTCAATAAGAATAAATCACGAACACAGCATTCCAAACCATAACATTTTCATAATTTCAATTTTTTATTAACGGAACATATATGGTAATATTCCTCTGTTTACAGTTTAAAGTAAAAACGTTAAGCTTTAGTTTGCATTTTTGCGAAAAACGGCCACTTTTGGCAAAAATGCAAACTAAAGCTTAACGGTATCACTTTAAGCTGTAAACAGTGGTTCATAAAATAGTTTGAAGGGTTATCTAGGTTTTCCTAACAAATAATTTATTTCAAAAGCACTGGACACTGTGTATCGTCTTAAATTTTCTAGGTCTTGCACGTATTTAGGTTATGAACCCTTTCAGACATTTTTTAAACAATTAAATTTACGTTCCACCCACGTAGCGTGGGGGGCGTCTCGTTTCGGCTGTTTCTTCTCGATTTCACATGATCTACGGTATATTTGGAAGACTTTTGACATATATATTTATATATATATATTTGGGGAAGAAAAAACCCCAGGCTTCAAAACAGCAAAGCTGAGGGTGCAACCGATAACTAAACTAAATAGAGGTCAAACGCACTCAAATATCTAATGATAAAAAAAAAAGAACGCGCTAAAATGAAGATAAATTGCAACATAAGATAAAGAGTGGTAGCCGCTGCCGATGCAATCGGGAATACCTACGCTCGGATGATGACGATGATGTATATGGCGCAGTTGGATGGTATAAACCGCTAATTTACTAAACCTCTTGTTGCGTATTACAGCTCGGTTTTGTTAAACAGCTCAATATCGTTCAGCTGGATTGTCAATGTGTCACGTTTGACAAACAAGCTGCCCACGTATAGACCGCAGAATCGGATGAATAGTCAGGTAGCGGAAAAGCCCGGAGTCCGCTACCTGACCTAGGTGATTTTCCGAGGTTACTGGTTTTTACACAGAGCGACGCCGTCTGACCTCCGCAACCCAAAGAGTAGACCAAAGCCAATCCTATGACAGCTTTAAAGAAACGCTAGATTGCATTCGGGCCCCACAGCTTTACGTGCCTTCCAAAGCATGGAATCGTCTTTCTTTTCGAATAATCTGGTGATTCAAGCCTGTAATATCTTAACTAGACTGGAAACTACTTTTCACAAAGTTTGCTTCATTCGTTTCATTGTTATACATTACTGCAATATTCGTCTCGAATTTTCCGCAACATTAAACTGACCCACCCTCATGGTTTATAGCACACAACAATGTTTTGAAGGGAATAAAATTAAATAATATCACTTGAGCTCCACTTGAAGTTTAATCACAGAATTAATATAAATACTGTACAGAACGGAATCTGACCCCCCTCCACGAGATTACGTTCTGAGTGTCCTCCACATCATCATCGCATAACGTCCACTTCTGGGAAAGGCTTCTCCCGAGGATTTCCAAAATGACCAATCTAGAGCGGCCTGCGTCCAGCGCATTCCAGCAACCTTGGTCAAATCGTCTGACCGCCTTGTGGGTGTCCTACGCTTCGCTTGCCAGTAGGTCGTCCTCCACAAATCGGTATAAATAAACCAGATGGATATGAAATAAGGCTGAAGCTTGTGAATTGGAATATAATATTAATGACAGAAAGACAGTAGACAGTTGGGTAAAATGAGTCGAAGTACTATAGCCCTATTTATAGACGTATTACTTTTACTTCTTTGCTGGTCTGGGAGAAAAGAAAAAACATAGAATGTACCAGCTGCTTCTCTTCCCGTGCAGATCGTAAAAGCCGATCAAGGGAATGGGCGACAATCTGAATCATACGAATAGGCGATGCGGTTAGCAACCCATCACTATTATGATTTCCCTTTTCCACCTTCATGCCCACCATTATGCTAAAAGTGGCCTGGGCTTTACCGCCCTTGACTCTGTCTACCCCGTTAGGGATAAAGACGTGATAGTGTATCTGTATGTACTTTTACACACGTACGCGTGTGTACAACAAACGTTGTATGTTTGTTTGACAATCTCTCAAAATGCATCAAGCTTCACACGTGTGACTAAATTCGAAGTTAAGACTTGTGCGTTTGATAACAAAGAACAGATTTAACTTGCAAGATTTGACCAAAAAACAAATAACAACAAACAGTGCAAGCTAATTGTAAAAAAAGAATACATAATTAAAGATGACAATATTTACTATTATTTTAACATGTCGTCGTCTTAAGCCTCTCCTTTGCTTTTCATGTTATAAAACACAAATAATTGCAGGCAATGTAAATATTCAACGGAATTTTATTTAAAAAAATCAAACTACTTTCTAACTTATGCCATAACCAAAAATTTCGCCATGGGCGCATCAAAATTTAATTGTGTAGGGCTGAGGCCTAAACCAAATAAAATAAATGGTTAAGAGCGTGTCCGTGCCACGCTCGGAGTAGAGTTCTGAAGTTACACGTTACAACATAGGGACTTTATTTTCCATAATTTGGCATGTTTGCTATCCTAATCCTATCCTAATCCTAATCCTAATCCTTATCCTAATCCTAATCCTAATCCTAATCCTAATCTAATCCTTATCCTAATCCTAATCCTAACTAATATTATAAATGCGAAAGTTAGTTTGTATATTTGTTTGTTTGTATTTGTTTGCTTGTTCTTCTTGAAATTCGCATACACATAATTGGGAGTACTGACAAGGACATAGGGTACCTTTCATCTCAGAAAAAGTACTTAGTAATATTCCCGTGGGATAAGCGAGCGAAGTTGCGGGCAAAAGCTAGTCTATTATAAACAAGTTACAACTTTATCTTAGGAATTGTTTTCTAAGCATGATGTACTTTTTATGTATTTTGATAAGATATAGGCGACTATTACTATTAAACTAACAGAGATACTATTATATATGCTTTGGTGTTATAAAAACTACGTTTGAAATGACAATTAAATTCAATTAATAATGCCCTTGTTTTATTATCGATCATTACTGTCCTCTTTGGCATTTATACTATAAAGAAATCCGAAATAAAGATTTTTATTATTATTCTCTTTATTTATTACTAGTAGTTCACCGCGAACTTAGACCTCGCGATTATAGTTCCCTAAGTAACACCTAGATGGCGCTAGCCAAAGTTAAAACGCGCTATGGTTCCGTTTGCTACATAATCGTAGACATTTTTATTAATATTTCAAAAACTACTTAACTGATTTTGATACTCAACCAACTAGAAAATTCTATTGATATTTTCTACATGCTTACCAAATTTCATCAAAATCGGAGTATCGGTTCGGTATTTATCGCGGTACAAACATACATACATACAAACAATGTGTTTCGCTCCCAACTCGATTTAGAGACATCACTCGCTTCGCTCGCTTGGTTAATTATTATTATACAATATGCGACCATCAAATTGTATAATGACTGCCGGAGTGTGTTCAAACCATTCTCAAGTGAAGTATGACTCAATGAATGATTCGTGTTGGTCACTGCCGGTTAAAACTGGCAGTGACAGTTTACTCAAAACAACTTCCAATATTCTATAATTCAAGTTGGGGTGAAAACACATTGTTTGTATGTATGTATGTATGTTTGTTCCGCGATAAATGCCGAACCGATGGTCCGATTTAAATGAAATTTGGTAGGCATGTAGGAAATATCAATAGAATTTTCAAGTTTGTTGGGCATCAGAATCGGTTCAGTAGTTTTTGAAATATTAATAAAAATCGTGAGGTCTAAGTTCGCGGCAAACTACTAGTATTAATGACAGAAAGACAGAAGACAGTTGGTTAAATGAGTCGATGTACTGTAGCCCTATTTATAGACGTATTACTTTTACACACGTACGCGTGTGTACAACAAACGTTGTATGGTTTTTTGACAATCTCTCAAAATGCATCAAGCTTCACACGTGTGACTAAATTCGAAGTTAAGACTTGTGCGTTTGATAACAAAGAACATATTTAACTTGCAAGATTTGACCAAAAAACAAATAACAACAAACATTGCAAGCTAATTGTAAAAAAAGAATACATAATTAAAGATTACAATATTTTCAATTTTCTAAAGTATAGTCAAATCGGCTTCTAATTATACCAAAACTAATTAAGGCCGTACCTGAATTTTCCGGGGTCCAGTGCTGCCCCCATTTGAAACAAATCATTTCAAAGAAAACGGAGACATTATTTAAAATTTTGCTACTACCAAGTTCTAGATAACCCTTCAAAGTATTTTATGAACTACTGTTTACAGTTTAAAGTGAGAACGTTAAGCTTTACTATGCACATTTGCGAAAAAAGGCCACTTTTAGCAAATGTGCGTAGAAAAGCCTAGCGTTCTTATTATTAACTGTAAACAGTAGTTCATAAAATACTTTGAAGGGTTATATCTAGGACTTGGTAGTAGCAAAATTTTAAATAATGTCTCCGTTTTCTTTGAAATGATTTATTTTAAATGGGAGCAGCACTGGATCCCGGAAAATTCAGGAACGGCCTTAAGATTACACATAGCCGTGATAGTTTTACTTAAAAATTTACGATAGGTATCTATTATCAACACGTTTTTTTTTCCAGATTTTTCCTGCTAATAGTTAAGCTAAACTATAGGCAGGAAAAATCTGAAAAAAAATGTTTTGATTATAGATATTATTTTAGATGGACGCTCAATTCGATTACCAATTAGTTAAAATATTTTGCAACTGGGTCACTTAGCGTTTTTTTTTTGCATTTAACCTCTCACATCCGAAGCGGGCAGATGTTAAAAATTGGCCATGGAAAGAGGGGGGGGGGGGGATAAAATACTTTGTATGATTGAATGATTTGAATAAAGTCGTGAATAAAAATTGATTATTTATAATTACGCCAAGCAAGATGCTGCGCTATAATCTCTCAGTAAAACCGCAGCCTTAAAGAAGCCACTCCGCGATCATAGCCCCATGAAAGAAAGATTTTTGCGTTACACTTAATTTCCGGACAAACTTTTCTCGAAACACACCACCATTTTTTATTTCCAAAGGCCACTTGATCCCTCGTTTTTTTACACGCCCAATGAGATTAGGTCTCATGAAAAAGGCGATTTCAATTATAATTTTAGATGAAACGTCTCGTGAGCTTAAGGTGATTTATGTTGTTCTGATTTATAAGGCTTTCGACTTTTGACCGTCTTCAGAAGGTCATACATGTTGTGTGTGCATTTTGATACCTTTTCATTTTTGAACTGAAAACTTTAGGCGCCAAAAACCATATTTAACTATGTAACAAGCTTACTTGGGAAATATTAAAAATTGATAAAATACATGTAACAAGAAAATTGTAAAACCAATATCTATTACTTATCAAATTAAAAATATCTAACTATATGAGCACGTATTTTCTAAGTTTTCTTTTTTATATTTTGCCATACTTCTTAGCAGTAGCGAGAATTTGTCTACCATGTCACATGGTCCATGTGCCTATCTATCTATAATTTAAGAACTACGTTCTTGTCAGTGGAGTAGTTTCCATGTCTCCTTCTCTTGAGCCATCCTTTTGACCTCCCTATACGACACGGCGTCAACTTTCCCCTTTATCTTCCCTTTCCTCTTGCTTCTATTTTTCCTTCTATTATGTTTTTAATAAATTGATCGTGGCGTATAAGATCACCAAACATCTTTCCTCTTCTAATATCGATTTTTTTAATAAGTTCCTTTTCTCATTAACTAAATTAAGTACTTCTTAACTTGTCTTTTTCTCTATCCTATTTTTACCTTCCATACGTCTCCAGCACGTCCACATTTCGAATGCCTCTAAACGTTCTCGATTCTTTTTAGCTAGAGTCCATGTTTCACTACCATATAATGATATACTCCAGATGTACGTTTTATGAGCCGTGTTTTCAATGCGCGACTGATTTTTGAATGAAAAAATATGTTTTTTATTGTTATAGGCTTTTTTTGCCATAGATATTCTGGCTATTATGTCAGTTCTACATCTGGAGTCTTTGGTTATAATGCTACCTAAATATTTAAATTTGTCGACATTGTCTATTTTCATTTACCATGTGCCACCCTTATATAATTTATTTATTAAGATTTTTTAACTTTAATAAAAAACAAACTAGCAGTCCACCCCGGCTTCGCCCGTGGTACACACATAGCCTATGTCCCTCGGGGATAGTGTAGCTCTCCATCAGTGAAAGATTTTTTTAAATCGGCCCAGTACTTTTTGAGCCTATTCATTACAAACATACAAACATACAAAAATAGGTACAAATCTTTCCTCTTTATAATATTAGTATAGAAGTATAGATGTAATAGCGGACTTAAAGCCATAGGCTTTATCTCAAAGTCAACCCACCTAGTGATGCCGAGAAAGCAAATTATTGGACTTACATTAAGGTGAAGATATAGGCAAATGACCTTGAAGTGGCGCCCTCATTTGAAATAAATTGTTAACTCGTAAATATGGAGATAATTTCCATATTGCTCTTCGTCATGCACTAGATAGCCCTTTAAATTATTTTATGAACCACCGTTGAAAGTATTTACATTAGTCCGTCTAGCTTTAAAACTTGCCTCCGCTAAAAGTGGCTATGGCAAGTTTTAAATCTAGACAGATAACCAATAATAGTTTCAACGGCAGTTCATACAATAATTTAAAGGGCTATCTAGTGCATGACGAAGAGCAATATGGAAATTATCACCATATTTACGAGTTAACAATTTATTTCACACTTCAAAGCCATTTGCCTATATCTTTACCTTAAGAAGAAAAAGCAAAAAAAAATTCCTATAACTATGTTTATATAAATTAATAAACATACATACAAAATATACACAGATAATCATAAAATATCGGATTATAAAATCATACAATGTCGGATACTAGCCAGAAATGTATTTTGTACGAAATGGAGCCATTCTCGTAATTTAGATAAGATTAGTGCCTACACTGTAAAAAAATGTTGGACACGTCACTGCTTGGTATATAAAAATATATAAAATAAAATTGTATTTTCGACGAACCCTACTCCAAACTACTGACAAAAAAAATCTTCAAGCACATTATCAGGCAGATGTGATGAAATTTCCTCCACAGCGCCACTCGTTCAGTGACCGGATATTGCAAGCCGGCTGACCGAACCGAACGGTCAGCGGGCTTCGTCATTCATTCAAATAGATAGCCCAGATTGTCGGGGAAAGATGTCGCTGAAATTACTCTTCATCGGAAGGAAGCCTCTTTATAAATAACTAGCAGTCCACCCCGGCTTCGCCCGTGGTACACACATAGCCTATGTCACTCGGGAATAGTGTAGCTTTCCAACGGTGAAAGAATTTTTTAAATCGGCCCAGTACTTTTTGAGCCTATTCATTACAAACATACAAAAATAGGTACAAATCTTTCCTCTTTATAATATTAGTATAGAAGTATAGATAATAAATAAATATAGGGACAAATCACACTGATTGCACTAGCCGCAAAGGAAGTATGTACTTATTATAGAATACTAACTCGACGATACTATATTTTTATAATAAATACATATATAGATAAAAACCCAAGACCCAGAACAATTTGAAAAAGGCCATTTTTTTAACTTACCCTGGCTGGGATCGAACCCAGAACCTGCGAAGTGGTGGACTAGCGTGTTAACCACTACGTCACGGAGGTCGTCAATATACATACAACGTCAAAATAAATCGAACCTCGGTCACGAAACAAAAAAAAAGCCTTTCTATAAGTATACAAAATTGTGCAGCTATCCGAGCAATTTGTTTCGTTGTAGATATTTTTTTGTTTTTTGAGTGTTATTTTAAGGCGAAGATATAGGCAAATGGCCTTGAAGTGTGAAATAAATTGTTAACTCGTAAATATGGTGATAATTTCCATATTGCTCTACGTCATGCACTAGATAGCCCTTTAAATTATTTTATGAACTGCCATTAAAACTATTATTGGTGATCCGTCTAGCTTTAAAACTTGCCGTGGCCACTTTTGGCGGAGGCAAGTTTTAAAGCTAGATGGACTAATGTAAATACTTTCAACGGTGGTTCATAAAATAATTTAAAGGGCTATCTAGTGCATGACGAAGAGCAATATGGAAATGATCTCCATATTTACGAGTTAACAATTTATTTCAAATGAGGGCGCCACTTCAAGGTCATTTGCCTATATCTTCACCTTAATATAACTATACTAGGTATAGTGATCTAAAGTCAAATCTCACTTATAAAACACAATAAATAATATTTTTTTTGACGGTGGGTGAAAAATACTGATCCACCTACGCCATGCTTCAGGAGTATTCAATGAAGAAGCGAAGAAAATTGTACGTAATCTGTAACGCGACATTTCCCTGAAATATGGCACTGCGATCGAGCAATCGCCGCCCCCTGTACACGGCACTGTTTGGGACAAAGAGTAGAACGGATATCGTGTAGAAGGTGCTTTTTATTTCTTTAACTTTATATAACTACCTCTAAAAGAATTGATGCCGTGTGGACCACTCCAAGTCTTCCTGTGGATGTCGTAAAAGGCGACTTAGGAAACACAAGCTAAACAAAGCTTATAAACATCAATGAGAATTCTCCAACCCGTCTGGCCAGCGTGGAGAGTGTAAGCTAAATCCTCTGACTGTTTTGGCTAATATATGGCGAGGGTCGTGCACATGCAGTGTTCAATAAAAAAAAATCCTGATGATGCAGAAACTTGTACGGAATCTGTAACGCAACGGAACTACGGCACTGAATTACAATAGCCGCCCACTGTACACGGTACACTTTGGGACAAAGATTGGGAGAAATCTTCTGTTGTACAGAATGTTACATATCTATTTTGGCTCGTTTTCATTGGTCGTTTTGGCTCGCATTAGGGGCGCGGGAGATTTCTGTAATGCATTTGGCGTTGTCAATTTACTCTAATGTTGTTTTTGTCTTCAATCATGTGTTTTCAAAGTACAATAAAGTTATTACAGACAAAACATTCTATGTATAGAGCTCCTATTTGGGGAAATATTTTCACTGATCCATATAGGGGTGGGTCACTAACCTCATTCGGGGTGCGAGAGATTTTTGAAACTTAGGTATGCGAGAAGCCGTTTTCACTTGTCAATAAAGAACGCGGGGAATACCAGTATGCGCCGTATATAACCACCACTGTATCGACTTGTGTCTTTAATTGGTCGTTTGCCCATCTCCGGGGAGATGCATGATGTATATTAACCTCTGTGATAACTCTTTATTAACCGAAAAAATGATCAATTTCTGTTATCAGTGTATACTGTTCCAAGTAATGCCAAAGTTCAGACCGTTTCTGTGGTTTACCGCGCTTCTGTTTTCCGTGTTTACCTTATGGATTATTAATTAATTATTTCTGCTGTTCTGTGTTAGAAACAGGGAATTCTTTAAAATAGAATTATTTTCAGATCATATTAAAAATGTCCATGTCATATTAAAAATGTCCACGTCATATTAACTAGTGGCTCTCGGAGCTGTAAACCTCGCGACTCACCCCCGACTCGTTGAAGTTTATCGGATAAAAAGTTGTTTAGACAAAAAAGTTTCTTCATAATATGGGTAACAAAAAAGGTTTTATGAAATATTTGATTTTTTTTTAAATGGCTGAAATATGATTTCCTTAAAGTTTTAAACCTTATATCGGCGACCTATAGGCGAGAACAAGCCGACAAACTGATAAACTGACGGACAAAAGCTTTTTTGGCAAATCGCGACACTGAGTCAGTTCGCTCGCTCGTTTAAAAATGTCAATGTCATATTTGAAATGTCGTCCACTAACTACGCTTACTAGTTCATAATTTTAGGGTTCCGTACAAAAAATGAAAAAACGGAACCCTTAAAGGATCACTCGTGCGTCTGTCTGTCTGTCCGTCTGTCACTACTTGACTTGACTACTACTGTCTGTCTGTTCGAATCTACTGGACCGAATCAGGTGAAATTTAGTAGGATGGTGTAATCCTATGACTCAAACACATATGTGCAAAGTAAATAAATATTTTTTTTAAAATAAGGGTCATTTTCGGGAGATAAATTAGTAAATAGAAAAAAAAGTTTTGCAAACCTTACTGTGTCATATATCAAATGAAAGGGCTCGTTATGAGGATCTCAAATATATTTTTGTTATAATTATAAAATAAATAGTTTTGATTTCATTCATGAAAGAAGACGAAAATTGACCATCCCCCCCCCCTGATCTCCG
Organism: Acrobasis repandana; assembly: GCA_963576875.1. Taxonomy (NCBI): domain Eukaryota; kingdom Metazoa; phylum Arthropoda; class Insecta; order Lepidoptera; family Pyralidae; genus Acrobasis; species Acrobasis repandana. The sequence goes on from OY756216.1 coordinate 22,462,021, forward strand.
TAACTACTGAGCCTAAAATTTTGAAAAAAGTACGAAATATAGTTCATTGCTTGTAGATTACAGGAAAACCTATAAGAATTCAATCAATTGTACGGAACCTTCTCCACGCGAGTTTAACTCGCACTTGGCCGGTTTTATTTCATTAAGTTTTTACTATTATAAAATAAAAATACTAAAATCGCCCAAGTTCCAGCTGAAATAATCTTTGTTATTTCTGTGTATTTTAACAAACCTAATCTATGGGGATGGCGCAAAATGGTTAATATTCATGACAGTCTGCGGGTTGTGAGTGGAATTGGTCCACATTTTTTATGTCGCACCGCTTGGTAGCTTGCGTTTCAGACAAAAGGCGCTCAATGTAGGAATAGAAGGCTTTTTTGTAAAATTTTCTAGCTAACATTTTCGGCTTCGGTAGTAAAAATAAAGATACAATTACAAAAAGTAAAGTTTTATGTTATGTAGTTTCAACTGAGGATAGTTTATTGTCTATTTGATATGTATTTTTTTTTTATCTTTTTTTTTTCTTTTTGCAATTAATTTTATTTCATTTCATTCCAGTGCTTTTTTTGGTCTATGATAGATATATCAGTGGCATAAGAGGGGAGGCCTTTGCCCAGCAGTGAGACAGTATAGGCTAATAAAAAAAAAAACCTTATATATCTGTGTATGTGATGCAGTTTTCATGAATAAATGTATTATATATCTCTCTAAAAAATATATGATGATTTTACATCATACGAAAAAAATACAACGAAATATATTTTATTTTTATTTATTAAGCTCAATACTAATTAGATTAGCTGAGAGCGCGTTTGTAGTAACCTCGAATAATTTTTATTTTGTGTTATATTTATAATGGGAATGTCATTAGTACCTATCATCTTGTTAATATTTTAACAGGATGATAGGTACATACTAAAACACAAATCACACCAAAAACACAAATCTAAAAATGGGAGCCAAGTTTAATATTATGTTATAGTGTCGTGGTCAAGTGACCATTAGACATGCATGTTATATTTGGAGACGAAAAAGCGGGAAAGCGCACCCCGGGCTCCGAAGCAGCACAGCTGAGGACGCAACGCGCTTAGACGAAGATGAGTGTCGTTGTCAAGTCATTGGTGGCTTGACCGACAAAAGAACTGAGATCTAAATGGATGCCAGGCTCTGTAGATAATCCTGAAATATTATACGAACAAATATTATACATTTGACCTATGGTTAGTGTTTTATAAACAAATAAATATTTAAAAGAATAACAATAACTTTCGTTTAATATAAAAAAATATAAGCCAAATACAAGACGTATAGAATGCAAAAACTAGCCCAGTCAAATGTTGTGGTACTTATAAATATATTTAACTACCAATATATAGTAATATATTCATAAATAATACTGAGTTACTAGTTTATCAAGGGGTTTTTCAATATATAAACCAAGTATGGTATGATTCGTAAATCATTTTTTGAGTTTTGAAGGGGTCAAAAGTGGTTCCAAATGGTTCGTGTAAAATACACATGAAATGAACACATGTTGAAATTGGCTTGACACACTATCACGTGTTTAGAGCGCCTGAAGAAATATCCTGGATACGAAATACGGAAAAAACTTTCTGTTACTCTATTGTGTTGTGTAAGAACTTGGTTCATTCATATCGGGGTATTATATCCCGGAGCTTTTAAAATAATCAAAATTTTCTTAGATGAATTTGTCGCTGCAATTTTATAAGTGAGGCGGAAGGTCTGCGTTTCGTAGTCTTCGTGTAGTTCTCATCTAAAATATTGGAAAAATAAAGGAAATCCATTTATTTCTTGCCGCAAAATAATGCATTAAAACTAGAGAAATTTTCTATCCTAGAACATTCACTTTTGTGGATTTCATAGATATTGAATTTATATCTCCGCTTTATTTATTTTTTCAGGACGCTTTTTTTTGCTGTGCCAATGTAGTATTTGTAGTACTAATATTAATGTTATTTGTAAAAAAGTATAACCTTTGTAGAGTTTTTTTTTTTTGTAATTGGTCATAAAATACAGTTACATAGGCGGCCGAAAGATATCAAACAATTAAATCCATTTTTTCGTTTGTAAAATAAACGATACGTAATAACCAAACTTACTAACACTTCCTATTCGTACATCTTTCAACTCAATTTGTTTACGACCTACCGTCCATAAGCTAACAAACATCGAATCTAATCACCTAAAAGCACCGACTGGCCATAAACAAACTGTACGCCAATAAATTTACACGTCTGAAGGCTTAAGGCAGGAAATTTTTAATTCAAGTCCACACGTCCGGCCTCCGTGGCTGCCGAACGTAGACTGATGGGTATGGCCGTAGAAACCGACCGCGCGCTTACTTATGTGAACTACCCTCATTTGTTCACGGCGTTTTAAATTAGAGGTTAGTAAAATTGTTTTCTCCGATGCCTGACTTGTTGATAACTTTGTTCAAACATTTATTTTGTTCAGAGGAATAAACTCAAGAAAGTTTTATTGTTGTGGTGCATCAGTGTTTACAATTTCTACTAATACAAGGCTTTCTATGTAAATCTGAGGGAAACATATCCCATATCGTTAATTGATACGATCTCATTCAAGTTTTTTTAGGGGGCTCAAACTCTTCTAAAAGCTTCTGTGAGGAAATCTTCTTCGTCTGAGCGCATTTCCGGTTGCATCCTCAGCTGTGCTGCTTCGGAGACTAGGGTGCGCTTTACCGTTATTTCTTTTCCAAATATAAACATGTCAATGGTCATTCAAGGATGCGCAAGACTTTACAAAATCAAGAAGAAATAGCCGGAACAGTTTTAGATACGATTTGGCTCCGGCTGTAAATAGTTTTACGACCAGCCACCTGCCTGACGTCAACCCTCTTTGGGAATGTAGTTGTAGTACAACATGTTTGTCCTTTAGTCGCCTCTGATGTCGCCATCGACAGAAAGAGATGAAGTGGCCCAAGTATTAACGAATGCTTCAATGTTATTGAAGAATTCGTTAAAAGTAAGCCGATGACGCTTGTAAAACGCGACAAGGAAAATACTATTTTGTGTGTTAGCTTCGAAGTTTAGGCGATGGCCCCTCCCAAACGAAATTATTGTATACGCCACTGTCTACGTCTAGTCCTGCAGAGGACATCCATAAAAAGAAGCAGCTGGTGCATTCTGTTTTTTCTGTTTTCTCAGACCAGCATGGCAGATAAAAATAAAATTCGACATTGCTACATTGTGTTAAAATATTTGGCATTACGAGTATGTTACGAGGTAGCGAGGCCAGCGTTAATGCTTTGTTGGCTTTAATTCTGTATAATTACATGCGTTGAAATGCAAATTTTGCAAATGCTACTGTAAGGACACTGATAATAATGTTTTTAGGAAATAACAATACAAATACAATATTAATGTACGATAAACAGGCAACTCACGTAAAAAGTCAGTGCGGCTCGGGACGAGTATGCGTCGCGTGTCACATTCGCCCTGAGGAAGGCCTCCGGATGAGGTCAAGATATGTCGGCTAGTAGATGTAGCATTTTCGCCCATTCGCTCGATCGGCTTCTAAGATCAGCGCGGGAAGAAAAGCAGCTGGTACATTCTTAGTTTTTTTTCTGCCCGACCATCAGATCTATAGCAAGATTCCGTTATACTGGTTATATACCTACATAGTAACATAAGACTGAAAATGGAAGAAACTCCACTGACAAGAGCGTCACTCTTGACTTTTTTATTTTTATTTAATCTTTATTGTCCATTAAACACAAATTGTACAGAACAATAGGCGAACTTAACGCTAAAAGCGTTGTCTACCAGTCAACCTTTGGGTTATACAGAAAGTCTAAATGTGGGTTGCAAGATAAAGTGTAGTATACATAAAATACACAATTTACATTGTTACATAAATATATAAATATATATACTTGCTATACATATACCTACATACATATATAAGCTACATATACTATACATATAAATAAACAGATAAATGCAGCAATTCTTAAATCAACTTTTATAACTTGGCCAAGAAGTGTTTAAATACCTGTGTCTTAAAGCTAGCGCGACTAGGAGCAGTTCGAATGGATTGTATTGTCGCGACGTTGATGAAGTTGTTGATAATGATAAATTACTCTTCTTTCACTACTCTTTACTCTAATTTTCTTCCTTTAGCGCTGTCGTAGCTGAATTTGCGATATTTATATACAATTTCATATTACTCCTATTCTCTCTGTAATCCATCAAACAATTCCCAGGTCAGCGAGCAAAAAAATTCCTAGCAAAATAGTTTTTGCCACAAAAGCCCAAGTCAGGGCTTCGTCAGCCATATTAGCATTCACACCTTGCCTTAATTCAGCAAACACAAAAACATTTTTCACCCCCGGTTGGGACAGGGGGCGCATAAGTAAAAAACCCGTGATTTCTCAAAGGGATGTTTGTCAGTCGCTGCGTGGAGTGGAACGCACGAGTTAACTTTTTGACCGGGATACCTTCGCAGACGTGATGCGAATCGCGCCAATTTGAACCGAGTTAGAGGCGATAGCGATTTTGAATATAAAGTGTGAGACAATAAGCTCAGTACGTCATGTGGAATGGCTTGCCCAGGGCAGAATTTTTAAACAATTTCATTTATTACCTTTTTACCCGACTGCGCCAGAAGGAGGATTATGTGTATATTAGTCTAAACGGCTCGATAAATTTTATCTTGAGAGGTGTCGTTAGATTTCTAACTCTGAGAGTGACTGGGTATATTAAAAATTGAAATAATCCAAAATGGCAGATTTTCGCGCCAAATTATGTGTCTACGAACTTTTTTTTATTCAAAACCTATCGAGTGGGGTATCAAATTAAAGGATTTTATACAAGAACTAGCTTTTGCCCGCGTCTTCGCCCACGTAGACTACAGAAATTAGTTTTTTAGGGTTGCAAACACTCATTCAAAAATGTCGTGTGTCTCGCTTCAAAAATGACGAAAATTCATACAAACTTGCAACCCCTATTTAATAATATATACCCCTATAATGATGTAATTTTCAAAATCTAATAAACATTATTTTCTACTAACCACTAAAATACATTAAAAATTTCATGTGTCTCACTTTAAAAATTACGAAGTTTCATACAAACTGCCAATCCCTATTTCACCCCCTTATGGATGGAATTTCCAAAAATCCTTTTTTAGTGGACGTCTTCTAGTCACAATCTCCCTTCCTGCCAAATTTTACCTTCATTGGCTAAGTAGTTTTCGAGATTTCGTGATGAGTGAGTGATTTTCGCTTTTATATATATAGATAGATTACAAAAATATATACAACTTTTATGTTGGCAGTCAAGTTTTTTGTTTTTTTAATAAATACTTATTGTTACTTCATCTTCCGCTCCAACTGCTAAGAATATGCCTCTCTCTCTCTCATTTACTTTAAATGTTGATACTTACCATATACAAATTGAGCAATTCAATTCAAAATATCTTTATTATCATAGGATATGTATCTCTTAATAATAGTCACTTTGTTTTGTTTTGCACAAATGTTGACGTCAAATCGTTACTTACAGCTAAGTTTACGCCACTTCCTAGGCGCAAGTGCAGAAGAAGCGGCAACAAACTGCACTGCACGTTTTCTCCAAAGACGTCAACTAACAAACTTAAAACTTAAAATTTGTTATATGGATGGACTGAGGTTAAATTGTTGGTTATGTCATAATTAAATTGAATTATAAGAATTACGAAATTTAAAATAATATCAATTTGTAAATTTAGTATGTACCAATGTACCTAAATTATGACATGTCTAAGTATACAAACCTTTAAGACGGACCCGCGCCAAGCTCAAGCCAGACTTTTTTGTCTTTAAGATAGTCATCGCAATCTAGAGTCAGAGCAATCTAGTTTCTATGATTGGAATTGGTCCTCGAAGGCCCTCGGCCAAAAGAGTTCCAGGGCTGAAAGGGATGCCTTTGCCCTGCAGAGGAACAGCATATGCCGAAATTAGGATAGTTTCTATGAAAAAATGCAGGAGCATTAGCTGTTTATGGAGTAAGCAAGCATGCTCTTAAAGAATCATTTGCCTTAAATTTTATATTTTGAATACTAACATTGTAGATTAATTAGGAATAGGGATAAACACAGAAGCATGACTTGCAATAAATTTTTGTCAAATTTATCATGAACATCCGGCAGACGCCATAGATTATTGGCGGTAAAATAAGTATATTATCGATTGCCAGCTGAGGGATTGACAACTGTTATGGCCGACCATATTATTTTTGATTGCCATTAAAGATGTTATTATAAAGAATGGATTCTGGGTTCTAAAGCAGCAGCGCGCTAAGATCAGAAGGAAGCGGCAGGATAATATAAAATTAATAATTTTGTTTTTTTTTTTAAACTTCACGCTCTCGGCCTAATGCGTCTCGGAAAATCGCTATAATCTCCTAAACTGTCACTCAGGTTACCGCTGTTTTTCTTCACCGATGACTCCTCAGTCCTCGACGTGTCTACTGACGTTATATTACAGAGCCTACCTTTGTTTGCTTCGTTAGGCTGTTGACGAGAATATGTCCACGTTTGTTTTATAATGATTAGCTAACACGGCAAGAAACCTTTACGAGCAAGTGTGTTGGAAATACTATTATCTCGCAATTTTACTGTTTCTAAGTATGGATTAAATGTTTATTTACTTACATATGAAAGGCGAGACCTGTGTTTTTCATGTCTGTATGGCTTCTATACCACTTCATGGCACATGACGGCATTTTTTATGAATCGATTATCGCAAAAGCACAGCAATATTCTCAAAGGAACCTTTTGCGACGCAACCGCACGACTAGAGTGTCACGGCGAACTGTCGCGCCGCGTGGTTCATATTTTAAGCCCCGCCCGCCGCGGTACATATTGCGTGGAATGATTTTTCGGGAAAAATTAATTAGGCTTCTAGAGAATATTTTGATGAGCCGAAGCGAGACAGCGAACCATGCGGGATGAAAAGGTCATGGCGGGTCAATGAGGCTGGTTTACGGCGTTTTTGGTTTAGAGGTTTTATCGTTTTACAAATAATATTTAAGAGTTATTTAAAAATAAGACATATGATCCCTGCCTTATATTTAATATAATTATAATCCAAAGTTACAAGGGCAAATTTATTGTATTTCTTAAATACTTTCCGTTTTAGTATAATTCTGAGGTGATTTGTAGTTAGAGGTGAAAACTTCTAGGAAACATTCCACTTCTAAGGAAGTATTCCTGAAAACTTCCAAAACTTCCGGCAATTTTGGAAGTTTTTAAAAATATTTTTTTACCCAAAAATAGGTTAATTTCGTTACATTTAGTTTATAATAATAGTTTCACAATAATAAGATTCTTAAATGGTATATAGGTAGGCACTTGAAAACAGGAAGCTTAACACTTTTTAAGTCTACCTATAAGAAGGCGATTGAAGTGAATATGATTTTCTGTGTTGAAATATTAATTTTAATATGTATGTGTTATAGGCATTTACTTAAATTAATGACAATAAACAATAGGTAATTTGTAATACTGTCTATCAATAGTATCCTCAGTTTTTCTAAGTCAATAATCTATTTTGAAAATTTCCAAAGTTGCTGGTAATTTTGGAAGTTATGAGGAATACTTTCGAAAGTATTCCTGAAATATTCCAAAGTTTCGGAAATATTCCGAAGTTTTCACCTCTATTTGTAGTCAACTTCGCAATTTTTTTCTATCGAGAAATTCTAAAGCTATCGTGTTTCTGAAACATATTATGTATAGAGTTAGAACTTTGCTGTGTTTTTATTTCAAAGTGAGTATTCCGTTAATATTGATATTATTAAGGGTCGCTCTAAGAACTTTAGGCGATTCCCACATTGCCCCGCATTACGCAGCGTAGCACGTGAATGCGTGTTCTAACGTTGCTTGTAAGTATCTCCGTTTGTATAGAAAACACGCACAGTCCAACACACAGAAAATGCATCCAGAAAACGCAACATTCAGCGTGATGCGTGGCAGTGTGATAATCGCCTTAGGGTTATGCGGGCTCTTAATTCAACTTGATTACAAAAATTGTAAACGGTGAACTTACTCGTAAAGCCTTGGGCTTCTCTACCAGTCAACCGACAGATGGTGGAGAGACAAGTGAGGCCAAAGTAGGAGCAAAAATAATATTTTATATATTACTTACTAATTATAGTTAGTATTACAACATATTAATATATATATAATAAACTACTAAATATACAGGGTGTATCAAAATATACCGAAACTATTTTAAGGGTGGATTCAGTCCATGATACTAAACAACTTTTCATAGGGGAACATATATCTAAATATAAAATATATTTTTTGGCCTCCCATACAAGTTGATCGATCAGCTGATCCAAGTTTGTATGGAAAGCAAAAAAATAATTTGCATATTTCGATACATGTTCCTTGGGGAAAGTTGTTCAGCATCATGGACTGAATTCACGCAAATAGTTTCAGTATATTTTGGTAGAGGTTATATATTGCAATAAATAAATTACGAATACTACAAAATATGATACTTCATCATCATCATCATCAGCTATCCAAAACCCGCTGCTGGGCATCCAAAATATGATACTTAAATATCATTACTCGTATAGTACAAATATAATTAGAAGATTGTCAGTCCCTGTGGTTAGTCCTCAAGTATAATAAATTCGTCCTTTACAGAAACTTTTATAATGAAGGAAACAGAATTTTCTTCTACCCTTTTTTTTATCATTAAAACTCGTTTATCCCAGAGGATATCAAGGACACTTTATTAGAACAGGACACATATACTTAATTCACGAAAAGGACGTAACTGTACTTTATGCATTTTACGTTCCCGCCAAATTGCCTGAACATGGCCGTCGTTGTTTGCAAATGGCGCGAAATTTCTTTATGTGCCAACCTTTTTGGGTAAATAATACCTTTTTGCAAATATTTGCGAGTTTATTATAAGGGCCGTTGTTGGACACTTTACAGGACACATCTTGGGGTTTTACTCATATCTTTGTAGGATTATCGTTAAATGTTACACTCTTGTTTTTCTCTTTTTTCCTCTTTTACACTAGTATTGTCAAATTATTTCATCTGAAAAAGGCCACACTATCGATTGGTTAATCGATACTATCGATAGTATTGATGTTCGTAAATAATAAACTATATAGTATTGTATATTCATTCGATTATTATCGATAGTATCCAGCGACTCGACTCGGGCTCGGTTCGGGCTCACAGATCTTACTAAGAGGGAATACTAGGTCTCAGTGCCGATATGTATACAGAACTCAGCCATTTATCTCTCAACTTGTGTCATCCTCCTAAGCACTCCAGCAACACGAACATAAAATAATAATCGGCGTCGTTCTCAGAACGACACGTCATCATGGACCCTGAGGGACGATCTACGAAGTATCACCTACGTAGGGTTACGCTATCCACAGATTTTCCCGGATAATTTACTTTTTTCGGCATGCCTTCATTCTTCACCAGTCAAATTTAGATTTCAAAACTTCAGAGGACAGATTTTCCCAGAAAATGTTATATTTTATATTTATGATTATGCAAATGGCAAAAAAATCTGCAATGTTTTCTTCCATTTGTGACTATACAGTGTCTGACAAAATATATTGAAGCTATATTGAAGCCGAATTCAGTCCACCATACTGAACAATTTTCCCCAAGGAAGACTGAGCGGCAGACTAAGGACTTCATTCTACGCAAGATGTTGCAAAAAAATCCAAAAGTGCGGAAAAGGAGGAAGTTTGCTGTAGCGTTATATATGGACAGATTACACTGAAATGGCTTTGCTAAGCCAGGGGAAAAGGGAAAGTGTTGGTTATTGCTTGGTTAAGGGAGCTTGCGAGGTCTTCTCCTCACAGAAGCATTAGTTAAAGGTACCAAAACTACAATAATAATCAATTGGGCTCGTTTTCACAACGACACGTCACCATGGAATCTAAGGGACGATCGCCGGAGTATCACCTACAAAGAGTTTACTCTGAACAACTGGGCTAGATTCCAACTCATCAGAACGTATCCTATAACACAAGTTTAAAACTAGCCCCAAAGTAAGTTTTAAATATATATATATATATATATATATATATTTAAAAAAAAATATATATTATTTATATATTTTAAAAAAAATATATTGATAACAGAATGGTTGCTTCATAAGTAAGTACGTACGTATTTATCCTGGCTACTCATTTTAAATAGTGACATGCAAATTGTGAAATCATACCTTATGGGGACATTATTCAGTCTGTATCTTTTTTATGTCAAAATCATTATTTATCTTTGCATGTTTGTATCACTTGATAAATTGTCAAGTTTATCTTCCGATTTCATTGACGTCAGATCATTTACTTACAGCTAAGTTTAGCTCCCTAAGCGCAAGTGCAGAAGAAGCGGCAACAAACTGCGCAGCCACATTTTCTCCAAATACGTCAACTTTTGTTTTCATTCATATTGAACAGGAAAAACAGGAAAAAAAAATCGATTTTTTTTTTATTGTGAAAAAGTCTTAAAACCCTGTTCAATATAATTTGTCTGAGTCTAATAAAAAGCGTCTCTTGCGTCTTTTTAGGATATAGGTACATATATCCGTATAGGTCCATCATCATCATCAACAGTTAGGTTCTTTTTAGTCTCCACTGCAGGAGCACGACTAAAAAGATTATTATTGACTGTATTTGAGGCACTGGTAGTAGTAATAAAAGGTTCGGAAGTGTGACTTAATATACGTATTCTGCCATGACACAAGAAGAAAAATAGTTTGGAAAATCCAAAAGTGCACGCCTCATAATCTCATTTTTCACAATTAAATTGAAATTACGATTAAAACTACATTGAATGAGACCGTGATCTTCGAAAGGACTTAGTTTTGGATAATAACTGAAGCGTATAAAAAAATGGACTTGATCAGATAAGTTTTTCGGGAGTTATCGTGACCACGCCAGTTTCCATACATACAGACACACGGACGTCCACAAAATAATTTTATTAAACATTGTTTTTATTTATTTAAAAGAAAAAATGTCTTTTAAAAATTTCATATGTGTTTAAACTAGTGTTTTTCTTTGACATTTATGTGTAAATATTATTGTACAAGTGCGATAGAAAATAAATAGAGACACATTTAGTTAAAAAATCACTTGATTTTTGTAAGCACTACCTCATGCGCTTCGCTTATGAGGTGTGCAAAATAGAAACCACAGATTAATAGGTACAGGTAGCGGAAGTGTAAACTACAGATAAAATATTCAATTGTTACAATAAAATGTTGATGTTACTCGTACTACGTAACTACTGGTATTTATTATGTGGTGTTACCAAAACGACCCTCTCTACGTACGTACTACCAAAGCCATTTATTAAAATTGCCAGACCAGTCAGAGGATTTGGCCTACAGTCTCCACGCTGGCCAGACGGGTTGGAGAAGTCTCATTGAGGATGAAGCTTTGTTTAGCTTGTGTTTTCTAAGTCGCCTTCTACTACATCCACGGGAAGACCTGGAGCGGTCCCATTCTACTCTGACGGGAACTACACGGCAACTGTAGGACCATACTAAATACCAATTCTTGGATAAGACTAGTGAAATGGGCACCCTACTTACGAGTACATATAGTCCGCTGTAGAGCTATGTGGATTAACCTTTATGATTCGATGGCGTGTGCCATGAATAAAATTAGGAATATGGCTTCTGCTGATGGAATTCTTGTAAATTGTATCTTAACACAGAAGTACTGTGTTAAGATACAATTTACATTTAGGCTCAATTTACATTCTCGTGGAATCGAGGCAAATTTCAAAAATATCACACAGACTTCTATAATCTAGGAGAATACCTGATTCATCGACAAATTCCTCGACACAGTGTCGAGAAATTTGTCGAGGTATCATGAGTATCAATAAAGATAGGAGGAACAGAAGAACATACATACAAACCCTCCTTTTGGCTTTTTCGTAGACGAGTAAAAAATTATGCTCGTCTGCCTGGATTCAAGACGGATTGTTGCAATTCTTTTAGACTTCGCTTGAGCTACAAATTTGGGAGGACTCAAATTGAATCGTGTCAGAAAGAGTGATTTGGAAAAAGTGCGGTTCCGTTCTTTCTTTAGAATGTGTTTATAAATTTACACAGTCTATTTCATTTTTGTCTCTAAAGGGTCAGAGCCTAGAGCTGGGTACATGAATTTTTGGGGTCCATTGCTGCCCCCATTAGAAATAAATTATTTTAAAGGAAACGGAGATATCATTTAAAATTTTGTCTTTGTGAAGTGTATTTTATGAACTACTGTCGATTTATCAACCTTTCTTTGAGTCTCGTGAAATTTTATTAGCAGGTTCGATAATTATATAGAATTTTTATGTCGATTTAGTTTTTGGAAATTTTTAAATTCAAAATGGCGAGGATATGGGGTTTAAAACTTTAAGAACATCATATTTCAGCCATTTGTAATTTTTTTCAAATATGTCATAAAACTTTTTTGTTACTCTTATTAAGACGCAACTTTTTTGTCTGAACAACTTTTTTATCCGATAAAGCTCAATGGAATGGGGGTGAGTCGCGAAGTTTACATCCCACAGAGCCACTAGTTTAGTAGGTACAACATGAACCCTGGGTGCATCCTGCAGACATGGCTGGCCCACCAACGTTATACAATCATAAGATAGGGAATAGGTGAACATACATAAATACTCTCATAAAAACATAGCGAAGAAACAGGAACGTATTTACCCATATTACATGACAATCTTAGGGGGGAGGGGGTCTTCAAATACCACGCTTGGTCACAAAAAGGAAGGGAGCTAGTAAGTCACATATTCAAACATTTAACTTTTCCTTTGCAAAATAAATATTCAAAAAAACATATTTTGTGAATTACTACGCGAAAAGTTGCAAAAATTTCATTTTCATTCTACGCAAGATGTTGCAAAAAATCCAAAAGGGCGGAAAAGGAGAAAGTTTGCTGTAGCGTTTCGCGCGTATTCAAAAAAACAAATTTTGTGAATTACTACGCGAAAAGACAGGGCGAGGGGGTCTTAGCATTTCCTACGGATAATCACCGAATTGGAATTGAAAAAAATGTGTCACGTAGTATGGGTACGTTCCCTAACCCTCCTTTCGGTTTCGCCGTAGTCGGGTAAAAAAACGTGTATTAGTGCGTAATTTTACTAACGCAGAGAGCCTGTCATAAAAGAAGGAATAATCATCTAATGTAACGTAACCTATTTGAAAACAAAACCGAAGGATTTAAAGAATTATTTCAAATATTTCAGTACCTAAGTAACTATAGTTAATTGGTAGGTATTGGAAGGTTTCCTGTATAGGCCGCATTATTAGAGGAAATATAAAATGAAAACTGTTTTGAAGTGAAAACTTCTTTAGCGGCATTGTGCACTTTTTTTGTAATGGGTAAAAAATGTTAAACTCGTGTCAGGACACGTGTCCTGATCCAAAATTCGTAAGACGGATGGAGAGTAGACAACCGGCGCGGCGTAGGAGAGGAAGTATCCCCCTCTCTTTCTACGGCGGCGCGGCGAAAATGTATGCCTGCGCCTGCTGTTTCGTTTAGCTGAGAGATAAACTTTTTAATGTAATATAAATTGTCATGTTTGTGTACGATAGCGCAATAAATAAATATTGTATTCTACCACATAAATGATAGTACTTTTATACTGATAATTAAAGCAATTCGTGCAAAATTATTCCCTAACCATTCCCAAATATCAAAAATGCACAACGTTTATATTCAATTTTTCACTTCCGCCGGCACTCCCGGAGTGCAACCCGTCGTTTTTTATTAGTATATCTTAACCACAAAAACAAGCATTATCAAAAATTTTATTAACGCGAAATGATAACCTACTTACCTACCTACTTTACATTATGTAAAAACAAATTTAATACGTAGTACACTCATAAATTTTTGAGAAACTAAAACAGCGGCCAAGTGCGAGTCGGACTCGCCCATGAAGGGTTCCGTAGCAGCAAGTAACATAATATAAAAGTCCTATTGCGGTTTACGATTTATGACGTATTAAAAAAAACTACTTACTAGATCTTGTTCAAACCAAATTTCGGTGGAAGTTTGCATGGTATATCATATATTTTTTTAGTTTTATCATTCTCTTATTTTAGAGTTTACAGGGGGGGGGGACACATTTTACCACTTTGGAAGTGTCTCTCGCGCAAACTATTCAGTTTAGAAAAAAATTATATATGGAACCTCAATATCATTTTTGAAGGCCTATCCAATAGATAGGCACACGTAGGGGTTTGATGAAAAAAAAAATTGAGTTTCAATTCTAAGTATGGGGGGAAACCCCCAAAATTTATTGTTTTTTTTTCTATTTTTGTGTGAAAATCTTAATGCGGTTCACATAACACATCTACTTACCAAGTTTTAACAGTATAGTTCTTTTAGTTTCGGAAAAAAAGTAGCTGTGACATACGGACGGACAGACAGACATGACGAATCTATAAGGGTTCCGTTTTTTCCATTTGGCTACGGAACCTTAAAAATCTGCCAAGTGCGAGTTGGATTCGCGCACGAAGGGTTCCGTCCCATTATGTATACAACATTACATTTTTACAAATAAAAAAAACCCTGCCCTATGCCAAAAACGCTGGCTGCATTGCCGCGTTGGATGGCAATGCTTACTCGTTGAGCGAAGTGATTGCCAGCCCTGTGGTCACCCTATAAATAAATGTCCCTACAAGATTGCATGAATGCTATTGTGCGGATGGCGTCCTTGATTTGACTGAATTAAGTAGCATAATGTATTCATACCTTAGAAATGAGTAGATTAGGTATCCATACCTAACCTACTCATTATCATCACGACCCTCTCTGTACTACTAGGCCTGTGTCACTCCCCGTTTAGATATCGAAAATGTACCTACATTATTACTATGCGCGCAGCGGCCCCTTCGGAGTGGTAAATTCAGTTATACGAATCGTTTGTCAAGAGTAATAAGATTAAATTGGCTTGCAATGGATGTCTAGGTATCTAAAAGAAAAGGTTCTGACGTGAGCTAAATTAAACCATATTGCTAACCAGATTGAGTAGACATTTCTTTGAATTTCTTTGCTGAGTGAGACTTCTGTACGTGAGTACTGGTTCTTATTCTGTGTTACTACCAAAGCTTAGAGGATTTGGCCTTCACTATCCACGCTGGCCAGACGCGAGTTGGAGAGGTCACATTGATGTTTATAAGCTTTGTTTAGCTTGTGTTTCCTAAGTCGCTCTTTCTACGACATCCACGGGAAGACTTGGCGTGGTCCTATTCTACTCTGCCGGAAATCGCGCGGAATACCTACTCATTTCAGTCAAATCCCGAGGTGGTCTGGCAGGAAGCGTTTCGTGCGTCGTCGATTTAAGTAAATAAGTAGTGATTCGTGCGTTTCCAATAATTTAAAAAAGAAACCGGTCAAGTCCTAGTCGGACTGTTTACAACAAACTACAATATTTTAAAACGCTGAAAAAAACACGTTTCTGTATGACGACCCCCTTTAATATTAAATTTATTTTATTTTGAGTATTTGTTGTTATAGCGGCAATAGTAATACATAATCGGTAAAAATTTTAAGTATCTAGTTATTACGGTTCAAGAGATAGAGCCCTGTGACAGACGGACAGACAGCGGAGTCTTAGTAATGGGATCCCGTTTGCTCCCCTAGGGTAAGGAACCCTAAAAATAACGGGCGCGCCATCCGCATAATAAGTATATAAGGAAAACTCATCCAACAGTAACTTTATTCCTCTCTCAGCTCTTAATTCAAAACCACATTAGTTCGTTACGGTTAAAATGTTAAATTTTAAAGTTTTGGTCGTTTTAGGCGTAATTGGTTTCATGAACTGTGTTGAAATTAAATGGGGGAGGGAGACTGAACATGGGCACTTGAGGTCTAAATATAAGATAACTTTCCCACTTGCTGTTGGAGGTAAACAATACTTCTTCGGTCTAACCGAAAATTTGTGGTTTATTCAAGAATTGAAAGAAGACGGAACAACAGGAAGAGAAACGACTACGGGTACGTTTTCAGAATCTTATAGCACAATATTTCCATTTGCCATTAATGATAGACAGTTTATATTCGGAATTAACGGCAAGAATCATTATCTAGTTCAAGAAATATTGCCCGGTGGGTTAGTGGGTAAGGTGATCGTCATAAAACCTCGGGTGGCCAAGCTTGGTTCATTAAGGAATTGTTTCCAAATGGACATATGGGCTTGAATACAGTCGATAGCGGATCATGGAAAGCTCATTATTATCATGGATTCCCATTCTCAATTAATGGCAAACAATATTTTTATTGTATTGGTGAGGAATATTGGTTTATTAAAGAACTTTTACCAGGTGGCAAAATGGGTTCGGAAACGGACGGAAGTAAAAAAAGTCTCAATATTAAAATTCCCAATGTTCCATTCAGTATTGACGGAAAATATTACTTTTATGCAATTTCGAGTGAAAATTATTCGATCATAAGAGAATTATCACCAGATGGTAAAATGGGAAATTAGACACAACTTGGCTCATCGAAATATCATTGCCCGTTGACTGTGTCGTTTTCATTTTCTATTCGAGGAAGACAATTTTTATACCGAGTTTTTGAATACGATTACTTAATTACGGAACTTATACAGGAACCAAGACTGCCTATTGTAACAAACATAAATGAAAAATATTGTAATAGCAAGCATCAATTACACGGTGCGGTTACAGGACTGAACGCTATCGAAGAAAAAATAAATGATATTGAAATGGATAAAAAAAATTATGATCTAGTGGTTTTTGAAAATGTAAATCACCCCATATTGACAGTTTCGACGCTTCATGTTGCCGCAGATGAAAACAATTCCAGAAGTATTAAATTTACAGTTGCTATGCGCGCTGAAATACACTACGAACACACAACTGGCAGAGGTCATACAAAATCTTGCGACGTTTACAATCATTTGAGAGAAATGGATGAAGAAATTGATGATGATGCAACTCCATTACTAGGATTTACTTTAGGTGGTCCCAGTAAACCATTTAATTTTGTTCCAGCAAGCCCGTCAGTGAATAGTACTGTGAATGTAGTTGGAAGTGAGGTTCCTCAACTAGGCTGGTTTCATGTAGAGGAGATGCTTCGCAACTACCTTAATTGGAAGGACAAAACTTACATACGCTGGAGTCTGCTGGTGGAGTACGGGCTATTACCGAATTCGCGGAGGCCGACAGCCTTGTTGTTATCAGTGAGATTATACGATGCATTGGACAATTTGTTCGCTGTTCATTCCTACCGTTTTCTTAATGTCCCTTCTAGAGCATGTACTAATTCCAATAACCATTGGTGGAATAACGTTTCCATAGCTTAGCCATAGGTTCTGTATGGTGATAACTGTCCTGTCCAGGTCTTCTACCTAACGTGTAACAAAATATACTTTTACTATTTTAAGGGTGAATTCAGTCCATGGTACTGAACAACTTTCCTCGAGGCACATATATCGAAATATGAAAAATAATTGTTGGCTTTCCATACAGACTCGGATCAGCTGATCGGTTACTTGTATGGGAGGCCAAAAAATATTTTTCATATTTCGATGTATATACATCGTGATAATGAAAGATCGCAAAACCTCTCAGATGGTACCTCAGCCCATGTAACTGAACAACTTTAGTTCAATAACTTTCAAGAAATCCAAAAAAAAATCGGATTTTCATACAAATTGACTCGATCAGCTGATCAGTTTTTATGAAAATAATTTTTTTTTTTAGTTTCTTGAAAGTTGTTGAACATTAGTTGTTCAGTTTCATGGGCTGAGATAAGGTACTATCTGAGAGGTTTTGCGATCTTTCATTAACACGATGTATATGTTCCTAAGGGAAAGTTGTTTAGTATTATGCACTGAATTCACCCTTAAAATAGTAACAGTATATTTTGTTATACCCTGAATATCTTTTTATTAAATTTTGATTGTACTTTTATATTATTTGTAGAAATGTATTTTATGTAACTTGTAGCAATGACATGATTAATTAAATAATGTTAGCAAAACGTAAATATTTTTTTATTTAAGTATCGATTTGTGTATTATTTAGAACCTCAGTCTAGAACCAAACACGTTCCATTAAATATACAGGGTGATTTTAAACCTCGTAGCTATACTCAAGGAAAGTACTCTTAATAACTCGACAAAAATAGATACTTACAATAAAGTACAATAAAGTTTTTAAATAAATAAATAGCTATTCTGTCATGTATCTTGTTTTATGATAAAAACCAAAGATATCAGCCGACAAATACAAAAATCTCCCATTTGAATGTCACCTATCACCATTTTGGTATGCATTTGTCGAATAATATATTTGATTAATTATGAAACAAGCTACATATGACAGAATATGATTATGGAGAAGGCCTTTGACTATTCTCCGAGAGATGATCTGGTGGGCACTGAGGTTCAAAGGGGTGCCAGAGATCTATATTGACATAATCCGCGACATCTAACGTGAAGCTTTTCTTCACACATTTGCAAAAACCGGCCTCTTTTGGAAAATGTGCGAAGAGAAGAAGAAGGCCGTACCTAAATTTTCCGGGGTCCAGTGCTGCCCCCATTTTAAATAAATCATTTCAAAGAAAACGGAGACATCATTTAAAATTTTGCTACTACCAAGTCCTAGATAACCATTCAAAGTATTTTATGAACTACTGTTTACAGTTTAAAGTAGTAGCAAAATTTTAAATGATGTGTCCGTTTTTTTTTAAATGATTTATTTAAAATGGGGGCAGCACTGGACCCCGGAAAATTCAAGTATGCCTGTAAACGCTAGTTCATAAAATAGTTTGAAGGGTTATCTAGGCCTTACTAGAACAAAATTTTAAATGATATCTTCGTTTCTTTTCAAATAATTTATTCAAACTAGCCGTACCCTGCGCGCGTTGCTACGCTACTTACTAAAATAAATTTGAAGGTAAGTGATAGTGATATATATAGAAGAATAAGATATATAGACCCCATCTGTCAAAGATTGGTGGTACCAACTGAGAAACTTTTGTGGGCTCATGCACAACACTTTGCTGAAGATCATGACATTATCAAACGCATGTTTTACGATTCTATAAATGACATACAGACAAACATTCCTTTATATATAAGAAGATAGATAGATGGGGGCAGCACTGGACCCCGAAAAGTTTATACAGATACACTATCACGTCTTTATCCCTAACGAGGTAGACAGAGCCAAGGGCGGTAAAGCCCAGGCCACTTTTAGCGTAATGGTGGGCATGAAGGTGGAAAAGGGAAATCATAATATTGATGGGTTGCTAACCGCATCGCCTATTCATATGATTCAGATTCTCGCCCATTCCCTCGATCGGCTTTTACGATCTGCACGGGAAGAGAAGCAGCTGGTACATTCTATGTTTTTTCTTTTCTCCCAGACCAGCAAAGAAGAAAAGTTTATGATCCCCCTTAAGGTGAAGTGATAGCATAAGTGGCGCCCTCATTTGAAATAAATAATTTAAAACTAAATATGGTGATATTTAAAATTTGATTTGTATCAATGTCTAAAAAGGCCTTTAAACTATTTTATGAATAACCTTTGAAAGTAATATTGGTAGTCCGTCTAGTGTGAAAACGATTTTTCACCTGTTTTAAAACTAGACGGACTATTAGTAATAATTTCAAAGGTTATTCATTAAATACTTTGAACGTCTTTTTAGACATTGATACAAATAAAATTTTTAAATATCACCATATTTAGTTTTAAACAATTTATTTCAAATGAGGGCGCCACTTATGCTGCCATTTCACCTTAAGATTTCTATGTAAAATTATAATAGTCAAGTTACAGCATTTTTTCAAAAACACTCACAATATTGTACATTGTGGACCTACCGCGCCTTAATAACTAATAACAGAAGAAAAACATGGTCGCCTACTCGCCAGAAGGGCTTTGTCATTTTACTAAGATTTGTGTATTACGAGTATCACAATATTACTAAATCTATATACATAAAAGCGAAAATCACTCACTAACTCATCACGAAATCTCGAAAACTGTACTTAGCAAATGAAGATGAAATTTGGCAGGAAGGTAAATATTATAGTAGGTAAGGAAGGTAGGTATTAGGAGACGTCGGCTATGATGGATTTTTGGAAATTATACTAAGGGGATGAAATAGGGTTTGGCAGTTTGTAGGAAACTTCGTAATTTTTAAAGTGAGACACATGAAATTTTTAATTTATTTTAGTAGTTAGTATGAAATAATAATGCATTTATTAGATTTTGAAAATATCATCCCTATAGGGGTGACATAGGGGTTGTAAGTTTGTATGAATCATCGTTATGTTTGAAGCGAGACGTACATGAAATTTTTGAATTAGTGGTTAGTAAAAAATATTAATCCATTAATTGGATTTTAATAAATTGCAACCCAGTTTAAAAAAAACAATCTAATTTGTGTAGTCTACGCGGCTAAGCAAAAGCTATTATAATATTTAATTATAACATAACATGATAGATAAATTATCATCCGACAATTAACTGCACAACAAATAAACTCAACCAGCGATGCTGCGTAATTACTTTAGCTAACTAAACCTTATCTAAATGTCACAGGTCACAGATGTCTTAAAATAACAGTTAAATTCCAGGAAATGTGTCACAAAGTCGCAATCTCAATAATTACGGGAAGTTGTTTCGTGTCAGAATTTGTAACCTTATCTAAAATCTGAGAGTTGGTTAAGGAATGAGGAGTCTCGAGGGACAATGATAAATGTTGGGCCAGGCTTCGGCTGTGGTATACATATCTGCTTTCTCTTGGCACAGACCACTTAACCTACGTAGGTTGAGTAGTCTGTGTTTCTCGTCCATCTTTGTGAATATACCATTCACAAAGATGGACAAGAAACACAGACTACTTTAATGGTTTGTTTGCCACGTGGTTTCTGGCAGTAGAATAGAGTCACGCCAAGTCATACCGTGGGTGTCTTAGAAGGCGACTTAGGAAATACAAGCTAAACAAAGCTTGGACATCAGTGAAACCTCTCCAACCCGTCTGACCAGCGTGGAGAGTGTAGGCCAAATCCTCTAACTGCTCCGGCCATATATGGCTTTGACAGTACAGAGAGGGTCGTGCTCCTGCAGTGGAGACTACAAAGACCTGATGATGAATAGTTTGTAATACGAACATATATTAGAAAGTTGTTGAACAAAAGTTGTTCAGTTACATGGCCTGAGAGGTTTTGCGTTCTTTCATTAACACGATGTAGGTATATCGAATACATCTTCATTGGTTTTCATTTCCTTTCAAATGCATTATATTAAATAAAATAAAAATCTGACACCAATGTTGGCCAATTACACATACGAATAACAATAATTTTGTTACCTTATTTATATCTTTCGACATCGGGTCCTACAGACGAGTGACGAATGCCAGTGACGATAGTCCGCGACAGTTTGCGACCAGCGGACCCATTTTTAGGGATCCGTACCCAAAGGGTGCAAACGGGACCCTATTACTGAGACTCCGCTGTCTGTCCGTCTGTCCGTCTATCTGTCTGTCTGTCCGTCAGTCACAGGGCTCTATCTCTTGAACCGTAATAGCTAGATACTTGAAATTTTCACCGATTATGTATTACTGTGGCGGATACAACAAAAAATACTATAAATAAAAAATAGTTAAAAATTAAAGAGGGTCGTCATACAAGAAACGTGTTTTTTTCAGCGTTTTTAACTTGATCTTTATAATGGCATTAACTAGATACTTGAAATTCTCACCAATTATGTATTACTATGACCACAATAACAACAAATACTAAAAATAAAATAAGTTTGGAAAATCCAAAAGTGCACGCCTCATAATCTCATTTTTCACAATTAAATTGAAATTACGATTAAACTACATTGCATTAGACCGTGATCTTCGAAAGGACTTAGTTTTGGATAATACTGAAGCGTATAAAAAAATAGACTTGATCAGATAAGTTTTTCGGGAGTTATCGTGACCACGCCAGTTTCCATACATACAGATACACGGACGTCCACAAAATGATTTTATTAAACATTGTTTTTATTTATTTAAAAGGCAAAATGTCTTTTAAAAATGTCATAAGTGAAAAACACTAGTTTCAACTAGTGTTTTTCCTTGACATTTAGGTATGTGTAAATATTATTGTACAAGTGCGATAGAAAATAAATAGTTTAAGTGTCTAGCTATTACGGTTCAAGAGATAGAGCCCTGTGACTGACGGACAGACAGACAGACGGACAGACAGCGGAGTCTCAGTAATAGGGTCCCGTTTGCACCCTTCGGGTACGGAACCCTAAAAATACCTACACGTGATTTTTCAGTACATCAGAGAGGTCTCACAGTTTAGCTTGTTTCCTAAGTCGCCTTCTACGAATGCCACGGGAAAACTTGGAGTGATCCTATTTTACTTTGCCGGGATCCAAACAACTTGAAACTTATGTGAATAACATAATAAATACCTAATTCTTGGCTCTCAATACCTATATCATCTCTCACTGTCCCGCAGTTGTTTCGCAGCGCCATCTATAAGAGACATTGAGAACTAAACAAAATGTATCACGATGTATTGTGATGTGCTTGTTGAATTGCTTTTTTTATAACTATTTAGTTTTTAGAAACGCCGCTAGATGGCGTAATAGGCATGTTAAATTAAAGTAGATTAGTAGGCTGCAGTCGCTGCAGACCACTTTCATCAGAATTGGTTTATCTTCCTTAATTTATTCAAAAGCTATAAATAATTTGTAGTTACTCATTAATTTGATGAAGCTTGTTTATAAATTAAAGATAAGTCGTTAACAAGGCAGGTCATAAAAGTCAACATAAAATAAAAAGTTATTACGGTTCAAGATTAAATGACTTGATGAGAATAAATGTTAGTAATAAAAAGTGACTACACAAACCAATTTGTGCCAATTTTTAACACAAAACAAAAATATAGATATGCGACCGTGACAGGACTCGAACCTGCAATCTTCGGATCCGAAGTCCGACGCCTTATCCATTAGGCCACACGGTCCTTGCAATGCGAATCTGAAATTACAGTAAAGATTCCCATTTTAATCGATCGCTTCATAAACGTCATACTCATATTGACTTTGCTTCCGTAAAACCGACATCCTCGTTAAGGTGAAGGTATAGGCAAATGGCCTTGAAGTGGCGCCCTCATCTATACTAATATTATAAAGCGGAAGTTTGTTTGTTTGTTTAAACGCGCTAATCTCAGAAACTAATGGTCCGATTTGAAAAATTCTTTTTTTGTTGAATAGTACATTTATAGAGGAAGGCTTTAGGCTATATAACATTACGTTCCGACAACCACGCGAACGAAGTCGCGAGCATAGCTAGTTTGAAATAAATTGTCAACTCGTAAATATGGATATAATTTCCATATTGCTCTTCGTCATGCACTAGATAGCCCTTTAAATTATTTTATAAACCACCGTTGAAAGTATTTACATTAGTCCGTCTAGCTTTAAAACTTGCCTCCGCCAAAAGTGGCCACGGCAAGTTTTAAAGCTAGACGGATCACCAATATCAGTTTCAACGGCAGTTCATAAAATAATTTAAAGGGCTATCTAGTGCATGATCAAGAGCAATATTGAAATTATCACCATATTTACGAGTTAACAATTTATTTCACACTTCAAGGCCATTTGCCTATATCTTCACCTTAAGAAAAGCCATGTACCTAAATACATTTGAGTGAACTCCACATCACTTTGGGTTTCAACGGTTCCGAGTTGTAGATAAGTAGATAGTAGATAGTAGTAAGTAGATAAGTACCTACCTAACCTACCTACAATATCTGTTTATCCCTATTGGTTGACTGGGACCTGGGACAGAACGCCACGTTCAGACACACAGATACATACAAATACATACATAAAAATACGTCAAACTCTCTACATCGCATCACTATTAATACCTACATAGATTGTACATATTTTTAAATATTATTATTAAGCAAGTTAATGAACTAATATAACGCAAAACCTCTCAGATGTAAGTAGGTACATAGGCCTCCCCCAAGGATTTCCAAAACGACCGATCGGAAAGGTCAGGGGTAAGTGATACCTATAGTAGGTATTTATAATAACAGTTCCTAGCTTGACTATTGATGAACCCGGAAGGTGGCCATAAATAATACCAAGTGGACGTAGTTATGCAGGATGGATTCAATCCACAAAACTGTCAAAATTGAGTTGAGTACACCAAAATCACATGTCTTCTCTATCGATAGGTATTTTTAATCTGCAAAACGCAAAATAATTATTGGCCTTATTTACCCGGCTACGGCTAAGCCAAAAGGAGGGTTATGTGTTTCGTCGCTATGTAGGTATGTATGTAAGTATAACATATATAATTATGTTTGTGTCATGTATGTACTTATGTATATTTGATCATCTGTTCCCTTGAATCTGCTATGATATTAAATAAATGATAACAAATATTAGCCATATTGAGTTAACTGTGACGTCATATACCTATATGTGACGTTCTACGGGTCTTTACCCGTGGAACGTCACATATAGGTACCTTATGGACGCTGGCACTTACGACATTGTGTTTATTTAAGCTAAGTTAACAGTACGAATTGTTTTTCTAAACGTCTTAAGCGCCAGCGTCCACAAGGTACCTTTACCCGTGGAACGTCACATATAACGTCACAGTTTACTCAATAATCAATATGGCTTCTGTATTTAATAGGCCATAATGAACGAAATATTAAAATACGTGGGGTATCAAACTAAAGGGCTAAAAAACACATTTCATAAATATATAAGTAGGTACATTATTATTATTCCCTGCCGAATAAACGTAGGTACTTTTCAGTATGAATTTTTCCGTAGTCAGGTCTAGTTTTTAAAACTATATCTTGTTACTGCGTGTGGAACCACCCCACATGTATGAAAGGCGTTATTTTTTTATTAAGGTACTAATAACACTCCATTAGCAGATAAAGGAACTGTTATTACTTACTGCAAAAGCGGTACCACAGAATAAATACCAGTAGTAGCAGTAGGTATTTATTCTGTGCTAGTTACTACTCCAAAAGCGGCTACTCTGGCTAAGTATGGCTAATTGAAGTACCTACCTACATAAAAGTATTTTTTTATTTTTCTTTCTCACATGTACCCTAATAATATATTAATATAGGAAAGTAAACATAAACTGTTTTATTGAGAGAAATCATAAGTTATAATGTACAATAAGATTTTGGACAAATAAAAGTATTCAATACCTAGTTATATTTTTTTTTATTGATTTCCTTTTCTAATTTGTTTGTTTGGTAAATTTAAATAAAAGTAAGAGCCTATAGCAAGGAATTACGTAGGTAGGTACCTACTTGATTTATTTAGAAAGATAAGTACCTACCTACTTAATGATTACAATATTTAGTCTAAGGATGAAACGGGAAGGTATAAATAAATACTTATTCATTGAAAAACTGCTAATCTGTTTCATTTTCAACAATAAATTCTGATAAATGTATTACAGCGCCATCTATTGATAAACTATTATGCTACAAAGTCTGTTAACCTACTAGGGAACAAAAGCATCAACACGTCATAAACCTGAGGATAGGTTTCGTTTATTGCTAATCGTATAGATGGCGCGGCGCTCCAATAGATGATTAGTTGACCAAATTTTTAATAGATGTCCCTACTGCATTCACTTTGCACTTCCTAAAGTTAGATGGTTTTTTTTATTAAAAATTTGAAGTTACCTAGCTGGCACCTACCTAGTAGGTACCTATTTATTCTGGTTAATCTACAACCGGCGACCTATCTAGGTACCTACCAACTCAAGATGTAGGTAGGTAGGTATATACTATAGGCATCCAAGACAATCCAAGTACCAATAAGTGCTTAGGTAGGTAAGTATCTAGATACCTGTTTTTAATAAATATTTATAAAATAATTATAAATTAGGTACATTTAGGTAGCTAAAAATATAATAAAACAAAAAATAAAATTTAACAAAAAATATACATGTACCTACCTACCTATTTCAATTTTACTATACTACATCGGGGCAGGTTAAATGGCGCACTTGAGAATGGCAAAATTGGCATGTCGCGAACGGGGCGCGGTAAGGGGCAAACACATTGGAAGTGTTTCCCGGCCCGACAAATTGCCTCTCAAGGCGGTAGTGTGGCCGGGCGCCTAATGATTTGCCCTGTTGTGTCAAGTACCTACCTAGGTAGGTAGTTAATATTGTATATTACCTAGGTATATAACGATAATTTTAGTCCAACGTTCCTTGTAAGTCTTACAAGAAACGTTGGTACTATTTATTCTGTGACGTTGGACTAAAATTATCGTGTTTTGGAAAATGTGTAGGGAGCTAGGTATAGGTACTAGGTACCTACGTATTACAGATTAAGAACTGATAGGTAGTATAATATGTGGTGTATACATAGGTAGTAAGTACCTATACCTAGTTAGTTACCTACACAGTTCCAAAACACGATTGCCGAGGTAGTGAAGTCCAACGTTTCTTGTAGGTAGGTAGGTATATAGGTACACGACATATGCGGAGGCCGGTTTTTGAAGTGAAAACTTCTTTAGGTGCGTTGGGCATTTTTTGAGATGTAAAAAAACCATTGCATGAACTCGCAACACTGTAACCGTTACCGACACCTCACGTAGGTCGAAATACTCTTTACCTACTGTCTTCTGTGCCCAGAGTGCCACTGTTTTTTTTTCTTTGCGCAGTAAAGCTTTCCCAAGGGGCAAACACATTGGAAGTGTTTTGCGGCCCGATAAATTGCCACTCAAGGCGGTAATGTGGCCGGGCGCCTAATGATTTGCCCTAACGTGTATAGTGTACCTATCTATACTTACAAGAGAATCTTTGGTAGACTAAGGTAAGAACATAAGTATTTTGGAAAATTTTAGATATAAGTACCTAAGTAGGTACCAACTTACCTGCCTAAATGTTCCTTGGGAAAAGTTATTAATCATCATGAACTAAACCTAGGTACTTACCTACTCTTTAAATAAAAGCACTTACGGTAGATACCTAGATGTTTCTTAGCGAAGGTTGTTCGATATCATGAACTATATCTACCTACTCCTCAAATAGGTAGCTTATTGTAAGGCGTATTATATATACTTACTTGGGTAAATACCTACTTACTACCTATAGGTTAGGTCCTTATGAAATTATTTATGATCTGTTTTAACCTTGATCTAAGGTTTTAACCAATTTCAAAAAGGAGAAGGTTATCAATCTAAGGTTTTAACCAACTTCAAAAAGGTGAAGGTTATCAATTCGGCCCATAAGTATGTATATTTTTATGATTCTTTTTAAATTGAAAGTCTTTACTACCAAGTTGGTCCCTTAAGTTATTACCTAATTTGGTCAAGACATGGTAAAAAACTTTGAAAGAAAGTGGTTTCTTTTTAAATTTAATTAAGTACCTACTTATAATACCTACCTATATAAAAATTACTTTCTACCTAGCTATCTAAAGGTATCTACCTGCTTTATTACCTACTTGACTTTTTGAACAGATCCGCCTACGCATCGATAATTTATTGACTGTTACAACATGCTTGCTTGTTAATTGTCATCATAAAAAAACAACCAGGGAGCCACAAAATACATTCATTAATTAAAGCCACCTTGAACTTAATGATGCAGTAACAATCTTATGATAAACTTCTAAATCCGACCTTGCTTACAACTTCAGAGAGTTCAATATCATTTAAAACAAAAATAATATAGTAAAAAACAGTATTTTATAGATAGCTGTCAATTTAATACGGATCAAAGTAGCCGGTCGATTAAAACCATCTGCTCATCTACGCAGCATACGCAAATATTAACTTTATTTCGTTTGAGTAAGTTAAAAAATAGGTTGAGAAAGAAAAATCGGTAGCCGAAACGGAGGTGAGATAGTATCAATATTTTAATGCATTTTTCAAACGACGGGTGGTCGCAGCGTTACTACATGCATGATAACGTCTCGGCCAATCAGCATTGAGAAGTCGTGGATGAAACAATGCCGCTTTTGTTGTGGGCGGGGCTTCCATTGTGTGCCACAATGGGATGACGGCAGCTCCCTTTGTGTTCTTTGTGCGGGCTTTGTTCGGCTATTGTATTGGGTGGCAAATCTGTGTGGGAGTGGTGTTGCGTGCCTAGAGATGCTAGGTTATGATTGGTGAGGGTTTTTTGACGTGTGGAAATTGGTAGGTATTCTTTAGTAAAAGGTTGGATACCTATCACACGATGAAAAACATCTTGCAGGTACCTACAATTTTTTTTTTATGAAATCGTCTCGGATATTTTGATCTGTGTTCAAACCAATTCTTTTAGGCGTCTATTACCTACTCTTTAGCTCTTTATAAGTACATAAGCATGTGTACCAAAAATTTGATTTACATTATCTATCGATATTAAGAGCTATGCTCTTGTCGGTGGTGTATGAATTCTCTTCCATGTGTCTCTCTTATCTGCCAGTTGTTTTACTCCGCTGTACGACACGACGTTCACCTTCTCCTTCTGTTTCATGAAGCTATGCCTCGGTCTTCCTGGTCCTCTTCCCTTCTATCTTCACATCCTAATAAATATAGGTAGGACCTAGCTAAAAACTAACAGTCTGATAAAATAGTATATTTGTTAGTAATATTGATAGCATACCTATCGACTTGATAAAACCGTCATTAGATAGAGTTGCAAATTTTTACTTTTGCACCTTTGTTTCCTTCTAGGGTTTGTAGTCAGACAGTAAGATCCTACCTATACCGCCCCGTTGTCAACTGTAGAAATAAGCACAAATATTATCGACTCTAAAGAAGAAGAAGAAGCATAAATACCAAAGTAAAAGTCTTTTAAAGATACCTAAGCAAGACAAATCTAGCTTTATTAAGGAAGAGATAGATAATATTAAAAGTAGGTTGATAATAGATACCTACTCTACCAATTTATTGCAGATAGGTACATTTTTTACTCGTCTAATAAAGTTTAAAAAACAAACACAAATTCTTATTGAACTAAACTAAATACCTAGTAGAAATAAAATTATTTAAATTTGAGTTCTGACTTTTGAACTCTCGTTCGCCGAGATCACGTAAAGAAAAACTAATTTTCTAAACTATTATTTTTACCTATTAGGTATAACGTATCCTACCCGGACACAGCCGGGAGGCAACACGAGTATATCTACAATAGAACGAGCCAGACAATGATATCGATCGGGCGCGACACCGCGCGATATTTGGGACAGCCCAAGAATGCCTATTGTACCCCGGTGGTAACCTAATTCTAGTTTTATCCGGTTAAAACTGGAAATAAGCAGCTAATTTTGGTTTTAAGTACACACGTAGACAACAGATAAGTAGTAGAGTTGCTCAGGAATGCCTATTGTATCTACAACGGTGGTTATATACCTACCTAACTCTGGTTTTATCCTGTTGAAACTGGTAATAAGCAGCAAATTTTGGTTCTAAGTACACACATAGACAAGAGATAAGTAGTAGAGTTGCTCAGGAATGCCTATTGTATCTACACCGGTGGTTACCTACCTAACTCTGGTTTTATCCTGTTGAAACTGGTAATAAGCAGCTAATTTTGGTTTTAAGTACACACGTAGATTAGAGATAAATAGTTGATTAGAGATAAAGAGTTACTCAGAAATGCCTATTGTATCTACACCGGTGGTTACCGACCTAACTCTGGTTTTATCCGGTTGAAACTGGTAATAAGGAGCTAATTTTGGTTTTAAGTACACACGTAGACAAGTGATAAGTATTAGAGTTGCTCAGGAATGCCTATTGTATCTACACCGGTGGTTACCTACCTAACTCTGGTTTTATCCTGTTGAAACTGGTAATAAGCAGCAAATTTTGGTTTTAAGTACACAAGTAGATAAGAGATAAGTAGTAGAGTTGTTCAGGAATGCTTATTGTAGGTAACTTCCCTGGTGGTAACATACCTAAGTCTAGTTTTATCCAGTTGAAACTGGTAATAAGCAGCTAATTTTGGTTTTAAGTACACACGTAGATTAGAGATAAAGAGTTGTTCAGAAATGCCTATTGTATCTACACCGGTGGTTACCTACCTAACTCTGGTTGTACTTATCCGGTTAAAACTGGAAATAAGCAGCTAATTTCGGTTTTAAGTACACACGTAGACAAGAGATAAGTAGTATAGAGTTGCTCAGGAATGCCTATTGTACCTACCACGGTGGTAACGTACCGAAGTCTGGTTTTATCTGGTTGCAAATGGAAATAAGCAGCTAATTTTGATTTTAAGTAGGTACTTACATGCATAGACAAAGGACAACACTAGATACTTACTTACATAATACTGTAGTTTTCATACCATACCTAGAGTTGCCCAAGAGTACCAGTTTCAATCAGATAATTTAGTTAAATAGAACCTAGATTATCTGGTTGGAAAGGAAATCAGCAACTAATTTTGGTTTTAAAAGTATAGACAATAGAGTTTTCCTTTACTATAAAATATGTACTCTAACTGTTTAGTTACTACATATTATTAAAGTTTCCTTACCACAGAGTCGCCCAAAAAAGCCCATTGCACCCGCCCGTGCTAACAACATTATTGTTTAAACTAGAAACAAACAGTTAGGTTATTTTACTGGATATTAAAAATATAACTTTATTGCACAATGTAAATGTAAATTTTATGTGTTTATACACATAAAATTTACAACCACAAGAAACAATTTGTACTGACAGTAATTAACGGTCAAATTGGTCAAAACAGTAATTTTTAGTTTATTTTGATTTTCGTAGTTTCGTAAATTCGTATTGTGTTTGTTTTTATTTTGATTTTTTCTTCGATTTGTATTTGATAAGTTTATTACTTCTTATATTGAAAATAAGGTACTTAAATACGTCAAACAAACAATCAAAAACAAAAAGGTTAATATTGAATTTTCATTTAGGTTTTAAAAAATTTTGGCATTTCATACAAGTTGACCGATCTGCTGATTCGAGCTTGTATGAAAAGCACAAAAAAAACAATTTTTCATATTTCGATATATAGGAAATTCCTATTCCTTGGGGAAATTTGTTCACAATCATGTACTGAATTCAGCCTTAAAATAGTTTCAGTATATTTTGTTATTTATTTTGCATAAGTAAAAAAAATAGACGTAAAACATTATTCCGAAAAAATTCTTGGTAAAAGATCGTCATTAACAAAAAATTCAGTGACGGATAAATTTCTAAAAATCGCTCCCACTCAATTTAAGCTGAGTCATTCCCGATAGATTCTTTTCTACAAGGACATTTAGTTACGGTTTCCTAAAACACCAAAAAACCCATGGGACCCGAACATTCCTTGCCACCATACTATAAGACTTTTTATCGCACTTTGTATAAAATGATTAGCCACTTATAACCTGCCAGTAACTTTTGATAGTTAAATATTGTCGAATTTTAAAAAGTAAGAATGTTCAATATCAAATGGCCAGTTTGAATTTTGAACAAAGACAATAATAGGTAGGGTTGCCAAAAATAAGTTTTGTTTTGAAAGAAAAATACCTGAATCAGAATAAAAAAAATATCAGCACATTAATAAGTTGCTTATAAGTAGTACAATTTTTTTTATGAATACCTATGAGAATAAATAAGATAGGTAGGTAACCTATCTTATTTATTCTCATATTCATAAAAAAATTGGCGTTTATGTATACCTATAGTTTAAAATAGTAACTACCAACATAAAAAGTGTGCAGTTGTTTGCCGACTTTGATAAAATAGTCACCTTCATTCGGAAGCATTGCGTAGATCAGTACTAAGTACTAGTTTTAATAATTGAATAAGAGTACCTGCTGCTTTATGCTGATCTTCATTAATTCCAGCTATATACTTCTGAGTTTTATATAACGTTTATAAAATATTTTTGACATTCCGATACCTATGTTTCTTGGGAAAAGTCATTCAGTATCATGTACTGAATTCATACCCTTAAAATACATAGTTTTAGAATATTTTGTTAGACCCTTTATACTTATACACCTACTCCCTAAACGAATAAAAAGGTAGCTGAATTCATTTAATGTGCTGCCATCCCTTAACCCACTTTGTCAATGGCATAAAAAAGTAGTCGAAATCGATGGTTTATGGTGTAGGGTTGCCCAAAAAGTTTACGCCACTTCCTGTCCTTTCATGTTTTTTGTTATTAATGTATTGCGATAATAAACGGCAGGTGTTGCTATAACACCCAATGATTAGGCAAACGGTGTTGTCAATGGTCTTTATGGTCGTCCGCCATGTTTTTTTTCCCCTGAAATGTTTACGGTCTGGTCATTCATGAGAATTAAGTTTTTTTGGTGTATCTTTTGAGATAGTCGATGTATAGGAAGCATAAGAATAGAATACTGTTTTATGCTTAGGTACTTTATAAAATAGAAAAAGTTAGTATGGCGATATTAAGTTAGGTCAAATATTTTTGACAGTGCAACTAAATGAGCGAGGCTCTCAAATTCTACTTGGACAGTCTATAGCGTTTGTATGTACCTACTCGTATTCTTAAAATTTTAGTCTTATAATTTAACAGCGGACAGATCAATAGCCCTTGTATAACTACTTATTAGTAGAGATGGGGGTGAACTACTTATTATAAGGCAGGTTACTAAAGACTGTTTTAGGTATCTAGACTTAGATACAAAGGAAATAATGCATTCTACATTTTTTTTCTTCCAGACCAGCACATAACATGGAAATAGATGAAACCATTGACAATAGGTATAGAATATTAACACATTCACTGCCTTGAACGTGTAACAAAAAGGGAATATCAACCCGAAAGGGTGTTAACTTACTTACCAATGTGAACAACTTTTAATATGGGGTGTAACAAAAAGGGAATATCAACCCGAAAGGGTGTTAACTTACTAACCAATGTGAACAACTTTTAATATGGGGTGTAACAAAAAGGGAATATCAACCCGAAAGGGTGTTAACTTACTAACCAATGTGAACAACTTTTACTATGGGATCATCCCTAAAATCACGAAAAAAAAATCTGCATCTCCTAAAATAATTAAATACCTATATACCGTGCCAAAATGTATAGAGCTGCAGATTTTTTTTTGCGATTTCAGGTACTGTCCCTTAGTAAAAGTTGTTCACATTGGCTAGTACGTTAACTCCCTTTCGGGTTGATATCCCCCTTTTTGTTACACGTTGTAGACCAGCTATCTCAACCTACCCTGTTGTATATATTTGAATAAGTATATTTTATCATACGTGAAATCTGGTCACTTACCGATGGATCTTTACACTTTGCCGTGTTCCTTGAATTATTTTACTGTTTTTTATACTTACAAAACGTACACCAAAGCATTTTGTAAGATTTTTACCATGTTTTCGTATGTACGGTTTTCGCTTATACAAGTGGAAGGGACATACCTGTAATAAATCAAACCACGGGCTATATTAAAACACTAAAGTATGATGAGATTAAAATAACAGTCAAAAAAAATTGGTTGCCTGTAAAGTCGGTATACGGGCGAAAGTTTTACGTGACAACGACTTTGAGTGAGAGGCACGCGTGCCTCTCACTCGCTCTCATTGTGAGCGCATAACGTGAGCGGAGCGTAACGCAGTTTCTTGAAGTGTCACCCGGCTAACCAATTTATAAGACGTTGTCACGTCAAAAAAAAAACGGCAGTCCCATACTAATCGCCCGGGCGGCTGCTCACTTTTTTTTTTGTTCTTTGGCTGTTGTTTTAATTTCATTAGATACACTATAATGATCTAGTATAGACTGTGGTTTGATATATTACGGTATGTCCCTTCCACGTTGTATACTGTCGAAAGTACTACTCGCAAGCGAATAATTGAAGTTTATGGAGATAGCTACAATTGAACGGAACAAAACATTGATATGTTGTCTCCTCTAGTTTTACATACTAGCTGGTTTTATCAGATATCAGGTAGGTAATCCGTACCCAAAAAGGTATCTATAATTTTCCAATCTTCCTTTTCATTCAGCTGCGGTCAATGCGTTACAATGCTTGCCATTCGACGTCGGCTGACCTCCGCTAATCCGGGATTCGCCGGCCGAATCACCGCTTATTCAAAAGGAAAGTATAATAGGTATTAAAGACATTTTTCACCAGTCTAAGAAAACGTTTCTGGATGAAAATTTTATGACTTGGTTCCGTTAAAAGTAAAATAATTCGTAAAATTGGGTAGATGACTGGGTCAAAAATAAATTATTTGGTACTGTTATAAGAATAAAACGTCACAAAATAGTGTCACTTGTCATTGATCATTTACATTTTTAATATGATTTTAGATTTTTTAATGTTCTTTGTCGAATGCATGCAAATCGTCTGCCCATCTCGTCCTCGGTCTACCTCTTTCTCTGTATCCGTCGGTTAGAACCCAGTGAAGGGAAGACCAAGGATAGAGAATTGTGGAAGGAAAGAGGGGAGGCCTTTACCCAGCAGTGGGACATAGATGGCTAGTAACAACAACAAAAACAATCTTTTTCTTAGCGAGTCGGAAATGGCTGAAATTATTACTCGTATATGAGTGTTGACCAATGTGTGGCCATACTTACTCCCCTATCATTAGCCGAATTTTTAATGTAGAAAAACAGACTATTTTTCTTTTTTTCTCTATTTTTCTTTACGGTTTAGGATCGAGAGACTCACTGAGAGAATTATTCAAGGAAATATAATGTATGTAAGGAAAAATATTTTCATGTTCAATAAAGTAAGTGATTTTACAGATAGAAATTTACGTAATAAGAATGACTTAGTTAGCCCGTATTACAGGCTGAATACGGTCAGTAAGTCTTTTATGGGGAAGTGTATACCTTTTTATAATAAATTGCCAGAATCGGGCCTTGATATGCCAGGCAGAAAATTCAAAGCTTATGTAAAGAAAGTACTTTGTGAGAAGGCTTATTATAGGACCGATGACTATCTTAAAGACAAAAAAGTCTGGCTTGAGCTTGGCGCGGGTCCCTCTTAAAGGTTTGTATACTTAGACATGTCATAATTTAGGTACATTGGTGCATACTAAAACAAATTTTGTTTTGTTTGTGCAAACAAAATTCAATTTAATTATGACATAACCAACAATGTAATCTCAGTCCATCCATATAACTAATTTTAAGTTTTAAGTTTCTTAGTTGACGTCTTTGGAGAAAACGTGCAGTGCAGTTTGTTGCCGCTTCTTCTGCACTTGCGCCTAGACAGCGGCGTAAACTTAGCTGTAAGTAACATTTGACTCCAAATATCTATGACGTCACGGTTTTGTATGTCATACAAATCCCATAGATAATTTTTTTGTTTTGAAATTTAGAAAAAAGTGTCTTATTTGACTTATTGTCATCTAGCAGATTACTAGATTCCTTAATTTATTCTGTAAAATTTCTAGATTCCTTAGTTTGTTTTTAGTGTGTTAGTGGCCAATGATGTCTGTGTTTGGTGGTTTGGGAGTGATAAAGACACACTATCACATGTTTATCCATAACGGAGTAGACAGAGCCTAGGACCGTAAGATCCAAAGGCTACTTTTAACGTGCTAGTGGACGTAAAAGTAAGACTATGATTGTAATATGAAACAATAAATATTTTTTAAGTCAAAGAAGTTTTGAAGTAAATCTATAAATATTTTAAAGCATACATTATCACGTCTTTATCCCTTACGGGTCGGATAGAGCCTAGGGCGGCAAGCGTGATAGGGGGAATAAAGGTGGAAAAAGGAAACCATAATAGTGACGAGTTGCTAACCACATCGCCTATTGATATGATTCAGATTCTCGCCCATTCCCACGATCAGCTTTTACGATCTGCGCAGGAAAAGAAGCATCTGGTACATTCTATGTTTTTTCTTCTCTCCCAAACTAGTATGGAAGAGATTTGAATATAATTGTAATATGAAACAATACCTCAAGATTTTTTTTAAAGTGGAAAAGTTTTTGAAATGAATATTTAAATAAGTATCTTAATAATCTATCTAATCTTACTTTCCGGTTTTAATTGATAACCATCTATCTACCCCCTATATCAATATCGAAAAGAATCTCCTCAATAGTAAACCCTTCGAGAATCCT
Organism: Acrobasis repandana; assembly: GCA_963576875.1. NCBI lineage: Eukaryota > Metazoa > Arthropoda > Insecta > Lepidoptera > Pyralidae > Acrobasis > Acrobasis repandana. Next base: position 22,498,107 of record OY756216.1, read on the forward strand.
TCATCCACCATCCACCATTCACCTCCAATCCAAACCAATAACCGCACTACAAACTAAAACAATCCAATTAATTAAAAAGCTCAAGACGTCGATCTCGGTTTTAATTATTGGCCCATTGAACCCTGGCCTGCCGCTGACGGGGTTCCGTACAATAAAACTTCGTAGCGTCGTATAATTGGTTGGTATTCGACATAATTGGCCTGTATTCTGCTGGTGGGGGCCAATCAAAGTTTTTGATGCGACAATGCCGCTTGGGACCTAATTGCCAATCGGAGAAAGCCGTTGGATGTTTTTAGAATTTGCGCTATGGATTTTGTTGACAGCGCTTGGTATGGAATAATTATAATGGGCTACTTTTTGGTGGAGTTTTAGGCAATTTGAAATACTTAGTAAAAAATAAGTTTCTCTAAGCCGTGTGGGTCCCAGCAGAGTAGAATGGGACCACTCCAAGTCTTCCTGTGGATGTCGTAATAACACAGTATCGTAGACTTAGGAAACACAAGCTGCTAAACAAAGCTTATAAATATCAATGAGACCTCTCCAACCCGTCCGGCCAGCGTGGAGAGTGTATAGGCCAAATCCTCCGACTGCTCTGGCTAATATATGGCTCTGGTAGTTAAGAACAGAGAGGGTCGTGCTCCTGCAGTAGAGACTAAAAAGCCTGATGATGATGATGATAAAAATTTCAAGGTCTATTTTTTGGATACTCGTAATGATAATGAAAATATGAGCGCACGTGAAAAATATAAAACTTGGCACAGAATACAGTAAGAGTAAGCAGAACGGAATCTCCTAAGGTACGCGCAATATGCGTCCCCGTTCCCCGCACCCGCACCTCTCCCCCGGTTCTTGACGGCCAACGTGAGTCATCGAGGCGAAAACGGGGGAGAGGTGCGGGGACGGGGAACGGTGACTGGGTGACGCATATTGCGCGTACCTTAGGAGATTCCGGCCTGTGCTATTGGACAGCACGGCTACTTCCAGTTTTGTAACAGATTTTACAAACACCTATTTTCCGATTCTCTCCACCTTAGTGTTTCTAGATGTTTGTGCTTAGCCTTTAGTCACCGTCTAGAGTAGTCCTATTTTAGGCTATATATAAACCATATACACCGTGTATCCCGTGTGTTTCCGGGTTAAAATAGGACCGCCATCTCTTCCTGCGGATGTCGTAAGAGGCGTCTAAAGGTTTAAGCACAAACATCTCGTGCTACAATTGCATTCCCAAGGAGGGTTAAAATCAGCGCCGGCCGATTGTAAAACTTTTCGCCCAAATACATTCCCAAAGCGGGTTGACGTCAGGCAGGCGGCCGGTCGTAAAACTATAGCCAAATCATTAAAACTCTTCTGGCGATTTCTCCTCCAACACAAGGTCTTTTGGCATCCTTGGGAGACCATTGAAATGCATGTAATATTTGGAGAAGAAAACGCAGAAAAGCGCACCCCGGGCTCCGAAGCAGCACAGCTGAGGATGTAATCGGGAACGCGCTTGGATGAAGAAGAAAAAACCATATACACGGCAAAGACACGTTTCCCACATCATTATAACAGAATTTCGAGCCCTTTCCCTGAACACCAACAAATAACAACTAGCTACAAAAATTACTCGTTCAATATCCTTTATCCGCACCCAACATCCAAAACGACTAAAAAAACCTTCTCGGAAGCTTTAAGATTGACTTTAAAAAGGTTGCTATAAGGGTGGTTTTCCCTTGGCAGAATGTTTCGAGGAGGTATTCGACGTTGAGCATTGTGAGCGCACACACGACAGAGCTATTGTATGTTTTGTGATATTATATGAATTTGATGTATGATAGTAGGAAGGTCCTTTTGTAGGAATTCTAGAAACGACAGACAATCATTTTTAACTGCTGTTACGTGCATTTTATTGGGCTGAAATGTTGCATATGTAAATCAGATACTTAGTTGACTTTATATTTTCTTCTGCTTTTTAAAGCCTTTAAAAAGTAGAAGAAAATATCTTTGGTTTTTATTATGAAACGTATCTTGAAATGTATGCATATAGCTATAAGTATTAAAATCACTCTGTAGAAAGCTTGTTTAGGCCACCCTCTGTTTCTAAACTGAAAAGGGATGGCACAAAATCTTTTTTTATGGTTCCGTACCCAAAGGGTGCAAACGGGACCCTATTACTGAGACTCCGCTGTCTGTCCGTCTGTCCGTCTGTCCGTCTGTCCGTCTGTCACAGGGCTCTATCTCTTGAACCGTAATAGCTAGACACATGAAATTTTCACCGATTATGTATTACTATGGCAGCTATAACAACAAATACTGAAAATAAAAAAAATAAAAAATTAAAGGGGGTCGTCATACCAAAAACGTGTTTTTTTAGCGTTTTAAAACATTGTACGGAGGTACGGAACCCTTCGGGTACGAGTCCGATTCGCACTTGCCCATTTATTTTTTGAGACTAGGTTCATTTCCAGTGAAATTGATCCTCGTGCGCATTATATTGAATTGTGATGTGAACGTGAGCATGAAGTATGAAGCTCGCTGTAATGGCGGCTTTGTTTATTGTGGCTCTATTACAAGTGCCTGCCTCACTGTTTTCTTTTCGTGTAAGGCGGTCATCCCACTGCACCGCGCACCGTCGCGGAGCGCGGCGCGGCAGATTTTTTACATTGTATGCAAGTAGCTCAGTTTGTATAAAACACACCTACTCCCACCCACCCACTGAAAACGCGTCACCGCGTGGAAGCGTCAGTATGTAGAAACCGCGCTCCGCGACGATGCGGGGTGCAGTGGGATAACCACCTAAGTTACCAAGTGGTCAGATTTTTCTAGCTGCCTAAAAGTTTGATGACTGTCATCGAATAATTTAATCAAATTTATAATACTGCTACTTACTAAGGAAAATCCCGAAAATCCAGTAGCTAGGGCCCAATAGGTACCTATTGTGATAGCTACTGGGTTTTTCTTAGATATTCAAAAACGAAGTAAGACAATTATTTTGACTGTTTTACTTGTCGAGTAATCCGTGTTGAAATATTTTAACAATATTATTTTCCAAAAAAGTTAGAATGTACAAGCTGTTTTTATTCCCGCGCAGATCGCAAAAGCCAATCAAAGTAATGGGCGAGAATCTCAATCATGTTAATAGATGAGGCAGAAACCCGTCACTATTTTTCCATCTTAACGCCCACTATCATGCTAAACGTGGCTTTTGGGTCTGGCGGCCCTGGGCTTTGTCTGCCCCGTTTGTGATTAAGACGTGATAATGTATCTTTATAATATTAGTATATTTTTACAGTCGATAACTAGTAATATGCCGCGATTGCCTTATTTTATCTTTTTAGGATTCCGTACCCAAAGGGTGCAAACGGGACCCTATTACTGAGACTCCGCTGTCTGTCCGTCTGTCACAGGGCTCTATCTCTTGAACCGTAATAGCTAGACACTTGAAATTTTAACCGATTATGTATTACTATGGCCGTTATAACAACAAATACTAAAAATAAAAAGTTAAAAATTAAAGGGGTCGCCATACAACAAACGTGTTTTTCACCGTTTTTAACTCTATCTTTATAATGGCATTAACTAGATACTTGAAATTTTTACCAATTATGTATTACTATGACCACTATAACAACAAATACTAAAAATATGATAAAGTTAAAAATGAAAGGGGGTGGTACGGAACCCTTCATGTAAGAGTCGGACTCGCACTTGCCCGTTTATTTATTGTTAGGTAGGTCCCATTGTTGGCCAAAAACTCTCCCCACTCTGCTTCCATCTGTCACAGTCCCTAGACGTGATCTGCCATTCTTTTTCGAACCGTGTAAGGTCGTCCGCCCGTCTCTTCCTTGGTTTTGCTCTCTTTCTTCGACCGTCCGGAGTCCAGTTGGTGGTAATAGGTGCCCATATTTCATGACGCATGTGACAGACATGTCCCGCCCAATCCCATTTTATTTTGGCCGCTTTTACTCCCACATCCATTTATTTACCATTTATTTATTTCCATAAAACAATATACATTGTGTCCGAATATAGCTATAACTTAAAACTAACATCGTTTAAATTTAATTAGGTAACAACATAAAATAAACAAACATTTATGTCAACACTAACTTATACTACAATTTAATTATTTAAAACAATGTCAAGAAAAAAATGCATAAATATTAAAAAAAAATATATACAACGTGGAAGGGACATACCCGTAATAAATCGAACCACGGTCTATACTAGATCATTATAGTATAATGAAATTAAAATAACAGCCAAGAAACTAAAACAAAATTTAGGAATTTCCATAAAAAAGTGTGCGGCACACCGGGCGATTTGTATGGGACTGTCGAATATTTTTTTGGTCTTTTGACTGTTATTTTAATTTCAATATACTTTAGTGATCTAGTAGAGCCCGTGGTTCGATTTATTACGGGTATGTCCCTTCCACGTTGTATAGTCAGTAAATCAGTTAACTTGGTGATAGAGCGCAGTGTAGTGTTTCTTATTCAATCTACTAACTACCATACTGCGCGCCATTGCTCGCGGGAGTCGCGGGTACACCTTCAATTTAGACATCTGAGCATCCGTACCACAGTCCGTACTACGATTGTGCACCGTAGGTTAGGATGGGCAATTTTATCTTGCAAATCTTACATAATTTTGACACTACCTTCACAACAAGTTCACAATCAATACACTACTTGATGCCTCTGCTTTGCTTGAATCTGAGGCTCACAATATAATCATGGTATGGCGAGACGAGTCGGATTTGCTTAACAAAGCGACGCCTAACGCGTCTCGAGCGCCGCGTATACTACAGGGAGACCATGGGTTATCAGCAAGTAAGGGAAAAGTGAGACTCGTATTACATCGTGTTAATGAAAGAACGCAAAACCTCTCAGATACCTCAGCCCATGTAACTGAACAACTTTTGTTCAACAACTTTCAGGGAACTAAAAAAAAATATTTGAATTTTCATACTAACTAATCAGCAGATCGAGTCAATTTGTATAAATAAATCCGATTTTTTTTTTTGGATTTTGTGAAAGTTGTTGAACAAGTTGTTCAGTTACATGGGCTGATGTACCATCTGAGAGGTTTTGCGTTATTTAATTAACACGATGTATATGTGTACTTCATTCGACTATTTCTGACGCTAAGCAGGCTTAGTGGTTGTGGCTTTAAATTGTGGCGACCTCTACGCCACTTCGAGGAACTACAACCACAACAGCAATGCCACAACATAGTTCACAAGATGTTGGCAACCCAACATCAATTTGTAATTTTTAATTTTTCTGTTATGGCAACAATGTTATTTTCCCCTCTTGTTCGGTTGTGTGCGCCAATAAACAACACGTTTTAAATGAGCTCGTGGATTTTTATTAATTTTCCAGCACACAGTCCATTGAGTTCTATACAAAAGTACAATTTCGTCCATGGCCCTTCGAGCCGGATATGAACCAGCAACCTATGGATTTGAAACGTGCTGTTTATTGGCACACAAACACAACCGAACAAGAAGGGAAATTAATAGAGTTGCCATAACAGAAATATAAAAAATTACAAATTGATGTTGGGTTGCCAACACAAGAAGCGTACGAGATGACGCTCACAGTATCCTTAATCCTGATATCAGAGTTCTGGTTGCTACTTAACAATAAACAACCTCCGACAATACACCGTCGGAGCTGCGGTTCCCTAGGTGGAAGTGGTGCAACACCTTCCCTGGCGAGAAGATCTTCCCTTTGTGGCGGTCGAGCATATCACCTCGCTCCTGCTACAAAATATCTGAATAGGTATGAAAACTATCTAGGTTTTTTTTGTTAAGACTAACGCGAGAACCAAACATTATAAATATGCGATAAACGGGTAACTCACGTGAAAAATCAGTTACTGGCTGAAATGTTTCGACCTCATCCGAAGGCCTTCTTCAGGGCAAACGTGACTCGTGGCGCGTACATGTCGCGACGTCTTCGTGTACGCGTTGCGAGTCACATTCACCCTTTTCTTTTAGCTACCCTTCTTCTTCATCCAAGCGCGTTCTTGGTTGCATCCTCAGCTGTGCTGCTTCGGAGCCCGAGGTGCGCTTTCCCTCTTTTTCTTCTCCAAATATAATATGCATGTCAATGGTCACCCAAGGATGCCAAAGACCTTGTAAAATGTAAAGAAATAGCCGAAACACTTTCAATGATTTAGCTATAGTTTTACAACTGGCCGCCTGCCTGACGTCATCCCTCTTTGGGAATGTATTTGTGCGAAAAGTTTTACAACCGGCCGCCGCCCGACGTTAACCCTCCTTGGGAATACAATTGTAGCACGAGATGTTTGTACTTAGTCCTTTAGTTGCCTCTTACAACATCCACAGGAAGAGATGGAGTGGTCCTACTCTAACCCGGAACCACACGGGTTCTTATAGCTACCAGTTTATCGGATATTCATACTAGGTATCTAGGTTTATCAGAATAATGAAGTAAAAAATATCCTATTTATGCCGACTTTATAGTGTCCCTACTCGCGGGGTGGCAAGGGGCTGTCTGGGACACAATACTGGGCGTAATAATATAATCGGGTAGCACCACTTGCCATTAATTAAATTTAAAATTTTCATAGCAATCTGTTGTGGGTGCCTCTTGTTTTGTTTAAATGGTAATGGCGAATTGTTTCGCGTTTATTCATTATGGAAAGTGTTGAATACGCAATAGTTTTTTTTTATAAATATTTTCTCTTCTGACTTTTATTTTTCACGCATTGTCCCGAAACACCGTTTTTTTATGCCTTTTTTTTTCGTAACTTGGCGCTAAGGATGACGGTGCATTCCGTATCAAAATTAACCATGAGCCTGGAGGCACTGATCCATAAAGAGCCAATTCTCAAGTTCTGTAAGTCATAAAGCCTTAGATGGGTAGGTCACCTGGAATGAATGGATGACACCCGGACTTTTAAGTGAATTACCAAGTAGACCCTGCAACAGAAGAGACAGGGAAAGACCGAGAAAGCCCTGGAAGTACTGTGTCGAGAATGATATAAGGAGAATAGCTAGGAAAACATTTTGGAGAAGTGAGGCCAGTAACAGAGCGAAATGGAAGAAGAATGTAGAGGTAGCCAAGACCCATAAAGAGTTGTAGCGCCGCAGAAAGTAAGAAGTGTGGTTCCCGGCAGAGTAGAATAGGACCACTCCAAGTCTTCCCGTGCATGTCGTAGAAGGCGACTTAGGAAACACAAGCTAAACATAGATTGTAATCATCAATAAGACCTCTCCAACCTTCTTATTGACCTTTTCATGTATAGCAAATGTTAAATAATAATAAATATTACTTTTATTAGATAAAATAATAGTATCTAACTTTACACAATTTAAATGTAATGTTAACAACACTGTAATATTTTTTTTACATCGTTTTTTTTTGTTTACAAGTACTGTTGGCAACCCAACATTAATTTGTAATTTTTATTTTTCTTTGATGGCAACTTTGTTATTTCCGCCTTTATGTTCCCTTGTGTGCCAATAAAGCAACACGTCTAAATTGATCTCGTGGATTTTTATTATTTATCCAGCACATACAGTCCATTCAGCTTTCCATACATTCAATAAAGTTACCGTTCAAGTACTTACATAATTATATTTATACATACATACATTCTATCACGTCTTTATTCCTAATGGGGTAGATAAGGCATTTTGAGTTTTGCTCAAGGGCCACTTTAGCGTGATGGTGGGCGAGAAGGTGGAAGGAATCAAAATAGTGATGGGTTGCTAACCACATCGCCTAACATGATTTGTATTTTCGCCCATTCCCTCGATCGGCTTCTTCTCCCATTCTGGCCTGGGAGAAAAGTAAAAACTTAAAATGTGCCAGCTGCTTCTCTTCCCGCGCAGATCGTATATTTAAATAACATCTAACAAAATATACTGAAACTTTTTTAAGGGTAAATTCAGTACATGATACTGAACAACTTTCCCTAAGGAAGGAACTTATATCGAAATATGAAAAATAGTTTTTTGTTTTCCATACAAACTCGGATCATCTGATCGCTCAACTTTTATGGGAGGTCAAAAAATATTTTTCATTTTTCGATATATGTATGTTCCTTGGGGAAAGTTGTTCATTATCATGGACTGAATTCACACTTATAATAGTTTCAGTATATTTTTTTAGACCCTGTGTGTTTATACATATAATTGTATAATATAATAAATATAATATAGGTTTGACGGTAGGTATACAGGTCTGTCCCGTGGGCAATAAAGAAGTGATGAACTGTTGCATTCGTTTTCTGTTTACTCGACATAGAAGCACACAGTAGGCGTGGTATAATTAAACACGCGCCAGATAGCCCAGATATAATCTCAACACAATGATGCGCCCGTCTGTCTGTACGGAATCTAATTCACTCCCTGATAGACTATTGTGTGGTTTTTTGAATAATTCAAGATTGTGTGCGCGACTGATAGTTGGCTTACGTTAATTTGGTTTACTTTTATCCACTTCGTTTTATTTCGATATGAAATAATAAAATCAAATATTCCCAGAAGCAGAATACCAATAAATGTCAATTAGATTAATACAAATTTATTGTACATACATACATATTATCATGTGTTTATCCCTGGGGCAGGCAGAGCATTTTGGGTCTTGCGGCTCTAAGCAGACTAGCTTAGGGCCGCGAGACTTAAAGGCCACTTTTAGCGTGATGGTGATCAAGAAGACGGAAATAGGAATCGAAAAAATGATGAAGTCGCATCGCCTATTAAAATGATTTGTATTTTGCCCATTCCCTCGATCGGCTACTACGATCTGCGCGGCAATAGAAGCAGAGGTTGAATTTATTGTACCTAGTTAGGCTTTGTCACCTACCTAGTCCAGTTAGAATCTCTAGTAAAATACATACATACACGTCTTTAAGTCCTTCAGGATAGTCAGAGCCTGATGATCGTCACGTTTTGATATATTTATTTTTTTGTAAAAGAGTTAGTTGTCCAAAACTGATAAAATTTATTGTACACGAAAAAATATCTTAAAATAATTTACATTAGGTGAGTACAGTGGTCGGTCTTATCGCGATCTCTTCCAGACAACCAGTGTATGGAGAGGACTGTAAGAAAGACAATGACGGAGGTCTAATGTACTAACCAAGAAGGGAAAAGAAAATATATATATTCTAATTCATAATTACATTGACAAGATGTTTGTATGTTTGATACATTATAAAGACTTTTTGATACGCCCACAATTGATTGTAATCGTTTCGAATCTTGTCGCATTGAGAACACAATTGAGGTACAATTATTATTTTTATATAATACAGCCTACGTACTAACTCGTTATAATAATGTAATTGAAGAAGTATTAAACTTTTAAGTACATATTGCCCTTTAAGCAAGGACAAAGAGAAAATACTTACAAGTATACAGGGTGAGTTTTTATCCACCAGCCAAATTTTTGGAGCATGTTCAGTCCATGATACTGAACTACTTTCTATAAAAAGATATATTGAAAATAGATACAAATTTTTCGTCCTCCCATGCAAAATCAGTTGGCCTGAGCGCCAATCTGTATAGGAAGGCGAAATTTTTTTATCGTTATTCGTTAATTGTTTTTATGGAAAGTAGTTGAGTATCATGGACTGAACTTGCTCCAAAACTTTAGTTGGTGGTTAAAAAGTCAGCCTGTATAACTACAGAATATACTTCTAAAAGTTGTTAGAGAAAAATATGACAGGGACAATAATTTTTTACTTGAATAATAGGTAGCTTTCTATAGAAATACCTACCGCATTTTAACAGCTGTATTCATGGTGCTTATCTTCTAAAAGAAAAACATGGCGAAATACTAAAAAGTCGTCAATATATGTAGGTACCTAAAACCTTTGTTTTGCTTAGTGTTAGATAGGTTAGGTAACCAATCTGACACTAATCAAACCAAAGGTTTTTTTTTGGATTTTAGTTAAATGCTTTGTAAGAAATGTAAGTATACATGAAATACCGGTCAAGTGAGTTGGAGTCGTACATGGAGGGTTCCGTACTTTAGTACCAAGTTTTGAAACGCTGAAAAAAATACGTTTCTTGTATTACGACCCGCTTTAATTTATAACTTAATCTTACATTTAGTATTTGTTGTTATAGCGGCCACAGTAATACATATCGGTGAAATTTTTTTAAATGTTTAGCTATTATGGTCCAAGAGATAGAGCCCTGTGACAAACGGACAGACAGCGAAGTCTCAGTAATATGGTCCCTTTGGCTCCATTTGGCAACGGAACCCTAAAAAGTAAGTTCCCAGACATACCTAACTATACACTCTAAACTTTAACGTCTTTAAGCTTAACAGGGTATACAGAGGCCGGAGCCGTAAGTTTCTGACTAAAAGCTTAAGTCACACCACCTTTTCGCGCCTATTTCCCTAAATAAACTCAGACTAAACAAACTCCCACAATCCTCATACATTATGCATGCGCCCGCGAAATTAAATCACTGTCAACTGTCAAGATATGCTTTAAAGTTGACAGGCTGTCAAACCGCGATAGGAGGCACGTGGCGACGCGTGCGCGGTTTAAAGTTGACAGGTTAGGTGTCAAATTGTCGCGATTGACCGCTGGTCAGCGTTTAGGGATTAAATATTACAAAAATGTACCTAAAATACTTGACCATAAAATAAAATAGGTACAGAAAGTATTTTATTTTGATATTTTGTTCCCTTGGAATATTCTGTTGTGAAGAGAAAAATAATCGTTATTTTTTATTCCCTGGGGAAAGTTGATATCATTACCACCTTCAAAGACTATTTCCATACTTACATAACGTTATGTGATGTATTTAGATTTGTACCCAAACTTTCGTGGCTTTTATGGTTTTTGACTTAGGTATTTTTAAAGATGTGTATTGTTTTTGTTTTTAGACAAATACAATACCTACACACCTGTTTGTTGCTTTTATTGGTTTTTTGGGTCAAATCTTGCAAGATTAATTTTATACACTTCCCGCTTCAAGGTTTGAGATGAAATTTTGTAAATCAGATGACAATGCAATTTTATTAGAACAGGAGCTCTGATCTGATGATAGAAAAGGAAGGTGGCGACGCAACCCCATCGAGTTTGAGTTTATTACATTTGTTTAGGTATACAATAAAGGCTTGTACGAAAAAAATATTTTTTTCGAAAAACTTATTTTCGTTTTGAACTGTCTATAAAAGTAAAGATAATGGGTAAGAATGTCATTTTTTACAAAAAAATATAAGTACCTAAATGATCAAGATGTTTTATTTAATAAAAATAATATTTAGTATATTATTTTCGTAATGCCTCATTTATCAGGAGTAGCTATCATCGTTAGCTCTTTTCTATTTCCTATAGAAAAAAATCTCAAGCAAACGCGATTTAAAACATTATCAAACAAACAACGAAATCAATAACTCGAAACTTGACAGCTAAGGCAAACTTTCGAGAAAAACACATAATTTTCCCCGTGACAACGTATTGTGGAGCTGTTTATATGAAAAACAGACATTGTCCTCACCCCTGAGGGTTTAAAACCCTCCTTTAAGATTACCCTCTTCAGTATTGATTATGAGAGATAGATTGCTTGAGTTATTGGCGTTAAACATTGTTCTCGGAGGGATTCTTGTGATTTTTTTCCTATTGTGAGTCACCAATGCTTCTTTTATCATTTTCATTAAACTAAAAACTGTTTATTACTTAACTCAGTAGGTATGTAAAATACGAATACAAACAGCTCTATATTTTATGATAGATACTCGTACGTAGAAAACTTCAATGTTTATATTTTCCAAACAAATTCTTCATTATTAGAAGAAATGGTTTATTATTTCTGTTTTGTAAATACACGTTTAGTAGAAGTCTTGCTCTTTGCTACAGCGTTTCAATAGTTAGTAAATTGAATGTCAGTACGGAGATAATAAGAAGATTTTTCTGAAGACTACATTTACCATACTATATGCACTGTATTTTTTGTATTGAAAATAGCATAGAAAATTAAACCTAACATATCATTGCAAAAAAGATGGCAGACACATGACTCAAATTTTGCTTTGAAGCCAAAGAGTGGAACCTAATTTTTCAATCTAAAATTGACTCTTACCAATAAAAAAATAAATAAAAGCATTCCTTCAAATACCTATACAAAATAACTGAATTTCAGGTTTTAAAAATATAATATTGTCACAAATTGGAGCTGACTAGAAAAAAGAAAGTGGCATTCTGGGAGTGCCGACCGAAGTGAAAACTTGAAAAATTACATGAGGTGTCAGTTACAGTAACAGTGTTGCGAGTTCAATGGTTTCTTCCTACTTAAAAAAATGTCCAACGCGCCTATAGAAGTTTTCACTTCGAAAACAAAACTAGGTTGATAAGCGGCATACAAATGTCTACTTGAAACACCGATTTGATTTATGCAACAAAAAATATATTATTTTTTGTTGCCCAATGATATTTCTTTAAGGCCGTACCTGAATTTTCCAGGGTCCAGTACTGCCCCCAATTAAAATAAATCATTTCAAAGAAAACGGAGACATAATTGCACGCCTCATAAGCGGAGCGTTGAGGTAGTGCTCTACTCTCGACATGTCAAAAAACCCAGTCTTTCGAAACTTAAATGACGTTTTTTTTTTAATATAACACTTACAGGATATATTAATATGAGTGCACTAATATGAAGTTAAATAATCTGTCTAGCACATATGGTACATTTTATAAACAATTGATTTGTTTAATATAATAAATAATAACATTAAAACTAATCATTCTTGGACGTCCGTGAGTCTGTGTTTATGTGACCATGTATGTGGCAGAGAAATTGATCGAAAAATTCATCTTACCGGAATACTTTTGTTTTTAATATATAAAGTATTACACTGTGCTGATTCCTAGTTAATATAAGCGTTCTAAGTACTGTCGTTTAATTATAATTTATAAAAAATCAATTTAATTGTGAAAAATTAGATTATGAGGCGTGCACTTTTGGATTTTCCAAACTATTTAGAATTTTGCTACTACCAAGTGCTAGATAACCCTTCAAAGTATTTTATTAACTACTGTTTACAGTTTAAAGTGACAACGTTAAGCTTTACTACGCACATTTGCGAAAAACGGCCAATTCAGGTCCGGCCTTAAGCCATCCGAGAATGGAAAAGAATGTAAATTCGAGATGACATAAACAGGGTGTTATAATCACCATGGATTTTGTCGTTTTATAAAACGTGACTGCCCAGTTGCCGTAAGATTTCCTGTAAGCAGGGAGGTAAGTACCTTATTTTGTAACAAGAAATGGCTTCTGTTCGTTCGTTAGTGCTGACAACATAATGGCCGTATTATTAGAGGTTGTTTTACACTGGGCGAGTGGAATGGCGAGTCACACGATTAACAAACTATATGTAGGAACTCGTTTTTAGAGACAATGAAACTAATTTTCTTTAAACCTTAGGAACTAGGTAAATTTAACATGACACTGCCTATGACACAAATTAAAACACATTCCGTGGCGCCATTTCAGGTCAACTAAATTAGTTGAACTTTATTTTCAATACTTTATTAGTATAGACAAGCAACTTGCAGATGATAATGACGTTTATTTTACACAATTTTATGAGTCAAAAATTCTTTGCACTTTATAATGTTATTTCTACTACCACACTTTACTTTTCAGTTTGTTGAAAACATGCTACCTACGAGTTGCGAGTGGTGGTGAGAGGACATGCCACTCGCAACTCGCATTCGACTCGAAGTTGATTCGCCCAATGTGAACCTTGTCTTGCAAGCTTGATACCTTGGTACACCTGCACAAAGGTTTAGGTTGCTGGTGGAAATGATATGCCTGACGTGTAAAGGAGTTAATGGTGTGGTGGTAAAGGTGATTGTCAAATTAAATGTGTGCTCTGTTTGGATTACACTTTTATCTTGATCGTATAGGTTTTAAAAAGTGGTAATTTTTTTTTTTTTGTATGTGACATATTTTATTTGGCTTGTTTATTTTGACAGTATTATGTTTTTTAAACGAAAAACTGGTTTATATTATAATGTATTTTACATACTACCACTATTTTTAACTTGTGTATGTGATACATATGTTAAAAAAGTAATGAACCTCAGTTTGGTTGGTTCCTATAGTTACATTACATATCACTTCTTTATTACTAATGGGTTAGACAGATCCCAGGGTCGTTAAGCCCAAAGGCCACGTTTAACGTGATGGTGGGCATGAAATTGAAAAGGGGAACCAAAATAGTAATTGTCGCTAGCCGCATCGCCTATGAAGCAATTTATTAGAAGAGGTATTTCCCCCTAATAATTATTGGCCTTCTTCTAATAACACCTTTTACCTTGTAATAACACCACTTAAACCACCTCTTTGAATACAATGTTCAGAAGCAAAACTTACGAATAACGTATAAATTTATTGTAATATAAAGAGTTGAAGATTAGTTTCATTTCCTATAATTTCTTTTATTTTGTCTTCTTTTTAGAATTTTTCATACAAGTTTTTATTGTGAGGCCTAAGAACTGGCAATGGCAATGACATAAAATAACAAATCATTTTATTAAAACAATGGAAAAACTAATTTTATGTGGCGCGTAACACGTAAAATAAGTAATTTAGTAGGTAATATTTTTTAATAATTGATTTATACAGCATTACAATGTTCGGAACAATATCTAAATTAAAAAACTATATTATAAGTAAACTGACATATTTAAATTGTGTAAATTTGTTGTTTGTAACTTGCTAACTTATTGACTTGATTATGTATAAATGCACGTCAGCTTGCAGGCTACATACAGTGACTATAATTGCACTAAACACTTATTTTGTATACAAGCTAAATAAAGCTCATAAACATCAATGAGACCTCTCCAACCCGTCTGGCCAGCGTGGAGAGTAGGCCAAATCCTCTGACTGCTCATATACGGCTAATATATGGCTCTGGTAGTGCAAAGAGGGTCGTGCTCCTGCAGTGGAGACTTTAAAGGACCTGATGATGATGATGATGACCTATTTTGTAATGTATTCTAGCAAATTAAGATTCTGATTTCTTAAAAAAGATGTGAGTTTGAATCTCAGTCGTGAGGAATTTCATCACATATTTTTAATTTAAACATTTTTAAAACAATATTTTTATTAGCCAGCAACACAAGCGTTAATCAAGCCTTTTGAAGTGAATTTCCGAGTGTCAGACACTCAAATCTGTGTCCGGTGTATTTATTAGTCTGGGCGTGTTTACATTGTAAACACTGACATTGCACCCGACACTGCCTGCTTTTTGTCATAATAAAGCGGGGTGTAATATTTTTTATAGAGCATGTTTTTTTATATTTTATTATTAAATAGGTTAGTATAAATGTTTTATTTATTCAGGTATTGAATGTTAAAAAAATATGGCAATTGTTTTTTTCTTCAGAAAGAATTTATTAATCTTGGGTATCACAAATACTTGGGGTACTGGGGAACTAAGGCGAAGATTGCATATATAATGTAGAAAAATCTATATTGTCTTTGGAGAAACATGTTCTTAAGAGCCCGTATGACCCTGATAGTACTTAGAGCGATCTTAAATATTATTAATATTAAATAGAAATACTCACTTTGAAATAAAAACACAGCAAAGTTCAGGACTAACACTAGACATAATATTTTTCGAAAACACGATTGCTTAAAATTTTCTCGATGGAAAAAAATGCGAAGTTGCTTCTAAATCACCTCAGAATTATACTAAAACAGAAAGTATTCAAGAAATACAAAAAAATTGCCCTTGTAACTTTGGATTATAAATGTATTAAACATAAGGCAGGGATCATGTGTCTTATTTTTTAAAAAACTCTTAAATATTCTTTGTAAAATGAAAAAATCCTCAAAAAACAGAAACGCGTAAACCAGCCTCATTGACCACCCGTTATCTTTTCACCCCGCATGGCTCGCTGTCTCGCTTCGGCTAGAGTAAATTTGTGTGTGTGGAAGCGGGAGCAAAATTCTGCCACTGTCCATCCGACAGGCTTTGAGCCTGTTCACGCTAGCCAGCTTTAAATCACAAGTCAAATCACACTTCCTTTCTTTTTTGTAAGTCACTCTTTTCCTTTCGCATCTTGTTTAGGTTCTTACTTTCTTTCGTGTACACTATCTTATTTATATTATATATATATATATATATGTAAATATTTTTATATAAGAATGTATTATATGTATTGTATAACATTTTATTTATATATCTCCTTTGAAATATTGCACGTCACCTGTAACATATCTAAATTTCTTTTGTATCCATACTACCCTAAGGTTGCCTGGAAGAGATTGCTGTGCGATAAGGCCGCCTTTTGTATGCTAAAATTTTTCTCTATTATTTATGTATAATTTGTTAAATTGTGTGCAATAAAGAGTAAAATAAATAAATAAACTATCCATATCAGGCGCAGCCTTGAAAAAAAAAAACTGAATCCTGACATTTCCATTCCCTGGTTCTTTTAAAACTTTCCTTTAAAAACAGTTTCAAAAGATATTGAAAATTTCTCATTTCACCATTATAAATAAATAAAATTAATAAATACTTAGATAGGGACAAATTACACAGATTGATCTATCCAAGGTAAGTTTAAACTTATGTTGGATAGGTACTAACTCAACGATACTATAAAAGGCTATTTTCCAACCATTTGCCATTCACGGCTGGGAATCGAACCCAGAAGCTCCGAGTGAGCGTGTTTTAACCAATACACCACGGAGGTCGTCAATTATCTTATTCGATATATTGCTATTCAAACCGAATAGCAGATGAATTTTCAGTCAGCCTGTATCACGTCTTCCCATTACGGGTTTGTTTATGTTATTTCAGTGTATTTTACCTCACAAAGACGGCCATTGTTTATTTTATGCCAAATCACTACCCCTGCAATGATATCTATCACTACGCATATTTTATTAAAAAACATAGGGGAGCATTGAAGCATTGAAAATTGACAAATAACAAAGAATTAAAATGCAAACTCATTTTATTTTCAACTTTATTTTTTGAGCAGTAAGAACAGTATAAAAGAAAATGTATTTTTGGTCAATAAATAATTGAGAGGTATTTGTTTATTTTAACGAATTAAAAAGCGGAATAAATGATAATAGCAGATTTTGTTTATATTAAATGAGTGATTATTTTGTGATAAGTGTCGATAGTAGGGGTGTGTAAAGCTAAAAAAATATATAGCTTGCTATTCTAAATTTTTATTGCTATTTGCGAGTGTTTGGATAGTAAGTAGGTAGTACTCCTTTAACTGTGAACGTCTTACCCAGGCCACAGAAGACAGTAAGTGCCTAGGCATAGGCGCAGAAGACAGTAAGAGTATACAGAACGGAATCTAAGGTACGCGCAATATGCGTCTCCGTTCCCCGTCCCCGCACCTCTCCCCCGTTCTTGTGCGGCCGCGTGCGCCGCGCCGTGCAGTGTGTTCGCCTGCTCTCGCCCCTCAACAAGGCGAGAACGGGGGAGAGGTGCGGGGACGGGGAACCACGCATAATGCGCGGGACCTTAGAAGATTCCGTTCTGTATACTCTTACTGTCTTCTGTGGCATAGGTAAGTACTGCTGTTGTATCACGCAGTCGGGTTTTTGTCTTTTTAATAAATACTTGTTACAAGCCTTTATTCAGCTTGCCCACTTTGGTGTTGTTTTTTGGTCAAATCTTGCATGTTAAATTTGAGTCACTTGCCGGTTTCTCATTGAGATGAAGTATTATTATGACAAGAAGCTGATCTGATGATAGAGCTGGAAGGTGGCTATAGGAACCCTGTAATTAAACGACGCAACCTCAACGAGTTTGGGCTTATTACTTGTCATGGCAAGCTCCTCACAATAAAGTTTTGTACGAAAAATTATGTAAGAAGAAGAGAAAATAAAAGAAATTGTAGGAAATGAAACTAATACTACACCTTTATATGTCTTCAGCTACATATTTATTACACGTTGAGTTTATAGACATGTATAGGTATTAAAAATTAAATATATGTGTTATAATTAACACATATAATTTTCTCTTTCATTTTATTATTTTAATAATTCAATTTTTTTCTCTCAAATAACATATTTTTTTTCTCTCAAATAACATAATTTTTCACTGTACACTTATTTTTAACCCCCGACGAAAAAGAAGGGTGTTATAGGTTTTACGTGTCTATGTGGCATCGTAGCTCCTAAACGAATAGACCGATTTCCATGCGGTTTTTTAATAGAAAGCCTTGTCTGCTGAGATAGTTTTTTAGCTATGGTTTGATGAAAAACAGTTTAGCCGTTCAAAAGTTGTTTAGGGTGAACGATTGAAAGTCAGGATATTTTTAAAATTGTCTGGCAAATATCCCTCATCTGATATCCAGCATTCAATTTCTTTACTTTTTTTAAATTAAAAAAATAAACTGGAAATGAGGTTTTAACCTCATTTAGGTGATGTTAATTTAATGATTAATTTAAAACTGTTGACTCACGTGATATAGTCGGAAAAGACCGACCAGGTTTCGATCGATTTAGACGATCAACTTCAGGGCGAGTGTCAGCGGCGACCCGACGATGGAATTATGGATTTATCTCACGTTCGTTTTAATAAAATAATTATGTTAAAATGGATGGAAATAATATCACAAAATCGATTTTAATGTTTTAATTAGGCATATATTCTTCAATTAAAACTCTAAAAGTCTCATCGTTAAATCGACTCCACTTTACAAGAATTCTCATTTACAATTAGTTAAGGACCACAAAATATGTAGATACTAACTGATAAAATACCTAATAATAATATATACCAATATCCAAATTTTTGGAGCAAGTTCAGTCCATGTTAAATAAAAAAATTACATTGTTTTGTTGCCGGAGCCTCCTTTTAAGCAAGGAAGCTCCTTTGAATATGCTTGTGTCAGGAGAAAGAAGAAAATACTGAACTAATTTCCATAAAAATAATTTTTGAAAATCGATAAAAAGAAATCTACCTTCCATAGAAAATCCGTTCAGCTGAGCGCTGATTTGTATGTGGGAGCGAATTTTTTTTCTACGTTTTTTATGTAAAGTTGTTCAGTATCATGAACTGAACCTTTACCAAGAAATTGGCTTGAAACCTTACCAGAAGTGAACGATTAAGAAGAATAATATGGTATCCGAAAAATCAGGGCCAATTTACGAAAAATTTTTCAAAGGAACCGACTCTAAAATCACAAAATTCATATTTACCATGGAACAGTACATTTACCTTTCGTATTGTGGCTTGACATATAATTTCCGATGTGTTAATTCCATAATATAACGTTATTTAATTTTGAAGGATCGTAGTCCGATCATAGAGCTATAAAAAATATAGTAATCGTAATTACACTTTATTACAATAATTGTAATTAAGTGTAATTACAATCACACTTACACTTAATTACAATAATTGTAATTAAGAGTAATTACAATTAATTTATTTTCTATAGGCCCAGGCTATCGGGTATTTTATCAGCAAGTCGTGAAAGTGGTCCTTAATATTTTTCATAATATACAATATCTACTTATTTGGATTATTATAAAAACAAATAAGTACTTAATGAATCATAAGTTCCATTGGAAGTCGTTGGCTTTCAAAAAAAATAATCTAGCAGATCTAGAAAATTAATGCTAAAATGTGACTAATAAAAATATTTTGATTTAACAAGTGCTTATTTTTATGTTTTCCAGTAAGCCAACGAAATAAATATTCTATGGGTATTAAGAAACCTTAGAAATGCTTATGGCAACACAATAAATGCACTGTATGGCCTAAAACCGATCAGGCTTTTTATATTTTCAAACAAAATTAGTAGTACTTACCTACATAAAAGTACACGACTGAAAATTTCATGTTGTGATTAAATTGAAAATTATATAAAAAAATCTATTATTTTTTCAGTCGATAAAGATATAAATATAATTTAAATTAAAAGCTTTATATTTATAAAATTGGAAGCAAACGCTTCAGTTATATTTTTATTATAATTATATTATTTACAGTTTATCTATAAGACTCGTTGTAATAATCTTGGACTTGTTGAATCCTGAATATTAAAAGATATTGAGAAAAATATTCATTTCCCTATATAAATTTTATACATATAAAAAATATACAGTAGCTGTTTATGGAATACTGCAAGATCTACTGATATAAAATATTCTAATATCCAAATATTTAATTATTTTGATATAACATTATTTTATGCAAATATTGTTTTGGATTTTAGGCTGTTTTAAATATCAGTGTCAACTTATCGAAATTATGGTCAATGATATTTTCTCACTATCTTTCAAGTAAGTACTTATAACTATTAAATATATACCGAAAATATTTACAATTATAGTAGGCATACAAATTGGAATGTTCACTTTAGAGCTAAGTACCTATTTAAAAATTAAATCTACAAAAGAAAATTAAAGAGGAACTTTGGAAAATCACGAAAAAATCGCGAAAGTCGTTATATACAAGACAATGGAACATAAATTAACAACTTACAATATACAAGTAATTAACAAAAAAAAAATACAACAAAAATATGACTTGCCGATTCTGACATTGACATTGTCAAATTAAATTACGAATTTCTATTTAAATGTCTAAAGGCGAACACACATCTTCGTCGAATGTGCACCATTCGAATTTACATAAAGTAATTTAAGAGGCCTATTCCCAGCAGTGGGATATAGAAAACCCATGATAACGATGATGAAGACGAATTGACATAATTGGTGCAGATAAAGTGCGTCCAACTTTTTTTTCGACAAAGTTCATGCCTATTCACAAAAATGCAACAAAAGGGTTCAAAGTTGAAAAACTTAACAAGAAAACTACGCATCAGGTCAGAATATGACAGTCAGTGGTCTCCTAAATTCTGACCCGCTTTGGGCACCCTGGCTGTACTGCCCAGGGTACTGAGGCATCAGGAGACTTGACGAGCCTTGGTAATACGGTAAGGATGGTGATGGATTTGATCCAGAGGAAGAGCTGCCTTCTTGCCGGTCTTGAGTCTTCCCTGTAACATCAGGGGAGTCAGTAGGGGACCGGGGGGAAAGACTTGAAGGTGCAGAGTTGACTGCTGAACTTAGGCCTGCCATGGCTGCTGCTGAAGCTTCGGAGTACATCTTGCTGATGTCCATGGGGTACGACCTTTGTTGCTGTTGGTCCATGTACATGTAGGCTTTAGATAAAGCAGCCGAGTCCAGATAGCCTCGTGAAGGATCAGGGTACATCCCGTAACTCCTGTATTTCTCAGCCTCGATGGAGTATTTCGACATGTCCATTGATGATCCGACCTGGGGAAGAAAATATTTTTTTGTGAGCAAAATTATACTGAAACTAAAGGTGCGTATCAATTGTTCTTTTGTATGTAAAAAGTTCAATCTTCTTCGAGATCCCCGCATTAATTGAATAGGAAAGAGAGCATATTGCGAAAATAAGTCCCTATACCTATATTTTCGCAATATGCTCCAATATACACAATCAAGTCTTTATTTCTAATGGAGCAGACACAGAATTTTTCGTCACTAAGCAGATAAATACTATGCCCGCAAGACTCAAAGGCCACTTTTAGCGTGATGGTTGGCGAGGTGGAAAAAGGAATCAAAATAAATAAATAGATAAATTAATAGATAGATAAGGACAAATCACACTGATTGAGCGAGCACCAAAGTAAGATTAAACTTGTGTTACGGGACACTAACTCAACGATACTATGTTTTACAATAAAAACATATATAGATAAACATCCAAGACAATTTGAAAAACCATTTTCCAACTTGCCCTGGCTGGAGATCGAACCCAGAACCTCCGGATCGACGGACTAGCGTGTTGACCATTACACCATTGAGGTCGTCAAAACAAATCGTGACGAGTTGTCACATCACCTATTAACTAACAAGATTAGCATTTTTACCTATTTCCTCGATCGGCGGTTTACAACCGACCGCCGCCCGACGTTAACCCTCCTTGGGAATGCAATTGTAACACGAGATGTTTGTGCTTAAGTCCTTTAGTCGCCTCTTACGACATCTACAGGAAGAGATGGTGTGATCCTATTCTGACCCTGAACCACACGGGCTAACGGTCAAGCACCTGTAAACTAGTTTTATTATACGTATACAACATGTATACAAATAATATGTGATATAATAAGATTGGCAAGAAACCACATGCTGACTTATTAACCGATTAATATTGTCAAATGTTTATTTAATATAAAATGTGAAGTCATTAATCGTCACAAAATCATCTATTGTCATTGCATAAAAATATACGACTTTGTCAACGAGTGGACAGATTTATATTTTTAGACTCATATAAATATGTTATACATCAACAATAATAGCACAATAAAGAGTAATAAATCATTTGAAAATAAATATTTTGAAATATTAATATAATACAATTTATCAATACTGTCAGGAGTAAATCTTGCTTCCCGTACTAATAATTTACAGTTATCATAATTCAATGAAAATTTAATAAAATTTTCATATGAATAGATGCTACGGGCGTTACATTTGAAATATACCTTTAATCCGGTTGTCATAAAGTACAAAATGCAATATAAAATGTACATAACACGGTGTTATGTAGAAGGGAATACAAATCAAGTGGATAAAGGACCATTAATGCGTTGAATTCGAAGTTTTTAATGAAGCCTCTACCATTTTGTGAAGGAAATATTATTGGCGAGTAAATACACATTGATGGTATGTTCAATAAACAATCGTACCATAATTCTAGAACAAAATTATTTGAATCATTTTGATTTATGTATTTAATTATTAGCTTTTGTCTGCGACTTTGTTAACGTGCAATCTTTAGAATCTTATCCAGAGATAAAATGTAAAATTTGTCAGTCTCCGATCCCACTAAATGTAAATTTGAATCCGTATTTTTAAATGTATTCTATCGATTTATAATCAAATGTTTTAAAAACACAAATATTACTCTTCTATACAAACTTGATACTATTGTACTATACAATCTTCGAATCGAACACTTCTAAATCTAAAAGATTCATTCGGTCTATTAGACAATGGACTGGTATCAAAACAGTAGAACAACTGTTAAGGCTTGCAATGGATAAATCAAGATTTAAAGAGCTGACTGCCAATCGTCAGGACGGAAGCGGCACCTAAAAAAGAAGAAGAAATCTAAAAGAGTGGAATCTAGTTCTTGTTCATCGATGTTTCAGCTCGTGTACATCGACAGCTTAACGTTACATACCTATACTGTTTTGGCTTGAAAATGAAATATTTTTTTCTAATTTGCTGATGTTTCTATCCGTGTGTCTCGACAGTTAGGCGTAGCGTAACATACAAGCCAACAAATCAAGATTGGGTCACCGACGAGACATCAACAACACTACCTTACCTAACCACAATTATTTCTTGGAAATCTAAAAGATTTTTGTTGTTCGCCGATGTTCCAACCCGTGTGTCTCGACGGTTAGGCGTAACATACGAGCCGACAAATCAGGATTAGGTCGCCGACGAGACATCAACTATACGGTTTACTGCGGCCGCTGTATTTTATTGCGGCTAAGTTATGACCAGAAAAACTTTAAGTCATGTTGAAATTGTCTTTGAAGAGGTTGAATAGAATGTTTTGTGGCGGTGTGGGAAGGATTCTGAAGTGTTGGAGGTGAAATATAAATGTTGGAAGTATTCCAAATATCCATTAAATAATTTAGCCATTTTAATATGTTTCAAGAATGGCTTTTCCTAACGTCGCTTTTGAGAGAAATGCAAAATTAAAGATTTGTCGTCGATTTTAGTTTCTAAAAGGATAAATTAATACGTGCTCACAATAATCCAATAAATACTTTAAATCCAAAAGTTTGTATATGGATGTTTGTTTCGCTTTCACGCTAAAATGGCTGGATGAATTGGAATGAATTGTGCATGTAAATAAATAGCTTATTACTTAGATTAATACAGGATACTTTTTATCCCGAAAAAATGTAAAGTTCCCAGGGGCATTGTCAAATGACCATTTTTATTAAGGAAACTTAAAGATTAAAATATATGTTAAAAAACCTATTAGTTTCTCATATTTTTTTGTAATTAAAATATTCCACCACTTATTTTTTTTTCATTTGAAAAATTATATATATTGTACTTTACATTATTCAAAAAATTAAGTCCATGCACAAAGTGAAGTTATAATAATAGTAAGTTCGCTGATGTAATTAAAACATTTCACAAAAAATTCAAGAAATTATCAGACAAATTGGCTGCAAAATTAAACCAAATCACCAAATCTAGCGAAAAGAAATCTATTAGCAAATATGCAACGCATCCATGTGATTTCATGCTATATTACTACTACACCACTAATTATGTAAGTAACCGTGAATATCGATATCCAAAATCGAACCCCAATAATCGAATATCGGAACTACAATGGTTCGTTAACCACGCTTTACTGAAAAACGCTACATCACTATTTTTAATACTACGTATTTTGTATCAGGTATTTATACCACCTTACGTACGTGTTAATATGGCCACTGAATGGTAGCTGATTATATTGTTTCGTACGTTTAGGGAGTGATTCGATACGTTAATCGAAAAATATGCGACTCATTCGATAGTCTCGGAGCAGGGTTGCCTTGATCTTGACATGTTGATGAAGAGATATTTTTTTACAAAATGATTTTCATATCACCAAAATTATTTATCATAACAACAACGTAAAAACTATTTAATCTAAATTATTGATTTCGAAATTGAATAGATCGTTTGATCTTCAATTTTGTTTTATTTCTTTATTCATATTACACTTATTTTATTATTTCTTTATTGAACACAAAGGTACAAAAAGTGGACTTAACGCTAATGCATTCCCTACCAGTCAAACTTTAGGATTTAGGATTATACGTAAATTTTTGAACATTTTCCTGCTGCTATGGTCGAAATATCTTGAAAAGGCAAACTCAGCATTTGCGCCAACCAGCAACCCTATTTTGAAGACTATTTACATCGCACAATACGTCTGATCGATCGCCGAGGGGCGAACTTTCGGTAATTAAGAATTTCGAAAGTGACGATTCGAGGATTGTCTTCGATTGATCGATTCAATCGAGATAATCTTGTGTTTGTTTTTGTATTTCAAGAGTTATAGTTTCGGATTGTTTGATTGGCATTATCTTTTGAAAGTAAAATATAGTAATTATTTATTAGTCTAAATAATTTTTAGACCTTTATTAATTGATGATTCATACTATAAAGTGAAAATGGATGGATGACGACATCCATTCATTATAGGTCATATAAATATATGACGTCTAACAAAATATACTGACGAATTTTAAGCGTAGATTCAGTACATGATACTGAACAACTTTTCCCAATAGAAAATTTATTTTTTGGTTTCCATACCTACTCGTATAATCTCATCATCGGATCAGCTGATATCGGTCAATTAATTTGTTTGGGAGGTCAAAAACTAATTTTCATATTTTGATATAATTGTTCCTTAGGGAAAGTTGTTCAGTATCATGGACTGAATTTAGTCTTAAAATAGTTTCAGTGTATTTTGTTAGACCTAGTATACATCATTAAGTATATTATATTCATTAAATAATATAAAAATGTTGTAATAATTGAATTGGTTGTCTAAATAATTCACAGTACATTCGAATAACATTTCTGGTATTCGTTCATAGTTGTCTAAATGTACTTACGAATACATTGTATTCTTTTATTGTATAGATAGATTAATCGTTAATTTGTGAAAACTGCACATACTAACTCACACACAAAGAGTACCTACATGAATAACTTTATGTAATTTATATAAACAGGTCTTTAGCGATGCGGTGTGTATGTATGCTGCAGCAGCACAAAAAGGTCGTAGGCTAAGCGAGAATATTGCTCAATGAAAAATACGGTGATTTTCCTAAAACAGAATTAAGTCTGCCATTTTTTAAAAGTAGTTATATTTTTACTTTGGAACAATAAAGTGTGATAAATAAATAAATTTTCAGCTATTAAGAACTAATAACATTCCAATTGCTTTTTTTGTCACAATTACAAATTAGGATAATTATGTTTCATACCATTCAATATACTCAACAAAAAAAATTAAACCAATCTAAAACATTTTAAAAGATGTAACTCAAAGAAAAACTTATGCCTAAAACATTAGAATATGACGTCACGCCAACCCATCCTAAACTTGCCACTCCAAACATCCATTACCATTATTTATTCAATAATTTCATTACAACCAACACTAATCTCCCCCGGGACTTGGCCGGGAACTCCAGGGACTTAGGGGAGAGTAATCGTCCGACATCAAGTGTTTAGATTCGCAGATTTGCCGATTGGGTTGCGCGAATAATTAAAAGATTCAATATTATACGACTGTTTTAAGTTAGGGTGTTGTTGCGTGAAAATATTCGGAAAGAGCTGTTTTAAAATAGGTGCATCAAATATTGCACGAAACTCTTTTACAAGTCTTTATTCAGTTTCACCTCTCCCATTGTCTGTGTGCTTGTAATCAAATCTTGCAAGCTAAATTAGACCCACTTCCCATTATTCGGTCGAGCTGAAACTTCACATACTTATATAGGACCTAAGTGGTGGTGACATGGTTAATGACCTGATTTCATTATGAAGCCAGAAGGTGGCCATGGCATCTCTTTGATAAAACAAAATAAACCCATCGAGTTTAGGGCTCTATTAATTCGTCTTGAGGAAGACTTTTAATTATTTTAGTTCAGGGTAAGTATATATAATTACTTGTTGTCTGTGTTTTTCATAGAGCGATGCGCGATCGCTAACGCGAATATCGCATGAACAACCTAATATCCATAATGTAATAGAAGATTCAATATAATATCAATTATAAATTCCTCGTATTACACCGTAACGAATCACAACAACATTGTTTGCATTGAATCGTCACGAAATAATTAGCGGGGCGGGGGCGCTAATGGATTGCGCCATCTGTCAGTGTGATAGAAGATCGCAGGTGACAAATATTGGAGGGATGATGTTTTGATTTGATTGTAAGTGAAAAATAAACTATGAAAAACATGTTCAAATGTTTGTTAAATTAAAATCAAATTATAGGCGCAACGTCCGGTGTTGGACAAGGATGGTTTCTAGCCTAGAATAGAACCACTCCATGTCTTCGTGGATGTCGTAAGAGGCGACTCCTTTAGACTCTTACGACACACACGCTAGCACTCTAAGCACAAAAATTTTGTGCTACAATTGCATTATCAAGGATGGTTGACGTCGGGCGGCGGGCCGGTCGTAAAACTATTTAAACTGTTCCGGCTAGGTATTACTTATCCACCTCAAGGTCTTTGGCATCCTTGGGGTCACCCAAGCATCAGCATCATAATGGTCACATTATGTTGCTGATGTTAGAAAAAAAAGTTACCGTAAGTCAAAGATGTAAGATATGTATATTTATCACAGCTAAACATTCTTATTCCAAAATTACACACTAAACTGACCAATATGTGTGATAAAACTGAATTTCATGCAAATTCGCACAATCTAGTAGCAAATTTTTTTTGTCAAAAATTTCGATTCTATATCACTTTATTACACGCATGTTATTTTTTGTATAACAGGCGTTAAATATCTCAAAATCGAATGAACGCTATTTCTCGCACGGCTCTACATTTCACGGTATCAACCCTCGTAAGATGATACGTCACTTATTAATGAATTTCCTTTTGATGGAATAGTTAATCGTTAATAAAAAAATCCTACCCTCCTAGTCTGAGAGAAAAGAAAAAACTTAGCGTGTACAAGTTTGAAAGAAAGAAAGAAAGAAAGAAAGAAAGAAAAATTGTTTATTTGGTTACATACTGAACAATAAGGTAAATTAACAATTCAGCAACTCTACATTAAACGCATTACAGTTTCTTCTCTTCCCGTGCAGATCGTAAAAGCCGATCATACGAATCATGTTAATAGGTGATGCGACTAGCAACCTATCACTATTTTGATTCCTTTCCGCCTTCTCGCCCACTATCACGCTAAAACTGACGTGATGGTATCTTTGATTAGATCCAAGTGCTCTACACTCCCCATTAGGGATAAAGACGAGATAGTTTCTTACCTGAGCATTAGACGTCAAAGCCGCCGAGATCGCGACTATACAATGCTTAGCTTATAGTAGCTTCTGTTAGAGTTTCTTAGCCGTTGATATCGCGTTCAGTCTGTTGCCACCATCCATCATGCTTATCCCAAGCAGGTCGTACTACGTGACTAACCTATACCTAACGAAATAAAATAGTTTCTTATATGAGCGTTAGGCGTCAAAGCCGCTGAGATCGCGATTGTCCAACGCTTAGCTTAGTTAGTAGCTTCTGCCAAAATTTCTTAGCCGCTAATATCGCCTTTAGTTCGCTGACATTGTCCGTCATGGTTATCCCAAGCAGGCCATACTACGTGATTAACGAATACCCAACTAAATAAAATAGTTTCTTACCTGAGCGTTAGGCGTCAAAGCCGCTGAGATCGCGTTCTGCTGAGCTGCCGCCGCTGCTGCAGCCGCCATGCTGGCTCCAAGTGGGCCATAAGCCGCTCCGTAGTAACCACCCATCGCTTGACCCATACCTCCTCCTGCCATACCTGATGACAATAGAAAAACAAATTAAAATCCACAAAAGTGACTCATTTATTGGATAGTAACTCATTGTTGGGATATGGTGACTGGTGAGCCTTTGCTAAACTGTCGTGGCATCTTCTGGCTCTATGCTGGCACTTCTTTTTCATCTTAGTACATACCTGGTTGCATCCTTAGCTGAGCTGCTTCGGAGGCCGGGGTGCACTTTCCCGCTCTTTCTTCTCCAAATTCTAATATGCATGTCAACAGTCACCCAAGGATGCCAAAGACCTTGCGAAGTGGATTTGTAGATGAGAATCATATTAGGTACATAAGTAATACAATAAAAAATCTGTTTCCATATATGACGGTTCAGATGGCAACACATTGTCAATAATACGTAATCTATATTATTTATTCCCATTTTGTCATGTACCTACTTGACAAATCACTAATTGTTTGTTTAGTCTAACGCATTCTCTTGTTATATATAAATGACGTTACAACATATTTATATGTTAACTAAGAATATGTCACACGATAATAAAATCACGTTAGATACTTTGTTTATTTGTTTGTCTAAAGCGTAAGAATACATGTAATGATTGATTTATATTCGTAAACATTGTTCCATACGTAGTCACAGATTACGTTTAAGTTATTTAGCAAATAAGATGTTATTATTGAATATACAACGCATTGTAAAAGAAGCGTCGGTGAAACTTCCGAGTGACGGACTAGCGTGTTAACCAATACGCCACGGAGATCCTGAATCAATTGCGGAAACTAAATGTGACATAATAAAACTTGAAAAGGATGTAAATGTTAAATATTCAGTTGGTAGTACAATTTTTACATTAAAGTATCCCCGGAACTGATCCATTGCTACGCATTGATTTCTGTAATTTGATACACAGCTACGTAATCTGCAAAGTATCAGCAGGAGCTGTGCATGATCTTACTTTAAGATGGCATTATAAGTCAACGTAGTAATTATAGTTACAATGTACGTCTGAAAAAAAGAAAGAAGAGAAACTAGAATACGTACTGGCTGGTTTAAATAAAAAAGAAATGGCGCCTATCAAAAATTAAAATTAAAACCCGATAATTAATAATTCCAAACTTTCAAATTCAAAATAGTTGGAGCATACGAAATCCCAAATCTGTAATTCACACCTCAGTCGGCAAGTGGCCTCCGCAATGGACAGAGGTCCATTCAGTCCACAACAACTCTCATAATGGCGCGCCGGGAACTCCGATTTGAGCACCAATTAATTATTTCATTGTGCCATGAATAATCCGGCGGCCCTGGAGTCCTATTAACTAACGGTCAGTTCCTTAGAGGTGTTTATTAAATAGACCTTAGTTTAGCGTTAGTTCCGCGTTTGTGTGAGTTGATTGTCCTTTTGAGATGAGATTCGTTAGGTCCGCTTTTGTTTTGAAATTTTCCTTAATTTAATCATAACTGTCTACTAGGTTTGCTAATATTTGTTTGACAAGTAACTTAGTATGAGTCATCATCATCATCATCCCAGCGTGTTCCCGGTGGCATTCTCAGCAATAATACCTCAGAGCCTGGAATCAGCTACCTAACCTAGGTGATTTCAGGTTACTGGTTTATACACAGAGCGACAGCGTCTGACCTTCGCAACCCAAAGAGAAGACCAGAACCAATCCTAGGATAGGTCTAAAAACGCTAGATGATGTTCGGGAATTAAACATTCGAAATGAATGTCAATTAATCGTGACATTCGTGAAATAGTCTTGGGCCATCGCGGGAAGAAAATACCTTCTTTTTAGGGTTCCGTACCCGAAGGGTGCAAACGGGACCCTATTACTGAGATTCCTCTGTCTGTCCGTCTGTCACAGGGCTCTATCTATTGAACCGTAATAGCTAGAAACCTGAAATTTTCACCGATTATGTATTACTATGACCACTATAACAAAAAATACTAAAAATAAGATGAGGTTAATAATATTTAAAGGGGGTCGTCATATATACAAGAAACGTGTTTCTTCAGCGTTTTAAAACATTGTACGGTGGTACGGAATCCTTCATATACGAGTCCGACTCGCACTTGCCCGTTTATTTTATACCATGAATACACTTATCTGTCAAACTAGTCTGATACTTTTATTCCTTGTGATCGAATAAATCTTCGTAATAAATGCCAATAAGAGAGAAAAAGCGTTATTCGCAACCGCTGTCATTGGTCCTCGAAAATTCGATTAATCATCTGAATCTGTCAAGGTGGTTAAATAAATTAAATAACCGAGTAAATTAGGATGTCATGACACGCTAAGCACTCACGTTGCTATTATGTACAAATCGAAATCGAGCACTTCATGTCTTGCCGCGTAAAATATTCGAAAGTTGAATTCAAATTAAAAAATAAAAAAATATATGGGGCACCCTCTTTAGTGGTGACGTCAATTGAGTCTACAATATATTATAAGCAGCAACGTTGTGTTCGCGTTTTTAAATAAAGAATTTTCCACGTTGCTATCCTTTTGGCGACGAGTTAAGGTTGAATGTCGGCTGGCAATTTATTTTTCCGATAGCAAAAGCACGGTTTTTGAAAGGGACGATCGGTTTTTTTATTATATTTATAATTAAATTCGCTGTCATCTCTTGTGGGTGTTCAAACGTCTCTGTCTGGTATTGGCGTGAAAATGATGGAAATTTACTTGGAAGTTTTTCGGTTTTTTCAAGAGTTTATTAATTTATTGAAATACGGGATGAGCTGTGCTGTGTAAGTAATCGCTTATCTCTCTGAATGAGTAGGTACATATTGTCAAGTTGGTAAATTAATTTTATATTTTTTTATATTATTATTTTATTTTTAGGTAAGTACCTTCCTATTTAAGTTGTACATAGTAAATGTTATTTCTAGTTTTTGTAGTTTTATTTTTAGGGTTCCCTACAAAAGAAAAAAAAACGGAACCCGTATAGGATCGTGCGTCTGTCTGTCCGTCCGTCTGTCACAGCCAATTGGCTCCGAATCTACTGGACCAAATCAGGTGAAATTTGGTAGAATGTTGTAATCCTATGATCCAAACACATATGTGCAATGTAAATAAATATTTTTTTAAAATAAGGGTCATTTTCGGGGGATAAATTAGCAAATTAAAAAAAAAATGTGTCATATATCACATGAAAGGGCTCGTTATGAGGATCTCAAATGTATTTTTGATATTATTGTTAAATGAATATTTTTGATTTTATTCATGAAAGAAGACGAAAATTGACCATCCCCTGATCTCCGAAACTACTAAGTCTAAAATTTTGAAAAAAATACAAAATATAAGTTCATTGCTTGTAGATTACAGGAAAAACTATAAGAATTCAATCAATTGTACGGAACCCTCTCCACGCGAGTTTAACTCGCACTTGGCCGGTTTATTAAGTTTAACTTAGAAAAATTTACTTTTCATTATTTAAAATTTTAGTCCCGTCAAACACCTATCGGTCGAATGTCGAATTCGACCGGGCGTCCATTTTTTAACTATTATGTCTGTTATTTACTCAAGTTTTTAGTTTAATTACTCATTTATTGTTATTTAGGCCTAATAAGTTTATTATTAGCAAAAAATAACAGAAATACTTATTTTAAGATTCCATTTTAAAAAATAGTACGCCTACTTATCGAAGTTATTCAAAGTCAATCTCATTTTATCCATGATAACATTTTACTTTTACATCACTTCTAACAGTTCATGTAAGTATTTATATATATTAATATCGGTCCAGACTTCTTTTTGAATTTCTAATCCCTATTCAGAAAAATAACATCTGCAGTAGCCGGCCTCAATCATAATGACCTTCCGACAAGATGCATAGTATCATATAGTACGCCCGGGTCGAAAAAGGTCGGGGTGGAAATAGGATTTCCTTTTCAGCACTTTCTGTAATGTTAAATTTTGTGGAAAATGCTACTGTTGATTTTGAGGCCGAGCGGATAGTAGGATTAGAGGTTTTTGGGGCGATTTTGACAGAATGTTGTAAAAATGAATATTTTAAGGTGTATCCACAATTCCACATTGGTGTTACTCTTTGTGGAGCAACATTTAGCAACATGAAAATTGAGTAAATTAACTTTTAAAATTTAAGTTTTAAGAAAATAATTATTTTATTTTATTAATTTGCTTATTAAAACTTATATTTAAAATATGGAGCAACCACAAACAGTAACATCAGTGTGGATGCACCATTAGGATAAAAATATAAGTACCTACCTACTTTTACTATGGGACCACCCATAAATCGCAAAAAAAAAACTGCAGCTCCATACATTTTGACACGGTAGGTATTTAATTTTGTATGGAGCTGCAGATTTTTTCGCGTTTTCAGGGATGGTCCCATAGTAGAATTTGTTCACATTGGTTAGTACGTTAACACCCTTTCGGGTTGATACCCCCTTTTGTTGCACGTTGTATATTGTGTTCACTTCAAAAAGTATCAGATATTTTTTTTAGAATTTAGATCGTTGTATCCATACGAAAAGTTGTTATTATAAAAAAAATAAGTCATTATTAAAGTAGTTGTAAAACTTACACATATCTACTTTCATGTCGATCTCTCTTACGGGCTTGCGAGAGCGTCCCTGGCTCTAGCGGAATAATAAAATCATATTCTGTCATTTGTAATCTTGTTTTATAATAAAAACTAAAGATATCAAACGACAAATGCATACCAAAAATGTCCTATTTGAATGTCACTACGCGCCACCGGGGTCGTAGCGTAGCGGGCAGCGGCCGGTGAGCGGGTATATCAGTAGGTTAACCATTAATTTTGGAGAAAGAAAATTGACAAAAAATAAGTCTTCTTACGGTTTCGTGTTTTTTTATTTATTTTATGTACGTTATTATAAAAAATTTAACAGGTGAAATTTAGATTCAGGGCCTTTTCTACCAGTTAACCTACAGGTGGTGCTGATAAAAGCATATTTTGGAAGATTAGCACCTTCAAATTAATTTGAAATTTGACTATTATTAAATATGTACTTGAAACATATATTCAAGGATATTTTTCGTTTTTTTTATTGATTCCGATAGCCAGATTTCAATATAGCTAGGGGGTAAAAAATCAACCCGTATGACACACAATATAAAATAATACACATTTATTTAACGCCCACTTATAATTTTCCATAGCAACTGCTCAGACAAAAATATACTTAGACAAAAAACTTGTTTCAAATAAAGAAAGAAGTCTGCTTGAAATTAAAACATTAAACCCTTGAGTGAAACTCAACATTGTAAATAAAAACTTTTACACTTCAAAACTCGGTACGAAATTACGTTACTTTTGATTGCTCTTGTGAGGTTTCGTTAGCAAATTAACTCTTTGAATGTAATTGAGTTTTTGATGTTAGTCTATTTCAGGACAATAGTGCACTGGCCTTTGATTTGTGAGGCTTCGGCCATAACTTTGTGGGGTTAAGGTGTCGTTGCCTTAGGGAACTCGGGATGTTTATGCAATGCTTCAGGTAGTTTGAGTTAAAAGGGTTAATTTTCTCTATAAGGTTGGGCGCTTGCATAGGTATGTTTCCTTGAGGCTTGAAGGTGCAGGCATTTGGAGATAAGAACTACTGAGTCATTATAACCTTAAATACCGATATTGATATACTATTACGTCTTTATCTCTAACGGGGCAGACAGAGCATGTTGGATCTTGCGGCTCTAAGCAGACAGAGCCCAGGGCCGCAAGACCCAAACGCGACTTTCAGCGTGATGCTGGACGAGAAGGAAAAGAGAGTCAAAATAGTGATGGGTTGCTAGCCGCATCGCCTAATATCATGGTTCGCATTTCCGCCCTCGATCGGCTACTACGATCTGCGCGGGAAGAGAAACAGCTGGTATATTTCAAGTTTTATTTTCCAGACTAGAATGGAAGGATAATACTATGTGACTAATTGGCAGCATACTACTATATAACTGATTTTATGAACATGAAGGCTGGTATACTGCAATTAAAATGCCACAAAATAATCTCAGTTCTCATTCCTACCGCTTAGTATCTAACTAGTGACATGCAAAATTTTCGCTGTTTCATTCCTACCCCAGTGCGGTGCGGTGTGTATTTGTATGAGCGACCCGACCTAACAAACCGTGGTTAAATTGATAGATTAGACACACTTCCTGCAAATCACTGCTCGATATATTTATATCGAGGGGTTTCGGGTTATACTATGAACTAGATCATTGTTTATATAATTAAAATGTTCATTTGTTTTTCTCAATATTTTTTATATTTCAAAATTTGTTTTGTTAAATATATTTAATTATTTCACTACTAATCTCAGTACTCGAAAACCAAAAGGGTTTAGTTTCCGTCATGCGAAGATTTACGCACGAGGGATCATCGTACTCATCAGCTAAACCAGATAAATAAATAAATAAACCGGCCAAGTGCGAGTTAAACTTGCGTGGAGAGGGTTCCGTAAAATTGATTGAATTCTTATAGGTTTTCCTGTAATCTAAAAGCAATGAACAATATTTTGTATTTTTTTCAAAATTTTAGGCTCTGTAGTTTCGGCGATCAGGGGGGGGGATGGTCAATTTTCGTCTTCTTGACGATAATATAATAGCATTTGGGTCTTTCAGCCCTGGGCTCTGCTTAAAGTCACTGCGCAAGACCCAAATGCTCTGTTTGGACATACAAATTTTAGAATATATTACTCAAATTGTATCAAGCTCTTTGTCATCACGTGCATTGCCTTTTAAAAGAAGTAGAAATCATTAATACGAATAACAAATAGCTATTTGTTATGGCACAACAAATCCTTACAAGGATGCTAATGACCGATACAAAAAGCATGTCATTTCCTTCCATCGTAAACAAAAACGTCCGCTCTCTCCGACGGCCGACGCGCAACTGTCATGTAAATGACGTCACGTGACCGGAAACGCAGGGAGGGGAGGTTCCGGCGCACGCGATTGGACACTTCCGTTCGGTAACAAACTACTGGTACATAATATGGTAATCGTGATGAGGCAATTTATTGGATTATGGGGATTAGGGTGGGATTAGAAGTTTTGATGTCAAAAATTACATGTTTTTTACTATAGATATTATCTCTTTTTTTTCAATTTTATTTGTGAATTTTGCAGATAGTTTGTAAAAAGTGTTTTTTTTTTTTACATAATACCTAACTAATTTATTTTATTATTTTATTGCTGGTATTAAGCCAACTAAACCAACGTAGAAATCGTAGAATATAGCTGGGTAAATCAATGTACCTAATTAATCGTAAAACAGTTTATATGTAAGTAATTCACCTATTTTTAATTGTGCATCCTGTCACAATCAATTGTGACAATTTAAATTGTTTTTTTTTGTAAAGCTAATAAAAGTTGCAGGAGTATCTATTCTTCTACCCTGTTTCTAAAATTGGAATGTTTAAGGCTCGCACTACACTAAATTAGCAGCGACGCGATGGGCAGTTTAATAAAAAGACATTATAAACTTTTTGTACAATGTCATTAGATATAGAAACGCTTGATAGAATGAATGGGGCGCGCGCGACTGCTGGAGCCACCGCGGCGCATCGTATCTTGTTTGTCAAAGAAGACAGTAAGAGTATACAGAAATATGTAATAACACAAATAAATAATACTAACGTACAGAAGTCTCACTCAGCAAAGAAATTTAAAGAAATATCTACTCAATGTGGCTAGCGATATGGTTTAATTTAGCTCACGTCAGAACTCAGCACCTTTTCGCATAGATAGATACCTAGACATCCATTGCAAGCCAATTTCATTCTTATTACTCTGGATAAACGATTCGTATAGCTGAACTTACCACCCGGAGGGGCCGCCTGCGCGCATAGTAATAATGTAGGTACATTTTCGATACCTAAACGGGGAGTGACACAGGCCTGGTTATACGCTTAATACGCTTTCTCGTTCGCTGTCCCCGCACCTTTCCCCCGTTCTCGCCCCTCGACAAGGTGAGGGGCGAGAGCGGGCGAACACGCACGGGGACGAGGAACGGGGACGCATTTTGCGCGTACCTTAGGAGATTCCGTTCTGTTCTCTTACTGTCTTCTGTGACATTGTACATAAAGTTTAAAATGCTCGTCGCGTCGCTGCCGATTCAGTATATCGCGAGCCTAATACAGTTTTAATGCCATATCATCTATTATGCGAGGCGTGGACCTAACACTTAATTATAAACGTATTTTTTTCGAAAATTCATAACTAGCGTTAAATATCCCAAAATCTGATCAGCGGTGTTTCTCGCACGGCTCCCAATTTCACGGAGTGAACTGCCCTGCATGATACGCCATTTTTGAGTTAGCTGACGAGATAATTTAGCATTTTTAAATTAGATCCATTTCAAATCAACTTCTGCTTCTCTTCATGCAGATCGTAAAAGCTAGCAACCCATCACTATTTTATTTATTCAAACTTTATAGCACATAAAAAGTGTACAAATAGCGGACATAACGCGGCTTGGCGGACTTATTTTGATTTCGTTTTTCCATCTTACTTAACGCACACAATCACGCTAAAACTGGCCTTAGGATCTTACAACCCAGGGCTCTGTCTACCCTGTATCTCTTTGAGTGAATTATATAATGTGTTTTGCTTGCTGTTTGCTAACGACCAAACGTACCAAAAAGCTTCGAGTACCTACCTACAACGCTACAACGTACTGTTGGAACTGGATGGACTACTCGAGGATATGTAGTTGCATAACGCTATTTACTTACTCCAATAGCTTGTAACTGCCGGAACGCTCTCGGATATGGAGTGCGAGTTTTAACTACAAAAGCCTATGCTTCCTGGCCGAAATCAACATGCATTAATAAGTAATCTTACTTGATTGATATTTACTTAAACTCCAAAAGGCTTTAGGTTTCCGTCGTCGGACCGGCCGAAACGCTCAGGGGTTTGGAGTGCGAATTTTAACTACAAAAGCCTGTGTGGCCGAAATCAACAGGCTTATAAAATGTCGCAGCTGGTCCTAAACGGTAACGATATTATATTAAAGATATTTATGATAAATACCTTCATAAACCTAGTTAAACACTTTTATGATTAAGTACGTATCAATTTATTGATTGCTTTGTTTTATCATTTAGTTTTCTTGTATTTCATATCTCTATAAATATTTTTACTAAGCATCTCCGGTCAAGACCTTCAAATTACATATTTTATTAATACTTATTGATGAATAGATTTCTTTTGTAATTATAAAATTCAATTAGCAGACAATAAAACGGCCTTCAGAATCTACACCTGTTAAAATCTACGGTACAGTAAGTATATTGCAAATAAATTGAATTATCACAATTTACATTTATTTATACTCGTAGCTGTTGAATAATATTGTGAAACACAGCATTAATTATAAGTTATGTATTTAAATTAGATAACTATTGGTAACCACGCTAGTCTGGCACTGGGAGGTTCTGGGTTCGATCCCCTGCAAGACCATTGGAAAATCGCCATTTTCAAATTGTCTTTGGTTCTTGGGTGTTCATCTACTTATGTCGTGTCGTGGTTTATAAATAGGAACGTCAATCACGACGTGACTTGGGTGTATACAGGGTTACTGGTATCTAATACATAACCACAGGCCGGAATCTCCTAAGGTACGCGCAATATGCGTCACCCAGGCGTCACCGTTCCCCGTCCCCGCACCTCTCCCCCGTTTTCGCCTCGATGACTCACGTTGGCCGTCAAGAACCGGGGGAGAGGTGCGGGTGCGGGGAACGGGGACGCATATTGCGCGTACCTTAGGAGATTCCTTTCTGTTTACTCTTACTGTATTCTGTGACATAACCTTCTATAGGCGACTTAGGTACATCAAGAGTAACAGTTTTTGTTCTATGACTTTTTTTTAATCTTTATTCATTATAGAGGGTTTTATCTACAAAGACTATGCTATCCTCATAGATGCATCAATTAATGTTTTAATGATTTTATAAAGTACCCTTGCTGCCTCCGACGAGGGAGTGGCAAGTATGCAAATTAACACTCCTACATCTATGAGGTTTACATGAAACATAGTTATAAAATCTTTTCTTTCATTTTCGCTTCGGACGCACTCAATCAAGGCGTGGTACACGTCTTCTATTTGACCACATTCTTCACAGTAAGGGGTTGCAGTTTTACCCATCAGAAAGGCAAAACTGTTAAATGGTATGTGTCCGGAACGAATCTTTAAGGCCATACAGATTTCAGACATACTCATATCAGCCCCAACGAACCATGGGCCCCGAGCATGGACATTTTTTTTTTAATTTGATGTTTTTTTTATGTTTAAAAATAAGATTAAAAAATTAG
Source organism: Acrobasis repandana (assembly GCA_963576875.1). Classification (NCBI taxonomy): domain Eukaryota; kingdom Metazoa; phylum Arthropoda; class Insecta; order Lepidoptera; family Pyralidae; genus Acrobasis; species Acrobasis repandana. Next base: position 22,536,956 of record OY756216.1, read on the forward strand.
TTCCAAAAAACGAATTATTGTTTTAAGGTGGTTTAATGTTAAGGTGAAAACAAAGTAGAAGTGACGCCCTTATTTGACATAAATTGTTAACTATTAAATATGGTAAAAATTTCCAAATTCTCAAAATTAGGCACTAGATAGCCCTTTTAATTATTTTATGAAGTTAAATACTTTCAACGGTAGTTCATAAAATAATTTAAAGAGCTATCTAGTGCCTAACATTGAGAAATATGGAAATTTTTACCATATTTACGAGTTTACAATTTATGTCAAATAAGGGGGCCACTTCAAGGTTATTTGCTTCTAACTTCACCTTAACTTAAGATAGTTCTTTCAGATAGGTATATTTTATGAGCAAAAGCTTCCGTCAATTGTATCGCCATCGGTATCTACAGGTTGATTATGCACCTCCTAGCTATGTATATTGAAATCTTGTAATCAGAATCATTAATAGAACACAACTTTTTATCCCAAATTTCTAGCCCGTTAGCGGGTGACATTCAAATGGGAGATTTTTGGTATACATTTGTCGGCTGATATCTTTGGTTTTTATTATGAAACAAGTTACAAATGATTTATATATATATATATATATATAACGGGACTTAGCACGAACCTTTTTTATTGTTTTGTCTAACGTTTCGAAAAACAATAAAAAAGTTTCGTGCTTAGTCCCGTTATATATATATATATACATATATATGTAATAAATCATGTGCTCAAAGCGCGATAGTTTAAAAAAAAAGTTACACAACAGAATATATAGTTTTTATTTAGTGTACTCCCTTAAATGCAGCTACGGGGTTCAAAATCATCCTGTATATATTTATCGATAAATACGAACAAATACAAAAACAAACTATTGAAACTGAATACGCAAATCGTCTGAAAAGGTATTGTTCTCTTGCTACCATATTAGCATTACAATTGATAAGTTTGTCCTAAACACATTGTATATTCACTTATGTGTTAACAATAACCTAATTATGTAATGCGTGTACATTAACATTCAAACACAAAAGACGTACGTAAGCACTTGTTAATACAATTCTTATTGAAGAATTGATGTAGCTATATTGTTGAATTTTTACAATTGTATCAGTTTGTGTTTTGGTGATATTGATTTTATTATGTGAAGAAGTAGATATATCGAAATATCTGTTGGTTAACGCTTTTATGCTTTATTAATAAAAAGTCAGTTACTGACCGACATGTTTCAACAACAGTTGCTAACTGACAGAACTTGCGGTCGCGTTTGAGTACGTGAACCAAAATAAATAATACTGAAGGCTGCATTGCCACGTTGTATGGTACCTAATGCAAATTTTTTGAGCCAGATAAAGGCCATCCCTCTGGTCACCCGTGACTTCAGTCAATTTTATTTATACAGGGTCCAAAAAAATATACTTACTGAAACTATTTTAAGGGTGAATTCATTGCATGATACTGAACAACTTTTTTCAAGGAACATAGTTATATCTTAATATGAAAATAATTTTTTTGGCCTAGTACAAGTTGACCGAGCAGCTGATCCGAGTTTGTATGGTAAGAAAAGAAATATTGTTTCCTTGGGAAAAGTTGTTCAGTATCATGGACTGAATGTACCCTTAAAATAGTTTCAGTATATTTATATATTTTGTGCGCATGCACAGCTCATAATATAACTTTTTGGATAGATGCTGGGAAGTACGAAGTTGCGTAATTTTTGCTTTATTCCGTTTTATACGAAGGTTTTCGTTCCTGTTTGTGCCACATACAGAAAATGAGTTGTGAATTTCTGTAGAACAGAGATACTCGTAGCTGGGTCCTTAAAGTTTTCATTAAAACTGAAACTCAATATTGTATAATTTCAAATTAATTTTGTATAATAAAAAAAATAAAAAATATAAATTAAGTTAAACAAAAAAAAAAGTTACTCAATGCATTATGTTTCGTTTAGGTGTGGTGTTACTAGAAGTTAAGGAATTTAGCAGATATTTTCAAATAAGGGACCTACTTTCTTCATTGACGGTGTCATTGAAATAGACGCACACAATGACCATTTTTGGATTAGCGGATCCCGGGCTTTGCAGCATTATGGCTGAGGATGTAACGAATACGCTGAGGTCTTTTTCTTTTTAGCGAGTCGGAATGACTGAAATTATTATATGAGTGTGGACCAATGCGTGGCCACACTGAGATGAGAGAGAATGACGATTTTTGGTAGTGGTTTGCCATTGCCTTTTCTATTCACACACAAGTAAACTTAACACATTGTCGGAAACACAACAAAGACCATGGATCAAGATATACACCGCCTCTGTATAAATTTGCGTGTCAATCTGACGTCAATTTAACTATTTTTAGGATCGTCACTTTTAGTCCGTGTATGTTAATTCATTAGATCGGACATTGAGCATTGTATAATTTATAATATTTTTTCAAAACAAAAAACCAACTTCTATACCAGTGAAGCGACAGTCACAGAAAAGCTAAATACGTAACAATTGTATACTTAGACGATATATTTTTCAGTCTTTTTTCGGTTAAAAACCAAACTACTTAATCGATTTTGATAAAATTTGAGTGCAATCTGAATGCAGCCGACATTCAGACTATTTTTCTTTTACAAAAAAGAGCAATTCGTGCCATTTACGGTTTAGGATCGAGAGACTCACTGAGGGAATTATTCAAGGAAATAGGTATACTTACTTTTGCATCACAATTCATATTTGAAAATATAATGTATGTAAGGAAAAATATTTCCATGTTCAATAAAGTAAGTGATTTTACAGATAGAAATTTACGTAATAAGAATGACTTAGTTAGCCCGTATTACAGGCTGAATACAGTCAGTAAGTCTTTTATGGGGAAGTGTATACTTTTTTATAATAAATTGTCAGAATCGGTCCTTGATATGCCAGACAGAAAATTCAAAGCTTATGTAAAGAAAGTACTTTGTGAGAAGGCTTATTATAGGACCGATGACTATCTTAAAGACAAAAAGGTCTGGCTTGAGCTTGGCGCGGGTCCCTCTTAAAGGTTTGTATACTTAGACATGTCATAATTTAGGTACATTGGTACATACTTAATTTACAAATTGACATTATTTTAAATTTCGTAATTCTTATAATTCAATTTAATTATGACATAATAAACAATGTAATCTCTGTCCATCTATATAACTTATTTTGAGTTTTTAGTTTGTTAGTTGACGTCTTTGGAGAAATCGTGCAGTGCAGTTTGTTGCCGCTTCTTCTGCACTTGCGCCTAGGAAGCGGCGTAAACTTAGCTTTAAGTAACGATTTGACGTCAACATTTGTGCAAAACAAAACAAAGTGACTATTATTAAGAGATGTTATAAATATCCTATGATAATAAAGATATTAGGAATTTTTGAATTGAATTGAATTTGAATAGAAAATAGCATAAATATTGTTTCAACTATACAAATAAAGCATTATACTAATGTTACGCCATCTTTTATTTAAGTCGGTCAAAGAATACCTACCTACATACGCAACATTAATTAATTCTGTTCCCCTTTCTAAGGCAGTCACTTAAGTAAACATAATAACAAGAGACAATAGGACAATACCATTATAAAACATCTGTGTCAATCTTGGGGCCATACTAACACTATGAAGAGAGTAACGTAAATTAGGTGTTCTGTAATAGAACAGATGTATCTATACAGATTGATTCTGCACTCCCTAATTACATATTGAATTCTTGGAATCGGTATCATTAATAGAACAGAAAACTTAAGAAAAAAGACTCATCTCTCTAAACGTCGGGTTTAAAATGAATATGACCAAAACCAAGGTGATGATCGACACACCCGGAACAATGGAACCTGCAGTCCTTGTGAGAAACAAAAGATTGGGGTTGATAAATAGGTACATATATCTCGGTCATATTCTATCCTTCAATAAAGGAAAATTAGGTTTTTAGGCGAATAAATCTCGATTAGGCTGCTTTTGGAAAACTGAAAGACTCAAATCACATCAAATCCTACAACGTTTGAAACCCCACCTTTATAATCATTTAATCATTGTTTGCTTCCAACGATGACATTATGGTCCCGAAACATGGCCGCTTACTGATGAGGCTGTGTACCGAATAAGAGTTGCACAGAGAGCCATGGAGCGAGCCATGCTAGACATCAAACTTCAAGATCGATTTCCCAACACAGTTATTCGGCAAAGAACGAAAGTTTAAGATATTGGAAAACGACTGACATAAATAAATTGGAGTTGGGCAGGACACCTAGCAAGACGTGGTGATGACAGATGGAGCAAAATATTAATAGAGTGGTGGCCCATTAATGCTAAGCGCAGCGTAGATGGTCCATAAGCAAGATGGGTTGATGATATCAGAAAATTTGCGAGTCGAACGTGGATGAGAGTAGCACAGGATCATGGTAAATGGCATTCGTTGCGAGGATTCGTGCAAGGCCTTGTTTTTGAATAAACGTTTGATACTTTGACAGAAGCCAGAAGAAACAGCTAGAATTAAAATTTTACGTTCAAATTTATTTTGAAATCAATTGTCAATATTTATTTTGAAATCAAAGTTTAAATAAATAACCTTTATATACCAATAATAAATAGTAAAAACGACGGACTTAATGCTAATTGCATTCTCTTCCCGTCAACCTTCCGGATAAATTGAAATCTGTCGTAGTAGACGCAATACAAAAGTAAGGTACTCAACTGCTTGAGTGCCTGATGCAACGACTTGAGTTAGGTCACAGAATACAGTAAGAGTAAACAGAACGGAATCTCCTAACGTACGCGCAATATGCGTCCCCGTTCCCCGCACCCGCACCTCTCCCTCGGTTCTTGACGGCCACCGTGAGTCATCGAGGCGAAAACGGGGGAGAGGTGCGGGACGGGGAACGGGGACGCATATTGCGCGTACCTGAGGAGATTCCGGCCTGTGGTTAGGTATAATAACAAAACATACAACACAACACACCAAAAACATTATGACATATATATATATATATATATATATATATATATATATATATAATGCAATATACAATATATATAATACAATGCATTAGGCGGCCATAAAACATTCGTAACTCTATTCAAATTTCCAAAAAGACAATGAGAACCAGTGTTAATTAATGAAATTCAAACACATCAAAATAAACAGAGCCGTCTTCACTGTTTAAATAATGAATTCCACAGTTGGAGCACAATCGGTATAAAGTTGGTATTGTGTGATTAACAATGCAGTTTATTAGAAATATTTGATGATGTTAGTAGCATGGTCATGTAGTGAGGAAAGTTTAATACGGTATTTTAGTCTATATGGGGAAAAAATCTAAAAATATGTATACGTTTGTGTATACGAATCGTTTTTCCAGAGTAATAAGGATGAAATTGGTTTGCAATGGATTTCTAGGTATCTAAATAAAAAGGTTATGTGTTCTGACGTGAGCTAAATTAAACTATATCGCTTACCACATTGAGTAGATATTTCTTTGAATTTATTTGCTGAGTGAGACTACTGTACGTGAGTACTAGTACTTATTCTATGCTAATACTATATAATCATTTTCTTTTTGGAAGTATGCGGTTCTTTTTTTGAAAACAAATCAACAAACGAATATAATTATTTTTCCAATGATACGTTGTCACAGCCAGTTGACCAAACGCAAGGTCATACAATTAGCCAAAACTCAAGACCATCAATTTTGGTAAAATTGTCCCCAGTTAGGCTAGAGGGCGTCAATGGCGCGTGCTGTTGAGTGTGCGCCAACCCTAATGTTTGTAAGTGTGTCCCCGCCTTTACGACGCCACGTGGCCGTCGCGTGTGGAACTGCCCTTTCGTAGCTTTTAAGAATTTACATGTAGATGTGTTTTAATACTTTTTAGCTAATTGTTATTGGATGTCTCTTGCATACGATTCACGTACTTACCTATAAATTTTAAAAATCTATCTTATGGTAACTCTCGTACGAGTAGAGGCAAGCTTTACGCTGTCTTAGATGCTGATTTTTGAAGCACAAAAAGCTTTTCGAAATGACTCATTCATGGTAATTCAATTTCAATTCAATTCATTTTATTTTATCCAGACAATTTTACTAAAAACTTAAATGTTAGAATTTGGAACTAAAACGTTAGAATATTAAGTAATAAGTATAATTTTGACGTGTCTGTTTTAAATTTGATTTCGATTAACTTTTTCTTGTTGAACGGTAATTTTACCAAGAATATTCTTAGCATTAATTTATTCACGAAAATGTTAGTGTTGGGAATGTTCAAATATTTACTGTTAGTTTAATCATTTTTGTGTCTTTTAATCATCATATTTCCAAGTTTACTGTATGTATCCGGTCCGGAAATAGCCTGGCTAGGTCGTTAGTTGGGAGGACTACTATAAAAAGGAGTTTAGTAGAACTATTAAAAAGGAAATAATAACACATGAATGAGAAAATGATTGAACCTACGAAATGGTATTTTCCCAACAGAAATATCGCTCTGTTGATTGAAAGAACTGTATTTTGTCCCCATGGGACGGGGATAAAAAGTGATTCTCAAATCAAAGGACGTATTCATCACGATTCCTACGACCTGTGCTACGACTTTGAATCTAAATAATATTTCGAATGAATGCTCTGAATGCTCTAATATAAGAATGCTATAATGAATGCTATAAAAAAGAAGATCGACCGGCTCAGTGGGAGTACATATCGCTTATTTCTTTCTTCCTATATGATATGATAATTTTAGTAGTAGTTTCTTCCTACTTTGGTTATTTCTTTTTGTATAAACATTGTTAATTTGTATGTCTACCTTATAGGTGTGATAATAGATTTAATTATATAATAATAAAAGCCTTTATTTGCTTACTATGTTTTATAATTATAACTTATATTACTACATCAGCATCCTGTTGTTGGTCAGGTTGTCCTTTGACATAGGTATGTCAAAGATGTAATTAAATAAAAACTTAATAGGGATTAGATTACAATAGTTATTCTATTTATTTATTTAACTTTATACACAAATACAAGTGTAATGGCGGACTTAAAGCCTAAGGCCTTATCTACCAGTCAACCCACCGAGTGGTTATTTATGCAACTGTGATATAATAAGGGGTATTAAAATACGAATGTGGGTTTTTCACACGAAGCGAAGCCGAGTGTGATAATAGTATTACATGAGTTTTTTAATACCTAATTATGAACAGTTGCATACAATACTTTATCTACACCCATGATATGAATCCTCTATAAAAGGTATAACCTTCTGTTTTATGTTTTAGCAAGGCAATTAATTTTGAATATTTTGAGATATCCACGTTGTGATTAATACTCAGCGTACTTTTGAGCATTGAATAGAAGGTCCATAGGGATGAAGATTTGAATTTTCGGATAATTCTTGATTTTCAAGCTACTATTATCACATCTTCAGAAAATGATGTAAGTACTACTTCTTTGATATAGTCCACTTAATGAAACCTTGGTACGCCTTTTCATATTGTTTTCTCGACTTTTCTGGTAATAATTGGTTAGAAATGTCCTTTGCTGCATTAGAAATATCTGGTGGTGTAGGTATTATCAAAGCTTGTATCACTCATTTTTGTAAACAACAAAGTAATAATTTAAGGGAGGCTCGATCCCTCTATCTTTATGAATTAAAAAAAAAGATTTGCGTTGCATAGTGAAATTTAGTACAACATTATATCACGCGTTTGGATGATATTATGGTTACTATGACACTGGTTGTTATAATGTTGGCAATAAGCTAACTATTTCAGAAACTTTTATAGAGGATTTATAGCATGGGTGTAGATAAACTAACTTAATGTTAAAGCCTACTTTTATCTTTGTATTCTCATGTTGTATTCATGTTCAGAGGAATTAATAAATTTATACCTATAAATATAATATATATTATATATATAATAGTCAAAACACAGTAATGAGTGATAGTAAAACAAGAGAATAATTTATTGTTCTATCCGTCCAGTTTTTGTGATTCCGAGCTTTGATATTTGAAATCCGTAACAGTTGGAAGAGGCGACTTTCCTGAGGAAAGTGATGTTCGGTCTCTCACCCCACCTCACGGCTGTTCACTCAAGATGAACAAATGTGTGATGTGTTTTGCCAACCAATAGAATTTCGATGTCATTAGACAGGTATACTGTCTTAAAGCCTCGTACCCACTAGGTAACATTTGGCGCGCAACACGTGGCGCTCAACATGTTCACAACAGCACGCGACGTTGCCGGCTGGTGCGCAACATGACGCGCGGCTTGTTGTTTGTTTCCGTGCAACATGCAGTTGAGCATCAAATGTTGTCGAGTGGAGACGTACGGACGCGCAACGATGTCCGTAGTGTGGTCTAACGAACGTGTGTTGCAATTAATAGAATTGTACCAAATTGGATGTTTGTGGGACACTGCTCACCAAGAATATACATTTTATTATTATTATTAGAAATTAACACTAGTTCCTCTGGCGACATGTTGCCAACGACTGGACATGAATGGACAGACAACGTTGCTACACAAAGTTCGGCGTTGCCTGTTGTGCGACTTGTCGCACGCCAAATGTTGCTTAGTGGATACGAGGCTTTATCTCTTACGTTGTGTTACACAACAAAACACAGAAGCTTCGCTCATGGAATGAATTCACCCTTACAATAGTTTTAGTATATTTTGTAAGACGTTATATATTATTCTATTTACTGAAGTAATTTTCTAATTAATCTTAGTAAACTCATAAATTCAACAACACTTTTGATAGTTCTAATTATTCACCCCACTTTTATTTCCAACAGCAATTAACTTAAAAGCCATGTTAGAGTGTGTGTCGCAGCCTTAGATAAGGGTCGATACACACGTGTCGACCCCGCCCACGTTTTGGTCGCGACCGCAATCGGGGTCAAATATTTTAATGTCTAATAATTTAATCTCAAATCTTGGGACCCCTCGGAATTAGGAATTTGGGGTTCAAATTAATTTGGCAATGTCTTTCGTATTACTTACTGTAGCAATGTTAGTCAAAACCTATCCTAAAATTGGTTCTGGTCTACACTTTAGGTTGCGGAGGTCAGACGGCAGTCGCTCTGTGTAAAAACCAGTAGCCTCGTCAAATCTTAGCTAGTGGACCCCGGGCTCTGAAGTGTTACCGCTGACGATGCAACCGGGAATACGCTCGGATGATGATAATGACTGAAGCAATGTTAGTAAACGCATAAATGCCATGACTAATAAAAATTACACAGAATATTTTTTTTACAAAAAAAAGCAACAGACTTCATTTTCTAACATAAATAGGCGAAGCAGCAACCAACCCATCACTATTTTGATCAGACTTCATTTTCTAACATAAATAGGCGATGCGGCAAGCAACCTATCACTATTTTGATTTCCTTTTCCCATTTTCACGCCCATCATCAGTGACCTTTGGGTCTTGCGGCCTTGGACTCTGTCTACCCCGTTAGGGATCAAGACGTAATAGTTTATTGCGAACGTTCTTACTTATCCTTTTTATTCTGAAACCCATTAGTGGACAAAAGAAATTTCCTGAAAATTTCCTTCACGTCACAATAGAGACTAGGAAGCGACCTTTCATCAAAGTAATATCGCCACCACAAAACCCTTTAAAAATTCAATAACTGCCCTTCGAAACTTTCAATAATCGTAATCGCGTGTCAATAACCCCGAGCGAAGTCTGACGCACCCTTAACTAACCCCCATTGTCACTTACATTTTGACAGCTAAAACTGTCAACTGTCAAAAGCAGCCAAGGCGGTTTAAACTATTCGTTCCATTTTCAAATGCTTTTCATCTTTTGAGTCTTTTGTTGGGTCGCGACGGGCGTCTCGCCCGACGAGGGTGTGCACGGCCTTATTTGGAAGATTGATAAAGGTATGATAATATTGTGTGATGTCAATCAAGCTACTTGATATTGTGTTTTCAAAAAGGGATTCATTATTCTGATGAAAAACGGGAAAGTAAATCGTATTGCATATGTATAAATATACAACTTAAATATATAAACATTTCGTCAACAATGTTTTATTTAAAAATAAACCTTTATAATAAGCACAGAATACAGTAAAAGTAAACAGAACGGAATCTCCTAAGCTACGCGCAATATGCGGCCCCGTTCCCCGCACCCGCACCTCTCCCCCGGTTCTTGAAGGCCAACGTGAGTCATCGAGGCGAAAACGGGGGAGAGGTGCGGGGACGGGGAACGGGGACGCATATTGAGCGTACCTTAGGAGATTCCGGCCTGTGTAATAAGTCTAAAGAAGTATTTTTTATTTATTAAAGAGTACTTTCCTTGAATATAGATATGTGGCGACCTCTACGCCACTACGAAGGAGCTACAACTACTCATGTCTACCTCAGAGATGACACTGTAAAAGGAGCATCGCAACCAGCTTCCAGACACTGTAATAAAACGGTATTCATATTTAAAGATCTATCTACAGTGGTGACCCCGACGTGATTGAAAGCAGCCTTCTCCATCATCAGCAGCCAAGCAGCCTTCTTCATCATCGATCTTTGTCATCATCGCTCCTCTCTCACTCAACTTGGTCAGCAGCAGCAGTCTCACAGCAAGCCAGCAGCAACGAGTCAATTATCAGTTCGATCATCATCGACTTTAGTGACCGGCGCATCCGCAGCATTACACCCTGGATCTGAGGCATCTACTCTCCAGCGTGGCACTCCGGCAGAGGACATCATTCCGGCGCCAACAAAGTCGACAACGCTCAAGACAGTCTCGACTCAACGCAGATTACGAGCACGCTCAGCACGGTCTCGACTCACCGCAGGCCATGAGCAAGCAATTCACTTATGTCTCACTGGAAGGCTCCCGACTCACTGGGATAATAATCATCTGGCACTTGCAAGCTACGACACGAAGCACAGACTGCATACTATCAGACCTCCGGGCTTGGGAAGGAGTCCTGTGGCGACCTCTACGCCACTACGAAGATGCTACAACTACTCATGTCTACCTCAGAGATGACACTGTAAAAGGTCATCGCAACCAGCTTCCAGACACTGTAATAAAACGGTATTCATATTCAAAGATCTAGCTACAGCTACAAGGTTCAAAATCACCCAATATAGGTATACAATTAGATCCTCATCCTACCGAAACCTGTTCAAGAGTATATCTTCCATTGGTATATCCAAGAATGGGTTCAGGCGGGAGTACCACATTAGTGCAACTTGCCAAAGGGCAACTGTTGGATCTATATCCCCACGCAAGCCTTCCAAAAGACCGGGCTGACAAGACCTGTGATCCTCATAGATTGCAGGCTAAGTAATTTAAAACTCAAGCCGTTTTATTATAAACCGCGGATTTACTTTAGTCATCATCAACAGGTCTTTTTTAGTCTCCACTGCAGGAGCACCACCCTCTCTGTACTACCAAACCCATACTTAGCCAGAGCAGTTAGAGGATTTGGCCCATACTCTTCACACTGGCCAGACGGGTTATAGAGGTCTCATTGCTGTTTTTAAGCTTTGTTTAGCTTGTGTTTCCTAAGTCGCCTTCTACGACATTCACGAGGAGACTTGGATTGATCCTATTCAACTCTGCCAGGAAAATCTGAATCCAAGGCGTAAAAAATTAATAAATAAACGCAAAAATTTATTGACCCAGAATAAATAAATAAATATATAAGGACAAATCACACGATTCAGCTAGCCCCAAAGTAAATTTTAAACTTGTGATAAGAGATACCAACTCAACGACACTATATTTTATGATAAATACATATATACATAAACACCCAAGACCCAGGAAAATTTGAAAAAGGCCATTTTCCAACTTGCCCTGGCTGGGAATCGAACCCAGAACCTCCGGATTAGCGGTCTAGCGTGTTAACCATTACGCCACGGAGGTCGTCATAGCACAACGAGAATCGAGAAATCGAGAATAGCACAACTAATTCTTTGTAAAAGTTACTTCAAACTCTAATAATCATATCACTGTCAGCACACGAAAAAATATTTGTTCAGCCAAATAAAACGACAATAATTTACCGTTATGTCGCTTAATAACTTTTATATAAATCTCTATAAAGTGTACGTGTAAAAATGTATAGCTATAGAATTGTAGTCACGAGTCAAAATCGTGACTGTAGTAGGCGTTTTTGTCGCATTGCCGAGCGACTGGATGCCTCGTTTAATCGTTTTAGTGTAATTGAGCTAGTACTAACCATATTTAGAATACCTAATTATTTTTTTAACAATAAACGGGCAAGTGCAGTCGGGCTTGTACATGAAGGGTTCCGTACCTCTGTACAATATTTTAAAACGCTGAAGAAACACGTTTCTTGTGTGACGACCCCCTTTAATTGTTTTTATTTTTATTTTCAGTATTTGTTGTTATAGCGGCCACAGTAATACATAATCGGTAAAAATTTCAAGTGTCTAGCTATTGCGGTTCAAGAGATAGAGCCCTGTGACAGACGGACAGACGGACAGACAGCGGAGTCTTAGTAATAGGGTCCCGTTTACACCTTTTGGGTACGGAACCCTAAAAAAGACAACCGACTTTCTTTTCTTTTAGGAGTTTCTTCCATATCTCCAAAGCTTTTTATCATGTCTTCACCAAATTAATATGGGACTTACTTGGTAGTAAAGGCTTTCAAATAAATAAATAAATATATACCGACAAATCACACATAAAGAAAGAATCTTTACAATTGGCGAAGAATCTGTTAACAATTGGAGAAGATATCGGATATACATAATTGACAACAATCTCCTTTTTGAAGTCGATTATAATGTAGGTTTTCGAAACACTAATTCAATACTTAAAACAAACAAACAAATATACAAACTCACTTTCGCATTTATAATATTAGTTGGAATTGACAACCATCTCCTTTTTGAAGTCGATTATAATGTAGGTTTTGAAAACACTAATTCAATATAAATCCAGTTCAGTCAGATTCCATTTATTTTGGGTATATACTCGTAATAAACACAGTAAGGCGCTTTGCAGACGGCGGGGCGGAGCGGGCCGGTCAATTTCGCCGCTAACGATAGCACAAAGTGAATCCTATACTACAAACGCACACTGAGGGCAAAAAGACCGCGCCGCAGGTGCCCGGCGGGCACTGGCGGCGCGGCATGTCCGCGGCTGCCCGCCGTGGATCATACAAACCAGTTTATATGCAGTAACACAGACGGCGCGCGGCGGCGGCGCGGGGCGGCTAGCTCAGTCCGCGCCACGCGCTTTTTAGTGATGGACGTCATCGATGTAGATGATTTAATTGCTGAAGTGCAGAAAAGCTCGCTCATATATGACACGTCGTTAAAATAATATCACGACGTAAATGAACAAGAGAAATAAAAAGTACACATGATTTTAATATTTTTATTTACTTACCTTAGAGTTACTGCCAACCTTTCCTCAGGACGAATGGACTTCCTCATAACTGTATCACAATGAGTAATAGCTAGCAGGTTCCAGGATTGATAATAGGTCATCAAAAGTGCCAACAGACATTTTATAAAATTTAAAGAATTTGCGAGAATACAATTTTAAGTCTGCATGTTTTATGTGAAACAGACCTTTAGTCAACCTTTGTGAATTCAGTGGGTATACCCAGTATTCTCTATTACGGTTGCGTCTCTTCCGTTTTTGTACATGAAATTAGCAACGATTCGAATCTCTCTATCTCCATTTTCACGGGTTTGCTATTCACTAGAACGAACGTCCTGAACTGACTGCCTCTGCCCGTCGTGTGCTTTGTGTACGCGGTGAGGGCAGCCGCAGACATCGACAGGCAGACGCGGTCTTTATTGCTTCGCGGATAAAAAGCCCGCCCCGCCCCGTCGTCTGCAAAGCGCCTAAATATTACTCAAAGTTGTTGCTCACGCTTTTTAATAAAGCGAAAGAAGTTTTTGTATTAAGCTGCTTTTTCACATTATCATCATCCTAACGTATTCCCGGTTGCATCCTTAGCGGTGACGCTTCAGAGCCCGGGGTCCGCTACCTAACCTAGGTGGTTTGACGAGGTAACTTTGACGAGGTTTGACGAGGTTTTTACACAGAGCAACTGCCATCTGACGTCCGCAACCCAAAGCACAGAAGACAGTAAAAAACCTAAAGTGTAGACTAGAACCAATCCTAGGATAGGTTTAAACAAACGCTAGATGGCGTTCAGAACCCACAGCTTTACTTGCCTGCCAAAGGAAGTATCTTTCTTTTCAGGTGATTCAAGCCTGCAATATTCTAACAAGCCTGGAAACCACTTTTCTACGAGCTCCAGATCACAAGCCTTGACGACTGGACCACGGAGGCAGTCAAATGCTACTCGTAGTCTGCTCTCTCACTTCACTCGCCTACTAAACTAAAAAATGCTTAGCGTTCAAACGAATCACCTCAATTGTGTAATCCAATAGTTCTGATACGATGACATCGGATCAATGGCTCGATAACGTCCATACAGCCCGCCTTTTGTTGTTGCACTATTTACCCGACTGCGCCAAAAGGAAGGTAATGCTTTTCGAGTGTATGTATGTATGTTTTTTTTGCAAGTTCTGCAGTTTCAACGGCTTGTTCATGGATGGATGAGATGTTATTAGATTCGTCTGAGTTCTGAGAGTGACACTGAGTATGTCAAAAATTAAAGAAATCCATAATCAAACTTGGGAGATAAAAAAAAATACTTACAAAATATAAGTCCTTACGGTTTTGTAATATGCTTATTAGTGATTTCGATCCAAGATTTCAATATGGCTAAGGGGGATCAACCTGTATAGACTTTATAAATAACTTCAAGGCTACCTGTACCTGTACCTGTAATAGGTACCTGTTGAAATTAAAGCTTTTTGAAAACGTAAATTATTTCAAGTAAGGCCGTCATTAGCTTGACACTAGCCGTGTTATTACATAAACAGGACTAACTTTGTTACTAGGTTTAAACCATTACCTGCCCAAATCAAGTTGACATCTAGTAATATCACACTATCTCACCTGTCAATGTCAACTTGATTTGGGAGGATAATGGTTTAAACCTAGTAACAAAGTACCTAGTAACAAACAAAGTTAGTTCCGTTTTTATAATAAGACAGTAGAAGTCTAGAACCAAGTTAATTTTGAAAGACTTATGCCAAAAGTATTGGAAACATATGTAGTTACAAAATTTGTATTATAAAATTCCATTTGTCGGCCACTTACACACATAAAATGTAAAGCTCGATATCACTGTCATTGTAGTTTAGTGCAAAACACATTTGTTCGTTTATGACACAACAATGTTCATTAGCACTAATTAAAGAAAGGGGTTATACAAGCTTAGTGCTTTTTTACAACGCGTAATGACACAGTGGCGTCGACACAGGAAAAGGAGGTTTTGTTATGGGTGCGAAAGCTGACCATTTTGTCCTAAAGCTTAATATAAAAAAGTACTTTGTGAGAAGGCTCATTATGGGCCTTCTCACAAAGTATGTATTATATCATAAAGACAAAAAGGTCTGGATTGAGATTGGTGCGGGTCTCTTTTTAAGATTTGTATGCCTAGAAATGTCATAATTTAGGTAGGTACATTGGTACATACTAAATTTACAAATTTCCATTATTTTAAATTTCGTAATTTTAATAATTAAATTACTATATCTGAATTTTCTGGCTAATATATGGCTCTGGTAGTACAGAGAGGGTCGTGCTCCTGCAGTGGAGACTAAAAAAGACCTGATGATGATGAATTATTAAATTAAATTTATTATTTTATTATTAAATTTATACTATGACATTAATTAACCATGTTTTCTCAGTCCACATATTTAATTTTAAGTTGTAAGTTTGTAAGTTGACGTTATTGGAGAAAATGCTTCAGTAGAGTTTGTTGCTACTTCTTCTGTTTTTGTACTGTATTTGTGTAGGATATGTATTTGTTACAGGAAGCAGCACTATACCGCATCGAAATATATTTGTTTAGGAGCTAAGATGACACAGACAGACACACAGATACGTCACCCTTCTTTTTCATCGGGGGTTAAAAAAACCAAAATGTAAAAGAGATTTTAACCTAAAATTAATTTAATTTCAAATCGTTGTGGTCTGAAATTGTTACGGTCTATTTCAGGCTTTGTAAAAGTAATAGAGTGTTTTTAAAGTGATATCATTGACGGTAAGCCATTTTTTGCTAGTCTGTGAACAAAGGCGTTCTCCTTTTTTAACCCGACTACAGCGAAAGGAGGGTTATGTGTTTTGCTGCTTTGCTGTCCGCTGTAAATCCATTGTGGTGCCCTCTATAGCGTCGCTTAGGTAACAATACCGCGTAAGTCAAATTTGAAAAGTTTTAAGGAGAGTAACGTCATTGGATGTGCGTCGAAAATATCTATCCAATGACATATAAAACGTCATGTGTAATTTTTTTGACTTACGCGGTATTGTTACCTAAGCGACGATAGGCCATTAAGTAATGAACTACACATACAAATTGACCGATCAGCTGATCAGGGATACTATGGAAAGCATAAAAAAATACACATTTCGATATCTTGTTCCTTAGGGAAAGTTGTTCTGTGTCATATAGGTATTGAATCTACCCTTAAAATAGTTTTTAGTAGGTATATTATACGAGTATAATTTTATTTATGAGTTTTCTTAATTTAATGTATGGATCTCGTTATCTGAAATAAACAATTATTATTATATTTCGTTGGACAATACAAATCTTTAGTCCTAACGGGGCAGACAGAGCCCAGAGCTGTAAGACCCAAAGGCGTTTGCACTTTCGCCAAAAGTGGCCGTTTTTCGCAAAAATGCAAACTAAAGCTTAACGTTCTCACTTTAAACTGTAAACAGTGGTTTTTAAAATAGTTTGAAGGGTTATTTAGGTTTTGCTCGCTTAAAATTTTAAATGATACCTCCGTTTCCTTACAAATAATTTATTTCAAATGGGGGCAGCACTGGAACCGTGTATCGTCTTAACATGACTCAGATTCTCGCCCATTTTTGGTAGACGTTATATTTATACGCATCACACACGCAAAAAAAAATACTAGGGTTTGGTTGTATAATCATTATAAAGAACCAAAAGAATCACTTTTTCCTCTTATTTCGTTTCTTCCTCCACCATGGGTGCTCGGAAAGTTATTGACTAGTGAACCGAAACCATGACCGAATGTTTTCCACTAGCATTTTACGGTCAAATAACTCTATATTTGAGACTTTTTCTGCTTTTGGCTATTTTTGGAAAACCCGAGTTCGGGCTTGTTTGCATTTGTGTAAGTACTCCTTCTTATCGAGTGTGTTAGTAGCTAACATTGGTGTTAGATTTTATGAGCTGCCTAAACCTTGTAAGTACTAAAATAATGATACACTTTCTTATTAAAGGGGTCTTTGCAAAAATGTATGGAAAGCTGGCTAGGTAACTAAAAACCTACCTGAAATTTGCATTTTTGTGTCAGTATCAATGCCTAATAAGTAAATCCGATAAATTCGTAGCCTTTATATGGTACATTTGGATCAACATATCGTAATTATGTTTAGGTGAGTTCCGCAAAAATGGCCGACACCCATTATGTCAACTGACCTGACATTACAGTAACTGCGAATGACGTTTAAATCAGGTTGCGTATGTAGGCGCAATATCAGTATCGCCATTATACAATACCTAATAAGCGATTTCAAATCTATTTTTGTACACTATCAAGATCACGATAAAACAAATATATGATGGTCTTAATCGGTTTTTCATATTTTTTCTGACTTTTAGGGAAGTGTTCATGACCTAGCTTGTTGTGCAACATCTCCTTTTAAATTATTTGTAAATGTAATGTATCTACTGAATTAATTTATCAAGTACAGCAAGAAACTATGACTTATGGTGCCCTAACATGGACACTGCCCCACGCGTATTCCTGTTGAGCCATCGACGATCGCGGTACTATAGCTATCGCATAAACGGTATCGGTCAAAAATGTATTGGCTGAAGAACATCCGACAATGGACTGGTATCAAAACAGTAGAACAACTGTTCAGGCTTGCCATGGACAAATCAATATTTAAAGAGCTGATTGCCAATCTTCAGGAATAATGCGGCTCCTAAAGAAGATGATACATATATAACCAGTGGCTGATATTATGATTATGAACCAGGTAAACTACAAATAACTCTAAAAATCTGTGAAACACTTACCGGCTCTCAACGCATCCATTGGCACGCTGGGGTACGGGATGGAGTACGGGTAACCCTCCTTCCTCAAAGTCTTGGGTTTCCTTCTCGGCCGGTACTTGTAATCAGGGTGCTCTTTCATGTGCATCGCTCGGAGCCGTTTGGCTTCGTCAATGAAAGGCCGCTTTTCGTCTTCTGTAAGGAGTTTCCATTCAGCCCCTGTAAAAAATGAATATCTTTTAGAACGAACAATAATAAATATATAAACTATCAGGTCATCAAACTATCAGATATTGAGAAACTTTTCTAAATATTTTTTTAAGTCAATTATTATCTTTAGATGTCCCATGATCACTTGATAATTGTCAATTTTTCTTTTGATTTCATAAAATATGACGTTAGATCATTTACTTAGAGCTAAGTTTAGTGCTGTAAGTAAATGATCTGATTATTCATTAAAAATCTTTTTGAATGGTCCGAATTGAACAAGGAATTAAAGAAATATCACCATCCAACCAAAACAAACTGCCAGTTCAAACTGAACGTCACACCTCAAAGTCTCAATTCCAAACATCAAAAAAGCGACACTGAGGAAATTACAAAGAAAATTTCATTTAGAATCTTCAGCCGTCAGTCGGGCCGTCCGTTATATGTATTATTGTCGCTAAGTACACGATTCTTATCATCCCAGCGCACAAAGCGAGAATACCGTCCCCAAAGTATCGACGGAATAATGAGTAACCGGGAAAAACTTCTGTTGCGGAATGAAAAGCGCAAATTCGTCATTAGGCGGCGCTTTCCGCCATTGTTGTTGCTATCCCTTTCTCTTTTATGAAGAAAACCACGCGTGCGAGCGAGAGGATAGTTGGTCCTCCAAACCGGATTGTTCCTTTCTATGTTGAAGACATTGTTTTCGCTTTTATGCGCGTCTGAATCGGGATTGTCTCTGCTTTCAATGGACGGCCCCTCCACGGTATCAACACAGCTTCTATAAACGTTGGAGACAACGGGTTGGTCTTTTGAATCGGGAGACAGGTTGTTCGAGCCTTCGATTATATTGTATCGATTCAATGCCATTGTCTCTGCAATGAGGAATGGTTAGAGCAAATTACTTTTCTGTTTTTGTTTTGCCATAATGGTTTGACAGATGTTTGTTGTTCTGCGACAGTTAATGCGGTGGCTCTTTATTAGTTTCGTAACATACTATATAAAGATTACTTAGCACCACTGTTATAGTCGGTGCATTAGGTTACTACTCCATATTAGATAGAAAACGTAAAGTTTAAGACGTATTTCCTTTTCTTTAAAAAGTGGTCAAAGTGTAGTTCGGATTTTACAGAACTTCGCAAACAGCACGTTATAGAAGTTTGTTGTATAGGTTTAATTTTACAGCAATCGCGACTTTTAACAGACAATAACCAATTAAGCGTTTAACGCCAAAACTTCAAATGTTCGCATAAATATAGGTCTCCATAAATAAAACTTAAGCTTCGCAGTAAAAAAAATACGAAATTTGTTTTTAGATACAGAGTTTTTAATGGAAATCAAATCAGTCGAATGTTCTTAGTTTTTTTAGATGGAATTATATCGAGGTATGACCTGGACCGCGTTATGCAATCTTGTTTTTCAAAACATATTAACATTTTTAATAGACATTACAGGATTACAGGAGTAGACTAAATACCATCTTAGGTTAGCTTAAATTTAGACAAAATAATATTTTTGAAATCTTGCAACTTAGGCAATTTGCTATACCTATATTTACACCTGTAGTTGAATTTTAGACCAGATGCAAAGTATTTACGTTTGTAAACATTCGATATTTTATCCCAATGAACGTGTACACTTTGACACTTACAAGGGTCCATCTTTACAATATTTGAGCATAGAGACACAAACCTACCACGAAGGACCAACCGTGGCTAATCCCAGACCAAACAAAGAAACAACGTCATTTGCATCGCAAAACAAAACGCGGAGGTTAAAACAAACATGTGTCTTGCTCAAAGCGGGCGAAACAAAGCCTTGCTAATATTGACCGCTTTCTATCAAACGGTCTGTGCACGCCTGTCTGTCAATATGTCAACTTGGCACAAATTAAAGATGGAAGAAAACTGACACTTATAGCAACACATATAGGTAGATCACAACTGGATATCGACATTGATAACGCAAAAATATCAGTTGATAGATATGTACTCGTATGTAGGTATAAGGATGTTTCAAAAAGCCAGTAATCATGACCTTTATAGATATTTACCACCACTCGCACCGCGACTCCTAGTTTTGTTATTCCCGGTTGCACCGTTCCCACGGATGCACCTCAGCGGTAACAATTCAGAGTCTGGGGTCCGTTGCCTAAACTAGGTGATTTGACGAGATTACTGGTTTTAACAGAGCGACTGATATCTGACCTCCGTAACCTAAAGGGTAGAACAGAAGCAATACTAAGATGGCGTTCAGGCTTTGGGTCTTGCGGCCCTGGGCTCTGTCTGCCGCGTTAGGGATTAAGACGTGATAATTTATCTGTATCTTCTTCTTTTTCTTCCTCACTTTATTCTACATTACGTGGGGTCGGGACAGAATGTGAGTCTCCTATTTCCCTCTATCCTTTGTCATGATACTTGTCACATTTACTTTATGGCTAGTATGATTGGTTCCTTATCTATTTATTTATTCATCCACCTTTTTTCTTTGGCCTTCTTCTGTTCCAATAGGGTTGATACACAAATAAGCGGGCCGGCATTGTGAAGCAATCAAATCGGCCTTTTCTCCGAACGTTCATAATTATACATATGATCGGTGTTACCATCCGGGTGTGCCGATTAATGCCGGTCACTTATATGTGTAGCAACCTTAATATCCATTAACCTAACCTATTAGTTACAATTCTGTCCTTTAGCTATTTTGTAAGTCAACAGGATTGCCAACACAATCATCTCTGTGATGGCTGTCAAGTAATTTTTCTTTGTCGTCAGAAACAAAGCTGCCTTGTGATGTAAATGTTTAAATGACATTAAATTTGTTACGTTGCAACGCTATTGAATCAGTTGTGATGCAGATTTTACCCGTTTAAGCTGTTTCTGTACTGTTTCGCATTCAGTGAATATGGATGGCTTTCTTGCTTTGCCTCAAGTTCATTACGTAATAAATAGTATTAGTACAATAAGAGTCAATGTATTGGTGTAATAAGTGTTTTCTAATTACACTTCTTTTTCTTCGTCTAAGCGCTTTCCCTGTTGCATCCTCAGCTGCGCTTCTTTGGAGTCCAGGGTGCGCTTTCCCCCTGTTTCTTCTTTAAATATAACATGCATGTAGGTAATGGTCACCCAAGGATGCCAAAGACCTTGCAAAATGGAGAAAAAACAGCCGGAACAGTTTAACTGATTTGGCTATAGTTTTACGACCGGCCGCCTTCCTGACATCAACCCTCTTTGGGAATGTATTTGTGCGAAAAGTTTTACAACCAGCCGCCGCCCGACGCAATCCTCCTTGGGAATGCAATTGTAGCACGAGATGTTTGTGCTTGTCCTTTAGTCGCCACTTAGACACCACAGGAAGATATGGAGTGGTCTTATACTAACCTGGAACCACACACGTTGTTTTCTAATTACACTATCACGTGTCTATCCGTAACTGGGTAGACAGAAACTATGGCCGCAAAACCCAGACTACTTTTAGCGTGATGGCGTGGTAAAGGTGGAGAAACGGAGTGTGATGGTTGCTGTGTTATCGTATTGATATGATTTCTCGACCATTCCTTCGATTGGCATTTACGATCTGCGCAGGAAAAGAAATAGCTGTTTCTTTTTGCTTTGTTTAAGCAGATGGTTCAAAGCGCCTATTAAAATGATTTCTAAAAGATATTAATTTTAAAATATTCTTTATTCAGTATGCAGCTTCCAGTAGGTGACCATAATATTAGGTCCTTACATATGAAATTGCCGATTTTCAATACTGGCAACTTTAAAATCAAATATCTTGCGTTTCATTTGGAATTCCAAATTCAAATTTATTTCGAAATAAAGCCAGAAAAATATTGTTTTAAAATTCGTATTTCATTTGTTTTAACATCATTTGTTTGAGTTTCAACATTGCTATAACAACAACTATGGACAAATTGAAAATTCGCGGTATTTACGAATACGAGTTCCACCGTGGCACCAGTGCTGCAGAAACGACTCGAAGAATTAACGACGTGTATGGACCAGGTACCGCTAACGAACGAACGGTGCGTTTTTGGTTTCAACGTTTCCGTTCTGGAAATTTCGATTTACACAATGAGCCTCGTGGACGACCTGATACTCAAGTGAATAACGAAGAATTGAATGCGATAGTGGAAGCGGATTCATCTCAAACCACTTCTGAATTAGCAGCAGCCTTCGGCGTAAGTGACAAAACGATACTTATCCACTTGCGCCAAATCGGAAAAATTAAAAAACTCGAAAAGTGGGTACCGCACGAATTTACTGAAGCAAACCAACAAACACGCGTTGCTTGCTGCGTTTCTTTGCTTAATCGCCACAATAATGAGGGGATTTTGAACCGTATCGTGACTTGTGATGAGAAATGGATCCTGTACGATAATCGGAAGCGATCATCACAATGGCTTGACCCTGGAGAACCGGCAAAACCCTGCCCTAAGCGAAAACTGACCAAAAATAAGATTCTGGTTAGTGTTTGGTGGACCAGTGCTGGTGTTATCCACTACAGCTTCTTTAGATCAGGCCAGACGATTACTGCAGACTTGTATTGCCAACAATTACAAACAATGATGGAAAAGCTCGCCATGAAACAACCGAGACTGATGAATTGCTCTAGCCCACTGCTCCCTTAGGATAACGCTAGACCACACACTGCACATCAAACGATCGCCAAGTTAGAGGAGCTGCGACTGGAACCTCTGCATCACCCACCATACTCTCCAGATCTTGCCCCAACCGATAACCACTTTTTTCAAAATTTGGATAACTTTTTACAAGGAAAAAATTTCAAATCTGATGAGGCAGTCAAAACCGCCTTCAAACAGTTCATAGACTCTAGCTCCCAGGATTTTTTTTCCAAAGGTGTCAATGATCTGCCTTTAAAATGGCGGAAGTGTATCGATAACAACGGCGCATACTTCGATTGATTAAATAATAATAACATTAAAAAAAACTAGTTTCACTTTTTTGATATTGAACGGCGATTTCATATGTAAGGACATAATAGTCATAAAAGTTGTTGACGTCAGATCATTTACTTACTGCTAAGTTTAGGGCCGATTCTTAAGGCCGTACCTGAATTTTCCGGGGTCCAGTGCTGCCCCCATTTAAAATAAATCATTTTAAAGGAAACGGAGACATCATTCAAAATTTTGCTACTACCAATCCCTAGATAACCTTTCAAAGTATTTTATGAACTACTGTTTACACTTTAAAGTGAGAACGTTAAGCTTTACTACGCACATTTGCGAAAAACGGCCACTTTTGGCACGATACCCGATAAACGACGATACCCCACACGTTGGGATTAGTCCAATTTATTTTTTTATATTCACTTTTCGTTGTATGGGAGGGCTGAAAAAAATCATTTTTTCATAATTTTAAAAACAAACTTTTGGAACTTTAATCTTTATCTCTCCACCAATTTTCGTGACAATCGGTGCAGTAGCGGCGGAGTACAAGCCCGGACGGACAGATAGACGGACGGACATGACGAAACTATAAGGGTTTCTTGTGGACTACAGAACCCTAAAAAGTCATGGCCTTAAATGAAACAAAGAGTTGCGATTCCAATTTTAAAATCAAAATAAAATACTCGATATTACCAGAGCTACACGTGTCGGCTCTCAAAGTACGAGTAGCCGTGTTCACTCTTCAGTGTTGCCACTCTACAATAATTATTTCCTACAGCTTTGTTCGGCACGACTTTGAGAACAATGGCAGCACTGGCAACGATTGTCTTTGGTGGAGGTGTGAATAGGTTATTATTGCATTACGGGGTTTAATGTTTTTGATTTATTTTTAAATATTGACAAGCTTTTTATCATATAAATTGTGTAATGACGAAAAGTTGATAGTAAAAGTTTTAAAGGAAAATTTTATTTTATTATTTTTAGCGCATTTAAATAAAAGATTGTTTATAAAAAGGTTTATTTATTTTAAATATAATCTTACGTAGTTGATGTCTACAGGATTGTTCCGAAGATTTTTGACGCTTTTGGGGTTTAAAAACTCCTAAATCAACACAATTGGTCGTTTTAGTGTCAATATCTTGATGACTGTTTTGAATGTAGAATTTTATTAACAAAAAAAAATGTTTATTAAGGTTTTCACCTACCATCTTTATTTTATCCAAATATAAATACTCTTTTTTTTCTAAAGGCGAGAAGAAGGTATAGTTACTTAATTAAGAATTTAAATCCAATATAAAAATACCTAATACTGAATAACTTTTTTATTTGTTTCTTTTCAATGTATTTTTTAAAGGCGAAAACAAAATATACTTAGTTACCCACGTACTAAATTAAATATAATTTAACTTTTTGAATAAAAAAATACCTTAATAACTTTTCTATTTTTATCTTTTTAACGTAATTTTTTCAAATTACCCTCATTCTAAATAAAGATAAAAAAAACACTCACTTAAAAAACACAAACCGAACTCGAACAATCCATTTCTTAACAACATAACAATCCATAACAATATTAAAACCCGAAAAAATCTATTAGCATTTATCATGACCCAAATAGCGTTTCTTACCATTTCAATTTTACGGACTTAAAGGGTGGCGGGCGCTCCTTCCATGCGTCTTTGTTGCCCCCCTCTCTCCCCCCTTCCCATTGTGATATAGCACACAAGCTTTCAGAGTAATGAAGAGCATTTTCGTCCGATTCCGAACACAATGCTAGCTTTAATACAACGTACAGAGAGGAAACTCCATTGTTGCTGCTGGCATTGTGCCGTACGTGTGTGTAACATACGATTTTTTGTTTGTCGTTTCTCTGATTGTTTGCGACAATATGCATGATCTTGATGACTGTTTTGAATTTTTAGTGAGGCGTTTGTGTGTAGTTACGCAAATTTGTCTAGTTTCAAAGAGTGAAAAGGAAAAACTGTGACATTTAGAGTCGGGTAATGGGATGGAAGCAACCCTGAAATATTGTTTTGGTAAACCAAATATCTCGTGGGTTGGTTGTGTAAACTCTCCTTTATGCAAAGAGCTATTATGTAAACTAGAGAAGACACCTCATATCACTGTTTTGTCCCGTTCAATTGTAGCTATCTCCATAAACTTCACTTAGTTGCTTGCTAGTACTTATTACCTATACGACTAGTAAACTAATACTTTCGACAGTTTATAAGCGAAAACCATGGTAAAGGTAATAAAAATGCCTTGGTGTATGTTAAAATACTGTACATACATACATACTATCACGCCTTTTTCCCAAGGTAAAATACTGTAGGTAAAAATAATTCAAAGTATACGGGAAAGTGTAAAGAAATAACTTTCATCGGTAAGTAACCAGATGTCATTGTTTGAAAATTAAATACGTATGATAAAATTCCACGCCGCTATATATTCGAAAGTAGAACAGGGGCCAATGTTTGAGATAGATGGCCAAGGTCATTTGCCTATATCTTCACCTTAAGTCCACCATTTGTTAAAAGCATATTTTTACTTTGGAACAATAAAGTTTTATAAATAAATTAAAAAAGTATTTTTTTATTGTATTTGTCTGGCGACAAAGAAAATAAAAAAACACCACTTTAATGAACAACAAACCACTAACTGTCAAAGCAAAATATAAATAATAGTATTAAGAACTAAGTTAATTAAGCTTATAGTAAAGAATGTCATGCGAAAGGGTACAATGATTTTCAACGCAAGGAAGCACCTCTATGTAAAAAGTTCGATTTCTTTATACAGAAGTCGCATTAGTAGTATGTAGAATAGGTACATTGATTATGTTTTCTTCCATGCTGGTCTGGGAAAAAAGACAAAACTTTGAATGTACCAGCTGCTTCTCTTCCCGCGCAGATCGAGGGAATGGGTGAAAATGCAAATCTTGTTAATAGGCGATGCGGCTAGCAACCCATCACTATTTAAATTACCTCCTCTTCTCTAACCAAATTGCCGTGCCCGGCAGGGTCCATAAATGATTCTTAAATTGTATTGTTGTTATCTTATGTACTTTATGGTTTGCTATAAAATATTGAGTATTGAGTAGGTATTCCAGTCGTAAAACTATAGCTAAATCATTTAAACTGTTCCGGCTATTTCTTCTCCATTTTGCAAGGTCTTTGGCGTCCTTGGGTGACCACAAGTCGGCGTTTCTTCTCAGCAGTGGTCGTTGCGAAACGCTAGTATCGGTAGCTTTTGAACAAAGAAAAAAAAATTTAGATATAAATAAACATTACACGTAGGTAATGTACACTATAATTATTGACGTGTAAAAGTGCCTGCAAAGGCCTAGTTACAGAATAAATATTTGATTTGATTTGATTTGATTTGACATGCATGTTATAATTTGGAGAAGAAAAAGCGGAAAAGCGCATCCTGGGCTCTGAACAATATGATAAGCAATAAATAAATTGAAATTGAAGCAGCAAAGCTGGGGATGCAACCGGAAATGCGCTTATACGAAGAAGAAGAGTGTATGTGGTAATAATGTATATTGATGACATCAGAGTTACATTTTCTTTTTATAGTCTCTCTAACCTAAAAGGTAACAGATGAAAACAAGAAACAAAACTAAAAAACGAATGTAAAATCTTTTAATCCCTTCCTTCTCGTCTAGCAAAGAGGTCACGTATGTAGGGGCCTAGGGGCCTTGGGGCCTGGCTGTATGCATCCGACAACGGAAAGGAGATCGCATTCACTAAATCTATTGTACAGTACACTCCCCTCCGAAAAGTTACATAATAACATGTGATATAAATTTTAAAGGGAAATCAATAGGAAATTCACCTGGGGAGGCTTTACAATGTCTTCTGCGTGAATAGACCTTCACTAATTCTTGTAGTTAAACATAAGTAACAATGTTTAAGTTTGATCTGTAGGATTAGGTAGGTAAGTTATAATTTAATATACTTACACCAAAATTTGAAATATGTATTTACAAAAATATTACTATGGGCGGTCTTGACGTTAAAAGACAGCTGAATATACCTAGTAAAACGTTAGCCTAAATGAGTTATACTATACCACATAATAGTCAATGACCACATAGAACCACGCCATATTATTTATTTATTAAATCTTTATTGACCACAAAGGTACAAAAGATGAACTAAACGCTAATGCATTCTCTACCAGTCAACCTTTAGGAAAAACAGCAAAATTTAAAAAAACAATTTTATTGCGATAGGCGCTATAAAAAGAACCCACACATATATATATAAATACTACAATATATTTGCATATACATTACTCATATATAATACAATTTATACATATAATATATATTAACATTTACCCAAATACATACCTACTCATAAATACCTACATAAACTACAAATGGGTGTTTCAAAAGATGTAAGATATAAATTTGTTGTATTGTTATATACGAGTACCTACTGATCGCTTAGAATATTGCTGCTCACATGACTTCGATAGAACTTCACTTTGTTGTAAGTTCATTTAAATAATAAAATATTAATAATTAATATTAATAATTAATTAATAAAATATCTCTCATTGCGCCATCGTTTTATACTTAGAAGTTGTAGCTCACAGGTAAATCAATCATCATCATCATCATCATCATCAGGTCTTTTTAGGGTTCCGTACCCAAAGGGTGCAAACGGGACCCTATTACTGAGACTCCGCTTTCTGTCCGTCTGTCACGTGGCTCTATCTCTTGAACCGTAATAGCTAGACACCTGAAATTTTCACCGATTATGTATTACTATGACAACTATAACAACAAATACTAAAAATAAGATAAAGTTAATAATTGAAGGGGGTCGTCATACAAGAAACGTCTTTCTTCATCGTTTTAAAACATTGTACGGAGGTACGGAACCCTTCATGTACGAGTCCGACTCGCACTTGTGCGTTTATTTAGTCTCCTGTACTACCAGAGCCATATATTATTAGCCAGAGCAGTCAGAGGATTTAGCCTACACTCTCCACTCCACGCTGGCTAGACCGGTTGGAGAGGTCTCATTGATGTTTATAAGCTTTGTTTAGCTTGTATTTCTTAAGTCGCCTTCTACGACATCCACGGGAAGATTTGGAGTGATCCTATTCTACTCTGCCGGAAACCACATAGCAAAGCTAAATCAATAACTTAAATGTTGAGAATTTGCTATTGACCATTTTTAGGGTTCCGTAGTCCACGAGGAACCTTTATAGTTTCGTCATGTCCGTCCGTCCGTCTGTCTGTCCGTCCGGGCTCGTACTCCGCCGCTACTAAACCGATTGTCACGAAAATTGGTGGAGAGATAGATATTTAAGTTCCAAAAGTTGGTTTTTAAAATAATGAAAAAATGTTTTTTTTAGCCATTCCTATACAACGAAAAGTGAATTTAAAAAATTAAATTGGACTAACAACAACGTGTGGGGTATCGTTGAAAAGGTCTTTTAAAATGCAACAAAAACTGCTTAGAAACTATGTAGATCAAACCCCCCAGTCTTGAGATAATGTAATACAAAGTTAAAATTTGAGGTGTCCCCCCACCGTAACTTTTGAAATATTACTAAAATTGTGTATGGAAGGTCATTGACTAAAATAATTCTGAAAAAAATGTGGTATATACCTCAAAGTATGTTCTTTCAATTAAAACTGTAGCGGTCTCGGTATCATAGATAGTTATTTTTAATACGTCATAAATCGTAAACCACAATTTACCTTTAGAACTTTTATATTATGTTACTTGCTGCTACGGAACCCTTCATGGGCGAGTCCGACTCGCACTTGGCCGCTTTTTTAAATTCTGCAATACTAAATTCAAAGAGCAACAACAAGACGAAACAAAAAGCTAAAATTGGCCTGCACTTAAAAAATAACTCGTGCGTAAATTTTAGTCCAAGAGCTGCACGTAAAACATCGTTACGTAATTTACACTAGACACAACCATTCTTGTACCTAATTTACCCGGTTTCGTGGATTTTTTTGCGCTGTGTAGTTGAAAACAATCCATTCTTCTATTTTAATCAATCCAAAAAGTGCTACTGTATTACAGATCTTTGTAAGTATAAGTACCGTATGAGAACAAATATTTATGTTTTTTCTATGGTATAATGTCATACATCATCAACTTAAAAACTATTTGTTTAAGCTTCCTTCTGGGTCATCATAGTTTTACTTATTTTTATTTATCACACTTTATTGTTCCAAAGTAAAAATATACTTTTAACAAATGGCGGATTTAATGCTAAGAGCATTTTCTCCCAGTCAACGTCAACGATAAGGATAAACTGAGAAAATTATATTATATAAATATATTAATATAGAGGTATTTTAAATATGAATAAGTACTTCATTAGAACTAAGTACTAGGTATACGAGCATAATGAAAAATAGTTCTTCTGGATTAATTAGAATCTCGGTTTGCTTTTACAGGTGATTGCATTAGATGATGTAATGTTATAATTTAGTATTAACCTTGATTGTTATAATTTAATATGCATTAGGTATGTACCTACGCCTACATGAAGTACATGAGGTGCTTTAGTCTGTGTAATCTGTATCATGTCGTCTATTAAATTCGTTCATTGGCTTGGTGGGAGTAGGCATTGCTACCGCTTTCGCAAGTTAAGCAACCCTGGGCATGGTCTTGACTTTGACCACAAGTGGTAAAACATTTTCTCAAGCTCCCCTGTGCTTCAGAAGGCACGTAAAGCCATTGGTCCCGGCTGTCATCATTGTAGGGCAGTCGTCAAGCTATGTCAGATGCCTTTCGGCAGCTTGAAATATCTGACACCAGTGTTGGCCACTAAACACATGAAAAACAAAACATAAACTTGTGTCTATAACAATAAAGTGAACTAAGGCTTGAACAAATAAATTGTAGCTGATATTACAAAAAAAAAAAGAAAACAATAAAATCGTCACATTCCATATTCCATTTTTAGGGTTCCGTATCCAAAGGGTGCAAACAAGACCCTATTACTGAGACTCCGCTGTCTGTCCGTCTGTCCGTCTGTCTGTCTTTCTGTCCGTCTGTCTGTCTGTCAGTCAGTCACAGGGCTCTATCTCTTGAACCGTAATAGCTAGACACTTGAAATTTTCACCGATTATGTATTACTGTGGCGAATATAACAACAAATACTAAAAATAAAAAATAGTTAATAATTAAAGGGGGTCGTCATACAAGAAACAAAACACGGTTCTTGTATGACGACCCCCTTTAATTTTTCTTTTTTTTTTCTTTCAGCGTTTTTAACTTATCTTCATAATGGCATTAACTAGATACTTGAAATTTTCACTAATTATGTATTGCTATGACCACAATAACAACAAATACTAAAAATAAAAAAAAGTTAATAATTAAAGGGGATCGTCATACAAAAAACGTTTTTTTTAGCGTTTTAAAACATTGTACGGTGGTACGGAACCCTTCGTGTACGAGTCCGACTCGCACTTGACCGTTTATTTTTAAAAATGCAGGTCGAAACTCATCTTGATATTTTTCAAATTCTTTACAAAGTGTGTACTGTAAAGTTTTTCTTCAATACAAATGCCTTCAAAACAACATGGACCCCCACTGCCACTAGCACCTAAACGCTTATCACCGCGTCGCAGCCAACGGCGGGGTACAAAAATACTGTTGCTGCCTTATTGTCAGCCGAGTGGGGGACACTGGCACAAAGGGGCGGCACTGTTTATGTTGTTTAATTACTAAACAGTGACGTCATAGATGTAGATGACGTCACGTCGATTGTTTAACAGTTTCCTGAACTGAAAGATGCTTAAATAAAATCTCTTATGCATTAATATATGTTACAACAATCAAACTTTTTATGTTGTTTAATGATATTTTTACAGAAAATAATAAAAGTTATAAAAAGAAAAAGTTCTCCAATAAATAAAACAAGTTGATAAAGAGAAGAGAAGAACAGATGCTTCTCTAAAATTTTTTTCCAATACTTTAAGAGAAGAAGCATGCGTTTACAATTTTTGTCCAATCAGACAATATTTACAGCGAACAGGTTAAAGAAGACAAGCTTGTCCTACCTACAATAGCAACTCTGAATCTAGACGTAACGCAAAAAGCGTACGAAAAAAAAACAAAACAGATGACGTCATTACGAAATGCAAAGTTGAACGACCCGCTGAAAACCTTTTGGAATCAAGTCCATCTACGAGTACATACAACAAAACGAACGCATCCGACAAAAAACTGTTCAGTAATTGATACGATATCGGTTACACAAATAAAAGACCGCTTTAAGCGAATAGCTCCTACACTATCCGAACAAAATAGTTAGTCATTCTGTCAAAATTCGGTCTATAGTAGACTTTAATAGATTCCCTATACACAATGCCTAGTTATTTGTGGCTGTACACGCTTTTTGTCCGAAAAAATGTGACTTTTATAACGTCAAGAGGGTTCTTTATACGATTATTAACGCTGTTTCTATTGGACTTCAAGGTATGCCCAGCTTTGGCCAACCAATGGCGTCGAGTTTAATTACTGCACGGATAAAAAATGTAGCGTTTGAAACAAAAAACGGTCGAGAAAAAAGGTGGTAAAAAGTGTACGTTGTGTAAGGTGGAGCGAGGAGAATCGGGGTAAATTGATGTTGTCGAGCATGTGTCGGTGTGGTAAATAAGGGTTTAGTAGGAGTTTGGAGAAAATGGGGCCACTATGTGTGTACATAACTTGATCGAATTTGAAATATTGACTGTAATAAAAAACATATTATCTATAAGCGTAGTGGCAGCAGCGGCGACAAATACGTTACGTGGGCTGAAATATATATATATATATATATATATATATATATATATATTATTATTCACAACCAAATATAAAATAAGGGTCTCGGGTTTCGTGCATAGTTCGGCTTGACCTTGTAAGTCTACTGCGTACTTACCTACTCCTACGACACTTTCTATATAAAATTATTATGATGTATTTTTCATAGAAACTCTACTCTTTCTGAAACAACCTGTATAACACAATTATTCGTCCTTTCATTTTCAATACAAAACTTAAAAAATTGATTAACTATATTAGTTAACTAGCACTTAGCAACAAACAATTAAATATGAGCAATATAAGAAAATTGCTCATATTTAATTGTTTGTTTGATTTGATTTTGATTGTCGTAGTGTGAAGTTCTTACTTCACACTACGACAATCTGGCGTCAGACATAACAATGAAACAACACTATGATATACCCAGATATATCCAACATTCAAACATACAAACTTGCAGTTTACACCTTACGACGGATTGTTCAAAACCTATTA
The DNA here is from genome assembly GCA_963576875.1 of Acrobasis repandana. NCBI lineage: Eukaryota > Metazoa > Arthropoda > Insecta > Lepidoptera > Pyralidae > Acrobasis > Acrobasis repandana. The sequence goes on from OY756216.1 coordinate 22,569,472, forward strand.
CACGAACAACAAAGACCCGCCCCTGGCTTAATTAATATTAACTGCGTAGTCAATACAACGCCCTAACAGTTGGTGGATAGAAATTATTGAGGGAAGGTAGTGCAGTAGACTGAACCATGAAAACAAACACACAATACGTACAGTTGGTAAGTTTGACAAACCAGTTTGAGAACATGTTGGCAGACATCGCATTTATTGCATCATATACCTATAGTGCTGAAAATAAATATATGATATGACACAAAAACATTGCGACACGTTAAAATGATACGCTAGCTTGAGAACGTGCTGGTTAAATTGTATAAACTGTCTAGCCAATACAACGATCTGACAATAAGTGGATAGAAATTATGGAGGAAAGGCAGGGCAGTAGACAGCTATAAAAACAAACGGAACTTACAGATCAGTTCAACGAACAAGTTCGAAAACATGTAAAAAGATGAACAAGGTCTTATGCTAGTAAAATAAAATAAGTTTGATTGGTGGTTGGTAATTTAATAAGGATGAAACGGATAAGCTGGGTAAAAAAAAATAAAAAAATGAGGTCATGAAAATAGTAGAAGAGAAAAGGTGCATTCTAGATATAATAAAGAATAGTCGAGAAAAGATGTGAGATCATCTGCTACGACACAACAATTTCTTAAAACCTATCATTGAAGAAAAGGCAAAAGAGGACCAGGAACACCGAGGCATAGATACATGAAACAGATAAAGGGGAAGGTAAAAGTCATGTCGTAAAGCGAAAGCGTACAGCAGCTGGTGGATGAGAAAGACAAATGGAAGATAATTCACTGACAAGAACATAGCTCTTAAATATAAATAGATGGTGGTTGGTATTCAATTGTAAGTTGGAAGAACAACAGTAGGCAGAACGAAAAAATTAAAATACTCTAATGTTCTTGATTCATACCTAAGAACACCGTACAAATATGCATTGTGTATAACATTAAAAGACTGACGGACTGTCACTCGCTGCCTTAAAAGTACTATTCATTCTATAAAAAGTACGCTCTTAAACCTAGCAGTCCCTGAGTATCGCTTGACTAAAAAGTTTCATACGCACTATTGTACATGCACCTTTGTTCGCATTGACATCAACGTCGATTGATTTTGAGAACAGCGTTTTGTACGCCGATATATTACCAGTCACAATGAGTATCGGCAGGTCCGCAGATGTTTTGTTCTGTCTGCACCGATCAATGGATCCGGTACAATTCTAATTATACGCTCGAGTAATAATTGAACCGCCTTTTTGATGAAAATATTTGTAAGTAGACGCACGTTTTGAAATCAAATTGAAACTGTGACCATCTCTTTTTTCATTACATTTTCTTCTATGCTGGTCTGCGAGAAAGGAAAAACCGTAAAATGCTCCAACACAGATCTTTTCGACGAGTTTCTACGGCTCAAAACGGCCGATTTAGGTATTTTACAGTAGAGAGCTCAATGTCCGATCTAATGAATTGACATACACGGACTAAAAGTGACGATCCTAAATAAGTCAATTTGACGTCAGATCGACACGCAAATTTCATACAAAGGCTGTATCTATCATGGTCTGGTATGCACCCACTATTATTTTCTTGCGCAGTTCATAAAAGATCGAGGGTATTAGTATGGGGTATAGATAAATTATAACGTCTTTATCCCTAACGGGGTAGACAGAGCCTAAGGCCATAATACCCAAAGGCCACGTTTATCTTGAAGATGGAATAACGAAATCAAAAAAATTATAGGTTGCTAGTCGCATCGCCTATTAAGGCCGTACCTGAATTTCCCGGGGTCCAGGCCTACGCACATTTGCGAAAAACGGCCACTTTTGGCAAATGTGCGTAGTAAAGCTTAACGTTCTCATTATAAACTGTAAACAGTAGTTCATAAAACACTTTGAAGGATTATCTAGGGCTTGGTAGTAAAATTTAGGTACGGCCTTAAGGCCGTAATGAGAACGTTAAGCTTTACTACGCACATTAGCCAAAAGTGGCCGTTTTTCGCAAATGTGCGTAGTAAAGCTTAACGTTCTCACTTCAAACTGTAAACAGTACTTCATAAAATACTTTGAAGGGTTATCTAGGACTTGGTAGTAGCAAAATTTTAAATGATGTCTCCGTTTTCTTTGAAATGATTTATTTTAAATGGAGGCAGCACTGGACCCCGGAAAATTCAGGTACGGCCTTAACGAAATTCAGATGGGAAACTGAATTATACCCCATAGCCATATGTGTATGGGGGAAAAGATAAGTGATGTCAATATTTTGATTCCGATTATGATTCAGATGGGAAACTGAATCATACCCGATACCCATATGGGTATGGGGTGGGTAGTGATGTCAATGTTTTGATTTCAATATGATTCAGATGGGAAACTGAATCGTACCCCATACCCATATGGGTATGGGAGAGGAATAAGTAAGTCATGTCATCAATATTTTGATTCCCTTTTCCACTTACACACTTGCCATCATATTTAAAGTGGCCTTGGGTTTTAGGCCATACTGGATAAAGACTTGTTAAGTATACAACTGTTACGATCTTAAAATATCGAAGCGTGATATAACAATTAAACAGCGGATAAATCAATAAACACTGCTCTTGTTTTATAATCACTCATTAGTGTGTTTTGACTCTTTGGCATTTACACAATATGCAACCATTCTCTTAGGGTCAGTTCACACCGAGACGCGACGCGACGTAGCGCGCACTTTGGAAGAAATATAGAACTTGTTTACTAGGCAAAAATATACTAATTTCAGCGACAGCGCGCTTTGCCGCGCTGCATAGCGCTGCGTAGCGAGGCGCAGCAGGCTCTCACTCTTTTTGTCTAGTAAACAAGTTCTATATTTCTTTCACGTGCGCGGTTAAAACTGGCAGTTACGGTTTGATAAAATTAAATTCATGAAAAAATGAATACACATCCTATTCGCAACTATTTAAAATTGATAGCAATAAGAGTAGGTATTTATTGCTCGTTCATTAAGGCCATACTTGAATTTTCTGGGGTCCAGTGCGGCCCCCATTTAAAATAAATCATTTCAAAGAAAACGGAGACATCATTTAAAATGTTGTTTCTACCACGCCCTAGATAACCCTTCAAACTATTTTATGAACTACTGTTTACAGTTTAAAGTGAGAACGTGAAGCTTTTCTTTCTTTTGCTTTTCCATCATCATCATATCAGCCACAGGAAGTCCACTGCTGGACATAGGCCTCCCCAAGGATTTCCAAAACGACCAACCGACCATTTAAAATTAATCATTTTAAAGAAAACGGAGACATTATTTAAAATTTTGGTACAACCAACCCTTTAAACTATTTTGTGAACTATTGTTTACAGTTTAAAGTGAGAACGTTAAACTTGACTACGCACATTTGCCAAAAGTGGCCGCTTTTCGCAAATGTGCGTACTCGTTAAGCTTAACGTTCTTACTTTAAACTGTAAACAGTAGTTCATAAAATACTTTGAAAGGTTATCTAGGGCTTGGTAGTAGCGAAATTTTAAATGATGTCTTCGTTTTCTTTGAAATGATTTATTTTAAATAGGAGCAGCACTGGACCCCGGAAAATTCAGGAACGGCCTTAAGGCTAATCTCAGAAACAACGGCGGCAATTTTCCTATTATCACTACAATTTAGAAAATTTCTTCAATAAAATAACTAAAAATACTAAAATATATATAATAATATACTAAAATAACTAGTATATTTGTCAGGCAAATTTTAAAAACCCTATCTTTCCAGCGTATACTTACAAGGCTATCGATTTAAAAAAAACCGCATCGAAATCGGTCTATTCTTATAGTACGATGTTACAGACAGACACATAGACACACAGATACACAGACACGTCAAACTTGCCAAAACATAACACGTCAAAAACATAACACCTCTCTTTTTCGTTGGAGGTTAACAAAGCGGGTTTTGTTTTTTTAACTTCATTTTGCGTTCAAGTGTAATCGTGTTTGTCTAATGCTGTCTATCTCTTCTTAATTCTACGGCATCACAAAGCAAACATTGACAATCCTTCTAACAAACATCATTCTAAAAGATAGCCAATGAATAAAACATTGCGTTTGTACAGGACAATGCAGCACTTTTACGTAAAGCGAAGCTCTGTCATCCTCGCATAAATAACGTATTTTCTCCTTGGATTTGATGCTTCTTCAATTCAATACTTATCGTCGCAAATGAAGTCCGTTCTATTTAACTGGCAACTAGCCAAATCTAGAAACGACAAGCTCTTAAAAAGCAATTTTTCATTTGAAACAAAATCATCAAATTATTATTTTTTTATCTAGATATCAAGAAGTTCTTTGTTTAAAAAAAATACGTACGACTAAAAAATAAAATAGTATCTAGCTACTCAAAATATTATAGCAAAAACACTGTTAGAAATCTACACTCAAAACTAATTTTCAAAAACATTCAGTATATTCTTTGACACAAAAAAGACAAAAAGATGTATTGTATCATAGACTAAGCAGAGAGAGGAATAAAGCTCAATATGGCAAAGACTATCTGCTACAGTAAACACCGCTACGTCGAAAAAAAGAAGAAAAATATAGAAAATGGCGTTTCCTCACGCCGTCACTGCCAGAATAGCGAGCTATGGACAGTTTTATTTTTCCATACTCTTCCATCGTGTCTACCCTTTTCTGAATTCTACTTTTATTTATTTTTTTATTTTGCCGTTGATTAATTCAGTGGCGGAGTCCCGCTGAGTCGCTTCTGCGAGTTGATTGCGCGGGTTTTTTTTTTCTTTTTTTTATATAAAAATTTGTGCGTTTTGATAAATGTGGAAATTAAGCCGCGATTGCATGAAAGCCTTTGCCGATTGCAGTGCACCTTATAAATACGTTAATTTATCGATGTGTCGCCTCTAATTTATGCAGTCTATGTTGGTGTCACTTTATTTACTTAGACGGTGATAATAACATAGGTAGTGCACAAACTGGTTTCCTAAGTGCTAAGAATGTGTCAAAGTTATATTTAAAATTTAATGGAACACTTATTTATGTTGGATTGTAATTAACTTTTTCGAAATACATTTTTCAAGTACTTACCTAACTTAAAAGTTTTAGATTGATCTGGACATCAGATATCGTACAAGATCGAGCAAATTAAGGTAACCAAGCTAGTATCTTAAATATATAATTTGCTCAAACAAAATATTTCAATATTATTAAAAGAGAAATTGCATTTAAAGATTTCTAAAAGGCCTGAGAGCATGCATAGGTAGAATCAAGTACGAAAAAAATTTTTATGACAAAAAAAAAAAAAACTGCATTTAATAATGCCAATTCATGGATCATAACTACAATATGCTACCTAAAGTTCTGTTTACCCAGTCAAGCTAGACGTGAGCTATAGCAGTCATTTCCTCAAAGGACCAAATCAAGATTCAGTCTCACAGTCCCAATTTGCAATGAAAATGAGCTCCATTCACAGGATTATAAGCCGGAAACTCAGACTTAGCATAATAATAATGAACTCCAAAGCAGGTGTAGGTAATATACATATACATTATATGTTAATCATTCAAGCATAGTTTACTTGACAACGATATGTGTTATAAAACTCATATGCATCTGCCGAAGAGGATTTACCAACAATAGGTGTTTTATGAAGAGCTAAGCTAACTCTTTTACGCACGTACATGATAAATAAAATACGAACGCAAATGAAATACTTACTTGTCATAAAATATGTAAATTAAGAGTTAATGTTTCCATTTTTGCGCAAGGAAGAGGAGTATTTAAGGAAATAAGTATTTATCTATTACTTCAAAATTATCATAAAGTTTATTTAGTTTTTTTCGGTACCCCCGAAATTCAGTAAAAAGCTGCAAATGGTATTAAAAGCATAAAAATCGGAACGATTGATCTTTAGGCCATAAAAATCGATTTGACCTATAGCACGAAAAAAAAAAAACAAAAAAGAAGAGGAGTTATGACGTCATCTTTTCTTTGTACGGAAAAAAAAAGTTCTGAAACCTATCATGTGTGGTAGGTTAATGAAAGGGCTTACTAAGCCAATTCTAAAAATATATTACATTATTATATTTCAGTCACTTGTTTTAAATTATAATAAAAATAATTTTCAAAACATACCAAGTTTGAGCTCCTCCAGTTATGATACGGTTGAATCATTATTTAAATATACCTTAAATGATATGTAATAGCCTTATGTCCAACCCCAAAAAAGCAATTTTAAAAATATTTACATTTAGTATTTTTTTATTATTTTTTAATATTACAAAATGTGATAAAACCACAATTACTTGAAACATGTATAAAAAGTTGAAGAACTTTTTATAGTGTAGACTAACCTCCGACTGCTCTGGCTAATATATGACTGGTAGTACAGAGAGGGTCGTGCTACTGCAGTGGAGACTGCAAAAGACCTGATGATGATGATGTGTGCATACCTAAGTAAGGAAGACTATATCTTGCACTATTGAAATTACAGATCTGTGGATATACTTAAATCTGTAACAGATTTTCTTCCAGTCCAGTTGTAACGACTTATAACTTTTTAATTGTGTAAGTAGGTAACATTGTATAAGATTCATCTAGTGACTTCTCTGGGGTTGAACATTTACCAAATTTGGATTTGCGAGTCATCTTCAATTTCATGTTCACAGCTCTCAAAGGATTAAGGAGGTAGGATCCGGAAAAGAAAAACATTGTGAGGAAACCTGCTTGCTAACCACTCAAATACATCTGCCAAAAATCGTCATTATGTGCTTTTCCATACAATGACACTGACAAGAGTGTGGCTCTCGAAGACGACAGGGTTAACCATTGACAGACACATCCAGGAGGACAGCACAAAAAGATCAGTTCAACAGAAACGAAAACTAATGAAGAGATGTTTGAAATAGTAGGAGAGGAAAGAAAACTGCTGGATCAAATTGGAAATAGAAGAAGAAAAATAATTGGTCATTTATTACGATATGACTCATTAGTAAAAAACATACTAATAGGAAGGATCAAAAGTAGAAGAGGTCCTAGGAGCCTAAGGAAAAGTGATATGGACCAATTAAAGAAAAGGCGGGATTCATGTCACATCAAGCTCTTAAGGACAAGGCCGAAGGTGAAGAAGTCTTGCGCATTCTCCACCGATAACAGTACGAGAAAAAAGACAATATAGGAACATAACTTACCTAATCTTTTGGAGATTTCCGAATTATGCATCTTCGGGTTATCTTGTGCGATCTTCCGCCTCTGCAGCCGCGACCACACCATGAACGCGTTCATTGGTCGCTTTATATGCTCCTCTGGGGACTTCTTCGGTTGCTGGCCGTTCATGGAGATCGAGCCCATGGTGCCGATCGCCCCCATGGCCGACATGGGCCCCATGGAGAAGTGGCCCATGGAACCGCCAAAGCCGGTCCGATCACACATGGCACCAGCGGCACTGAAAAAAAACATGTGACGTCAGAGCCAGTTAAGAGGCAGTCCAAATTAGAGATAAGATTTCTTATTGGACGACTTTAGAAAGATAGGTAAATTTAAAACCTGAAGAGTAAACAAAAGTGCGAGACAGGTGGATTGAAACATTTCACTTGTAGGACAGGGATATGCAAATATCTAGTGGTGTGTCTTAATAATCAAGCGTGTTTCAAGAAATCTTTCATGCTGATCTGGAAGAACAACTTAGTTACAACCAGTGCTTTTTTCTGTGTGCTTCTCTTCCCGCGCTGATCCTAAAAGCCAATCGAAGCAATGGGTGAAAATGCGAATCATGTCTATTTTGATTCTTTTTCTACCTTTTCGCCCACTATCACTTTGAGTCTTGCAACCCTAGGCTCTGTCTGCCCCCTTTGAAATAAATACGTGATAGTGTCTGTATGTATGTGTTTGGAGTTCATCTAGTCCTAATCGTTAGCTTTATTTGTCTGGCTTTAGTCAAAAGAAACAAAACCAGTGGGCCCCTACGTCTACATATACATTAAAAACTGCTTATTCCTATTTTTATTCCGTCTTATTAATAAATGGAGACTAATTTTAGACTTTGTTTAAACCATTACTCATCCAAATGAGGGTGACAGTTTTTTTTTCAGTGAAATTTCTTCATTCAGTGATAAAGTACACTTACAAATATTTGATAAGTAAACCATAAAACAAAGTTCTTTTTTATGATAATAATAAATATGTAATTAGATTAGTCAGATTCAGAAGGCAGTACTCCTGAACACGGCACATATTGTCAGGAGGTTTCTCTCTCTGCGGCCCTAACCGCTGGTAGCTTGGGCCTTGGCCCGCTGCTAGCGGGCAGCTAGGTTAGGTTTTTGTAAATGTTTATATTTTGTGGTATATTTTATATTTTGCTTTTTATAAATGTTTTTTAAAAACCTTAAGTATTCAAAAAAATAAAGAGAATAAATAATAAAAACGTTTATTTGGCTCTCATTGTTTACATTACGCTAAAACAAATACAAGAACTACTTATTACATACAGGTTGAACTTAATATAGAGGCACGGACATTTTGCAAACGTTTGAAAAAAATGTTACAAAAGAGAAGGTGACATAATGCGGAGGTCGTCTTGTTTTGGGCGGATAATATACCAGGCACTAAAGTTATTCAAGCTTATTTTTAATAAGCAAAAGTTAAACAATATTTTCAGGGTTAATTCACTATATCATTCTAAACAACTTTTCCCAATAAATGTGTAAGTATAGAAATACAAAAAAAAGTGTGGCACCGAGGACTGCCGCGGTAAAGCTATTTTGCATGCAGTATTGCATACGCCGTTAGACGATGCACGGCTTACAACGCCGCGCCGCTGTGCCGGTTGGTAGGCGGAGTGGGGTGTTAGGTTTTATTTTCGATACGGAATTTCTTGATTCGGTCACCGCGCTCAAAGCCCGCGATAAAAGCTATGCAATAGCTTAAAAAAAACACTTCCCATAGTAACTAGAACACATGACTACTTCAATTTGTATGGGAAGTGATTACTACCTAGTGAAACAGCATGATGAAGCTGTTAAAAACCCAGGACAGGTTTCCCTGACACTAATTAACTAGAAGAGCTGACCCCATACAAAGCGGGAAAGTGCTAAGACAAAGAAGAAAGAAGATTTCGATTGTGTATGTTTAAGGTGTCCCAAACAGGTATAATATCGATCCAGCTTACTTTATAATTTCATTTTGAACTCCATACACTCAGATTAAATATAGGTCCAGATACCATATACGCCACCCAAAAGTGACGCCAGTTAAAAGACACCAAAATTGGTGTCTTCGTTCTTAGCCCCGCCCACAGCTTTTCATTACGCTATGGAAGTTCACGGCGTCACTACATAACGACACGATGATAATTTATTGTAAAAATGACTGTTTGTGCAGTGAAATCGTGCAAAAATTACACTAAAATAAAAGACTAGGAGACGGACATCACTTTTCATAAGTAAGTAAGCAAATTTTCGACTAATTCCAACGTATTATTCGTAAAAATATTGTCAACAAACCAACGCCATGACATTTAGTGTTGCCAGAGCGTGGAATATTTTTACCATCTCTTATTATTGAGTCGACAAATCGTATGATTTGGAGAACACTTTTTTGTATGTATGTTTACTTGTATATTTTGCTATTTATGTTTGTGTGAGATATTAACGTTAACATTTTGATATTGCGCTAAGAAAAAATTATAATATTTTAATAAATATGTATGTATTAATGAAATTTTGAAGTGACCGTATTAAGTATGAGTTAGTTATTGAGGATAAAAAGTTAGTCGTTATAATGTTATTTACAAATAACATTTATTTTTACCCGACTGCACCAGAAGGAGGGTTATATTTATTTATTTAATTTTATTGAGCCAAAAGCTACAATAGGTAGACTTAATGCTAAAGCATTCTCTCCCTGTCAACCTTTATCGAGTGTATGTATATGTATTTCTTTGGCACTTTCTACAGCCTAAACGGCTTGGAGGATTTTAGCTTGAGAGGTGTTATTAGATTTGTTCTGAGAGTGACATTAGATATTTTAAAAATTTAAAAAATACAAAATGGCGGATTTTTGGCGCCAAATGACATATATTTTAAATTTCAAATATTTATCCGTTGAAAACCAATCAAGTGGTTTATCAAAAAAAAAACGATTTTATATAAGGAAAACAAATATATATAACTTATACGTTTTAATGTAATTTGTATTGAAAAATACTAAAAACAACATTTAGGCTGACTTTTAAACCACCAGCCAAATTTCTGGAGCAAGTTCAGTCCATGATACTGAACTACTTTCCATAAAAATAATTAACGAAAAACTAAAATAAAAATTCGCCTTTTCATGCAAATCAGCGCTCAGTCAAACAGATTTTCTATAGGAGGACGAAAAATTTTCATCGATTTTTAATAACTTTTTTATAAAAAGTAGTTCAGTATCATGGACTTGCCCCAAAAATTTGGCTGGTGGTTTAAAAGTCAGCCTGTATAATCACGCTGATGCTGTATCAAGCAATTGGTTTTTTTTTTAAATAATTACTTGTTTCCGTAAATTTCCTACTGATCCAATCATTGGACTGAAACAATAAGACGGAAAATGAATTCTGGTGGAAGTGGCAGCCTAAAGAAAGGACTTTTTCAGCTAACTTTCGTGTCCAGGTCACATACACAACAAAGAGTGGTCGTCGAACAATCGCTCAGGGGCTGTGCCTACAAAGGTATTTAATGGATTTTTAAGGACTCAAATAAATAATGTTGACAATAATGTTGAAATGTTGACGTGTCTTTTTCTTTTACCTATTTTAATATAATTTTTGTTCACCCACATACATTAAGTTTGACCCATTGTAATCAATCAAATATGAGATTGTGTGCAATAAACTTAAATAAATAAATAAATAAATACACAATAAAGCTTAGGGGTCGTCCACATACTACGTCACGCAAAATTTCTGGACATGTCACGCTTTTTCTGATCCCTATGACACGTACCGACACGTTTGGCATGACTCCCCCTTCCCCTATCACTGTAACATAATATGTGAATGGCCCTTACAAGGTTTAATTTTATACACTTATTTATAATTTGTCAATATGAATAAGAACAACACGTAAAAAAATCTCCCACATTCTGGGGTAATTTTCTTGCGCTGGGAACAATTTAATTCACACACACAAGAACAGTAATGATACTAATACACGCGTAGAGGGCGGTGCTCACGCACACGCATATCACAAAATGGCTTCACTTTGAACGTTGCATTTTGTTTGAAACGCTCAATCTAGATTAATCTAAGTCCATATAGTAGTAGTCCTTACATCCCTCATCAAAATTCATATAACATGACCATTAAACGACAAAATTTGAGCCCCTAAAAATTAATAATCCACCCCACATTGCTCACACCACGTGCATGCAAACTTTTAATACTTGCTCCACAATTACTGTGCTCATAAAACTGGAAAATATTAATGTTAAGTACAAGAGGGTGTTTGACAAATTGGCATTTACTCCCTTTGAGTTGTTCGCGTCCCTTTTTAAGGTGATACAGATAATTCGGTGTAATTTTTAAGTAGGCATTGAGTCTTTAGAATTATTGAGCATCAAGTTGTGATGGTGAAGTAGTCAAGTGAAGTACCAAATTACCAATTTAAGTTTTGTGTACAAATACAATAAAAGTGTACTTTTAAATCGATAAACGTAACTAAACCTTGTAAGTAGCAAATCGTCATCATCATCATCCGTGCGTATTCCCGGTTGCATCGTCAGCGGTTACGCTTCAGAGCCCGGGGTCCTCTACCTTACCTAGGTGATTTGACGAGGTTACTGGTTTTTACACAGAGCGACTGCCGTCTGACCTCCGCAACCCAAAGGGTAGACCAGAACCAATCCTAGGATAGGTACAAACGCTAGAAGGCGTTCGGGACCAACAGCTTTACGTGCCTTCCGAAGCACGGAATCTTCTTTCTTTTCGGATAATCAGGCGATTCAAGCCTGCAATATCCTAACCAGACTGGAAACAACTTTTTCACAAAGTATGCTTCCCAGTGGGATTTGAACCCTCCGGACCTCCGGATCACAAGGCAAACGCCTTGACCACTGAACCGCGGAGGCAGTCGTAAGTAGCAAATCGTATTTCCATTTAATAAACGTCAAAATAGAGTTACAAATCCAATTATCAGATTTAGTATTGCCTCTCAGCTTTTCCGTTATTGGGGCTACCTTTGTATACTTCCTCAGACCATACTAGTCTTTAATTCTATCCTTTTTCGACTTAAATCATCTTAACATTCTCATCTCCGCTGCACGGAGTCGTCTTTCATCCGTCAACTTGGTAGCTCAACATTCTGAACCTATAAAAATGCATAACAATGGAGATATCTTGCATCATAGGATAGTAAGGTATAAATACATTACACTTCACACACACACACACCTTCCACCCACATCAACCCACTGTTGGGCATAGGTCTCCCTTTTTTTGCGCCATTCTATATGGTCCTGTGCTAATCTCATCCACTGCTTTCTCACTGACCTCACAACATCGTCTGACCAACGGGCAGGAGGTTTCACTACTGGTCTGTTCCCCTGTCTCGGCCACCACTCTGTAACTGCTTTGGTCCACCGACTGTCTTCCCTTCTAGCCAAGTGTCCCGCCCATGTAAAGTGGGACTTTACCTGCGTGATTCGTCTGCCTACATCTTAGACTTTTGTTCTACGACAAATAAATACATCAATATAGATAAATCAGGTCATTTTTAGTCTCCACTGCAGGAGCACGAACCTCTCTGTACTACCAGAGCCATATATTAGCCAGAGCAGTCTGAGGATTTAGCCTACACTCTCCAAGCCAGACGGGTTTGTTTAGCTTGTGTTTCCTAAGTCGCCTTCTACGACATCCATGGGAAGACTTGGAGTGGTCCTATTCTACTCTGCCGGGAACCACATGGCGAAATACATATACATAATAACCCACATATACATAATTACCTCCAATATAACATTAGACTAATGAGACCAAAACCTCAAAACTAAACGTTAACTAACCAGAAATCATTACAATTTGTATTAACGCTGATGTAAACGCGTTTGGTATTAGCAAATTAACATGTTTGCATCCCCATCCAGGGGGACGTCCCTGCTGCGGGAGATACAATGGTTTTGTAGCATATGCTTATCAATTGGATGGCTGTTTACTAACCGACGATATAAAATGAGGTTCTCGATTTGTGCTTATATTATTTTGTTATTGGATTTCGTTAAAAGTGACTGGCCAGTTTTAAAGGGATATCAAAGCTTCAACTTCATTCACGTAAAACTTTCTAATAACTCTTAAAATAATTTTAACGGTTTTCTAAATACCTATCAAAAGCATGGACGAACCTCAGGGACAAACAAATACAAGAGGACTGACAACCATACTTTGAAGCGTACTAAGATTTTAGTTAAAATTTTGTAGCTAGATGGAGTTACTAGTCCAAAAGAAGATAGTTTCGTAGTAGTTTTAAAAGTGATCTACCCGCGTTCAGAATACGCTATTTTACAACAAGTCAAAACATAATCTTTTTGTTAACGTCAAATACAAACATTTTCTTTGGGATTCTTGTATGAAACATCGATTTATGACGTCATAGTTCCTTGGAGTCAAATAGCGCTTTTAATATCCGTTTTTCTGCATTAATAAATATAAAATTACGTTCAAAGTGGATGTGATCAATGACAAGTGGCATTATTTTGTGACGTTTTATTCTGTTAACAGTACTAAATAACTTATTTTTGACCCAGTAAAATACCCAATTGTAACTAGCATGCGAACAAAAACAGAAACTGTTTCATAAAAGATATTTGCTGTGTGGTCCCCGGCAGAGTAGAATAGGACCACTCCAAGTCTTGCTGTGGATGACGTAGAAGGCGACTTAGGAAATACAAGCTAAACGAAGCTTGTAAACATCAATAAGACCTCTCCAACCTATTTGGCTAGCGTAGAGAGTGTAGGCCAAATTCTCTGGCTGCTCTTGAGAAGTATCTCTTCTGCAGTGGAGATTAGAAGTTCAGTGGATTTCATTAAGGGTACACTGAGTTACACTACAGGTACCATGTCCTGCAGGAAAGCAGCTCAATTCTCTGTACACCCGTGGTCTTAATGCACATTAAAAAAGACCTGATGATGATGATTAAGTTTAATAAAAACATGACAACCTTCTTATAATATCTATTGCTATAATAAAAGGAAGTGAAACACGGCCTCTTTAATAAATTCGCAAGCTAAGTCACAAAACATAATCCTGGCATGTTGTAAACTTCAACGAGTTAAATAATTCATTACAAACGGGAAAACATTAACCCTGTCGGGAAAGGCCAGAGCTTGGGTAAAACTTATTATGTAGGTAGGCAATAATATAGACTCCAACGGGACTTTTGTAAGGGTGCAAGAGGTACATATATTTTATTGATATAAGATTTGCGGACAGTTTGTGGGACCTCAACCTGTCCTGGCGCTCTAGGCGAGTTCCCACATAGAAGATAGTAGGAGAAGTAGAGAATAGAGACTCGATACTCGATGTATTATATGAAATTTACTATCTGATACTGACTGTTACATACGAGTATAAAAGAATAATCACTACATAGTATAAAACAAAGTCGCTTCCCGCTGTCTGTCCCTATGCATGCTTAGATCTTTAAAACTACGCAACGGATTTTGATGCGGTTTTTTTTAATAGATAAAGTGATTCATGAGAAAGGTTTATATGTATAATACATACCCGTGCGAAGCCGGGGCGGGCCGCTAGTATTTAATAAGATACAACAAATAGAGAAAAGTATGGAATGAGTGAAAAGGGATCAGTCAATGATTTGAAAATAGAATGAAAGGGAATTTGAAATGAAATGAAGAATGAAAAACGGACAGGATAAGATGAAGAAAGGAGGTTTGAACATGATGCATGCAGCATCGTTACAAGTTGAGTATTATTAGCTAAATATTTGTTTATTGTTTTTAGTGTGTGTACTCGTAGTTTACGTAAGTGACAACATTGGTGACAGATTGTTTAAACTGCCTAAAGGCATCTGACATAGCTTGACGACTGCCATACAATGATACCCACTGGAACCATCATCGGCTTAAAGTTGTATTCAAAGCACTAATACGCTCAGGATATTTTTTTCAGAAGTGAAGTGGTAATTAAAAATTCCGTACTAAAAAAGTCAATTTCCTTTATCCATATTCCTTCCAAAAGTAACTGAGACAAATATTACCATGATATTTTGATTATGACTGGATTTCTGGAATTCCCAAGCTGCAACTGGTTTTTGACTGACCGGCAGTGGCAGTCAGTCAATATTTGGTTAGGATTTCACAGGCCACCGTCAAATTACTGGGACAGTTCAGAAGCTTAGTAAAATATTAGTGATCCATTTTTCGCCCGAGCTTGTTTATAGTGACGATTGATGACTTACTACATACCATTCGGTTTGCTTGTAATTTGCCATCTCTGTAAGCAGCTGGAACTTATCATTTGTTACCAAGTTTCTGCTATTTATGTGCCCTCCAAAAGTTTATATGACATTGGGTATCTGTTACGTTAGTAATAATATTATCTTTGGCTACAGGCATGTTATATTAGTTAAAATGACAGTACATGTTAGATAGTTGCAATGCTTTCGTCACTCATAACTAAATCGTTTTAAACAGCATGTAGACAACGTCGGCCACAAATCCCTACCTTTTGTCTCCAAACAAGCGCAGAGAAACCCGACCCGCTAATAAGAAAGCCACACAACATGATTTGTTTGTCCGTTTGTTTGGCGGCGAGAACAGAGGCTGTTCAGGTTCTTTGAACACATATAGTTATAACAATAATGACGAAACCCGTGTTAAAACACAGTGCAAATAGAACGGGAATTTGGCATGTACAGACAAACATACAAATTATACATAATGACGTTAAGGTCTTATGGTATAGGTACATCGGCATACGTTTAGATACGCATGGTATAAAATTACATGGTATTCTCTTCGTGCGATGGCCCAAGACTACGTCACAAATGTCACGATAAGTGTCACTGATTGTTCTTTTCAGTAAATTTAAGGACTTGTTAATTAATGTAAAATATTAACTAACTTAACTATTTCATATATCGTGTCATTCATCTGTTTAAATTTCAATAAGTAAATTTATATATTGAATTTTTAGTTCATATTTGGTTTGTTAAGTTTGTTTGTTGTTTTTCGTGTATGTAAGTGGCCAACACTGGTGTCAGATTTTACAAGCTGCCTGAACGCATCTGACATAGCTTGTCGACTCCCATACAATAACAGCCGGGACCAACGGCTTTTACGTGCCTTCCAAAGCACGGAGAAGCTCGAGAAATTTTTGTACCACTTGAGGTTACCCATCCAAGTACGGACAACGCCCGGGGTTGCTTAACTTGCGAAAACGCTACCAATGCGTACTCTCACCGGGCCACCGAGCTCGAAAAGAAATTCATTTTGCTCAGGTTATTCAATCAAACACGAAACACGAAAAAACCCTTCATCAGTTTTTCGGCATAGACCGAGGCGCCCTTCGCCCTACACGACAGAAGACAGACAGTAAGAGTATGCCTCCACTCAAGAGGACAGCCGCAGCCAGCGACATCTGAGGGATGTCCTCTGTAGGAATAGTTACGAGGTACTTCTATCTGGTGTTGCATAGTACAGTTTACATCGACGACAAAAATTAATACAAAAACCAAAGTTTATTTTGCACAGCCCTTGCCCATCGTCATTCAAAAGCGGCTTTGGAGTTGCAACAAAGGACTCCACTCACTATTAGTAGATAATACATATGTGTGTAAAAGCCTTATGTTACACTGTGACTTCACTACTCACTTCATTCTACACAATTTTCACATAGATTTGCCACTAACATTATTCAAAGATTATTTCATTGTCATTTCAATTGTTGCCACAATATTCAAATTCGGACATTATCTGAAATGACTAACTCAACGCCATCTTTTGTGGGCTGGGAGAAACTGCACTTACATGAATCGCATGCGTGCATGACACCTTCTTGATGTCGCCGGGACTAGGATTGAAGAATAGTTACGGTAATGTTACAGCCTTATAAATAATGTAAAATACCTGCAGCCCATTGCGAATTGCTTGCTAAAATAAAACGCCTGTCATGTCTGCCAGTGTATGAGAAATTTAGAATTATTAGTATGTTCTAAAAGCTATCTATTATTAGTGTTCACACTTATGGCATGCCTACATATAAATACTAAAATGTCCCGATCAATAACAATGCTATCGCAAACCCTTACATCGCTTAGTAAGATCACAGATGTTAAAAAAAATGTTATAAGTCACCTGTATGAATAAAAAAAAATATTGAATCGATAAGTGCCATAAAAATGCATTCAAAGTTTACATTTTCAAGTTTTGTACGTAATTCGCGGAAAACGTTGGAACAGTTCACGCCATATTGCTCTGTGATCATGACGTCAGTTATGCATGTAAACAAATGTATGTATTTTGACAGTTGACACTTTTTAGTTTACACTGGCTTATGACGTAATAGCATGACGGCTACTATCTAGTGTCTAGAAACAGATATAAAAACTGAAAACTTCGTAATTTTATTTAAATGACCAGTTGTTTTATTGCTTTCGGAGCGTCTACTACCTACTCAACAACTTTATATGTAGGGCTTACCTAACTAAGCTGGGACAGGTAGGTACCCTATAAACTTATATGTAATCTGGTTCTGAAATGTAGAAGAATGATATTTTATACTAAAATATGGCTTGTACCTCACCCGTCATGTTTCGTCTCAACCGAGTGAAACGCCACTCACTAACAAGACGAGCAAACTTGCATGATCTCTGTTTGAAGCGGCAAGAACTGAGGCGGTGTTAATCTTAACAGGGTAAAGGTAGTACATGTCAGGTCTCACTTCGAAACACATCAGCATTATGTACCCGCTAGTATTATACATTCAGAAAATGAGGCACAGAATACTGAAGTACTATACCTCTTTTCCGTAGTGTAATTATATTATGCGATACGGCTAGCGACCCATCGTTATTTCGATTTCTTTTTCCACCTTCTGGCCCATAATCATGCTTAGTGTCCTTTTGGGTCTTGCGGCCCTGGAGTTTGCTCTGTCTGCTTAGAGTCACAAGACCCAAAATGGTCGGTCTGCCTCATTAGAGATAAAGATGTGATAGTGTATTATATGTTACACTGATATTCATTGTCCAATACATTTGTCAGTATCTCTTACGTATGTTTACATATAATATAATACAATATCAGTCTTTACCCATAACGGGGTAGAAGGAATTTTACGTTTAGCGTGACGGAGGGCGTCTTTGCAACAAGTAGGTAATATATTAATCATATACGTTGTGTTAATAGTACCTACTACCACAGAATAGATACTAATACTCCGTCCAGAAATCTCAATCAGCAAAGAAATTCAAAGAAATATCTACTCAATGTTGTTAGTATTACGGTTTAATTTAGCTCACTCGTTTATATACCTAGACATCCATTGCAAGACAATTTCATTCTTATTACTCTGGACAAACGATTCGTATAACTGAATTTACCACCCGGAGGGGCCGCTTACACGCATAGTAATAATGAAAGTACATTTTAGATACCTAATCGGGGAGTGACACAGGCCTGCTACTACACTTATAATTTCTCTCTTAGATCCAAATTATTTTGTGGGGTTCTGTTTATAAATTTTTATCTCATTAAGCTTAAAATCTATACTTTTTCGTCAACTATTCCAGATCTTTCTATTCTAACTATTCTAGTTTTTCTAATATCTTTTGGTGAGTATTTTGAATTATGAAATTTTAGTGATTTATATTGCATTTGTAATTTTCTGACGAATGTGACCTAACGTTTATATCAGAGACAAACCTAGATCTTTATTTTAAACACCGTTTTACATGTAAATAATTTGAATTTATGAATACGAGTAACATTCTAATTTCACGAAGTGAAACATAGCTTTAAGACTTCAAGTCTTTTGCCGAGCCCTTTGCTTGCATACAATTAAACGTATGCATACATGTAAATTGAAATACATCTGTCTTTGAAGTTATTGTGACTAGATCACTAAACTTTACGCTGTTATATAACTCGGTGGCTAGGTGGGAGAACGCTGTACTAGTGCAACCCTGAGCGTGGTCTGCACTTGGATGAATGACCACTAGTGGCATAAAAAATTCCGAGCTTCTTCCTGCTTAGAGCGGCACGTTAAGCCGTTACTCTCGGCTTAGTATTGGCAGTGGTGCTATATCAGATGCCTTTAGGCAGCTTGAAAAATCTGACATAGGTGTGCCACTTATGAAAAACAAAGTATTTACATGAAAATTGTTATTATAGTGCGGCTATTTACAACAATGATTTTGAACAATTTACAACTGTATAAACAGCAGTCGTTGATTTATTTAATGCTAATAAGAAAGGCAACAATACATTTCAAGCCAATAATATATATTATCCAATGTTTTTCTTATTTTTCAATCGAATTAAGAAAAACATACTTTAGTATTTCGTTACATCATTTGCAATAGTGATGTCATCATCAGGAATATTAAAATACTATAACAAGGTATTCTCTTCACGCGATGGCCCAAGACTGCGTCACGAAAGTCACGATAAGTGTTCCCACTGATTATTCTTTTCAGTAAATTGAAGGACTTTCTCAATAAGTTAATGAATATTAAATAAAATACTAACTAACATAACAACTTCGTATATGTATTGTGTGATTCATCTATTTAATTGTAAATAAATTTAGATAAAGAATATACGTTTATAATTGGTTTGTTAAGTTAAAAAATGCATTTTGCACGGGAAATTCAATCACACACAGTGGCAACACTCATCCACAACTGATCACGTATTCTTGGGCCAATTACGTGACCCAGCTGTCACGGAAAGAGAATACCTTGTTTTTTATACCATGGTTCTAATAAGTTTGTTTAAATATCTTGTAAGTAATTATCCTATTTATTCGATTGACTGGTTGAGATTCCATTATTAGTTGTCAATTTACTCTTTTTGTTAATATTATATCTAGTTTTGTTTTCATAGTAAAAAAAAGTTATTATTAAGTAACTTACATAATTATGTCATGTAATTTTTTGCTACATTTTCCACTTTAAAAGTTTAAACATCATCTAATAAGACAACTATGTATACTCGTATTTAATAGTTCCAGTCCATTGAGTAGTTTTAGGTTTTCATTTAGTCTTTACTCCACTGACGTAAAAACCAGATTGGCCAGTGTATTACAACTAGCCGACTGTACCTATTTATATCCGCATATTATTACCTAATAATTTTTTTATAGTCAATTTCAACTCTATATAAGTTGCAGATGACAGCAGACTATCGACGATAGTCTACGATTTATTTTATTTCCATAAATAATATTGTATTATATTTATATTTATTTATCGTCGTCAGGTATGATATGCGAGCCACTATGGTCTTATAACTAAGGATGCTAAGACTGAGTGAAGTGGAGAAGAAAAGGCCAGAAAGCGGACCCCATACTTCACAGAATTACAGCTGAGGATGCAACTGGGAAGGCGCTTAATTTTATTAAAAAAATATTTAACTATATTTTGTGTTTGAAAAATAAAATT
Organism: Acrobasis repandana; assembly: GCA_963576875.1. Classification (NCBI taxonomy): domain Eukaryota; kingdom Metazoa; phylum Arthropoda; class Insecta; order Lepidoptera; family Pyralidae; genus Acrobasis; species Acrobasis repandana. Next base: position 22,590,089 of record OY756216.1, read on the forward strand.
AAAGAGTTTACAAGAAGCCCATTTGATGATGATGATGAAGTTGACCGATCAGCTGATCCGAGTTTATATGGAAAGCCAAAATATATAAATATATATAGTATCATGGACTGAAATCACCCTTAAAATAGTCTTAGTATGTTTTGTTAGACCCTATATAATCAGCCATTACCCAGGACAATCTAAAAACTTTGACCTAACAATGAATCTAACCATGTTATTCAGACTATTACCTACAGAAGCCTAATACTCAAACTCGATTACGAGAATTCATTAATGACTCCAACATTTGATCTGCCGGCGGCCTCAAAGAGCTAACCATCATTGTAAAAGTGTAAAAATAATAAAAATCATTTTACAACATAGGCCATAAAGATGTGGCAATTGTACCTTCATTAGACAATCTGTAAAATGCCTAATTGGCCCGAGGCACTGCTACATTTCTTTTTTTAATCACTGATTCAGTGTTGCCATAAAAGAGAGTATTTTGTAAGATAAATTAGGATGATGATTGTGTGCGCAATCTTTATTGTGGAGTACTTTTATATTATTATTGGTGTTACAATAGCTTATATTGCACCTACTACTTGATTTCTTCTGTTTAGATAACAAAACAATTGGATTGATTGACAATAAGTTAAAAATAACTTAAGTTATGTTGTACCTACCTAATAGCTTTTGGTTTCATTTTAGACGCAAAATGTCCACTGCTGGGCGTCCTCTTCCAGGGACTTCCAAAATGACCGATCTAGAGCTGCCTGCATCCAGCTTTTTCCAGCGACCTTGGTCAGGTAGTCTGACCACCTTGTTTTCGTACGCTTATGTGCCAAAAAGTGCGTGGCTATTCGACCCTTTTGCCTCATCGGCCATCATTTCGTCGCACTTTATGTCCTGCCCACTGCCACTTCAATGAGCTAATCCGCTGGGCTATGTCAGTGACTTTTGTTCTTCAACGAATTTCCTCATTTCTGCATTGAATTTTTTAAAGCGCGTTGAGCAACCTTGATGAGCCTTCTTTATATATTTTAATTTAAAAACATCTAATTTCCTGTAATATTTGAAGTGCCTTATTTATAAAAATTGTCCTCTTAAATCAGTCATAAAGTGAGTAACTACTTACTTAATCTACATTAATCTACAAATTTCCGGACTGCAGACTTTTAATTAATTTGACAGAATATTAGTGATCATAAAATCGCTAGCGTTTTTCTTTAAAACTGATTTAAGGACTGCAGATTTTTCAGACGGTCACTGCTGAGTGAACAATAAGTAAATTATGTCTATGATATGACAGCTAGTAAAAACCGCATCACTACCTCGTAGTTTCATAATCTGTCTAACCATTACAGATTTACAGTCTACTTATAGTTATCCAGACATGTTAAAAATAATCGTTAATAGAAGAGGAACAAAAGGTAAAAGACACGATCAATTTATAAAAAAACATAATAGAAGGAAAAGTAGAAGCGAGAAGAAGGAAGAAATAGTAGAGCATTTATAGATCAAAAAAGGAGAAGTTGATGCCGTGTCGTATAGGGCGGTCAAAAGGATGGCTCAAGAGAGGGAGACATGGAAACTACTCCATCGACATTAACGTAGTTTTTAAATTATAGAAAAAGATTCAAGTGGATTGCAAAAAATATTTGGTGTTTGGAAAGTGTAAAAGAAATTAAAAGAACAAGTTGTAATCGACTCTCATTTTCAAAACAATCATGTAATTACTCCTCATTGCTACTGTTTTGGCCTCAGTTTTATGAGTACCACCAAAAATGGCTGGTTAATGGTTACTGGTTAGTGAGAAACGCCGCCATTACGTACCGCCTGCTCACAATTTGCGGAGATTGACTCCATAAAATTTAAAATAAAAACAACTTCTTCCGGTGAACTTTATATCACTCAAAAGATTTGTTTTGGTTATTTTTGTCTTAAAAATCATTTACACTTGAAATAATAATTAAATCCTAACTGTTTTATAAATGCAGAATAACTTTGGTTCTTCTTTTAAGAATCCAGCCTTTTAAGACAAATATAAAGAGATGATCTCGGAATGAAACGAAATAAGGTATAGGTATTTTCCCTTTCGGCCATTATTTGTAGGTATAAACTTTTTTTTATGAATTATTTTACGTCTCTAGATACGAGTCCTTTACAGCTTAGTTTTTTATTTCTTTATACCTAACCCTTAACCTAACAAATTTCAATCAAAGGGGGGTGTAGGTCCTTTAATTGCTTCAAGGGAGTTTCTCGCGATAAATCTATACGAGTTCACTGGTTTTCACAGCCAAAAGACCCTACCACAGTCCGCTTAACAAATATCAAAAAAGCCGTACTATGACTGTTCAGTAAATATTTCACTCATTGTTAATGCGTAAATTAAAGCAAACCAATAATATATACAATATAAAAATATTCAAGGTTAAAGGTAGAAAAAATCAGTATTTTGGAAATATATCTCTTCCTTGAACTAAAATCGTATTGGCATAGGTATAGGTATTAGAAAGTAGTAGTATATATATTCATTTTCAATTTAATTCAATTGAAAATATCTTTATTACCTATCATAGGATATTTATTATATCAACTTTTTTTTGTTTTGCACAAATGTTGACGTCAAATCTTTACTTACAGCTACGTTTAGTGCCGCTTCCTAGGCTTCAAACATTTTTTTATTTGACCGTTTTTAGATAGATTGCAAAGAGATCTCTTTTATTTTGTCTCCTGCAAATTTCAAAGTTAAAAACATGAAATATACTTCGATTTCTTCACTTTGTATCTTCTGCTAAGTCCGTCTCCAAGTAATGACGAATCAAATCAATTAAAATTCATAAGAGCGATTCAACATCTTCATTATATTTTGACAGTTTGGCATTTTAATGAACGAAACAAATAACTGACGCATGTCAAATCATTGCAGTGTGTGTCGAAAGAACGTAGGTGCTTTTAAACCAATTAGTGGCGTTGGTGTGATCATGGTCCCTGTGTGGTCATCATGGGTGATCAAAATATAAAATATATATCTATAATATATATCATCATCATCCTGTTTTTTTTAAGTTTCCACTGCAGCTGCAGGAGCACGACCCTTTCTGTACTACAGAGCCATACTTAGTTATATAAGTATTTATATTAAAAACAGTGGAAAACAAAATCAGATTTTTCATGCTACTTTTGCCTGTCTTCGATTCAACATTTTTAAGGTTCCGTCCAAAGGGTGCAAACGGGACCCTATTACTGAGACTCCGCTGTCTGTCCGTCTATCCGTCTGTCTGTCTGTCCGTCTGTCACAGGGCTCTATCTCTTGAAATTTTCACCGATTATGTATTACTGTGGCCGCTATAACAACAAATACTGAAAATAAAAAAAAGTAAAAAATTAAAGGGGGTCGTCATACAAAAAACGTGTTTTTTTAGCGTTTTAAAACATTGTACGGAGGTACGGAACCCTTCATGTACGAGTCCGACTCGCACTTGCCCGTTTATTTAAAGCTTTTATTTAGCTTGTTTGTTGTTAATTGTTTTCTTGGTCAAATCTTGCAAGTTAAATTTGAGCCACTTTCCGGTTTCCGGTTGAGATGAAATTTTGTATGCTTATGTAAATCAGATGACAATGCAGTAACAAGAAGCTGATTTGATGATGGAGCCGGAAGGTGGCTATAGGAAACCTGTAGTTAAACGACGCAACGCCATAAGTCAAAGGATTTGGCCTACACTCTCTACGCTGGCCTAGAGAGTTAGAGAGGTCTCATTGATTTTAAGCTTTGTTTAGCATGTGAAACACAAGCTAAACAAAGCTTATAATCAATGTCGCTTAGTCGCCTTTTACGACATCCATACGAGAAGTCTTGGAGTGGTCCTATTCTACTCTGCCGGCAACCACGCGGCTAGACTGCTCCGGCTAATATATGGTTTTGGTAGTACAGTACTCTGTACTGTACAGGTTTATACTGTACAAACCTGATGATGAGTCTTTATAAGTACCTATTTAGGCCTCCCAATAAAATATTGAACGAAAAAAATTTTTTTTCGAAAAATAACTTGTCTTTTGACATTTATAAAGAACTCGCTTTTTCCTACAGAGTTTATCTAGATCTTCTCTCTTCTTAAATCATCCTCTATTTCTCATGAAAATGTCTATCTACCTATGATGAACGATTCTTCATTCATTGATTTTGATGTTGTAGGTACCAGCTGACAATGTTTGCATATCAGCTGATTGTCATTTGCGAAGGTTCACATCCATCTTCAAAAAAATCATATATGAGTTTGTGAGTATCTATATATGATCTTCTATGCTGCTTTTAGCTGCTTTTCTTTCCGCACAGATCGTATAAGCCGATCGAGGGATTGGGTGAAAATGCGAATCATGTTATAGGCGATGCGGCTAGCAACCCATCACTATTTTGATTCCTTTTTCCACCTTCTCGCCCACCATCAAGTTAATACTTTTGTCCGGCCCCATACCTAGGGATAGCGACGTGATGATGACCTACCTATGTAGGTATATATGTAAGTACATACCTACAACCTATTTTTCTTTAGAAACTACCGGTTTTAGGTAGGTACCTATGTAATAAAGATCCAACTTTCCATACCTACATTATTTGTACCCGGAGTGGTTGACATCACTCCCTAAATTAACTCTTTCTACCCCTTTACTGTGTCACCTGGCTAAAAGGATAGTAGGTACGTAGGTAAGTACCTAGTATTTTTCGTGTAAGAATTATTTATCTTAGATATCAATAGTTTTATATGTACCTACCTTAGTATTGCCCGTTGGCTTTACTTCTGGTAGGTATATAAAAATAAGTAAGTATGTCTTCAAAACTATAACATAAAAAGAAAAACATATCTACCTAGTAGGTACCTATTTCTTTGAAAGACGTAGGTAGGTAGGTTTGTATGTGAGTGTTCACACATTGACGGGAGTTTTTGGCGGGAAGACATGGATTTCGGTTGGGGTTTTCTTTAAATTATTTTGCAAATTGATTTTTGTGGACTTTATAATATGAAATTGTTGTTTGGTCTTATAAATGCTCATGCTCATGAACAATATGTCAAATTGTTAAAGTGGACAGTCATAGTATTGGTTTTGCGGACTGTGTGGACGTCTTCAGGCATCTCGTCAATCGGCTATGAAAACCAGTGGACTCGTATAGATTTATCGCCAGAAGCTCACTTGAAGCAATCAAAGGCCTACATCACCCTTTAATTGTAACTTGGTGGGAATAAAGAAGCTACAAAACTAAAGATAGGCTCTAAAGGACTTGTATCCAGAGCCGCAAAATTATTTTAAAAATTCACATTGACTGCTGAAAAACGCACCGTAAGTAGGTACCTATGCACCTACTAACTTTTGAGTTTACTCTTTTGCAAAACACACACGGCGCGTTTTTTAGCAGTCGAAGTACGATAACGTAACTACTTCTACCAGCTAATACCTAGCTACTACCTATTCGACTATATGGGTAGTATTTATATTACATAATATATACGTATTTACGTATCAAATACCTACCTACCTAACAAAGAAAAGAAGCTGAATGGGAACAAAATCAATTTTTAACGCACAAATAGCGCAAACAACAAAATGATGTGATTATGCAATCATTAAAAGCGAACAAAGCATAAAAATTTATAAGAAGTCTTTTCGTTCCAAGAACTGCGTCTAAAAGTAAAATCCGGAGCCATTTTCAAAATGATTAATCTACAATCGACCTTATTTAAATGACATTACGATTAAAAGAGAATAATGGGAACTTACAGAAGTATCAGACTTCACAAAACAGCCGCGCGACGAATCAATTTGCCAAGTTCATTGACACCCCGGCGTTTTGACCTCGAAGACCATCAGCCACTTCTGTTGTTCTTCACGGCTCTCTAAATAGGAGGTATTTTAGTAAGTCAAGTTTGTTTACCTCATGAAGTGGCCGCTGGCACGTTGATGCAAGTCAAGCTCCACGATGATGCCTTGTAACACACGTGAAAATCAAAATACTTTGTCCGTCGGCACTGCACGAAAACAAATTGGGAACAGCGATCACGTAATACAACTATTAATTCATTTATTCGATTATTGTTATCGATAACGCGTGCAAATCTAAGCGGCCGTCGCGCGTCCGCCGCTAGCAAAGCACAATGGCGACAATCGACAATCGTGCGGCGCGACTGCGGTGACGGTACTACCAACAAATCGAGTGAAAAGCCGAATCGAGTCGACCAATGGCGGTGCGGCACTACGCCCACGATGTCGCGCCGAGCGTCGCGATTGGGCAAGCAACTGCCATTGCCTTACGGATGTTATTATGCAGAACGAGACCAACTGTTCGAAATAAGAATTTAAACGTTTACTAGCCCGGGTACAATGCAAATTGGTTGCGCGCGCTCTGTCGCGTGGTCTCTTTCTGGCTTTCTTGTTCGGTTTTTGTTTATGCTTCGTATAGTGAGGCGCTTTATTCGATACTATAACCGATTGTTTTACCCGGACCCCTCAATAGGCAAATTAGCGGGCCTTAATTTAATTTATTCGAGGTTTTTGATAGCCATTAAGGATTCAATGTTGCTCTTTGCATATGAAAAATATCTATGTATACGGAAGTACAGTAGATTTTGTAGAGAGACGAGAATGACTATAAGTATGCAAGTACTTCCTTGTACCATATCTTCAGATCCTCATTTTTTTTTAGATTTTCGTTTCAACAGACAACAGTAGTAAGTATTGACTGATTTCAATAATAAACTCCATCATATGAAAGTAGACATCAACTCTGACATAATGCTTTCCTGTTTTTTCAGATACTTGGTTGGCCAGAAAATAACCCTCACTGGAATAAGCCCGCCGTTGTACATTTTTATTTTGTAATGCATTTGTTATTATTTAAATGTGTAGTAAAGAGTTAAAATAAACAAACAGACATCAGATGTTTACAATCCTTACATTAGGTACAAGTAGATGTAATATTTTGATAACTTTTAATATATTTTTCCTTGACACTTTCACTAACTTAGGCACTTTGGTTATTTGAAATTCGTGAAATCGAATTCAAGTAGCTAATATTTGTTTTCGAAATAGATTCAACATTGCAATTATGGAATTTTGGTGTTTTTCCAAATATAAGATGCATGTGTGCTACGAAAAAAATCACTGCTACGAGATGTCTACGATGCTACAAAGCTACGACGACACGACTTAGCTACGAGAAGCCTACAAATTGATAACACGGAAACACTCTTTCATACTGGTCATACCTTATATAATAATGTCTAACTAACAAAATATACTAAAACTATTGTAAGGGCGAATTCAGTCCTTGATACTGAAGAACCTATCCCAAGGAACATACGAGTATATCACACAAAAACACTTTTTTGCTTTCCATATAAACTCATACATATTTCGATAAAAGCTCCTTGGATAAAGTTGTTCAGTATCATGGACTGAATTCACCCTTAAAATAGTTTCAGTATATTTTGTTTGAATTTGTGTTCACATGAAGTTAGGTATATTGAACGAATTAAGTTTTTCCCTTGATACCAGTAGGTAGGCAGAAGCGACCCTCTATTTACTACCAGAGCAGACAGATGATTTGGTCTACACTTTCCACGCTGGCCAGACGGGTTGAAGAGGTCTCATTGATATTTATAAGCTTTGTTTCCTAAGTCGCCTTCTACGACATTCACGGGAACACTTGGAGTGGTCCTATTCTACCTATAGGTATATAGTTGTATCTAATTAAGGACCAATATAAAAGAGATGTAGATAACAGAGTATTGGCAGTGGCATTCTCTGTGTAACAAATTCATACCATCACCAAACCGCATGCCCAGCGTGGTGATTATAGAAAAAATCTCTTTTACTGGGAGAACCTTAGTCCAGCTGTGGAATGCAATAGGCTGTTAAATAAAGTGTTAATATGGCAAGGGTTTCGTAAATAATACTGAAAAACTTTTACCAATAAACGTAATTAAATTAAACAATAAAAATCAAAGTAAATGGATCACGTGACAGCTACTCATTTCTGTATGGTAGGTATAGGTACATGCCTATTCTAAAAAAAAACTTAGTATACTCATTACTGATATAATTATACCTACCTAATGAATATGGACTCAAATTTTTAACAACTGTCTAAATCACGACGAATTTTGACTTTGACTTTATCTTGTTGTTTTCTGTTGTTTCTGATCATCAGGTTGCCTTTTGCTACGAGATATCTTGATTATATATTTTTCTTTTTAATAGAGACGGAAACTGTTACCTATCTTTTTTATCCAACCATACCTACGACCTAGACCTACATAAGTAAGAAAAATTACCGTTATATTTGATACCATTTTAAGGATTAAGTTGGAAATTTTAAAGTTCATTGTGGGGTGAATGTGTAAGAGAACCGTTATAATTCTTAATACAAAGTTAGTAAGAATAGCTAAAAATATTATGAAATCATATGTAAAATCATTTTCTCATGCGTAATTGTCATGCAAATCTCAAGAACTGATCCCCATAAATATCCACTTATATCTAAAAATATCATAACTAGTATCGATTTCTTCATCCTTTAGAAGAAAAAATACGTTAGAATATTTTAAGGTCAAGTTCTATTCACAAAAAAAAAGAAAAATTTTCACATCAATAGATATCATAACGGAAGTACCGATTAAAAAATAACATTCTTATAAATCGACCGATTGTTCAGGATTCGATAACTTCTTTCACGTCACTGACGCTCAAGAATCTAATTCAAAAATCTAAATTCTATAAAAAATATTAGCATACGTCCATCATCCAAGATATGATCCAATAACAACACAATGCAAGTTACATGCAAATCGTAAGCGATACTAAGGTCGTTCGAATTTAGAAAAATCGAACTGTCACCCGTTCAAATTTAAATTAGCCTGTAAAAATCGATCTGGCCACCGAAAATGCAAGGCCATTTTAAAATATGTGTATGAATATTTCACAATGGAGGCGTTCGATAATTGAATTGTAACGTAATGGCGACGCGAGGGCACTGGGTCGCGCCCTAGGGCTGTGACTTGTGCGTCAATGTGGACCACAATTCACCGTACGCAAATTAACTGCGTATGCATTGAATTTTTATCGACGATAAAAAAAAATCTATTCATCGATTCGTTGCGCTTTGTACTTGTGCCAGTGTAAAGAATTTTTAAACTTCGATAAATGTTTTTTGCATATGACACGAAATGTAAATTTCGCGACATGTGTAAATGCAGTATTATGCAGGTACTGTTGTAATTTTATTGGATCGCTACTGTCATTTAAATTGGATTCGTTCCGGGTACAAGAAAAGTTAACAGACCGTTACAAATTAAGTCATTGATAAAGTGATATAAATACTGATTATTCGCACCAAATGGCCTATTTGCAATAAAAGCTTTAAATGCAAATGTTTGCTTGGATTACTTTATATTTATAACAAATTATTCAATAATAAATTTTAACTACCAGATATTTGTAATACAAGTTCAAAAGCATTCTCATTGGTAAATATCATTTTAAGTACCTAGGTACTAAGTAATTGATTTATATATTATGATATCATTATTTTCTTACATAATTATGACGTTCTTAAATTTTAGGGTCAGAAGTAAGGCTGTGTGGTTCCCGGCAGAGTAGAATAGGACCAGTCCAACTTCTTCCCGTGGATTTCGTAGAAGGCAACTTAAGCTAAACAAAGCTTATAAACATCAATGAGACCTCTCCAACCCGTCTGGCCAGCGTGAAGAGTGTAGGCCAAATCCTCTGACTGCTCTGGCTAATATATAGCTCTGGTAGTACAGGGAGGGTTGTGCTCCTGCAGTGGAGACTCAATAGACCTGATGAGATGATGATGAAAGATTACCAAATATTTTAGTGGACCTTGCCATATTGCGCAAAAAATCATTGGTGCCATCATTCCAGGTCCCTAACTTAGTTGTTGACCTATACTAAATTATGATCTAAAATAAATTTAAAATAGTTTTTTTTTCCAATGTTTTAAGCATTGGAAAAAGAAAACTATTACTTGTAAATATTATTCTTATGTTCTAAGCCAAAACAGTTTCCGATGAAGTCTGAAATAGTCATTTAAACATTTAAATAAACAAAAAAAAATGTTATTAGATTGATGTAAAAATATATACTTTTTACTTATTATTTAGAACAAAACCCAGACTTGAAAAGGCCTGATATTTTTCACAAAAGATGATCCCAATATGAGTACAATAACACAATTTGCAAGAACATACGTAGTGACAATCGTGAACACACCAACCACAACGAAAAAAATTTACATACGACCCTATCATACCTAGACACTGCTTTTGTCAAAATGGTAATATCGATTGAATCACAATTGTATAGGCAAGTAAGTACGTCATTGGAAAATTCGCGCCGCACTATGTCTCGTTTTGTACTGGCTGCAAATCCGTTACCGGACATTTTGATGCAAATTCGATTTTTAAATTAAAATCGATAGTGCTTTTATGGCAACAACGGGCGTGAGGAATCAATCGTTTTTTTTTTATTTTCATGCAAAGAATCTAGTCACTTTGACAAGTTGCCAGTATCAATTGCTACTGATTTATTGATATTTAAATAACTTGTATGATACGGTTTAACATCTTTTTTGTCACATTTCAGTCTATTTTTATTTTAACAATAAAGTTGCAATAAAAAATGTAATTTAATATTAAAATTTGCATCGGTTATATCGGGACGTTTAAGGCCCCGTCGTTCAGAGCCAAGAATCTGTGAGTGTTTTAAAAAAATCACTGTAAATAAATTTACTACAGTTTTTTTCTCAAAAATTTTACATGAAAATTTTAAGGCTTTTCTACAGACTCCCACAATATCTAAAACACGATTGAGCATTTTTGGCTTGATAGAAAAAAATCACAAACATACCTTTAAAATTGCCTAAATTTACCTTTTAAAAAGATATTACTAATTTATACAATCACCTTTATATATGAAAACTATACCAAAAATGGAATTATAATTTCGCACAAAAATTATAAATTATACAAAAAAAAAAAAAAAACAGTGAAATATATATTCGTCGAGAGCGAACAAAGGCCCGGACCCGTGCTCGACGATATATCGCTGTTTTTTTTTGTATTACGAGTGTATTTACAATTTTTTTGTGTAGCGAAATTAACTTGTAATATAAATTATCAATTTTTTGGTATCTCGACTTAAGGCGAGATGGTTTAAAATTGGTAAAATACATTTTAATGCGGATTCTTAATTGATAAATAAATTTACTCTTAAATATATCTCATAATAGATACTCGTATAACTACGTACTATAGATAAAATTAAGGTAAATAAGTACTTATGTAGGTAGGTTCTCTTTATACTTAACCAGGTAACTGAAGTATATCATTTTCGTACGTAAATAAAGTTGTTTTTAAGAAAGGCGAAATAATCCTTGAAGGGCGTCCTGTACCTAAAGATCATTGTGCAAATTTTACAATATAATCGGATAATATTAAAAGTCCATTCAACAATTAAAAACCAAAATAAATTGTAATTAAAAGAGTAAGCTGCCAGTACACTTCATCAATAGTACTCGTAAACTTTATCAATGGCATTCTGTAAACAGCGAGGTACTTACTGTAAATTGTTGTAAAGCACCTAAAAAAATATTCTCGTCCATTTAACACAGGTCTATGGCGACATAATTGACAATGACCAAAGATTACACGCAGAATGACGCAAATCTGTCACTTGACTATTTACTTTTCTCACACGCTAGTGTTGGGCTCGAGTGGTTGTCGATTGTCGATGGAATAATAGCCATTTCAAGGGTATGTTTATATGTTTTTGGGATGTTGTTCGTACATGATAAAGTAGGTACCTATATCGTGAATCAATCATCTGTTAACGAACGATCTAGTATCTGAAAATTAGTGTGTTAAACAGCTGTAGGTTACTGTGTGTTAAACAACTAGGGTATACGAAATTAAACATGAGTTTATAAATAATTAGTTAGGTACTCATTTTAAAAACTGTGATTACTCTTAAGACGATACACGGAGTCCAGTGCTGACCCCATTTTAAATAAATTATTTGTAAGGAAACGGAGATATCATTAAAAATTTTGATCTAGCAAATCTTATGTAACCCTTGAAACTATTTTATGAACCACTGTTTTAGTGAGAATGTTAAGCTTTAGTTTGCATTTTTGCGAAAAACGGTCACTTTTGGCAAAAATGCAAACTAAAGTTCTCTTAATGTTCTCACTTTAAACTGTAAATAGTGGTTCATAAAACAGTTTGAAGGGTTATCTAGGTTTTACTAGACGAAAATTTTAAATGATATCTCCGTTTCCTTAAAAATAATTTATTTTAAATGAGGGCAGCACTGGACTCCGTGTATCGTCAATTTTATTTAGATACATACTATAAAATTTCCAAAAAAAATAGGTGTTTAAAACTGCTATTAGCTAAAAGATTTCTAGTGATTATTTAAGGTGAAGATATAGGCAAATGGCCTTAAAGTGTGAAATAAATTGTTAACTCGTAAATATGTTGATAATTTCCATATTGCTCTTCGTCATGCACTAGATAGCCCTTTTAATTATTTTATGAACTGCCGTTGAAACTATTATTGGTGATCCGTCTAGCTTTAAAACTTGCCGTGGCCACTTTTGGCGGAGGCAAGTTTTAAAGCTAGACGGTCTAATGCAAATACTTTCAACGGTGGTTCATAACATAATTTAAAGGGCTATCTAGTGCATGACGAAGAGCAATATGGAAATTATCTCCATATTTACGAGTTACTAATTTATTTCATCTGAGGGCTCCACTTCAAGGCCATTTGCCTATATCTCCACCTTAAGAGTTTTTCATCAGAAGTAGTAAAAATTATACCAAAATGCTGTCATACCAATAAGTAACATACTTACTATTTACATAGTCTTCTATGTCATTTTTACTAGTGATTTCGGTAAAGAAATTTTAAGGACCCTTATTTAAGCATATCTCATTCTCCCAGAGCCCACTGATCATTTCCCCTCAATCTGTTTAAGATTTTCAATATTATCTCAACAATGCTCGTATCGAGTGCGTCACTCACAAATCAGATCAAACCACTCCATGACAAAGCCACGGATATGAGGGTGGCATTAGTGCTATTCTAACAGACAACAATCAATAGTAAATGGAACACTAGTTTGGGAAAATGGGAAAAGTATAAATTTATTTAACTTATACTTTATACGTCTTGTGCTTTCTGTTCGTAATACCATAGTCGTCGTTTCTTCTCTACTCCTCATTGTTTTTCAATTGGGTAGATGACTGAGACAAAAATAAATTATTGAGTACCTACTGCCAAGAGATTAAAAAAAACGTCTGAAAATAATGTCACTTGTCATTGATCATATAAATTTTCAACATGATTTTAGATTTATTAATGCAAAAGAACTGATATCAAATGCGCTAATTGACTCGAAAAAACATCACGTCACGGTTAAGTTTTTCATGCAAATCCCATACAAAATGTTTGTTTTGACGTTCAGAATAATGTGTCTGTTTTGCTTTATCGTCACCTAGCGGATGACATGCATATCATCTTAGGATATATTTTGCATGCTGATCTGGGAAAAAGGCAAAACGTAGAATGTTCTTTACTTCTTTCCTTCCGACGTCCGTAGCTATAATAAATTTTGATTCCTTTTTCATTTTCTCGCCCACCATTACGCTAAAATTGGCCTAATGAGTCTTGCCGCACTGATCTATACCTGCTAAGACTCGCAAGACCTAATAATGCTATGCCCCATTAGGGATAAACACGTGATAGTATATAAGATTTCTTTTCTATTTACAATCGTTTGAAAATCGATAATTTTCCCACCACTATCACACATCTTTAGTGCTAATTCAATTACGCAACCAGTAGGTACACTTTAAATTCATGATGTATTGTGTCCCCTTAAATTAAGAGGCCTTTGATTTGCGATCGAGCGAGAGGCCTTAATCTCGGTTGATCATTTGGATTGCATGGTGTAGCAATAATGCAGTTTTTGTGGTACAAGTTACAAGAGATTAAACCAATATCTTACTTAGATTGTTTTAAATAAATTAAGTTATTTTATTGTAAGATACATATCAGAAACAATTGGGTAAACCTTAATTAAGTCTCTTTTTAACCGACTACAAAAAAGGAGGAAGTTATCCATTCGACTGTATGTTTTTTTTTAATGTATGTTTGTTACGCGATATCTTCGCCAATTGTGAACCGACTTTGATAATTTTTTTTTATTTGAAAGCCTTTACTAGTAAGTTGGTCCCATTTTAATTTGGTGAAGATATGATGAAGAACTTTAGAGATATGGAAAAAACTTCAAAAAAAAAATTTTTGTCGGTTGTTTTTTTTTTGTTAAAAATTTAATTATATAGGTGTATACTTAAATGAAATCGTATGGACTGAGACTTGGAGCTTACTTTAAAATTATGACTTTGATAATTATGAATTTGAACTTTGACGCTACAGTTACATAGACTTATTTGGAAAACCATCTGCAACTTTTACATCATCATCATATCAGCCACAGGAAGTCCACTGCTGGACATAGGCCTCCCCCAAGGATTTCCAAAACGACCGATCAGAAGCGGCCTGCATCCAGCGCTTTCCTGCAACCTTGCTCAGGTCGTCCGATCACCTAGTAGGTGGGTGTCCTACGCTGCGCTTGCCGGTACGAGGCCGCCATTTGAGAACCTTCAACTAATTTGTTAGAAGATCACGGGCTTCAGTAATTGAGAAACTGTGCGAGAAGAAGCGGCTTACATTAAAAATAAATGAGAAGAGTTCTTTAGTGTCCTCTTACGTAAAACGTAGTACCTTTTATTTTAAAACGACATGTCACATTTTGGTAAAAAATTTCATATTTTACAGTCAAAATATGAACTTGAAACAGAATATAATATATCATATAATTTTTGACCATCAGTATTGAATACTTCTACGTCATCATATTTCCTTTCAAATTCTTATTTTGACTGTTGATAACTAGCTATATTCCTAGATTTATGCAATTTCTAAAATTAAAAAATTTTGCCAAAATCTGACATGTTTAAAATAAAAGCTTGACTACGTTTGTATTAAAAAGTCTAGGGTGACACTCTTAAATCATGCGGTCGCCAATATTAAATTGACGAAAACGATTGGATAAATCCTCATAAATATTAAACACGAGGTAGGATCTATTTTATAAATGTATTAGGAGCTCATTCATGTAATCTAAAATACATCGCGTTAGACTAGACTTATTGTAAATGCTTCTTACTTAGACCACAACCTAAACCCCACTGTAACAAATATCCAAATAAATGAAAAAAAATCTTAAGCTCTATCCTCACCAAACCTCAATCAATTTCCTTCTTTACACCATAACTTTTAAAGTTCAAACTGCAACAGAAAACAGTTTTAATTTATTTAAACTTCTATTTGTTTAGGTGCAGTGATATCATCTCGATGCAAACTCCATTGGTGTTAAATCCACCGAAAGCAGGCGAAACCTGTACACTTGCATAGTTAATTGTGCTTGTAATCTCTCGAGCGTTTTATTTGGTTTCGATCTGATTTCGGTTTCAATGGGTTTTGTTGTTGCGGTCTTCTGTTGTGGTGATGGCAAAAAAACACAGCTGACGTTATCAAGTATACCTACCTAGGTATTCAACCTATAATTGATATATTACGAGTATAATGCGTAATAAATCAAACCACGGACTATAGGTACTAGGATCACTATAGTATAATGAAAACAAAGTTACGGAGCATCTAAAGGGAGTGATGGTTAGTGACGTTACCGCCTTGTAAAAATCGTACGAAGTCGTGACGTCAAGCGAAGTTTAAATGCGGTGTTTCTTCGTATTTTTTTATTTTTAAGGGAAAAGAAAGAATACCTATACATCTATAGAATCAAACTGATAAATAAGTCTGTAACTTAATTGATTTATATATTCAGAAATTGGATCCATTTTTGTAACAATTTTTCTTACCCATTTGAATAATAAAGATTTTTATAAAATTAATAAACGGGCAAGAGCGCGTCGGAATCGTACATGAAGGGTTCCGTACCACGGTACAATGTTTTAAAACGCTTAAGAAACACGTTTCTTGTAATACGACCCCCTTTAATTTTTAACTTTATTTAATTTTTAGTATTTGTTGTTATTGTGGTCATAGTAATACATAATTGATGAAAATTTCAAGTATCTAGTTAATGCCTTTATTAAGATCAAGTTTAAAACCCTGAAAAAAACACGTTTCTTGTATGACGACCCCCTTTAATTTTTAACTATTTTTTATTTTTAGTATTTGTTGTTATAGCCGCCACAGTAATTCATAATCGGTGAAAATTTCAAGTGTCTAGCTATTACGGTTCAAGAGATAGAGCCCTGTGACTGACGGACAGACAGACAGACGGACAGACAATCGGACAGACGGACAGACAGCGGAGTCACAGTAATAGGGTCCCGTTTGCACCCTTTGGGTACGGAACCCTAAAAACGGTAAAGTTATTGAGGTACCTACATACCTACATAAAAAAAACATAGGCAAGTACACACATTTTAATTAAGAAGCTCCTTTTTTAAAGCCGGCTTTTGATACAGGTGAGGTGCAAATTATCATATTCCTTATAAAAAAGCTCTTTAGTAGGACTGAATCTTTGTAGGTTTATTATGAAATTTTTTGGACATACAAAGTGGAAGGGACATACCCATAATAAATCGAACCACGGGCTATACTAGATCATTATAGTATAATGAAATTAAAATAACAGTCGAAAAACCGAAAAAAATGTTGACATTTCCATACAAATTGCCCGAGCGGCTGCACACTTTTGTATGAAAATGTTGAATTTTTTTTTGTTTTTTAGCTGTCTTTTTAATTTTATTACACTATAATAATCTAGTATAGGCCGTGGTTCGATTTATTACGGGAATGTCCCTTCCTCGTTGTATAGTGTGTAAAATGGATTGAATCGTCTTAACTGTGGAGGTTTAAACCCTTACCGTTAATATTTCTCAGGACATCAATACCAAATAGGTACGCGTACATCTGTCGAACTATTTAAACTGTCATAATGATCCGAAACTACACGCGTCTACTGAAAAAACTGAATAAAATATGAAACCTTATTAGCGAGGATTAAGATTCAAAATGTATCAATAAAGGAAAGCACTTCATTAAAAAAATAAAGTTATCAACAGTTCGGATCAACCTTTCTTCCGTTTAAGTGCTTTTGACTTCACAATAAACATTGTATCATTAACAATCGAAAATAAACCTTAACACAAATTAATAAAGAATGATTTCCAAATAATGTGCACATAACCGGTTAGAACCGGATATTCAAAGAGTGACCACATTAAGACCGCATTAAGAGATAAAGATCTAATTCAGGATGTAAGTATTCTTCGTGCAAAGCTACTGTATTAATTGTCCTAAAGCCCATATTCAACAATACACTTTATTTCTGACAACACAAAGTTTAAAATAGCTTTACACTTTATTTTCGCGTGCAGTTCGACAAAATTACACGTGTTGTTAACTGATTCTTATTGATGTAACCATAAGGTTTATTTTTATAGATTTTATTTCAGTAATTTTGGAGGATTATGAATGTCCGTGACAATTCCCAGGTTTTGTTTGTATCGGCCGGCTTACTTGTTATACATGGTGTTGTAGGGATTAACATATTAATAAGGAGCTGTGTATTTAAAAATTGGAATTGTTGTGACATTATTGTTGTCGGTTAAAGTAATGCAGGTACAAATAGGTTTACTTATTACCACAGTAATTAAGTGTTCATAAGAAAGGAAAGTAGCTGTATACGGATCTAACAAAATATACTGAAACTATTTTTACGGTGAATTCAGTCCATGATACTAAGCAACTTTCCCCAAGAAATTTATTATATATCGAAATACTAGCTATTGCCCGCGGCTTCGCTCGCGTATCCTACGGCAACATTACATTTTTCCGGGATGAAAGTTACCCTATGTCCTTCTCAGTACTTCTAACTATGTGTATGCGAATTTTCAAGAAGATTGGTACAGTAGATAAAGCCTAAAGAGTTAACAAACAAACAAATATACAAAGTCACTTTCGCATTTATAATATTAGTTAGGATTAGGATTAGGAAGTTCGGATTGAAAATTAATTTTGGCCCCCTTTACAACGTAGAAAGTACATACCCGTAATATATTATCGAACCACGGTCTATACTAAATCATTATAGTATAATGAAATTAAAATAACAGCCAAAAAACAAACAATAATTTCAGCATTTCCATACAAAAGTGTGCGGCAGCCCGGGCGATTTGTATGTGAATGTCGAATTTATGTTTGTTTTTTGACCAGAAGTTAAAATATAAAATTGATTCGGTGTAATATGTTGGTGATATTACTTCGGCACATTCTGTATTTTAGTGGAAAATTTAAAAAGGTTTAATACACGTAGTCGGCACTTCATTAAGAAAATTTCTCAATAGCAACAAACGCGTTGCTTTAAAACCACGAAAACGCAACGTGAGAAAATTTATCTTCAAAACTATCACACAAAATGAGCTTTTATGTACTTAATTTAAAAACCATTATTCCTTGAATACAACCATTTATAACAACTCAAATATTCAAACACTTTTCAACCTTCACGACTTCTGATAGTGTTGGCTTTTATTTGGCTACTGACCAGTTGAAGAAAGGCTTTTCGACTAGGCTTAACAAGACATTGTGCAGCGATTAGCATTACAGCGTCACCGGAAATCGGTAAATAAAAAAAGTGAGTCGAGTGGAAGTAGTAGAATGACATTGTAAAAATAAGTTCTGGCGTGTGACTGACGCCTTTTGGACGATCCGATTTTTTAAATATACAGTTTGAGGATGTATGTCTTCTCTTTGTCCACTTAGGTAAGTGGCTACTGTACCTATTTATAAATGAAATACCAGGTGTAACTGTACTTGAAAGACTGGTCAGTCCGTTAATATGGACATCTTCCATACCAATGCATTACAGATACATTATCACGGCTTTATCCCTAACGGAGTAGAAAGAGCCCCAGGGCTGTAAGACCCAAAGGAATCAAAATAGTGATCAGTTAACATGATTCAGATTCTCGCCCATTCCCTCATTCGGCTTTTACGATCTGCGCTGGAAGAGAAGCAGTAGGTACATTTTAAGTTTTTTTTTCTTTTCTCCCAGACCTCGGCATTAAACCTTGCAAAAGTTATCTTTGGCAGACAAATTTGAAGAGGTAGAGAGCTAGGTACATTTTACTATTGTTTTTGAAGATTTCCATACGAAGCTATGCATTGAAATAAACTGTTTGTAGAAAAAACTTAAAAAAAATGTTGTAGTGCAGTCGTCAAGCTATAGCTTGAAAAATCTGACAGCAGTGTGTGGCCAACACTGCTGTCAGATTTTGTACACACACAAAAAATAATGATTTTGTGAACATATACATAGATTTATTTAAACGGTATGTACGGTTATAAACGTAACGTCCGTACAATGATCTATTTTCTCACAACTCAATATAATCAATAGCGAGTATTATTCCCAATAGTTGAATCCTGTCATCGCCTCAGCTGCTGGGCAGTGGGTTCGATTCTCACGAAACTTTGCCAAACCCCACGAGGCTGCGACCTGTCATGACGATTGTACAAGTATTGTGCGATTGTGCATACCCAGGGTTGGCGACAGCGAGAAATTAAGAGATGTTAGGACTTGTTTTTAAAAATACAAATTAACAATAAACTTTTCTATCTAGTTTAAAACTGATTAAGTACTTTCATCACAAGTACTTCGACTGTCCGAGAAAAAATATTATTTTTTCGTACAAGCTTTTAATGTGAGGCCTAAGAACTTATAACTATATTCTCATGCAAGTTCATATTTTGTAGAAAACCAGTTAAATGCCTAAATATAACGTCCAACAAAATATACTGAAGCTATTTTAAGAGTGACTTCAGTCCATGATACTGAACAACTTTTGCAAAGGGACAAACTTATATTAAAAAATAATTTTTGGCTTTCCATACAAACTCGGATCAGCTGATCGGTCATCTAGTATGGGAGGCCAAAAATTATTTTTCATATTTCGATATATGTTCCTTGGGGTAAGTTGTTCAGTATCATGGATCGAATCCACCCTTGAAATAGTTTCGGTATATTTTGTTAGACTCCGTCTATGCAATTACTTTGAAATTACAAAATTTTGTCATAATGTAACATGTCACATCAAAATAAAAGCTACACTACGTTTGTATAAAAAGTCTATGGTAAGGGGACTCTTAAGAGTGACTTATTGTCCTATGTCTCCTCGGTGGGGCAGAGGGTCGCTACAGTACTTCTTCATTTCGTTCTGTCTTGCTTGAGCAACGCGCTTCACTTCAGGCCAAGATAACAGGAGTGTCTTAATTTCCACTGCTACCGACCGTCGCCAAGTTTACTTTGGTAGACCACGCTTCCACTTTCCCTGAGGAGAGAAGTCCGTTCTAGTGCCTGCCTCGGAATGTGAGTGGGATCCCTCCTGAGCGTGTTGCCAATCCATATCCATTTGTGGCGTGCTATTTGGTGATCGATCGGTGTCTCGCCACAGAGTACCATTTTAAGAGTACAACAAATTAAAAATTATTCGTAAATAAATACTTCGACAAACAACAGGCAACTCTTCCATGTTGCCAGCCCTGTAATCCCTAAACAGGAAGTACAGGGGTGTGAGTATGACCTCAAGTTACCCATCACCCCAAAGAAATCACCATTGTAGTCCGATCTGGAGCATTTCACGGTGCTGCAAAAAATCGCAATAAATATCATTCGATTGTACTTAAAAAGGGTTTTGAATTTAATATACCATAGATCGTGAAGATACCATTGTCAAATAAGACAAGAGGCGCAAATTTGAAACGATTGAACGATTCTCTGCATCGATTTTTTTAATCGATTGTCTCGTTCTATAGATTCTGCGACAATGCGATCTGTCCTTAATTTTGCGTTTACGTTTTTCTAGTTATTTTTTTGAAATCCCATCACCCCTTTTGTAGAAATATCGAAACTCGTTTAAAGGATTTTCTGCTTGAGGATTTCAATTAAATACAAAAAAATATGTATGAATCACCTTTTCTTGGCTATTTTTGGTACAATCTGGATAGGATAATAAAAGTTTATCGGATTGGGAAAAATGTTAATGCAAAAAAACATACTTACGCACAAAACTATAATTAGTATTTAGTTGTATTCTAAGATAGAATATATTTAAAAAAAAAATTTTTATTTTCTAGTTTAGCAATGAGATTCTTGCTTGTTATTTTTTATCTATACCTAGAGAGAAATTTGTAAGTCATTCTATCAGATAAACACAGGTTAGCGTATTTTAAGTGAAAAATAAAATTTGAAATAAAAAATAAAAAAGCCGGCCAAGTGCGAGTTGAACTCGCGTGGAGAGGGTTCCGTACAATTGTTTGAATTCTTATAGGTTTTCCTGTAATCTACAAGCAATGAACTATATTTCGTATTTTTTCAAAATTTTAGGCTCAGTAGTTTCGGAGGTCATCAGGGGGTAATGGTCAATTTTCGTCTTCTTTTATGAATAAAATCAAAACTATTTATTTTATTTTGTAATTATAACAAAAATATATTTGAGATCCTCATAATGAGCTCTTTCATTTGATATGTGACACAGTAAGGTTTGCAAAACTTTTTTTTAATTTTTTAATTTATCCCCCGAAAATGACCCTTATTTTAGAAAAAATATTTATTTACTTTCCACATATGTTTTTGGGTCATAGGATTACACCATCCTACTAAATTTCACCTGATTCGGTCCAGCAGATTCGGATCAAATTGGCTGTGGCAGACGGACGTACAGACAGACGCACGAGTGATCCTATAAGGGTTCCGTTTTTTCATTTTTTGTACGGAACCCTAAAAATTATTATTTTTCAAGACAAAAGTGTATAGGTAATCAATGTGTGTTACCAGTGATGACTTATGGCTTTAAAACGTAGTCCCTTACTATGGGTCACCTACGAGTAAGAAGGCTCATGGTTGCTCAACGCGCTATTGAGAGGGCTATGCTCGGTGTTTCTCTACGTGATTGAATCAGAAATGAGGAAATACTTAGGAGAACAAAAGTTGACATAGCCCGGCGGATTAGCTCGTTGAAGTGGCAGTGGACGGGACACATAGCACGACGAACCAATGGCTGATGGGGCAAAAAGGTTCTCGAATGGCGACCATGTAATGGCAAGCGAAGGGTAGAACACCCAAACACAAGGTGGTCAGACGACCTGACCAATATCTGGCCACTCTAGATCGGTCATTTTGAAAATCCTTGGGAGAGTCCTATGTCCAGCAGTGGACGCTATGCGGCTGAAATGTTGATGATGAGAGTTATTAAGCATTTTTTGTTTTAAAATATATTTTATACAGTTAATCCTGATTTAGGGTATTTTGAATATATATTTGTTTTGCATTTTAAAATAGCTTTTTAATTTTCTATGAATATTTATGTTGTGTTTTAGATTTTATGGCGTCAGAATATTTTAAAGTTCCAAATTTTATGAGCGAAAGTCTTTTTATTGTTTTTATAAATAATTTACAACGAAGCCACTACTATAATTTATAATGTAGAGACATTAATGTGCTACTGTAGCCGTCAAGGTTCTGATCATACCTTATTTATTTATAAGTTCCGTAAACTTTGTAAATTTTTATTGTTTTTTATTTGGTGCAATAAAGATTTTTGTATTGTATTGTATTGTATTATATGTTAAAACTAAAAGATTCTATGATTAAAGAAACCTATGTGTAAGTATAATTTGCAATATTCAAATTTTAAGGTCAAGTTCAGTAGATGATATCTAATGATGCCATTCCCCAATAAACATGGCGGAATACAAAAAAAACGTTGAAAGTTTCTTATTCATATCTAGTGAATTGATACAAGTACCTTTCTTTTTTACAAACTTTGTTGTTATTTGGTTTTTGTTTGTTGTTACAAACAAATTCAAAAAACAAATAACAATTTGTTTTTTGAATCAAATCTTGCAAGTTAAATTTAAGTATGCAAATGGGAATCAGAAGACAAGAAGCAGATCTGGTGATTGATGGAAGATGGAGTTAGAAAACATTTTTTTTTGTTTTGAAATTCTTTTATTTCATAAAGTTGATGCAATTTTGTAGTTTTATTTTTCTGTTATATTTGTATTAATCAGTACAATGGACATACTTGCCGTACTCTAATTCAAAGATCCCAAAGAAAGAAGAACCCAACGAAGTGATAATTATTCGTATATTTGACTCTAGTTTTAGGGTTCCGTACCCAAAGGGTGCAAACGGGACCCTATTACTGAGACTCTGCTGTCTGTCCGTCTGACACAGGGCTCTATCTCTTCAACAGTAATAGCTGGTCACTTTAAATTTTCACCGTTTATGTATTACTGTAGCCGCTATAATAACAAATACTAAAAATAAGAAAAAGTAAAAAATGAAAGGGGTCGTCATACAAAAAGCATGTTTTTTTTGCGTTTTTAACTAGATGTTAATAATGGCATTACCTAGATACTCAAAAATTTCACCGATTATGCATTACTATGGCCGCTATAAAAACAAATACTAAAAATAAGATAAGTTAAAAATTGAAGGTGGGTCGTCATACAAGAAACGTGTTTCTTTAGCGTTTTAAAACATTGTACGGAGGTACGGAACCCTTCATGTACGAGTGCGACTCGCACTTGCCCGTTTATTTTCATTGTTATAAGTATATTCGTGTTAACATGGCATGGATGATTCTAGTAGCTAAGACTTATACCGCCATTTATTAATATGTGCTCCTACCATTTAAAAGTGCCAATCAGTTTTAAATAATTTATGTCGCTTCATAAATATTTCATTTTATTACGAGACGTTTGAATTTAATTTAGTGACTATTTATCAAAGGTCAGACATAGTTCACCAGAAGTGAGTTACTGCCCATTATAGATAAACTAGATAAACTAGTGGTTCTGTGACAACAGTAGACCTCGCGAACTCTAGTAACCATGTTATAAGTTAAATGAAGTTCGTACTGTGCCTCTCAAGATTGAAATCCGTCATCAAATACCGCTACAGCAAAGTTCCTCTATCTACCCCCTTATTTTTCCCATCAAAAATAGCCATTGACTGAACAAAAAATCAAGGATCTTGTGTGCCCATTTTCAATCGCTTGAAAAATGCGACCTGTAATTAATTTTATTTACAAAGTAATTAATGAATACACTAACCACGATTTGGAAGGCAAGTGGAGAAACTATATCCTCTCCAAAAATGAAGTATAAGAATATCACAAGATGTTGGGTCATCTGCTACCAAACGACGATTTCATAAAGACTATCAATGAAGGAAAGATAGAAGGGAAAAGAGGACCAGGAATACCGAGACATATCTATATGAAACAGATAAAGGAGAAGGTGAATGTCGTGTCGTACAGCGAAGTAAAACAGCTGGCGGACGAGAGAGACAAATGGAAGAGAATTCATGCTCGTAGATAAGTAGATAGATAGAAAGTAATTGTTAAGTTGAACATATACTAATTAAAATTATTTTTTTTTAATTTTATATAGCCAGGCAAAATTCTCAAAGAGACTGGCTGCATGCGCTAGATTGGGTGGTTTAAATTTAGTCTAAAATATTTTCTTTAAAATATGTCAATATCATAGGAATGCTAAATACATACTCATGTAAATGTTATATCTTGCTGTCAATATTTAATAGGCATATTTTAGGATCAACATACAAAATCGCACATTACACTATAAGGAAGCTTCTGTATAATTCTCTAATAAAAGTCAATGATACAATATTCCGTTGACATCTCTATTCTTAGGGTTATCATTCCTCTCTTTTTATCAACAACAGTATAAAAGAGATGGGTATAGATATAAAGGGTTAGAAACACATTTAGTTGAATATTAGGGGAAAGTAGGCGTATCTTATGTCAGATTTAACAAATTGCTTGGAATCAATGGTTATTGAGATCTGATTCAATAAATAAACTGAACTATTATAATGTCATCCGTTCTATTTAGTGTAATCGTGCGAATTTAATGGCTGCTAAGATTTGGGCAAATATTGAATGGAAATTAACTATAAAAAAAAAACTGAAATAGGATAAGGCTATTTTGATGTTATCAATTAAAAAACGGCATAGTATTAACAAGCTTTTATTTAGTTTTATCCGTCCCATTGTCTGTGTCTTAGAATTATAACGCTGTCTGTGTGTCCGTAATCAAATCTTGCGAGCTAAACTAGACTCAATTCCCATTATTCGATTGAGCTGAATCATCACAAACTTATGTAAGTTGGATGACCATACAATATTATGGTACCAATGACCTGATCTCATGATGAAGCCGGAAGGTGGCCACGGCATCTCTGTGATAAAACTACATAACCCCACCGAGTTTGGGCTCAATTGATTCGTCTTGAGCAGCGCTTTAAACAGTTTAGTTCATTGTTTTAGATCAAAGGTTATTTTTGAAAATATTTTTAAAATAATTCCTACTAATAAATATAAGCAAAGGATATTCCGTGGTAGAAATTTGAAGATTCAGCTTACTGCACATGGAAACTGCACGGCATACGAACAAACTGGACTGCCAATTTTTTTTTATTTTTTTATTATAACCTTCAATTCAGACACCATTATTCTTCTTTGTTATTCGTATAACGTTCTTTTGTTCCATTTTTGTGTGATCGTTTGCCAGGTGGCAAAGGCCTCCTCCAATCTTCTCCATTCTGGCCTTTCCTTGGCCACTCTACCCCATGTTGTTCCCGCGACTTGTCTAATGTCGTCATCCCACCTTCTTTGTGGTCTACCTCTCTTTCTTTTTCCTTTTTTTTTGGATACCATTGTGTGACTATTTTACTCCATTTATATTTTACTCTGATCATGTGCCTGCCAATTAGAATATGTTTTCTAATAGGAATAATTATACTTAACTGAATCTTATAAACTCACTTACTTATTAAAAACATATAAACTCATATAATAACAGTTTAATAAGAAACTACAAGTACTTATTTTCTTTTTAACTAAGTATGTGAGAAAATATTTCTTTAGAAAATGCCCAAAGCAAAGTTTATTATTAGGGTTCCGTACCCGAAGGGTGCAAACGGGACCCTATTAATGAGACTCCTCTGTCTGTCCGTCTGTCACAGGGCTCTATCTCTTGAACCGTAATAGCTAGACACCTTAAATTTTCACCGATTATGTATTACTGTGGCCGCTATAACAACAAATACTAAAAATAAAAAAGTTTAAAATTAAAGGGGGTCGTCATACAAAAATCGTTTTTTTCAGCGTTTTTAACTAGATCTGTCACAGGGGTCAATCTCTTGAACTGTATTAGCTAGACACCTGAAAATTTCACCGATTATGTATTACTATGACCACTATAACAACAAATACTAAAAATAAGATAAAGTTAATAATTAAAGGGGGTCGTCATACAAGAAACGTGTTTCTTCAGCGTTTTAAAACATTATACAGTGGTATGGAACCCTTCATGTACGAGTCTGACTCGCACTTACCCGTTTATTAATTTTGTAATAGATAAACAAATAAAAAAAATTTATTGTTTACGCGGGAGTTTGTTATGCAGGTCTAGGACCAGACGATGTGGCTAGCAATGTCACGCCCTACGTCTAAAGTGTATCTTAAGGACCCAAGGTCTGTCTTCTCCTTAAATGATTTATAGTGGCTCTCTTAGCTGTAGACTTTCTGAGTCTGACTTTGCATAGCCCAACCCAACCATTACCTCTTGAAGTTAATCTGCTTAAAAATTTGTTGAGACAAAACGTTGCGTCTTATCAAATAAAATATTACGACATTTTTGAAACTTTTTCGAAATGGCTCTAAAACATGATAATTTTTACGTTTTCAACCCCCATATACCACCATTTTGAAAAATTTAAACTAAATCGGCAAAGAGATTCTCTGCTCACACATTTTCACGAGAATCGGTTGAAAATGCGACCTGTAGGCCAGAACAGCCGGAAATTGGGACATCTGGAATTCAAACATCCAGAATTCGGACACACGTAAGAATTTTTGCCGAAGCTGAAACGGAGACGCTGTGGTCACTTTGGGACAGTAATTGTTCAAATAAATAAACAAAGAGCTCTTGTGTCATTAATTATAATAATTAAATAGATAAGGACAAATAACATTGATTGAGCTAGCCCCAAAGTTGAAACTTGTTTTATGAGATACTAACTCAACGATACAATATTTCATAATAAATACATAATATAGATTAACAGCCATGACCCAGGACAACTTCAAAAAGGCCTTTTTCCAACTTGCCATGACTTGGGATCAAACGCAGAACCTCCGGATTGGCGGACAAGCGTGTTGACCATTACACCATTATATGTAAATATTTATAGATCATTTTTGGATATATACATGTAGTAATGTGGCAAGTGTGAAAGGAAGAGCGAGACAGGGTCGACCTCGGCGAACATTTTGCGATCAGATTACAAACGTTCTAAAAAAAGGAGAGATAAGAAGTACTCGTAACCGAAGGGCATGTATGAAGAGGTTGATGAGTGTAGATGAAGCGAAAGAAGTCTGTCAGGATCGTAGCAAGTGGAGGTCCATAGTCTCTGGCCTACCCCTGTGGGAAACAGGCGTGATAGTATTTATGTATGATGTAGTAGTTTGCCATTGGTTTCTTCACTTCACACACTAGTAAACTTAATATGTGAAGGTTTCCTTACGATGTTTTTATTTCAAAGGAAGCAGGTGGTGGTAGTTGAGGATGACTGTGCATGAGTACAAACTCAGGGGTGCAAATGGCACCCGTAAAGGATAAAGACGTGATGAGTAGTATATAAGTACCTACCCGTATGTTACTAGTTCTCGTGTAGCATTTAAGAGTGCAGTGCGTGCACACTTTCTTCGGGAACTACTAAAGTTTACTTTCCTCGGCATCGCCAGTGGGTTGACTGGTAGATGAAACCTATGGCTTTAAGTCCGACAATTACATTTGTAAGAAAGTTAAAAAAATATATGTATTTTGTCCCTTTAGAGGCATAGAGCAATTTTAATTTTACGCCTCGTCATTACCTATTCAAGACACCTAGCAATAAAATAGTTCAACATTTCATCTCAATCATAAATTACGTACCCCAAAAATTACGGATTCAAAGCGGACAATACTTAAAAGGCGGGTAAAGAAACCATGTCTAATTAAATTGTCCGGGACAATGTGACAATGTGAAATTTATTTATGGGCCGTGTTTTAAATCTTATTTTATGGGAAATGCGGTCGGCTAGCTTAACGGTGAGTTAGATATGTCCGGTGCTATCTGGTTCTGTCCGGTTTGGGTGAGTTACTGGGGTGTCCGTTTTGCTAGATCATAGTTGTCACCCTTCGCTATTGGATTAGGTGTTAGTACAATGTGTAGTCGTTGTGTTATGACAATAAATCTTTTTATTTCCCGTTTATTTTGTACAAACATGATTTCTCTTTTTCACAATGGTTTAACGACTTATTAGAATTGGTAAGTGGGTGGTAAGTGGCATCGCATGTATGCTAAATTGAGAACATGTATAAGAAGTGTATATTTTTAATTATTAAAATAATTATTTCAGTATCACACGCTTTTAGACATCAAGTTTTCAAAGCCAACATCTACAGAAAAATATATCTACAAAGAAGACAATTAGCAGAGACCCAAATATTTTAACTAAAGACACAAAACTTGTCGTCACTTTATGTTTGTCGTGTACAATAATACGAACTTTTAAGATAGCTTAAGATTTGAATAAAAAAAATGTGTTTATTCTATTCGACAACTTTGAAACGACCACGACATAAATAGATATTTTAATAATAATCTGGGAGCAAAAAAAGGAGAATCTAGCTTTTCCTACCGCGCAGTAAAAATATTATTATGATTTTTGTTTATTAGTTCTTGTTTAAGCCACCATAATAAGATTAAATTCCATCTCATTCGACTCCGAACTTACCAACCAACAAAGGCCCAAAAGTGGCTGAATTCTTTATTAAAAATAAACCAAATGCGGCCATATGTTTTGGGGCAGGCACAATACAAAAATTGAAAAGTCACCATCGCCGTTCCCACGTCGGGAGCGAAGGAAAATAAAACCTGTGCCCATCCTCGGCATTAATAAAACCGTAATAAAAGGGCCCTGATCAGTTTGCGATGCGCGAGCGCTGCCGTCCGCGTAGTATGTAGGAAAAGATCAGAAGAATAACCAGGTTGGCTTAATTAATTTACGGTGCTTCTGACGTATCTATTTAGTTTTTTTTTAAATAAAATATGTCTGTCGTATATACACTGGTATGTCATCTTAGCAAAGAATACTTATTAAGAATATTTAATATGAAAAAAAGAAACATTTAATAGAGGTAGGTACCTACTAACCCACAGTTAGCAAATAAATGTTTGAATCTTTGAAACTATATCTGAAATTTAAAACTTTTCTCAAAATCGAAAACCCTATTAATAAATAGAATATTTCATCTAAAGCGCTACATACAGGCAAAGTGCCTAAAATGCTGACAGCATTTCCTCGCTGGATTGGATAGCTATCCGCTGGGCGAAGAAATTGCCAGCTCTTGGGCATAGTCTTGGGTCTCCAGTTTTATTCTTACTTTGCTTCAAAGATCTTGACGCACAAAAACGTGTCCAATCTGAAAGTTCTACTTCTGAAAATAGATTTTAAATACCATTGAACAAAAAAAATTGGAATCCTTTGGATATCTTAATATGTGTCTTAGGTAAATGTTTAATAATGGTGAAATAGCTAATTTGAATGTACTAATCGTCCAAAATTTGCATTTATCCGCACCACCTGTAGGTTGACTGGTAGAAAAGGCCCTAGGCCTTAAGTCCGCCTGTTACATTTTTTGTAATAAAGTTAAATAAATAAAAAAAAACTTATTATAGGACCGATGACTATCTTAAAGACAAAAAGGTCTGGCTTGAGCTTGGCGCGGGTCCCTCTTAAAGGTTTGTATACTTAGACATGTCATAATTTAGGTACATTGGTACATACTAAATTTACAAATTGACATTATTTTAAATTTCGTAATTCTTATAATTCAATTTAATTATGACATAATAAACAATGTAATCTCTGTCCATCTATATAACTAATTTTAAGTTTTTAGTTTGTTAGTTGACGTCTTTGGAGAAAACGTGCAGTGCAGTTTGTTGCCGCTTCTTCTGCACTTGCGCCTAGGAAGCGGCGTAAACTTAGCTTTAAGTAACGATTTGACGTCAACATTTGTGCAAAACAAAACAAAGTGACTATTATTAAGAGATATTATAAATATCCTATGATAATAAAGATAAAAAAAAAAAAAAGAAATATTCATCTAGGGAAAAAACCAAGGAAAACGCTAGCTCAGCCGCAGTACCACGATTTTTCTTCAACTGTATCGTATTAACGTTGACAAATAAGTACAAAAGTACGTGGGGCCCTAGCGCTATAAGGCTTTTTAAGGAAATAGCAAAAAGGTTAGTCGACATCACAGGAGACCGAAGAGCTGGCAGCTACCTCGGACAAAGAATCAGTCTAGCTATTCAAAGGGGGAACGCTGCCAGTATCTTCGGAACCTTGCCTAAAGGGACTCCTTTTAATAATATATTTTAGTTATTATATTATATTTTTTAAGGTTTTTAGTTTTAGGTTGTTTCTAGTTTTAGCTAACTTTAAATAAACGATCAATTGCCTAATGTCAAAAATAAAAAAAAATAAAAAAGTACAAAAGTAAACTTAGAATTATGGCACTATCGAAATAGTCTGTTAAGGGCAGTGTCATAGTAAATTAAATTCTAGACTTTTTCTGACTTACCAAAAAAAAACAGCTACTAGCATTTTTGATTCTTGGTCCTCATTGCTTCTGTGTTTCAAACTTATACTACATCAGTTTAATACTAATATTCAAAAAATATCATTCCTCACACTTGGCCTAAAAAAATTAAAAATATAACCCTCATCGGAGATAACACTTCATAACGATGGCATGGGTCAGTGGTGGCGGCTAGAACAAACAGCATCGTACGCGCGCCATCTTTTTTTGTTTCATTCAAATCTACCTCCATCCTTTTTTAACTTAACACTTTTATTTACGTTAGAGTGAGATAAAAGATAGGCAGGTAGGTGCCGCAGTGTCTGCGATGGTAGACAGAAAGGCACCATGCGTTTGGATCTTCTTGGTTTTGGTTTTTTTTGTGACTATTGTGAGATTAGATTCTTTGGATAGTTGAGCTCCTTGATTGTATCGTCATAATAGATTTTAATTATGAGCGGTGCTGTAAACTTTGAAGAACAAATCGAGATACAGTGCTCTTGATTCAAAAGCCAATATGCGTGGTAGCTTAACAGTTAGAAGATGAAAGAAAAAAATAAGTTTGGAAAATCCAAAAGTGCACGCCTCATAATCTCATTTTTCACAATTAAATTGAAATTACGATTAAACTACATTGAATTAGACCGTGATCTTCGAAAGGACTTAGTTTTGGATAATACTGAAGCGTATAAAAAAAAATGGACTTGATCAGATAAGTTTTTCGGGAGTTATCGTGACCACGCCAGTTTCCATACATACAGACACACGGACGTCCACAAAATGATTTTATTAAACATTGTTTTTATTTATTTAAAAGGCAAAATGTCTTTTAAAAATGTCATAAGTGTTGAAACTAGTGTTTTTCTTTGACATTTATGTGTAAATATTATTGTAGTACAAGTGCGATAGAAAATAAATAGAGACACATTTAGTTAAAAAAATCACTTGATTTTTGTAAGGCGAGAGTAGAGCACTACCTCATGTGCTTCGCTTATGAGGCGTGCAATAGAAAAGTCACCAGTCATTAGGTCATCTCAGAACAACTAGCAAAGTACTTATAGACCTTGATCAACTTCAATGATAGGTTTTTACATGTACACGTAACATACATATTATCACGCCCGTTTCCAACAGGGGTAGGCAGGGGTAGCAGATTATAGAAAGTAGTTCAGTATCAGGGACTAATTTTGTTTCAAAAATTTGGCCGGTGATAAAAAATTCGTCCTGCAAATCAAATTATATTTAAATACGAGGGTGCAGTGACCCGATGACATGAAACAGATGGTACACTGGGACAAATGTCTCAATTCGATACACCAAACGAATGGACATGTTTGATGACCCTATTAATTTATACTAACCTTCGTGATTGAAGGGGTGGTTTGAACCATATGTCTGAACAAAAGTTTAAAAGTCAATACAAATTCTCAGTTTGTTTTTATTGCGGGAAAGCACACCTCCAAAACAGTACAGAAAGCATCTCTGAATATAAAATATGTTTTAGGTACATTTTTAATTGTCAAAATTATCGTTAATTTGAATGTGGCAAAATTTGCTTTTACCAGCACCATCTGTAGGTTGACTGGTAGAAAAGGCCCTGGGTTATAAAACTGCCTGTTAGAATTTTTGTAATTAATTTAAATAAATACAGCTGAAGCAACCAGCGTTAAATGAAGAAGTGGTAGGTATTATATAAATGACTAAATCTTGTATTTATGGTATAACGCTACTGATGTAAGAAGTATTGTTATTTTACTCAACGGCATAACAAAGTAACATACTGATTTAGGAGGGCAGGTTTTAGGGTTCCGTACCCAAAGGGTGCCGACGGGACCCTATTACTGACACTCCGCTGTCAGTCCGTCTGTCCGTTCGTTTGTCACAGGGCTCTTTTTACCGTATACGAGTATATCGTAGGTACGATTATATGTGGTACCGCTATAACAACAAATACAAAAATAAACCGGCCAAGTGCGAGCCAAACTCGCGTGGAGAGGGTTCCGTACAATTAATTGAATTCTTATGGGTTTTCCTGTAATTTTCAACCAATGAACTATAATTTGTATTTTTTTTTTAATTTTATGCTCCGTACTTTCGGAGATCAGGGGGGGAATGGTCAATTTTCGTCTTCTTTCTGGAATAAAATCAAAACTATTTATTTTACAATAACAACAAAAACATATTTGTGATCCTTATAACAAGCCCTTTCATTTGATATATAACATAGTAAGTTTTGCAATACTTTTTTTTTATGTCCTAATTTTTCCCCCAAAAATGACCCTTATTTTAAAATAATATTTATTTACTTTGCACATATGTATTTGGGTCATAGGATTACACCATCCTACCAAATTTCATTTCAGTCAAGTAGATTCGGAGAAAATTTGCGAAATTTTCATTTTTTGTACGGAACCCTAAAAAAAGATCAAAAAGACAAAAATTAAAGGGGATCGTCATTACAAGAAACATGTTTTTCAGCGTTTCAAAACATTAAACAGGGGCATGGACCCCATGTACGAGTCTGCCTCGCACTTGACCTATCTATAAATATGAGAATTAGCCTGCTACCAAGTATAGCCTTCCTACAGGATCAATCTCCAAGTCGATATTCAAACACAGCAGTTATCTTCACCATCTCCAAAATAATTTCCTTACCTGACTTCTGAACTGGACATGGGGCAACACCGGAAAATGATCTGAAGAGCTCTCAACTGTTTTCAAAGGGAGTTTGTTCCCAAATCCGTTTTTCCATACATCAAAGAGCTTTGTATAAGGCACTTGGCTCGCCACTCGTGGTATTTAGCTTTGATTCCCGATGCAGCCATTCAGTTTGTGACTTTAAACGTGTTTTTCAATGCTTATTGCTATGAAAATTGTCGAGTGGTTTGGTAATAGGTTACTAAGTAAAAATTTAAATACTTGATGACTCTCATTTGGTTTTGTTTCTGGTACAAAATAAGTTATTGTATAAAATATTCGTTAGATATTTTATTAATTGCTGAAATATAAGGTATATTATATATTCCATTAACTTTATTATTGTGTTCGATTTTTTAGTTCTAAATGTATAAGATACGAAATTCATCCCTAATATATATACCTAAAGGATGCAAAATAAAATCATATTTTGGTTTATAACGTCTAAAAAAAATATACTGAATCTATTTTAATGTTCAATTCAGTACATAATGCTGAATAACTTTTACCAAGGAACATGTACCCGAGTTTGTATATATGGAAAGCAACAAAGTATTATTAATTTTTTGATATATTATGGTACTTAGAGAAAGTTGTCGTTGAGAATGATAGACAGAGCTCTTCTTTAAAATTATTTGCCCTTATCTATTCATAATTACTCGGATCAATTAAAAGCATTCAAACTCCTAAAAGACAAATATCATAAAGCAGATACTAATGAGAATGTTAAAATTTGCTAGATCATACAAACTTACACTATCACGTCTTTATCCCCAATGGGGCATACAGAGCTCAGGGTCGCAAGACCCAAAGGCCACTTCTAACGTGATGGTGGACGAGAAGGTGGAAAAAGAATCAAAATTGCGATGTATTTCTAGCCGCATCGCCTGTAAACCATTTCCATTTTCGCCCATTCCCTCAATCGGCTTTTACGATCTGCACTAGAAGAGAAGCAGCCGGTACATTTTCAGTTTTTGTTCCCAGACCAGCATTTAAGATGGTTGCTGAATACGAGTATGATCTTGAGAAAATAAAAAAGTAATATTACAAAGTGACTTTTTAAACACCAGCCAAATGTCACCCTGTAGTTTTCTCATAATACTCGGAAACAATCTGCGCCGTCGCATTCAGCCGAACAGGTCCGTCCCCAGTTCCTTGGTCAGTAATAATAAATAACAGTGGGCACTAAAAACACAATAGGCACCAGGCACCCACGTCCTCGTTATAACCTGTCGAACCAGTAACATTGAAATTTAGAACCTGTTCCTACCCTGACATATTTCCCTCTTTTTCATCCTGATACGATTAGTAAAGGATAAAAGACTTTTTGGACTCGTTTCCTAATCTTTGCCGCAAGCCGTTTGCTTAGGATCCGTCATGGTCCGACGCCTTACTAGCCTGACTGAAACGGGGTGGCCGACAGTGATAAATACGATAGATTACCCTAACATATTGTTTTTTATAAAAATACCAGCACAATAGTTAGAAAAACAGTTGATAGAAGCTTCTCACGATGGATTGTTTGCATTGTCTACATCAATCATAACTGCTGTATTCATTGTGGTCTTTTTAAAGTAACTCTGTTGATTAGTTACGTGACCACGTCTAAAGAATCAGTTACCTCCTATCATACCACAAAATTAGTAGGAAATGGTATATCAAGTCGTAAAGATATCAATCTAAAATCGAACTAAGAATACGAATGCCTTTTAGTATAAACACAACCTTGGATAATGGTTTAAAACAAGTTATAAAGTTAGGTTCAGCTTTTTAAAATTCTATTCCATTTAACCCAAATTAATTCTTATAAATTAAGTAAATTTTCTAATAAATAATTTATCAATCGAGAAGCAAATTTATTCTCTGCATATTATACCAAAATCACCGCTAGCATTAACTTATATTTAGAATGAGATGATACTCAATCAGAAAATATAATGCATTTCAACACAGTTCAAGAGCTGTAAATTTAAGAGTTCTCAAGGAATTCTGCGACTTCTTTGAGGAGTTGATTCTTCGTCTAGACATGGTTCTGCTATGCAACTAAAGACTGTTGGCAATGTTGCTATCTAGTTTTAACACCAATACTTTGAATACGTGAAAGTATTTCACTGTCAAAAGAAACGCAGTCAATCACAAGTACAGAATCGTGTCTTTCTATGATAAAAATCTATTTCACCGACAACAGGATGTCTACTTTAAGCCCTTTCAATATTGTTACTTTTCTATATTTACAAATAGGTTTTCATTTAAAACGTATACTTTCATTCATAAAATAAGCCTGGGATTTGGCTTCTGTTTGTATGTTGTAAAAGAACGCCGTATTTCTATTCTCATTCATAAAGTTTCATTCATGTTTGTCCGGTAGTTCTTAAGCATTATTTAATGTAATCCGTACATTGTCGCCTGTAACTTCATTCATAGATGGAGTACCGCTTCTGGCTTGACCATTTGTTATGTGTTTTGTTTTCGATAGATTTGAGATTATTAGTTTTAATCTTAATGACATATAAATAGAGTTTAGTATTACAAGATTGTTTTAGTACTTGGTATGAGAAGATTAAATGTCTACCATTCCACAGGGACATTCGAGAAATCAACGAACAAATAACAGTATGGCATACGTTAAACATATAACTTCATTATTTATTCTTGTTTAGCTTGTGTTTCCTAAGTCGCCTTCTACGACATCCACGGGAAGCCTTGGAGTGGTCCTATTCTACTTTTACTCTGCCAGGAACCACACGGCAAACAAGTTAAACAATGCTTATAAAAAACATCAATGAGACGTGAAGAGTGTAGGCCAAATCCTCTGACTTGCTCTGGCTAATATATGGCTTTGGCAGTACAGAGAGGTTCGTGCTCCTGCAGTGGAGACTAAAAAAGACCTGATAATTATTTTTAAATAACATAATTATCAGATAGATAATAAGCAATATTTTCTATCTGATAATTATGTGCTAATTTATCTAAAAATTTCAGGATTAAATTACACTACACTATATTACACATTGCCCTTTGTCTTCTGAAATGATTTTAACTAAATAATACATTGATGCATCAAAGCTTCAACGACTAAGATGGTAGGTAATGTAAATTTAAGATTAAAAGGTAAATCCAGTCTCAAACCATCATCGAAACATAATAGCCATCTTGGGAGTATTATAATCACAAAGTTTAATTTAACATCTTGAAGCGAGCATCAATGGTTATAAAACTCATTCCGATTCAAGTCACAAACGCCATTATGGACAATAAGCATCGCCCAAAGACTCCGTTGTATGAGTTTCATTTGATATTTCCATTAAATTTCAATTTCCAAACTCATCTCGGCTTACAATGGCAGCTCGACAATACACTCGGTGGCTATGTCTACTGTTATACTTGGAAACAACATTTGTAATGAGAGTTAGTGAGGAGAAAGCGCAAATTTCATGCCAGCTTATACCTATCGTAAGACTGCCGAAATATTTCAAGGAATATCTATTGTGGCCGCTATTCATTGATACTTTTTTCTTAGCTAGCGCTCCGCCCAACGCTTCTTTGTCTGTTTGTAGGCGGTCGATATAAATTTCCTTATAACGTTTTTTCTTTTCAACAATGAAGTGCCATTGTCCATGTTTGTATTTTAATATCGTGCCGAACACACGACAAAATCGGGATAGATAAATAATGGCTGGTTTTTGTATCATTTGTTCGGTTCCATACAGTCTGGCGTGGCCATATTTGACCAGTTTTTTTTTTATTTATTAATGGCGTAGCTCATTCATGAGCAGACGTGAGGAATGTTAGAATATATTCGTCATTTATGGCGTGACTTACAAAAGTGCTATTGTGGTTCGAATAGGTCCATTCAGGGTTTAATGGTGACTTGACTCTTGAATCGCTTTTTGTCAAGAGGTTTATAATATTTTAATTTCAATCAGGCATAATGTTGTGTTCACGACATTTATGTTTGTAAGACTTTGCCGACATGCGTCTGTGACTATCTTACATTCCACCCGCGACTTCGCTTGCAATAATATTATATTTTTATGAGTTGTAACGAACTTTACAAATCTGTATTTTTTTTTTTATGTTATAGGGCGGCAAACAAACAAGCGGGTCACCTGATGGTAATCAATAATCAATAATAATCAATAATCAATAATCATTTATTTGCCAAAATACAGTGTTACAAGTTGTTGTCATCATAGTATAGCATGTAAGTGATCACCACTGTCCATTGTAATTAGTAAAGTTCGTTACAACTCACAAAAATATAATATTATCTGGTCTAACAAAATACTGATCAACTTCCCCAAGGATCATATATCGAAATATGAAAAAAAAAATTTTGTTTTTCCAATAAATTGGATCAGCTAATCTATCAACTTGTATGGGAGGTTTTTTTTTCATATTTCGACATATGTTCCTTAAGGGAAAGTTGTTTTGTATCAGGGAATAGTTTTAGTATATAGTTAGACGTTTAATAGCGACTGACTCACGAACCCGGTCTCCGTAAGGGAAACTGTACCAAATTTGGGATAAGCAGTACCTAGTTATTGTATTGTAATACGCTATTTCGCAACAAGTCAAATCAGATACTTTTTTCTTAACGTCAAAAACAAACATTTTCTATGGGATTTGTATGAAATATCGATTTATGATGTCATAGTTCCTTGGAGTCAAAAAGCGCTCTTAATATCCGTTTTTCTGCATTTATATATCTAAAATGACGTTCAAAGTGGATGTGATCAATGGGGCAAATGTCATTACTTTGTGATGTTTTATTCTATTAGCAGTGCCAAATAATTTATTTTTGACCCACCATAATACCCAATTGTTTATTAACGCTATGCGAGTCAATCTTTGTCCTTATTGGATAAATATAATAGGATTTTACATTTTCCAAATAATCTACACGTAACTTACTTTGTAGATTTTAAATAACCCAATTTAAAATAGACATTCATAAGCAATCTAAGTGAATATAAAAACTAGAGTTTCCACCTTCTGTATTGTTCACTGCCTGTGACATTACCATACATCCGGACACACCCACTATTCATACAGAAACCTCCTTATAACACCTTACGTGAGATTAAAATGACACCTTAGAGGAACATCAACCACGGAATACTTTTAATTGTTTTTTTTTTTTTTTTTTTCATACAGATATAGATCACTATCACGTATTTATAGCTAACGGAGCGAACAGAGCCTAGGGCGGCAAGTCCCAGGCTACTTTCAGTGTGATGGTGGGCATGAAGGTGGAAATTGAAATCACAATAGTGATGGGTTGCTAACCGCATCGCCTATTGATATGATTCAGATTCTCGCCCTTGATGGGCTTTTACGAACTGCGCGGGAAGAGAAGTATCTAGTACATTCTATGTTTTTTCTTTTCTCCCAGACTGCTAGTCTTTTTTAGGAAGATTTTTTTTCATTTCGTCATATATTTGGCAACTTGATTAAGTACTAATATCATAATTACTATACTATTACCGCAGGGCATTGAACTGCATGATATATTTTATTTATAAATATACATATCTTTAAATTTTTATTTTATATAATATATTTAGTTTTTAAGCTCTAGTTTTTATTTAGTTTTAATTATTTTTATCTAGTTATAATTTAGATTATAGAATTATTAGTTGTTTTTGTTACTTAAGTTCTTAATTATGTTCCGTTAATAAAATTACTATACATAATTTAGAAACATAGCTAAGAACCACCGCAAGACACCATACAGACAGTAAAATAATTGAATTATACTGCATACGAACAACATACTTGCTCATGAAAATAATAAAAAACTTAAGAGTCCCTTTAGGTAGGTAGGAAAAGAGATTTGTTTACTTTAGCTGGTTAAAATGACTCAAATACAAAATTCTGTTTATGTAATTATGTAATACTTGAACAACTGTTCTGTTCATAGGGGACATGAACAGAACTGGCTAAACAAATTGTGACACTAAAAATACCTTCTAATCTATATGAACTATATTTTGAATATGACATAGTTAACCAACAACTAAAGAAACTATTTGCTCATTGACGATGCCACAAGCGTTCTTGCCTCTCAAAATGCGTATATACCCTTTTTCACCAAAGTTGGGACCCGCAGTATTCTTTATAGTCCAGTAGGGGACGCCGTTTACTGAAAAAAAAATATGGCATTTAAAAATCTAAAGTGACCAAATGACCAAAATGTCCCGGATTTGAATCCTCACCACACCATACCACATAATAAATAATACTAATGTACCAGAACTCTCATTTCATGAAAAATATTCTAAGTGAGTTCCTTCATTGGCTTTGAAGCCGAAGGCCACTCCATAGGGATCGTTAGTAAGACCTAATTAGGTAGTCAAAATAAAAATTCAGAAACAAAACATGTTGAGTAAAACTCGAAAGAAAAAAAACCGTGAGATAACAGAGCCCGTCGTTCGCTGCGCGAGTACCTAGTCTTCGGTTAAGATGGGTGTAACTACGTGGTCTCGATCGAAAATCATTTTTGCAACTTTTTATCTTAAATCGTACACAAAATTGGATTACGTATATGGAAAATTAATTTATTTACTATACGAAATTTTTTATGCAAAGCCAATAAAAAATCAGCGGTATATGTATTAAAAAAAAAGAAATGGTTTCCTTACCATCACCGTAACCAACCAACAATACAGCGTGATCAATTTTCTTGCCGCAATTACTAAATACACCACCTTTATATTGTCTGAAGTTTTTAGAGTCGACAGCTGAAAATAAGCAAAATATACATTATTTCATTTTTATCGTGGGTACTCTACTTATATTAGTTGTTCTGTGAGAATAGTAGACCTCGTGAGCTCTTATACATGCAATAACTAACACTTTCCCCTTTCCCCTGGCTTAGCAAAGCATTGTCAAAAGCATATAACGCTACAGAAAACTTCTCCTTTTTCACCTTTTTTCCCCCAATCAAAAATCGCTATCAACCAAAAAAAAATCAAGGAACTTGTGTGCCAATTTTTAACCCCCGTCAAAAAAGAAGGGTGTTATAAGTTTGACGCTAATGTCTGTCAGTCTGTCTGTCTGTAGCATCGTAGCGCTCAAACGAATGAACCGATTTCAATGCGGTGTTTTTTAAGTGAAAGCACGTTCTCTTGTGGTGGTTCTTAGCTATGTTTGATGAAAATCGGTTCAGCCGTTTAAAAGTTATTAGGGATTAACGCTTGAAAGTCAGGGCTTTCTCTAGCAAATATATAGATGGCGCTACGGATATCACTAGATGGCGTTTTTGACAGTCGGGGGCAGAGATATATTCTGAGGTCGGGGGTTTTTTATATTTGCTTAGCAAATAAACTTGGTCAATCTCGACACTGAGACCGTTCCTCCGCTAGGTCAATTAATTATGTGGTGGCCGTAGAATAGTAAAGTAAAGTAGAACACTTCACGTCAGCTACCGACTCAACTTATTTTCATCTCTAATATCTCATCAATCCCTAGACCGTTTGCCTCATACTCGGACCTAAAAAACTTGATTAAATTTGCTTCTATTATTCATTCAAAAATCGTATCATTATACCCTTTTTGAAAAAGATAATGTGAAATAATCAAAAAATTTAAGGTCTAAAATTTCTACCTAGTTAATTAATATTGTACCACCTAGGTACTCGTGAAATTGAAAGCAGCATTTAAAATGATATTTATTTTTAAATATGTCAGTCCAGTTTTTGACACATCCATACAAAGAATATCAGAATCTGTGAACTTAGTTCGTATACCTACTACATATAAATATAGATGTATACTACAGGTGCTATCTATCTATCTATCTATAATTTAGGAACTACGTTCTTGTCGGTGAAGTAGTTTCCATGTCTCCCTCTCTTGAGCCATCCTTACACTACAGGTGCTAAATATGCCTAATTTCTAAGTGACAGAAGACGGAACACATTTTATTAGTAGAATAGAAATTCGATGAATTATTTTGCGCAAGGACTAAAATTGCGTCGATAGCCTCTATTTGTTTTAAAATACACTATACTATACACACACGATACTTACCAACACTGATAGGTCCAGTACTTTGTAACAACTTTTTCAGGCTCTCCTCGTCAAGTTGAGGGAACTGCCTGCAGCCAGTTACCTTGACTGCCACCTTGGACCGGTCAAACCTACACTGTCCCCTTTTCCCCGTGTAAGGATAAGCTTGTGCAAGCATAGCACCACCAGCTTTGGTCAGATACCTGCAATGACATAAAAAAATTATTTAATATTTTTTATTTTACAGTTTCATTTCTAAAGGATGACCTCAGAGGATCACTTATGGCTTTGAAACGCGGTTCCTTGCTATGAGTCCACAAGCTGATCTGATGTTGGAGCCGGAAGGAAGTGCTTAGGT
Organism: Acrobasis repandana; assembly: GCA_963576875.1. Taxonomy (NCBI): domain Eukaryota; kingdom Metazoa; phylum Arthropoda; class Insecta; order Lepidoptera; family Pyralidae; genus Acrobasis; species Acrobasis repandana. The sequence continues at coordinate 22,632,036 of OY756216.1, forward strand.
ACTTTATAATAATAAACCATTTCTCCTACCTATTTAAAATTGTTTTTTTTAGGTACTTATAACATTTTAAACACGAGTGCCTTTGTTGCATCAGACTACCTCGTTTCAGCATATGATTCCCATGTGTATGCAAAATGTCAGCTCAATCCAACACCGGGAAGACATCATCATCGTCATCATATGGACACACACCACAGGCCACAGGTATTCTACTGCTGAACATAGGCTTCACCCAAGGATTTTCAAAACGACCGATCGGATGCGCCTTGCATCCAGCGTTTTTCTGCAGCCTTGCTCAGGTCGTTCGACCACCTATCAGGTAGGTGTCTTACGGTGCTTGCCGTTACGTGGCCGCTATTCGAAAACCTATCTGCCCCTTCGACCATCTGTTCTTCGTGTTATGTAAAAACCAGGAAGACACTAAGGGTCAGTTTACACCGAGACGCGACGCGACGCGACGTAGCGCACACTTTGGAACAAATATAGAAGTTGTTTACTAGACAAAGAGAGTGACATTTCAGTGAGAGCCCGCTGTACCGCGCTACGCAGCGCTGCACAGTGCGGCATTAGCAGGCTGTCGCTAATGTATATTTTTGTCTTAAAACAAGTTCTATATTTCTTCCAAAGTGCGCGCTACGTCGCGTCGCGTCTCGGTGTGAACTGACCCTAATCAGTTAAAACTAAATAAATGCTTGCAAAGTACTGCCGACTTACATTCCTGCGTTGCTCATCCATCCATTATTGCAGCCCATGCTGGTCTGGTCGCAGTCCACCAGCTGCTGGACGGAGAAATCTACTAATTTGTTATACTTTATCGCATATTGTCCTTCTAGGTTACCTGAGAACAAAATTAAATGATATAAGTTTTTTTAAAATAAAACCTAAGAAACTTATAATGACAAATGTAAAAAGCCTAAACTCAATGAGGTTCCGTAGTTCTATTTCATAGTTCCTATAGCCACCTCTCGGCTCCACCATCAGATCAGCTTCTTGTCATAATAATATTGCATTGTCATCTGATTTAAATTAACATACAACATTTTCATCTCAATCGGAAACTGATAAGTAGCTCTATTTTACTTGCAAGAGTTGATCCAAAAACAAAAAAAATTGGTACAACAAGCATAAAAGCTAAATTAAAGCTTGTAAAAACAGAGCTTATTACTTTATACCGCCGTGTGATTCCCGGCAGAGTAGAATAGGACCACTCCAAGTCATCCCGTGGAAGTCGTAGAAGGCGACTTAGGAAACACAAGCTAAACAAAGTTAAGACATCAGTGAGACATCTCCAACCTGTGGAGAGTTTAGGCCAAATTCTCTGGCTGCTCTGGCCAAGTATGGCTCTGGCAATACAGAGAGGGTCGTGCTTTTGCAGTGGAGACTAGAAAGACCTGATGATGATGATTATGAACTACTATACGCCTAAAAACTAGTTATATGCCTAGAAATATGCAATGTCCTTGAAATTAAATAAAAAATAAACGGGCAAGTGCGATTCGGACCCGTACATGAAAGGTTCCGTACCACGGTACAATGTTTTAAAACGCTGAAGAAACACGATTCTTGTATGACGACCCCCTTTAATTTTTAACTTTATTTTATTTTTAGTATTTGTTGTTATTGTGGTCATAGTAATACATAATTGGTGAAAATTTCAAGTATCTCGTTAATGCTATTATAAAGATCAAGTTAAAAACGCTGAAAAAAACACGTTTCTTGTATGACGACCCCCTTTAATTTTTAACAATTTTTTATTTTTAGTATTTGTTATTATAGCCGCTACAGTAATACATAATCGGTGAAAATTTCAAGTGTCTAGCTATTACGGTTCAAGAGATAGAGCCCTGTGACTGACGGACAGACGGACAGACAGAAGGACAGACAGACGGACAGACGGACAGATAGCGGAGTCACAGTAATAGGGTCCCGTTTGCACCCTTTGGGTACGGAACCCTAAAAAGTATATGGAAAGGGGACTCGACTTACCAATAGTAGACCAGGCATAACAAGAGTTACAACTACCCTGATTCTTAACCGAGGTGACAGCATTTTTGGTTCGCCAATCGAAACTTTCCGCATACAAATCAGAAGGTATATCGTCACGGACTGATCCTTTTCTGCACTTGATCTCCCGTAAATCGGGAAGAGCACCAAGGCAGGAGTGCTTCTGAGTGTATTCCTCTTGAGTTAGGTCGGAAAATTGTGTAATTCCTGTAAGACGGAGAAATTATTATTATTAACGCAGAAAATTCACAAACTCTATTAGAACTTTAACACAAATTGCCTAAGTTTTTCGAAAAATTTCGACAAACAAACAAATGTCATAAGCCTAAACTCGATGGAGTTACGTCGTTTTATTACAGAATTCCTATAGCCACTTTCGGCTCCATTATCAGATTAGCTTCTTATTATAACAATACCTATTGCACTGTGATCTGATTTACAAAAGTACAACTCAATTGGAAACCGGAAAACGGCTCAAATTTAACTTGCAAGATTTGACCCAAAAAAACAAAAAACAACAATAAACAGGAACATCAAAATAAAAACACAAAACATCAATAGATACAGCTATAAAATATTTTTTATCTACCTTACGGGCTAGACAGGGCCCCAAACTCTTTCTATATGCCACAAAATACCCAACAAAACCTTACCAAAGACTGTATCAGGATACTCTAAATTCATTTGATTAGATTCATGCAAATTTTGCTTAAAAATTTCAAATCTCTTTTGCTTTTCTGCATCGTCTTCATAATTCTTTTCATATTCCTCTATAAACTGATTGAAGAGCAATTTAGCTTCTTCTACTTTGTAAAATAACTTTTCGGTAACATTGGAGGGTATGGCAAACCCATTTGCAAAGAAAAAGAATAGAAAAGTTACTACTACCATGGTTGAAAAATAAATATTAACAAATGAAAGTTACCGGGTGGTCAATATTTATAATATTGATTGTGTTGCATAATACACATTAACTATTGAACTATTTCACTGATAAAAAGAAAAAAATTCTCAGAATTTCGAAAACTAGGAATTTGTATTGTTTGTACAAATTAGCTACATAAATATTTTTTTATTAATTTGACCTTGTATTTGCACATTCTGGAAATGGCTTTGTTTTAAAAATTATTCCTCAGTCATTGACATGACACGTGTATTTTAAATTGACCAATTTATGTCTTTGCAAATTCTGATAAGATGAAATTAAAATTTAATGAAAATTCTTATAAGATATAATTTTACATTCTTGTAAGACAAAAGAGTAACATTAAATACACTTTCTGAAACTTTGGGGAAAAAGTTCAATTTTCTAAATTAGGTGCTTACCTGTATATAACGATTATGGCTTTTTTTTAAATTGACTTATATAGATTGCCCCAGACGGTATATCCTACTCCACCGGAGAAGGTTTGAGGAGAGGACCAGAGGCACAGCTTCTTATGTTTAAATACTACTAGCCTAGGTTAAGGTATATACCACTAGCAATTTTGACTTAAGCCTCGTATTCATTAGGCTACATTTGGCGCGCGTCATGTCGCACAACATGTTGCTCTTCATTGTTGAGAGGCAACGCGCAACTTTGTGTAGCAACGTTGTCTGTCCACGCATGACCAGTCGTCGGCAACATGTCGCCAGAGGAAACATTGTTGCGCGTCACGTCTCCACTCGTCAACATTTGATGCTCAACTGCATGTTGCACGGAAACAAACAAACCGCGCGTCATGTTGCGCACCAGCTGGCAACGTCGCGCGCTGTTGTGCAACGTTGCTGAACATGTTGAGCGTCACGTGTTGCGCGCCAAATGTAGCCTAGTGAATACGAGGCATTAGTGTGACAAAGCTGTCAGTTTTTTGGGAAATCACATCAATCAGATACATTTAAGACATTTGTAAAGAAAGTTAGTTGTTAGTTGTACAGAATATTCAGAAACAACAATAAATAGAAAAACAATTGACGACCTCCGTGGCTTAATGGTTAACACGCTAGACCGCTAATCCGGAGGTTCTGGGTTCGATCCCCAGCCAGGGCAAGTTGGAAAATGGCCTTTTTCAAATTGTCCTGGGTCTTGGGTGTTTATCTATATATGTATTTATCATAAAATATCGTTAAGTTAGTATCTCATAACACAAGTTTAAAAAAACTTACTTTGGGGCTAGCTTAGTCAGTGTGATTTGTCCAAAAAAAAAAAAAACATCTTAATGGTATTTCTGATACTTTTGTATTAAATCTTTTTTATAAGCGAACTTTACTAACACTACCTCTATGACATTACCAATAAAAACAAATAATAAAAATAAGGTAACGTAACACATAAATATCTACCCTGATAGGTACAAATACAAAACGCCGCAAGCCCGAAACCCCACGCATGTTTACTCCTAATCCCGGGTTCGATTCCCGGCTCTATAGCGGTCATCTCATGTGTGTAATACATATTGTTGGAACTAAATCAGTTAATTTTATCGTGTGACTACTAAAGTGTATAATTTTCCATCAATGAACCATTGAGTGGTTCTCTGTGGGATTAGCTTAGCTTTGTAAAAAAGTTAACTCCTATACTATTTAGGGTGTAATGTTACCATATGTACTCGTAGCTCGTAGGTACCTAAATAATATACTAATTACTTAGTTTAAAACTATAAAACCTATATAGCCCTAGATATGGCTGGAGCAATACGGTACAACTGACAATGGGCTATACGAGTATATGTTGCGCAGAACAGAAAAATCTGGCAGTCTTTCGTCTCGGATGCCAAAATCTAATTCTCTCACGGAGTCAACGGAGTAAGAAACGACACATTCTTCAGTATGACCAAAGCTCAGAAACATATTGTACAGATGTACGGATGTACAGATCCGGTTAAAATAACACTTTTTATAGCCTACCGCACATCTCTGTACTCGGGTGCCCTTTGGTTCAGCTATACTCAAAAAGCTTACAACGCTCTGCGAATCCAATACAATAATGCCTTCACAATTCTGTTGCGACGGCCACCGTTTTGTAGGGCGTCAACTATGTTCACCGTAGCCCATACTAACGGGTTTGACGCGGTTTGGCGCAAGAAATCTGCAGCACTGCTGCGCACGGTTCGCACCAGTCGCAACAGTATTCTAAATGCGATAGCCGATCCATATGACAGTCCACTTATTAGGGGGCTCATAGATCGAACCCGGTCACTTTTAGCAATACAGTACTAACATGGTTTGTAAGGGTGCTGTTTATACACTCGCAAACCATGTTAAATGCTAGTTACGATTGCTGTATATTTAGATAGGTTTAATTACTAACATAGAATAAGTACCATTGTTACTAACACCTGGGCCTATGTTGTCTTAAATAAAGATTTATTATTATTTATTATTATATTAAAGATTGCGACTGTTGGGAAAGAGTTATTGTAGGATTTGACCTCCAAACTCTTCACGACCCACTGTCATGAAGAAACGATGAAAAATAACTAGGAAAATAATTTTGTTACCCAGCAACTAAATTAATCTCAGAAATATAAACGAATTATATTTCTGCGATTAATTTAGTTGCTATTTTCATGAAATTAATTTTATCATTGACTAGCATAAGAAAAAAGAAACAAAACATACTCAGCATGAAAGCATTCCCAGTCGGTACCTCAAAGTAACAGTAGATCCATCCCAAACGGACGTAGACGCGGATAATCCAGCTTACGCAGTTTCTCATAATAAAGAAGTTTACTCTCCAATACACACAAAAAGCCACGGCGGTGAAGTAGCACAAGACGTTAATAAAATAAATAACAATAAAAATAATCCCGGTGCCGTAATGTCTGCCGAAGTAGTGAATGAAGTACTTAGAAATTTAAGTATAGTTATACATCACGAAGAATTGTTCCTTTCCGGTGCTGAACGAAATATGAATGAAGTTTTAAGTGGTTTTGAATTAATGAATGAAATCAATGCGATTGAAGGAGGTTTTAACGGAACTGATAGTTGTAGGATTAACTGTAAGGTGGGATGTGACAATGATGAACTATTATGTAATTCATGCATGATCAATGATCGAGTGACCAACCAGCTGTCGCTTTTGTAAGTATTTCGAATGTACGTAAATGAAAGAAGGATTTACTAGCCCATTTTCATAATTTCAATACATTTCAATGAATGAGTCTACTCAAACTCTGCATCGAGAAGGAATTGAATGCAGAAACTGAAACATTGTAAACATTTCCATACTAGTATAAGAGGGAAGACAAATCTTTTAATTTACTAGCTGCTTCTCTTCCCGCGGAGATCGTAGAATCTGATCACGGGAATGGTGAAAATGCGAATCATGTTAAAATAGGCGATAAGGCTAGCAACCCATCTCCAATTTAATTCCTTTTTCTTTTCAAGGCTTACGGCCTTTAGCCCTGTTTGTAGCCGTAAGACCCAAAATACTCTCTCTACTCCATTAGGGATAACGGCGTAATAGTGTATGAAGCATACCTACATGTTTGGTAAAACTTAAAAGAGGGACGAACTTTAGCCATATACGATAAAAAGTACAAACGAAATATTCATGGTAAATAACTAATTTTTTTTACCAACCTCTACAAACTGCACTTCTTTCTTTATTTCTGCCACATAAATGAATACGTTTTGGAGAACTTCTATTATTTTGATCACAAAGAAAACATTACCGTCTTGGAAAGCTGTTAGATATTATTAGGTTCGCAAATTGTGTCAATAGATTATTTGTCCCACAAAATTGAACGCTCTATATACCACAATTTGTTTGACAATACTCTTTTGGTAGCCACCTCTTTATAGTCCTTAATCGTAATACAAAATTTAACACCTTTCTCATACTTGACTTCCGCTAAAGGTGTCTTAATTGTGCAAAATCTGACCGGATGCAATCCTTCTTTCGTAAATATCAAAAAAAAAGTTTAAATCTGAGAATTCGATAAATGCTGGCTGAAAACAGTCCAATAGAGGTGATATAGATTTTTTTAAAGTAGCACGAAGGCCGGATGCGTGTCATGCCGCGCTTTAGTTTTCGTGTTTGTAAAAGCCGAGGAATAATGAAAGGCATACAGGACAGTTTCGGATTGCAATAAATATTATTCGTAGGTGGAACTAAGAATGGTGTGGAGCCAGTATTTGTTAGGTGGATTCTACGTTTTGTTAACAGTACTTAATTGGATTTGGTCTTTTCTGTATGTTTTTAATTCCATATAATTTTATAAGTGACAAAATATTTATGAGCACTAAATAATTGTCCTTTTTAAAATACTACCTATAACGACATGGAGCGTTCGAGCAAAACGTAAATGGAAAACGTTGGTTTTTTTAAATTAAGAAGTGAAGGTTATTTAAGAAATGTTAGGCCTCCATTGTTTTACTGATTCAAACTCATGAAAGGCACCCGTTAGGTATATACAGGGTGACTTTTTATCCACCAGCCAAATTTTTGGAGCAAGGTCAGTCCATGATACTGAACTACTTTCTAAAAAAAATGTATTGAAAATATATAAAAATTTTTCGTCCTCCCATACAAAATCTGTTGGGCTGAGCGCCAATCTGTATGGGAAGGCAAAATTTTTTATCGTTTTTCGTTAATTGTTTTTATGGAAAGTAGTTCAGTATCATGGACTAAACTTGCTCCAAAACTTTGGCTGGTGGTTAAAAAGTCAGCCAGGAAGGGACATACCCGTAATGAATCGAACCACGGTATATACTGGATCATTATAGAGGTAGTACTTTAATGAAATTAAAATAACAACCAAAAAACAAAAATAAATTTCGGCATTTCCATACAAAAGTGTGCAGTCGCCCGGGCGATTTCTCAAGTCCACCAATTGTACCATTTTTTTTATTGTGGAATAATAAAGTTTTTTAAATAAATAAATTTGTATGGGAAAGTCGTTTTTTTTTTGTTTTTTGACTGTTATTTTTATTTCATTGTACTATAATGATCTAGTATAGCCCTTGGTTCTATTAATTACGGGTATATAATATCCCTTCCACGATGTATAAACTTAAGTTTATACTTGTAGTTATTTTTTTCATCAAGTAATTTAATTACTGTTCTATATAAATATAGAAACTTACAAAGATTTTATTTCCTCATGTCAAAAATGTAATTGTGTAACTATAATATTAAACTGAATAGCTACTCCATGTATTTCTATCTACTATTGAGACACGCACGGAAGACGTTCATAATTTCATAATATTAAAATGTTTCGCATTGATACTGGCCAACAATAGACGAACAATCGCTACAATAGGTGTAGGTAACAATGACACTATGGCAAACATGCTAGATGCCAATACCTTTGCGAAATATTTAAAAAGTTACAACATAAATTTTTCGACAATTCGAAATTTGACTCTCTTCGATTTGGGTTAAATTCTTTTTTCTTTAGCAGTGATGAAAGGAGGTTAGATCTTTTTTGAGTTGGGCAGGGAGTATTGTTAGTTAGCGAAGGAGTATTGTATGAAATAAAAGAGTAGCTAAGGATGGGCACATTGTTGGCATTGTGGCGGGTGTGTGTGGACAATGCGCTGATCACGTTTAGAAATTTTGGACAATTTCGGATGGTTTTTGCAACTGGTTCCACCTTGAAGAGCAGGGGTGTATTAAGGAAAGTTAAATAATTTTTAACCGACTTCAAAAAACGAGGAGGTTATCAATTCGACTGTATGTTTTTTATTTTTTTTATGTATTTTTGTTACGCGATATCTTTGCCAATTGTGAACCGATTTGATGATTATTTTTTTATTTGAAAGCCTTTACTACCAAATTGGTTCCATTTTATTTTGGTGAAGATATGATGAAGAACTTTGGAGATATGTAAGAAACTCCTAAAAAAAATTGAAGTCGGTTTTTTTTTTGGTAAAAATTTAATTATTGTTGGTGTTGTGCTAAAAGGAATTAAATTAAAAAGAGATCCTTTTCATTACCTAGGTTATATTACATTCAAACCATTTCTTTAACAATTAAACAACTGTATTTGTTTACAGAAAAGCTTTTCCTATCTAGTTAATATTTTAAATAGACTTTCTAGAAATGTTATTCCCTAAGCAAGCGATGATGAAAAGAGGAATATTGTAAAGAAGTTATGCTCTTAAAATAGATGTTTTTTTCAAAATGAGTGCATTTCCCGTTCATAAAGAAGAAATTAAACTCGTTTAAGGCCGTACCTGAATTTTCCGGGGTCCAGTGCTGCCCCCATTTTAAATAAATCATTTCAAAGAAAACGGAGACATTATTTAAAATTTTGCTACTATCAAATCCGAGATAACCCTTCAAAGTATTTTATGAACTACTGTTTACAGTTTAAAGTTAAGTACAGTTTAACGTTAAGCTTTAATACGCACATTTGCCAAAAGTGGCCGTTTTTCGCAAATGTGCGGTAGTAAAGCGTACGTTCTCACTTTAAACTGTCTAACCCAAAATTTCCCAAGTGCATCCCTGTTCAAATTAGTACCACCAACAGGGTGGTATATTTTTCAGAAGGTACTTGTCGCACAATGAACCAATTCATGCGAAACGATACACCGTATAACGCAAAGATGCGTGATTTTCTAATGCCCAGTGGATCTGCGTTGGACATAGTCATTGAGCACAGGGTTGATACATTAAAAAGGCGAAATTTCTTAATTTTTAAAATAGTGAATAGAATAATTTTATTGATTTCTTTTCATTAGTGAAAATACATCGTCATCATCATATCAGCCACAGGAAATCTACTGCTGGAAATAAGCCTCCTCCAAGGAATTTAAAAAAAACTGATCGGAAGCGGCCTGCAACTAGCGTTTTCCTGCAACCTTGCTCAGGTTGTCCGACCACCTAGCAGGTAGGTGTCCTACGCTACGCTTGCCGGTACGTGGCCGCCATGCGAGAACCTTTCTGCCCCATCGGCCATCGGTTCTTCGCACTATGTGCCCCGTGAAAAGACAAAGTATGAATTAAACTAAATATCTCAAGCTACGTTGACCACAGAAATGACACTTCTGAACAAAAGTTATTTTAAACTGTCTATATTAGTATGTATAAAATTGAAGTAGGAGGGGGAGACCTTTATTCAGCAGTAGAACGTAACACCAACAGGAAAGGAAATAAGACATTTACTTTAAACCATGTTTAATAACAGCTGCATTACAACAAAAATGATATAAATACTTAAATAGCATAAAGCAATTTGTAGTCAAAACATTAATTGGAGTGCCTCGATTATTTTCGGACACACTGATATGATATCCAATATAGAGTCACCTTTATCATCATCATCACCAGGTCTTAGTCTCCACTGCAGGAGCACGACCCTGTCTGTACTGCCAGAGCCATATATTAGCCAGAGCAGTCAGAGAATTTGGCCTACACTCTCCAAGCTGGCCAGACGGGTTGGAGATGTCTCATTGATATTTATCAGCTTTTTTTAGCTTGTGTTTCCTAAGTCGCCTTCTACGACATCCACGGGAAGACTTGGAGTGGTCCTATTCTACACTGCCGGGAACTACACGGCCCCCGGGACCGGGACTCACCTTTATAAAACTGGAGAAAGATATAGCGACCACTAACGTGCACAACAATGAAATGATGAAGTAATGAAACCCAATGGATCTGGTTGATCCATCACCGTCTATAGGCCAGGAGTGGCGACGGGATAATTGATAATTTATTTGTATAACAGCGGCTTTTTATATTTACAGTGTTAACATTAGATCTACACGTCCATTTAGTACGTGATGTGCTAAATTACCAAAATACAATTTTCTTATTAATTAAATAAGTACATATGTTTCCTAGTGTACATGACGTATACGACCATAAGGACATAAAGGACAATTGTAATTTGATAAATCTGACTCATTAGTCAGATTACAGTTACACTTAGTGTGCCTCTTAAATTACATTGAAATCCGTCAATATAATCTAAGGTTAGTATCTTGAGTTCCGTTGTTGTTTTTTGTTTTTCGTGTGTGTAAGTGGCCAACACTGGTGTCAGATTTTTCCAACTGCCTAAAAGGCATCTGACATAGCTTAACGACTGCCATACCACGATGACAGCCGGAATCAACGGCTTTACGTGCCTTCCGAAGCACGGAGGAGCTCGAGAAATTTATGTGCCACTTTTTGGTCACCCATCCAAGTGCGGACCACGCCCTGTGTTGCTTAACTTGCGAAAGCGCTAGTTATGCGTTTTCCCGCCGGGCCACCGAGCTTGAGTTCTGTTTTTCGGAAGGCACGTAATGATCCTGTTATTATCAGCACTTTTTTAACATTTTTAACAGCAAATAAAAATGTGATCAGATAAAAAAGGAGCAACACTTATCAAACTCTATTCCAACACAAAACCTAACATTCCCTTTATGATCAATACTGCAATATGCAGGCTGTACCTCGCTATCAGACTAAAATTTCTAGGTACTACGAGTAACAATAACTTTGGTGGTCAGTAGTAAGTTATTGCAATGTCCACTAACTTATCAAAAAATGAATCGAGATGGTTGATGGCGGTATTTATGAGGCTAAACTTGGAAATGTGCGCCTACTAGTGTTCACCTAATTTCCTTGGCCTAAGCCAATTTCTCCTGGATTTGCTAACAAATCCAGGAGAAATTAGGTTACAGCAAACTTCCCCCTTCATTCTCCCTTTTTGGATTTTTTTGCAACATCTTAGATGAATTACTGTTAGGTACCAATAATAGAGTAATATCTTGAGTGAGGAGCTCGGTGGCCCCGTGGGAGTACGCATTGCTAGCGCTTTCACAAGTTAAGCAACCCCGTGCGTGGTCCGTACTTGGATGGGTGACCACAAGTGGTACAAAAATTCTCGAGCTCCTCCGTGCTTCGAAAGGCACGTAAAGCCGTTGGTCCTGGTTTTCATCATTGCATGGCAGTCGTCAAGCTATGTCAGATTCCTTTAGACAGCTTGAAAAATCTGGCACCAGTGTTGGCCACTTACACACACGAAAAAACAAACAAAATCTTGAGTTCCGTTCTTTAGAAGACAGTTTTGTTTTGATGGAAGACAGAATTACAGGTTGGTTTGATGGAAAACACGTAGTTGATCCCTAATAAAAGAGTACCTAAAGCAGTTGATAAAGAAGAAGCAACACTTATCAAAGTCTATTCCAACACAAAACCTAACATACCCTTTATGATCAATACAGCCATATGCAGGCTGTACCTCGCTCCAGGTACCTCCGTAAATCAGGCTTAGTGCGGACGGGCCTCATTTGTGCGTTATTTATAAACTAAATCCAACCCAGGTCGCTGAGGAGAGGGTTTTGTCATTTTTATGGCGTTTTGTGGAATTCGGCTTTGTGATTCACGGTTGGTTTTCGAATTAGGCAAGACAATGTTATGATTTTTAAACAATATGATCTCATGTTAGTTTTATTAAGTAGAAATGATTCAAAGACAATATTTTTTCCGAGTCATCACCATCAGGTCTTTTTAGGGTTCCGTACCTCAAAAGGAAAAAACGGAACCCTTATAGGATCACTTTGTTGTCCGTCTGTCCGTCCGTCCGTCCGTCTGTCAAGACCCTTTTTCTCAGGAACGCGTGGAGGTATGAAGCTGAAATTTATATCAATTACTTAGGTCTACTGTCCCTTGAAGCTGTGAAAAAATCAAACTTCTAAGCCAACGCAATCAAAAGATACAGCCGTTTATGCCGCAAATTTTCGACACTTGCAAGGGAATCAAAACCTACAGGGTGCTTCCCGTGAACTCAGAATCTTGAAATTTGGTACGAAGTAACGTCTTATAGCATAGATAAAGGAAAAATTACGAAAACCATAAATTTTTAGTTACATCACATAATATATTTTTTTTTAATAATTTTAAACTTACTACCCATTTCCTCATAAACGCGTAGAGGTATTAAATTGAAATTCATACCAAATACTAAACCTTGCAGGTTTGTACGGAACCCTCGGTGCGCGAGTCCGACTCGCACTTGGCCGGTTTTTTTTAGTCTCCACTGCAGGAGCACAACCCTCTTTGTACTAAAAGAGCCATATATTAGCCAGAGCTTGAAGTGGTCCTATTCTACTCGGAAAAAGCCGTATGGTTCCCATACGGCTTTTTCCGAGTTACTTTTTAGAAACATTGCAAGTACTAAGTTTTTATTTAGAATTGTAGAATACATACCAGAGAACAATTACAAATATAATGATACAAACAGATGATATTTTAAACAATATTCAGCTTTTTCAAAAAGAAAATACAAAGTGTAATCTTTTTGAAATCAAGAGATAAATAAAAGATGGCACCCGAGGCGAAAATTATAAAACAAAGCAAACACACATGGCGCAGAATTTCCAACAAAACGTGGATTGTGTATTATATTGGAAATAATAACAGATACGCTGTCCGAGCTTCCGTTGTCGCAAATTATAAGCGAAGAGCGACCGACCACAGGAATAGGTGAATAGAGCGTATTTCTAATCTCATTTTTTTTTCAAGCTTGTAGTTTCTTGATTTTTCCAGAGTTGGGCAAAAGCCTCCCCTCTAGTTTTCCGCAAGCTATAATCTCATAAATAAAAATAAAGAAATACGTACCGACAAATCACTCTAATTGCAGCTAGTCCCAAACTTTAAACTTGTATTATGGGACACTAACTCTACAATTTAATAAATAAATATATAACACCCAAGAAAAATTGAAAGAAAAAGGCTACGTTATTTACAATGTCCTATCTAGGGATCGAACTCAGAGCCTCCGGAGAGATGGACTAGCGTGGTAACCAATACGACACGGATGTTGTCAATATTGTAATATTTAACACTTTATAACCGAAACTTTAAAATGAATTTTATTATTGAAATTAAATAGAACCGATTTGTTTCTCTTGCTCTTCGGGGCACGTAACACTGCCTCGTGTTTATACCTAATGGGGCAGACTGAGCATTTTGTTTCTTGCGGCTCTAAGCATACAAAGCCCAGGGCCGTAAGACCTCAAGGCTACTTTTAGCGTGATGGTGGGCGAGAAGGTAGAAAAAGGAATCTAAATAGTGATGGGCTTCCAGCCGTATCGTCTATTAATATATTCCCTCGATCGGCTCTTACAATATTTTTTTTTCTTTTCTCCCAGACAGCACATCAAATCATCTTATAACTTGGAACACGAGACAATATTGCCTGAAGCCGGGCATATGTTATTCTCATCAGAATAATGGTGTTTAATACACAATGTTATACGACAATACGTTTTCTAGTAATTATTGCGACGTCCGCAATTATCTAGGTGCTTCGTAGAAATTTTCTGAAATACACGTGAATTAAATGTATAATGTCGTAGGATAAATTAATGATTCTAAATTTAGCGAAAATTTAAGGGGAATAGGAATTATCAAATTATCACGACATATAGGTATACAGTTTCAAGTTGGTTTATTGTTGGTTTAAGTCTTGTTCTTGTTCTTCTTCTTCATTTTAGTGCGTTCCCGTTTTCATTCTCGGCTGTGCCGCTCTGGAGGCCGGGATGCGCTTTCTCGCTTTTTCTTCTTGTTTAGAATGTTGGGCTACCAAGGTGACGAAAGAGAGACGACTGCACGCAGCGGTGATGAGAATGTTAAGATGGATGGGTGGAGTGACAAGAAAGGACAGAATTAAAAACGAGTCTGTAAAAGGAAGTACGAGTACAAAGGTAGCCCCATTAACGGAAAAGTTGAGAAGCTTTTAGACTAGGATGGTATGGACATGTAATGAAAAAGGAAGAGAGCCATGTTACTAAAAAGGTGCTTAATTTGAATGTAACTGGATAAAGTAACAGAGAAAGACCAAAGAAGAGGTGGATAGAGTGCGTGAAGGATTATATGGATAAAAGGAATGTAACAAGTGCCTTGACAAAGGATAAAAGAAAATAGAAAAGACTCACATGCTGTCCCGACCCCACGTAATGGGTGTGGATAGTGGGATAAGGTGAGGAAGACGAAGAAGAGGCAAAAAGACTTTAGTAGTAAATCTGACAAAATGACAGTAGATGTCATTTTGTCAGATTTCTTAAGACAGCTTAAAACCTCTGATAAAGTAATAACCACTTACACGAAAAAAAAAAGAAACAATTTGTAATAAATGGAAAGAAACATCTTGTAAAAATACAATCAATCGAACAAAATCCAAATAACACGACGCATAACTCCAATTTTCAATTTTCCCCGCGTCACTAAATCAAACTCAGCGTAAAAAGCTAATAACATCTAGACTCACACAAATCACCATTCTATACTTGTCCAGAAATTGTTATTGATTGTGCTTTGTGTATGTCGGGCATAACTCAGGATTTCGTCGCGCCGTTTTGACGGTGCAAGGCGTAAAGGTGTGACGTATTGTGAGCCCTACTATTGTCGAGATTTGCATTCGACGTTTTTGATTGCGCGCGCGAATTTATTGATTTCGGAGTTATGTAGTTTTTATTTTCAACGTTTGTTCTTGTGTGTTTTTAATTTAAACAAAGATATTTTAGTGTCGACAGAGCTGGGTACTTTTTTGGGCGGGTTGCTTCCGACCTTGAATAGGACCACTTCATCTTTTCAAGAGGCGAATAAAGAACTAAGCACAAACATCTCGTGCTACACCCGCATTCCCAAGGAGGGTTGAAGTCTGGGATCTGCGCGAGAAGAGAAGCAGCTGCTAAATTTTAAGTTTTTTCTTTTCCCCCAGACTAGAATGGAAGGATCAATGTTTTAATAATTTTATGAAGATACAAATTAATATATTACGTCTAACAAAATATACTGAAACAATTTTAAGGGTGAATTCAGTACATGATACTGAACAACTTTTCTCAAGAAACAAGGAAATATGTAAAATATAATTGCTTAACTCGGATCAGCTGATCGGTAATTTTGTATAGGAGGCAAAAAAATATTTTTCTTATTTCGATACATGTTCGTTGGAGAAAGTTGTTCAGTATCAGGGACTGAATTCTCTGTATAGGTAGATCGTAGAAGCCGGTCTAGGAAATGGGCCATAGGCGATCCAGCTAGCAACCCATCACTATTTTGATTTCTTTTTATTTCACCTTCCTGCCGACCATCACGCTTAAAGTGGCTTTTGATTCTAGCGGCCCTGGGTCTATACCTATATTCTTTGCCTGGGTTCTGCCTGCTTAAAGAAACACAAGACTTAAAATTCTCTTGTCTGCCCCATTAGCGATAAATACGTGATGTATGCAGGTACTTAAAAAAATATGATATATTTAAACAATAGGTATTCAGTAAATCAAGTAGTCTGCATTTAATTTGAATAATCTCTTTCTTTGCCTCATTTGGGGGTTAAAAATAGCATTTTCCTTAATCTAAGACAAAGCGACTGGCTGCAGAACCATCGATAATCAATTTCATGGCCGTATTGTTTCTATTTTTTTAATCAATCATGATCCAGTCTCTTGATTGACCTTAGTTTACGCCAATGACCTTTCAAGATTTTCTTCTGATTTAATTCATGCTAGGTATTTAAGTAAGTAGACCTAGTATTTATTTATGTTCTAACTGGTCTATATAGTTTTTTCTTTTTTTTGTATTAATTTTATTTAATTTAACAATTCTTATCTTCCGAAATTCCGTAAAGTTTTTCAATATCCCAAGGAAGGACATGCGTTAAATGTAACTAAAAATTCGGAATAGGACTTCGAAATTCCGTAAAGTTTTATTGTTGAAATCCTAGTTGGAGGGTGAATTTTCAAAAAAATCCATTAAACAGTATTAAGTACTGAATAAACATTTGATTTTGTGATTCTTGATATACCTAGGTATACAGTACAGAGTTACTTTTTAAACACCGGCACAAGTATCGAAAATCGATAAAAATATTTCGTCCTCCCTTACAACATACATCCATTTGGCTGAGCGCCGATTTGTATGGGAAGCCAAAATTTTTTTTCCTTTTTTTTTATGGAAAGTGGTCCAGTATCACGGACTGAACTTGTTTCAAAAATGTTGCCGGTGATTTAAAAGTAACCCAGGTTTTTTTCGTATTAACGTAAGTACCAGTTCTAAAAACCTGTGGTCATTTCTACCATATCTGCTGACAAATTATTTAAATATTCCAAGGAAGGAAATACACCAAATAACACCGGTCAGCTCACAATGTGGACTAGTGTGTGCGCGTTTTCTCATGACCGCCGCAATATTTCTCAATTAATTATACATTCGTACACAATGTAAACATCGGCCATTGTCCACAAGTGGGGCACTATGGTCATAGACACTACTTCTCTATGGCATCTTGAATAAAAATAGTGCCCACCATGCAAACTATTTTATAATAGACCTAATTATGCTTTATGGTAATTTTATGACTGAAATGTCTTTTTATTATGAAAGGGTGTATAATTTTATGTAGCTGTGTTCTTTTTTGACTCGTATGGGAATTTTAATGTACCATGTGTCACTTTGATGGGTTTTAAAGGGGATTAGTTTTCTTTAAAATTAGCTGACCGTAAGGATTATATTTTTATGAATTTAAACTCGGATGAAGCGATTTAATATTGTTTATGCCATTTACTTGTAATGCCGTATTAGATAATAGCGAATAATCCTTTCTTAATGACGTAAATCGTTTTATAAGTCGTAAATTGTAATTATCATTATTATTATGAGTGCAATTAACATAAATGTTTGACAATGATGGGATTAAGATTATGCTTCACACATATACTATCACGTATTTATACCTAGCGGGGCAGACAGAGCCCAGCGCCAAAAAATCCAAAAGCTTCATTTAGTGGGCGTGGAAATGGAAAAAAATAGTGATGGATTGCTATGCTAGCCGCATCGCCTTTTAAGATCAGGTCATTGATACCATAATATTGCATAATAAATAATATGTATAATAATACAACTTTATCGAATAATGGGAAATAGGTCTAATTTAGCTTGTAAGATTTGATTACGGACACACAGACAACGGGACAGGTAAAACTAAATAAAAGCTTATAACTAGGAAGTAGGAAACTACACACCTACATATTTGAAAAGATCTCAAATGTTATTTAAACAAAAGTCACAAACTAAGTAATCATCATCATCATATCAGCCACAGGAAGTCCACTGCTGGACATAGGCCTCCCCCAAGAATGTCCAAAATGACCGATCGGAAGCAGCATGCTTCCAAACTAAGTAATAAAAGCTCATAGTAAAAAATAGACGTGTGAACTTTGCTTCATGCCAGTCTTCAACGTTGGTCGCAGACGATGGGCGTGCGTTCTTCACAGCATGAGAACCCGCCTTCTGCAATCCTCAAAGAAATTCCCTAAACTTTCGTGATACCCTGGTGTGACTGGGTTGGTCCAAGTTACACGCATGATTTCCCTGTGACAAAAGATTGAAGGAACATTTATTGTATGATCGAGCGAAGCGGGCAAAGTTCTCTGAAGTTACGTGAATGTTCAAAGGTAATGAAAAAAGTAAAGAATAAAATATTCAATGTAGGATAAATTTATCACTTATTAAAGGTCATTATTTTTGATTATTTTTAGTGCAAAAGCTACAAACTACTAGCGTTTCGAAACGACAAGTGCTGAAGATACTACGAAAGAAACCCAGTTCAGTTCGGCAAAAGATTGCCTGTTCGAGAGCGAAATTGGACATTTCCTTGTTTATTGTTGTGTTTATTCCCTGAAATGATGAAGGCTTATATTATCATCATCAATCAATATTTAAGAGCAGCGCTCTTGTCAGTAGAGTTTCTTCCATTATTTCCAATTTTCCGCCAACCTCTGGACACCTTGATACGACACTGCGATCACCTTTTCCTTGACGTGCTTCTTATAGCTGTGCCTGGGATTTTCTCTTCCCCTATTCTTCCTTCTATTCTGCCTTCCAATTCGTATAAAATTGCCGTTCCAAGTGCCCAACATATTGCCTCGCCTATATCCGATGACCTCGAGTATGTTTGTCTTTTTACCAACTCTATATAAGACCTCTACGTTTGTTACTTTGTCCTTCTAGAGGTAATGAATATTTTCTAGCCTTCTCCAGCACCACATTTCGAATGCTTCCAAACTTTTAGGAAACTAAAAGGTTGAAAGCTGATATTATAAATCATTTTATTTTTAACTTCACTGAAGCTTGAGAACATTTGAAAAAATAGGTAACATAAGTCGGCTATAAGTTCGGATTTAGACATGAATTTTGATAATACTCGTAAAGTAACCAACTACTGTACTTGCACTGGCTTCGCGTCGCACGATTACTTACGCATTTTTTTATCAATAAGTTATTTACTAGAAATATAGTCAAACCAATATTTCAATTATTGCAATAAAATATACGCAATTTCTCACGAGAAAAGCAACATTCCTCATAAGGAGTGTGTCCCAGCGTGCGTTACGCCTCCATCCCACTGTCGGGCGCCCTGGTGGGAGGGTGGAGCACGGAACCCGTGTGAAGTATGGAATGTAGTTGATGGAAGGTGTTTTATGGATACAAGTACCTACTTATATTACAATGAAAATGAGCGAGTATTTTTTTTCTATTCATTTATAATTTTTAAATTAAAAAAGATATATATCTTTTTTTTAACTCCATCGAATTGAATTTGTGCACGATAAGAATTGCTGATTACTGTAGTGACAGTAGTTAGTAATTTAATAAACATTTTACCTAACGACATCGTCTCCTTTTCTGCATGCAAAAAACAAGCATCATTTATATTTTTTTACAAGCTTTTATTTAGTTTCACCTGTCCCGTTGTCTGTGTCCGTAATCAAATCTTGCAAGCTAAATAAGACCCACTTCCCATTATTCGATTGAACTGAAATTACACATACTTATGTAATTTGGATGAGAATGCAATATTATTTTTTTATTTATTTTTAAACTTTATTGTTTAACAATGAAATTGTGTTACAATTGGCGGACTTAACGCTAAAAGCGTTCTCTCCCAGTCAACCATAGGGATAAACAGATAATTCGTTGCGGCGCAAAATAATTAAATAATTACATACTTATACCAAATAATATATATAATAATCACATACATGCAAATATACTCATAATAAAGATATATATACGCATACATATAAAATATACATATATATACATATACATAATTAAATAAATACAAATACACACATAACTACAATGAATGATGATGTAGATAAGAAAATGAGACTAATTTACTCGTAGAAGATGACAGTGTACTCTTCTCTTGAAGGAAAATTTTGTGGAAATGTCTTTGATGTCAACGGGCAAAGCATTCCAGAGTCGTGAAGCTTGAACAGTAAAAGAGTTTGCCATAAAATTTGTGCGATGAAGAGGAATACTAAGGAGACGGGTATCAGTAGAACGAAGCTGCCGATCATGAGTGTCGGAAAGAAATTGAAATTTGCATTTAAGATATTCAGGAGATTTTGGATTAGAAAAAATAGAAAAGAGAGTGCACAGAATTATAATAATAATATTATGGTACCAAGGACCTAATCTCATGATGAAGCTGGAAGGTTGTCACGGCATTTCTGTGATAAAACAACATAACACGCGGGTTTGGGCTCATTTGATTCGTCTTGAAGAGCACCTTATAGTTTTAAGTTCATTGTTTTAGATAGAAGCTGTTTAAAATATTATAAATAATTAGGTACTTGTTTGAAAGTTGTTTCGAGTAAGTATATCATATTTTATCATCATCAGGTCTTTTTTAGTCTCTACTGCAGGAGCACGACCCTCTCTGTACTACTAGAGCCATATATTAACCAGAGCAGTCAGAGGATTTGCCATACACTCTCCACGCTGGCTAAACGGGTTGGAGAGGTTCAGAGGTCTCACTGATGTTTTTAAGCTTAGTTTAGCTTGTGTTCCCTAAGTCACCTTCTACGAGATCCATGGGAAGACTTGGCATGGTCCTATTCTACTCTGCCGGCGACGGTTTCGTACAACACAAAAAAAATGTCACAGAACATTGAAACAAAAAAAATATTTCTACAAAGTATTGCAAGGTGCCAAAAATAATATAGTACAAAAGATACAAGGAATTATGTACAAATCTGTACAAAAAACGAATTAAGGCACCCTTAGGTACATCAAATGCCAAAATATTCAAATCTCATAACAATAAATTAATTTCTCATTCAGCTAATAATGTATCACAATTTCATACAAAACTGCCGACCAGCGGGGTTGCCCACGGGGTGGCCTGCAACCCCAACGGTCATACCCCATCGGTTTCTCACCTTAGCTCTGATGCGGCATGCTGTGACAATTATCATGGTGTGGCCTTAAATGAGACTTAAATACTAAACAGAAGCATGAGAAAAGTAGGCGGAGATGCTTGTAAGAAGTATTAGTATAAATTGTCAAGAATAGGTTTTAAATAGTAATAAAATTTTCAACAATTAACACAATCAAAAATTTTTCAGAAATTAGGCCTTCGCACTTTCTCATTGCTAAATGATACGAATTGTTTACATCATCATCATCAGCGACTGCCATTTGATCTCCACAACCCAAAAGGTAGACTAGAAGTACTAGAACTAATCCAAGGATAGGATCAAAGAATCAAATATTTATTCAGTAATTAGGCCTACGCAGGCACTTTTTTTTTATTTTTATTTGTTCATCACAGAATATCAACAGCACTTTACAATATTATTATTTTATCTTAAGTGGTTCTTAACTTAACTTACTGCCAATTACAGATTCTCATTTTGTAATTTATAATATTCAAAAGAAGATGTTTACAGCTGTTTTGCCATTAAAAAATAGGGAACAGTTATTATCAGTTAGAATAATTTTTAACAAAATAACATATTAAAAATAACATATTTGAACCTATAGGTAGCTATGATAAGAAATTTAAAACATAAATTCTAATTTATGTACGCATCACGAGTGTGAATATGAGTAACACGTCAGTAATTTTAGTGTACATTACGTGTAATGTTTATTTATAATATTAAAATTACTCTTTTTTTTACAAAAAAAAAAGCTACCGGTATATACCGTTTCGCAACGACCACTGCTGAGAAGAAACGCTGAAAGAAACTCATTTGCACAGTAGGATAGGTTTGAACAAACGCTAGATGGCGTTAGAGACCCACAGCTTTGCATCCCTTCCGACGCACGGGGTCATCTTTCTTTTCGGATATTTCAAGTGATTCAAGCCTGCAATATCCTAACCATACTGGAAACAATTTTTTCACAAAGTATGGTTCCCAATGAGAACTGAACCCACGATCTCCGATCACAAGGCAAACGCGTTGATTGACCACTGGATCACAGAGGCAGTCTACCAATTGCAATGCAGTCGCTGTAGCAATTTTTTAACATGATTAGATAAATACTAGTATTGAATAATCTTTTTTTTGGGTGTTGAAGTTTCTTGAGTGAAGTCTGGATGGCAGCATATTGCTCGGGATAGAGATAGTTATAGAGAAAAGAAGATTAGGCATTTTTTCAGCGAAGAGAGACAACACAAAAAAATATATATATTGTTATTTCAAAGAAAAAAGCTACCTACATAAACTAGCGCCTCGGAACGATCTTTACTGAAAAGAAACGCAGATTAACTTAGATAAGTACTAACTATTTCCTCTATTTTACTATTTTTGAGTGAAACTGAGCTTCCTTATTCCAGTTATAAATACCCTAAAACTGAAATAATAAAGAATAACTTCTAGGGACTATGGTCTGTAGAAGATGCTGAACTTTAACATAAATTCAAAACTTTTGTGACTACAAAAAAATTTAAAAGATATAAAGCATTAAAAAGATCAACTAACGCAAGATTTTTGAACAAACACTGATCAGAAACCATAAATAATAATCAAATTTCATCTTTTCACCCTTGAACGTATCATTAGAGGCTGTGCTACTTAAAAAATACACAAAAACTTGCATCCGGGCATCTCTTGAACAATGACAACGACAATAGTACAGAATCGATCAGCCGAAGGGATGCAAGATTCAGGTGTCAAGAATTTAAAATAAAACCCATTCACAGAATCCGTCATAGTATCAAATCTCTTTGGGAAAAAAGCTAAGAAAAAACTGTCACAATAGATTGCGTAGAGATTCAAGAATCCAATATTTCACACAATGGATGGTGTTATTCTAGGCGCAGATCAAATTATAGATTCAGTGCAATTGTTCAGTTAATTGGAAATGTATGAGGTGGTGGTTAAAATAATAAGGGTGAGGATATTGCAAGGATTATGGTAATTGACATTATTATTTTGCAATTTTCAGAAGACAAAATGGATCTTGAATTAAGATTTTCGAATAATTTTTTTTTTCGTATTATATAGCTTTTATAGTAAGTATTTAATACTTTTTAGGACAAATGTTATAAGCCCAAACTCGATGGGGTTGCGTCGTTTTATTACAGGGTTCCTATAGCCACCTTCCGGCTCCATCATCAGATCTCAGTCTTAGCGCGTTCCCGGTTGCATCCTTAGCTGTGCTGCTTTCGAGCCCGGGGTGCGCTTTCCCGCTTTTTCTTCTCCAAATATAACATGCATGTCAATGGTCACCCAAGGATGCCAAAGACCTTGCAAAATGGAGAAGAAATAGCCGGAACAGTTTAAATGATTTGGCTATCGGAAATCGGTAAGTGGACTCTTTAACTTTCAAGATTTGACCCAACATAACAAAAAAATACAACTAACAGGACAAATGTTTTGCTAAAGCTTGTAATTACAATCTGTTTAAGGATTCCTGAGGAGGCTTATTACGTCCCAAATGGGCACACAGAGCCCAGGGCCGTAAAATCCAAAGCACATGTGTCTCATAACAGTCTTCTTAAGAACTTTCACCCTAAATTGGCATTCTGTTTCCCCAGGTGTGTTACGTAAACTTAAGTAAGTAAGAGGACTTCCAGTTTACTACACTAAAATCATTTTTGACCTTTACTTAGGTTTTATATTTATTGAAATCATATTCGGAATTTAAGAAGGTTAACGTCGTCGTGTCGTACAGCGAAGTAAAACAGCTGGCGGATGAGAGAGTCAAATGGAAGAGAATCTGAGAAGAAAATTCAGACTTTACCGACAAAAGCATAGCTCTTAAATATAGATAGATAACATAATTAGGTATATATTTACTAAAAAATAAATGGTCTATTAATGACGTCATTAAATTTAGTTCACGAAACAATTATATCGCCAGTCAACCATTCGCGATCCATCCAATCGATAAACCGATCATAATCAGACGTATTCGTTCCATATCGAATCAGCCGCGGATTTTCACACAATCGATCGATTTCGCGGGATTATTGACGTCTTTTTGTCGTTCGTGGAAATAGGGCTTTGTCTTCGCAACTATTGTGGTTGATTTTCATGCTGTGGTTGTTTACGCCTTGAGTGAAAAGATGGAATAAAAAACTGGTCAAGTGCAAGTCGGACTTATACATTAAGGGTTCTGTACCTCCATACAATATTTTAAAACGCTGAAAAAACACTTTTTTTGTATGACGACCCCCTTTAATTTTTAACTTTATCTTATTTTTTGTATTTTTTGTCATAGTGGTAACAGAAATACAGCATCTGTGAAAATTTTAACTGTCTAGCTATCACGGTTCATGAGACACACAGACGAACGTATGGACGGACAGTGGAGTCTTAGTAATAGGGTCCCGTTTTTGTCCTTTGGGTAAGGAACCCAAAAAATAGGAACCACGTCTATAAATAATGGACAAGTCATCTTAACGAGCTTTGAGGAAAATGGTATTGATTTTAACTGACCATTGTAAGTAGTAATATCTACTTTGTTTAGTTTTTGCGATATTGTAATAAAAACACTTACAATAAATAAAATGGCATATTGAAATCGATTAAAGATTAGCATAACATATTAACTTATACTTACGTAGCAGGTAACAATTATAAAAGTAATTATTAATTTAAGTTCATGTAATTTTATTCTAGTACATATTTCACATTCAATACTCAGCGGAGGTGGCGAAAAACGCCTCTCCCTATGCTTTGTCACATAACTTCAAAATCTTAATTCTTTGAAATTTATGTTGCGATAACTACGAACTTAATTCTGTTCGTTTTTATAATATTCAACGTGAAACATTTTTTGTTAGTTAAAAAAACTTTTTCTGTTATAATCATAACTTTCCTTTACAATAATAGCAACTTTTCCCATTTCACACCACTTTTTGCAAATAATCCAAGTAATAGCTTATTTCTCCTCAGAAAAGTGTATTTTGTTCGTTAATTCACAAAAACGTACAAGCAATTATTGCCCGAAGTCAATTTTGTTTTGTAAACCCGCTGGACTCACGCGTCTCAGAAACCAAAATGGCTGCCGTTGACATGGCGCATTGTTCAAACAGAAAAACGACACAATCTTTTTTCTTTCTTTATCTTTTACTCTAGGGACAATGGCGGCACGTTGTGCCCGCAGCATTTTAGTTACCTATGTCTGATACTTTGTTTTTCGACACAATTCTATTCGGTTGCGCTATTGTGGGTTGGCTCTGCTATGCGATATTTTTATCGATGGTATTTGTTATGGTTTTCTGTTCTTTATGGTATTTCACGTCATTTTTGGAGGTGCATCTGTGTGGCAATACCAGGAAATCAAGCATTAGCTAGATTTTTCTTAAACTGTTGAGCTTTTAGACGAAAACTCTCGAAGTTCCTATAAAACTTTGCGGAAGGGTGTCAAAATCGTTTTACACGATAATATATTGCTTAAATATTTGTCAAAATCATTGTTATAAGTTCTAAGCAGCGTCTCAGGGTCACTCTTGATTCTCAGCTGTGTCCATAGCGACTGCTCATCCTTGCCAATCGAGTACCTAATCTCCTAATTGTACAAACTCAAGGCCTCGATTTGTCGGTATTGTCCCTCCATAATGGACACAATGACGACTCGCATATTATCCATTCATATCATAACGTTTATAAATACGTTCCACGGTGGCATTGTGGATGATGTCTCGCTTCTCCCCGAGGATACGTCGAACAAAGCAATTTTTCATAAAGGCCGAAAGTTCGACCTCGACAAAGGCTCGCAACCCGTCATTTTCGTACCTATTGGCTATTTATGACAATAACAGCATTGTTATCGTGACGATTGTGCCGGAACCCATTGTGCCCATTGGAATTCGCAAAACAGGAATTGTCTCAGAATTGGTGCGTTAACGAATGTCGCCTTGGGCGCTGGACAATAATCCCTCGAAAAAACTCATAAAAGATGCGTCTTATTAAGTTGATTGTTTCTTCAAAGCAGCTGCTGTTAAAGAAAGAGAATAATGCGTAAAAATGAGAATAAATTGGATGATTGTTGAAGGAACTCCAACTGTTGCGTTTGAAACAAAGAGGAGAATTACAAGAAATGTTCCGAGTGGCCACGATTGGTATTGTTGGGTCCGGCAAGGCGAAGTCAAGCTGTGCGTGATAATATTTGGTTTCCTTCCACTATTGTTGTTCTTGGTTGGTTCAGCCACTTGAGACTCCTGGCTCTTTGTCGAAAGACAAGTAAGAAATTCTAAGGTTTATTTGTTTAAAATCTCTTTCGGCTCCTGTGTGCTGTGATTGGCTTCTGTTATGCAAACAGCGCCGATTATGTTTGGTTTTCTGAGTTTTGAGGTATATTTGAGATGTAATGCGAGCAATATTAGAATAGTTTCGATGCTTTCAAAATGTCATCTTCTTTAGCCCATTATTTTTGATCTGGCATAATATAATGTAAAATGAGCATGCAACTATTCTTGTGCTAATTGTCTAGTTACATCGAGGTAATTGGGAAATTTGAAATTTCCCTCAATGTGTGACGAAAAAGCAACTCTTTTTGGTTTTCATTTATTTTTGTGGCCTAAGTATATTAATACAGTTTTTTACCCCAAGTGTATAAGTTGTAATTGTGAATTTTTTATGTTGTAAGTACCTGAGTAAACTTAGTCTCTGTCTGTTAATGAATTTTTTGACCAAGTCAATTTTGAAATCGTAACTAAGTATCTACAAAATTATTTACAAAATAACAATTCTGTCACACGTGGAAACGACTGTCATCCAAATCAGGAACCTCCAAATTGGAAATATATTAGATCATACAGAAAAGGCATCAGTGCGTAAAAATTTACTGATGCGGGGTCGCGATACATATGGAATTTAATTTGTCACATATTCTCTTTGCATACAAAGATGTCTTATTTATATGACCTTAAGATTTAATTTCGTCTGATGTTTGATATCGGTGTCATCATCAGTGTTATGGTAAGGGTATTGTACTTCTGTAGCACCCTTTGGTGGAATTAGCTCTTGTCTTTCGCGATCGTGGTTGGATAAGAATAGGATTTTAATTTGTCCTATGAAATTCATTCTAGCTTTAACATCGGCTACTATGGAAATGTATTGTTTGTTTTCTTTGTCACTATCTTTCATTTTAAATCAGAGCTTGGTGGTATTTATAAAGTGATTTATATTTGTCACTTTTATTTTGGGGTCCAAATAAAATTACTGAAGAAAGTAATCAAGGAAATCATTTTAGTATTATAATTTTCAGTCGTAGGTATATTTCTAGATTCTATGTAAGGAAAACCCTAACTACTATAGGTGTTGACCTAGTTTATATAATATAAACTATAAATATAAATTATATACTATAAACAAGATCATTATAGTATAACAAAATTAAGATAACAGCAAAAAAAACGGCAATTCCACACAAAAGTGTGCAGCCGCCCAATGTGAATGTCAAATTTCTTTTTGATTTTTTGACTGTAATTTTAATTTCATTATACTTTACTGATCTAGTATAGCCCGTGGTTAGATTTATTATGAGTATGTCCTTTCCACGTTGCATATGGTTAAAATTTTCCATTACGAATTAATTCTACGGGATTACGTAACTTAAGCCCATTTACTCCACATGGGGTCTTTAGGACCTAAGTCAGATCAAATTCTCTTAGTCCTAAATTTTTACCATAGCTAAAATGTTCATTACAAAATTTTCTGATGAATAATAATATCAAAATTATATAAAGCTTCAACTTCCAAGTTCAATTTCAATATTTTTAACTTAGGTAGACTTTTCTGTAAATCTTATTACGGGGTTTTCTGGATGAAATACAAAATGAAAATATAAACAATTATTATTTATTACAACTAATAGCCTAAACCTAATCCTTAATCTAACTAAACCTAATCTATGTGGGCGCCAGGAGAGTTTTTATTCTTTATTCGCTGGAACCCTTCCAAAACCTTTTGATGCCACGGATCTCAGTTGGTTAATGTTTTTGGTTGATTCATTCCTCAATAAAAGGGCGTTACCACAGGCTAAAACAACGAAATATGTATGTAGTTACATACTTTCCTATTGCCTTATTTGAACATCTAACTTTTATTTCATATAGATAAGTACTTAGTAACTTACCCCTTTTCTGCTCACCACACACATACAATTTTTATTACTTTATTCAGTATGATATTTCAAGATATATTGATTATTAACAATTTCTTTATTTCGGGAATTTCGATAATTTTGCTTTCCTTGTGGATCACAATTCACGCCACACCCAAAAGTGATTAGCCGATTTTTATCCACCCGGTGGTTTATTATTCTCTTACCCTCACTATATTTTATAAATTTAACATTTAGTTTGGCGCCGTATTTGAATGGTAGGTACCTCATTACATTCCCTCGCCCAATGAAAGAAAGAAAATATCCAATATTTTATTTCTTTAAACTTTTGCTCCTTGCCAGAGTGGTTTCATATCTTTGGCATGCCAAACCCCAATCGGTTTACCATAAACATTGTTCAAATAAAATACATTATCTGATAGTTTCCTGAGAATAATAGCTTTTTCAAATTTTGGTGCCAATTTAGCTGTAAATTTATTTGCTGCATTTGATAGTAATTTAGTTTTTCGCCACACAACATCACCTATCTTGAATTCAGCTACTCGACGTTTAATATTATAATATTTTATGCTTTTGTCATGAGCAGCTTGTAATCTTTGAGAAACTGTGCTGTACATCTCTGATCTTGTATTCACCTCAGCCAGATAATCATTTATATTAACTTGAAAAGTTGTGTTTTGAAGAGAATTTTGTTTTTCGTTGTTATTACAGCTGACTGGAATGGATGTCTCTCTTCCAAAAAATAGATAAGAAGGTGTATACTCTGTTGTTTCATGCACTGATGTCCTAATTGCGTGGGCAAACTTTTGCAAGTGCACATCCCATTCATTGTGTTTCTTTGAGTTTATATATGCCGAAATCATGGTGCCTATCACTCTATTCACTCTTTCTGTAGGATTACTTTGTGGATGGTAATTGGGCGTGTACCGAATCTGGCAGTTGTAATTACCTGCTAATTCTTGAAACAAATTTGATACAAATTGTTTACCATTGTCACACACTATTGCCTGTGGACCACCAAAGAGCAAAAATTGACTCTCAAGGATATCACAAATTTTGTCTGCCTTTCCAGTTCTTAATGGAAAAAGAAGAGTAAACTTACTAAATAAACAGGTTACGACTAATAACATTGTGTTACAACTTTTGCTTTTGGGAAATGGCCCCATGAGATCAAGTGAAATTATCTGCCATGGTCTTGTTACTGTCCTTTGCTGCCCCATATGCCCCAATGGTAATTTCTGCGATACTTTAACTTTAGCACATATTTCGCATTTGCCCACATACTCTTTTACGTCTCTCAATATGTCAGGCCAAAAGTAATACTGTTTTACTCTAAATGAGGTCTTACGAATCCCTAAATGACCTGCCGTAGTCTCATCATGGCATTTCCCTAAGATCACCGACCGCAAAGCCTCTGGAATAAAGAGTTTCCAGTCATTACTTTTGTCTGGATATTGCTTCAATCGTACTCTTCTATACAACAGTCCATTCTTAACCCGCCAATCAGGTGATTTTTCATGTCCATTCGTAATTTTAAGCACTTTATTTTTATACCAATCATCTTTATGTTTATCCGTAATACTAATACTACGGTTACTGACTGCAATAGCATCAATACACCTAGACAATGCATCGGGGACTACATTGCTTTTTCTGGTCGATGAACTACATCAAAGCTAAATTGCTGTAATTTCATTGCCCATCGAGCCAGTCGCCCATGAGGATCTTTCATTTTATGAAGTGTCTTAAGAGCACTATGGTCTGTAACTACTGTAAAGTTGGTGCCCTCAATATAAGGTCGAAATTTATCAATGGCATAAACAATACTTAAAAGTTCTCTTTCAGATGTTGAGTATGCTTGCTCACGATCATTTAATTTCCTACTCAAGTATGACACTGGTTGCTCCACATTGTTAATCTTTTGGCATAAAACGGCACCTATACCTTTACTTGAAGCATCACATTGAATTATAAATGGCTGGCTAAAATCTGGACATGACATTACTGGAGTTGATGTTAGAAGAGTTTTTAGATCTGTAAAAGCTTTTTCTGCCTCATCACTCCAAATGAATTTCTTGTTTCTTTTACCTTTTGTCAAATTATGGAGTGGCGATGCTATAATAGCGAAATTTTTTACAAATCTTCTATACCAACTAGCAATACCTATAAACCTCTTAAGTTCAGTAAAATGTCTAGGCCTTGGGAAGTTCAAAATGGCTGATACTTTATCTGGATCGGTACGCAATCCGTCTTTATCCACAATATAACCCAAAAACCGTAAACTAGGTCTAGCAAAATTGCATTTTTCTACATTTATAGTTAAACCTGCATCATTCAGAATAATCATTACGCGTTTTAAGATGTCTAAATGTTCTTCAAATGTTTCTGTACATACGACAATGTCATCCAAATATACCCAAACCTTAGAATCTAGACAATGGAATAGAATATCCATAAGTCTTTGTTGTGTTTGCGAAGCATTAACTAATCCAAACGGCATAACTTTAAAATTGAACAAACCCCTGCCAGGTACCGCAAAAGCAGTCTTTTGTTTGCTGGATTCTTCTAATTCAATTTGCCAAAAAGCAGATTTTAGGTCTATAGTGCTCAGATACTTAGCATTGCGTAAATTATCTAAAATAGTAGAAACCCTTGGCAAAGGATATGTATCTCTTTTAGTTACTTTGTTTAATTGTCTGCTATCTAAACAAAGCCTATTTTGCCCATTTGGTTTCTTTACCAGTACAACAGGTGAACACCATGGGCTTTTGGATGGTTCTACTACATCTTTCTTCAACATATCATCTAACTCACGTTCGATTTCTCTTTTAACAACCGGAGAAAAATTATACTGTTTTTGATATATAGGTTTACTGTTTCCTGTATCTATATTATGTTTTATAATATTTGTTCTACCTAGCCCATTTCCTATTTTCTCATTTATTTCCTTAATTGTTTCAAGAAGTGTTTGCTTCTGATCTTCCTTTAAGTTTTCCTTACTAATAATTGAAGTTGAATGATCATCTACAGCATAAATCGCACTAACCTCATGCAAATTTCCTTTAAAATTAAAAGAAATTCCAAAAATGTCAAAAAAATCTTTACCCAAAATCAATGGCTGTGACAAATTAGGCATGAGTAGCATGGGAATAATGTGAAACTGATCATCAAATTGTACTGGAACATCAAAAACTTCTGTTATGGAATGTTCCGTACCATCCGCCGTTGAAACGTGCATAGCCTTTAGTTTTTGTTTTTTTATACCAATATCTTTTAAACTATTAGCAAAGCTAGAGTTGACCACCGTGCGAGTGGCTCCTGAGTCCAATAAACCATTGCATTTAAGATTCAGAATATTGAGAATCACGTATGACCTATTATCAAATTGTTTCTGTAATATCAAAGGTTGCACACTGTCTTTACACAAGAATTGACGTATATAATCTAACCAATCCTGCCATTCTTTACTTTTTCTATTCAGGGAAAAGCTCATTTGGCAGATTTCTGGCTCTCCCCGTTCCCGTTTCCCTTACAATTTCCACAGTCTCTGGATGTAACACCAAAACGTCCACACTTGAAGCAAAATAATCTTTGCTTTGGCAGTTGACAAGCTCTAAAAATATGACCCATCTCACGACAATTCCAACAACGCATTGTAATGGACCTATTATTGGGTTGTGGGCTTTTAATTTCCGAAATTTCTTTATGTCCCTCTGTCACTGACGATGAGTTAGAGCGATACGCTAGGTCTGGTTCCAAGGAATTAACTACAGATTTTGGTTCTTGAAAATTATCACAACTAATTTTAGTTCTTTCTACTATCCTCATGACATTGATTAGATCAGCTATTGATGTAAATATATCTCTGCAAACTGCCCTTTGGTAATATGGCTGAAGATTTTTCATTATTATCATAATTTTTTCAGATTCTGAAATTTTGGTAGGCAATCTATTAAACATATTTTGCATGACTGAAATAAATATAATAACTGGCTCATTTTTACCTTGTGTTCTGGATTTTGCTTCTGATAATAATTCCTCTTGATAGTACGGTGCTTGAAATGTGCGTTTTAGCAATACTACAAGTTCTTGCCAATTTCCTACGTATTCCCTATTGGCTCTAAACCAAATCAAGGCATCCCCTTTGAAAAAATCTATAGCGTGACGCCATAAATCACCTTCTGTGGCATTGCGCGCATCTTTAAGTTCATCTACCCGTTCAATAAAAGCATTAATACTAAGATTATTATCTCCTGAAAAGCAAACACCCCATTGACTAATTGGAACAAGTTTGCGTTTATTATACTGCTGTGTATCCTCATACATAGTCGAATTAAATATCTTAGTGTGTGGTTGTTGCATAATACTATTTTGGAATGTTGGATCTTCTAAGTTGAGATGTGCAAAGCTTACTTTTCGCTGACTCGTGATTGGCTTGTCACCAGTCGGCAAAGGCATGAAATCTTCTTTATTTGACTTAGATGTAGACGGCAATATGGCCTCCTGAACATTATGGCCTTCAATTATTCTTAAAATTTTGTTACCATCTTCCCCTAAGGATCTGTGCAATTCTTCTTTCATTTCAGATGTTATAATATTATTATCTTCTAAATCATCTTTACCTTCTAGTTCATTAAGTAAAAATAACGCTTTATCTAAAAGGACTTGCTTTTTTTTTCTTCAATATCTTCCACAACTGTAGTCAATTTTAATCTATTTAAAACATGGTACAATCGCGAAACTAAACGCTTGAAAAGTTGTTTGTCCGGTTTTTCATTTAACTCTGAGATATAGCTTGAAATATTATTTAACTTAGCAGCACAATTATCCAGCTCCTGGCTTGGATTTTCAATGCAAGATTTAGGAGTAATTAATTTGTATGAAACCTCTTGTGAACTTTCAGCCTTAATAATTTTTTTAAGTACTATTTTTAGAGCAGATACTAAACCACCGGGCTGACTATAGCCTCGACACGCCAACTCAAATTCCACTTCATCTTTAAGTAAAAACTGGACATCCATTTCGAAACAAGAAACAACACTAGAAGTCCACAAAAATACAAATTTATCTACATGTGTATAATATATATGTGTAATGTATATATGTGTGATTAATTAAAAATTGTGACGAAGCCAGTAAAAAAAAATTGCAATTACTAAAAATGTTAAAATACTCGTATGGCCCGATTAGTGAAAGAGAAACAGAAGAACAAAGAAACAAAAATCTCCCAAGCTATTTAAGTGCCCTTTCCCTCGATCGCCCTTTACGATCTGCCCGGGAAGACAAGCAGCTGACACATTCCACGCTTTTTCTTCACTCCCAGGCCAGCATGGGAGTAACTTACTCACAAGTTAAATCAATTATAGTGGAACTTGGCTATCACACTA
The DNA here is from genome assembly GCA_963576875.1 of Acrobasis repandana. Taxonomy (NCBI): domain Eukaryota; kingdom Metazoa; phylum Arthropoda; class Insecta; order Lepidoptera; family Pyralidae; genus Acrobasis; species Acrobasis repandana. The sequence goes on from OY756216.1 coordinate 22,665,720, forward strand.
CTGTGCACCTGTTTACAATACTGCAAATAATAAATAAAATTTCGTTAAGTGCCACTAAAAATCTTACACAATTACACGTGAACAAAGGTTATATACACCGATATTACACCATATATAAAAAATCAACGAATGACAACATACATTGTAAGGTATATATTTTTCTTAAAAAAAATTTACATTTATGTGTCACGCCCGGTGACCGTTATTTTAGTAAATAAATACCTATATTTCATCTCAGAGAACCCTCATATTTTAACGTTGGGCGTCATTTATTACGGGGTTTTCTGGATGAAATACAAAATGAAAATATAAACAATTATTATTTATTACAACTAATAGCCTAAACCTAATCCTTAATCTAACTAAACCTAATCTATGTGGGCGCCAGGAGAGTTTTTATTCTTTATTCGCTGGAACCCTTCCAAAACCTTTTGATGCCACGGATCTCAGTTGGTTAATGTTTTTGGTTGATTCATTCCTCAATAAAAGGGCGTTACCACAGGCTAAAACAACGAAATATGTATGTAGTTACATACTTTCCTATTGCCTTATTTGAACATCTAACTTTTATTTCATATAGATAAGTACTTAGTAACTTACCCCTTTTCTGCTCACCACACACATACACTTTTTATTACTTTATTCAGTATGATATTTCAAGATATATTGATTATTAACAATTTCTTTATTTCGGGAATTTCGATAATTTTGCTTTCCTTGTGGATCACAATTCACGCCACACCCAAAAGTGATTCGCCGATTTTTATCCACCCGGTGGTTTATTATTCTCTTAACCTCACTATATTTTATAAATTTAACATTTAGTTTGGCGCCGTATTTGAATGGTAGGTACCTCATTACAATCTATTGATTTCTGCAACTTTTAGTTTGTTACCGTTATTTTACCTATTTTTAAAAACCCACCTGACCGCTTTAGAACTGAATTATGTATTACATCACCATAAAACCTCAAGTGGTCACTTACTAAGATTTCTAATAACAAAAAACTTGACTTCCAATTACTCAATGTTTCAAGGGCCATCAACGAAGTCTTTCAAGACATTAATTGTACAATTATTTTTAACAATTGTTACAAGAACGGTAGTGCTTGGCACGTGGTTTTACAAAGCACTTCGGCCACTCATTATAATTTAATAGTCTTTTAAAGAATCTTGACGTGAACAGTAGTTTGACAACTTTATTATTTTACATAACCCAAACCATTTTAAACTTTAATGTGATTGTAATAAAGAGGTTAAATTTTAAATTTGAAAAAATGTGATGAAAGATTCGTTATTCAAATTTGACGGTTAGTGTCGGATAAATTGTGGACCTTCGGTTGTTCGGATTCACCGTCCGTAATGAGAATTGTGTGTGTGTTTGTTTGGCATTTTAATTTGAAATTTCTATAGAACAATCGTGACGTTACGTTTTGTTTTTTTTGTATCAATAAGTATATGATTGTACGTCAATGTACAAGTTACTGTTCTTTTCGATCGCAATCGGCAGCAGACATTTAAAAATATTGTATTTTCATCTGTTTTACAAGGCATAACCTGGCTTAGCTTTTATCTTGGTGTTGACGAATGAAGTTGATTTTATATAATTTGCAAGTTGTCTAAAATCATCTGACTCTTATGTAACGAAATTAACATGATGAACGTTTATTACATTCACACATAATACACGATGCTGTCGTAACCGCAGGATCCTTTTTCTTATTTTTAATTAAGTACAAATTAAAATTTAAAGGTTGATTCACTTCATCATTTTGAACAATTTTTCCCAAAAATTTACCTAAGTATATAAACACTTCCTATAGTAACTAGATCTCGTGACTATTTCTATTTGTATGGAAAGTGAATAGTTTTTTTTTCGAATTTGGATATACTTACATTTATTAAGAAATTTTGCTCAACGAACTTAGACCTCTCGATTATTATGCTCGTTTGATGCGCTATGGTTTCGTTTGCTACGCAACAAACTTGAAAATTCTATTGATATTTCCTACATGTCTACCAAATTTGATCAAAATCGGACTATCGGTTCAGCAGTTATCGCGGTACATACATACATACAGACAATGCGTTTTCGCCCCCAACTCGATTTAGAGACCTCGCTCGCTTCGCTGGCTCGGTCAATTAAAAATAAGCTTCTGTGAATCACTGAAAATACTCTATCGGCAACATATATTTTAAGATCGCATTCCTCGCTTTCTCCCATTAAGGCCGTACCTGAATTTTCCGGGGTCCAGTGCTGCCCCCATTTTAAATAAATCATTTCAAAGAAAACGGAGACATCATTTAAAATTTTGCTACTACCAAGTCCTAAATAACCCTTCAAAGTATTTTATGAACTACTGTTTACAGTTTAAAGTGAGAACGTTAAGCTTTACTACGCACATTTGCGAAAAACGGCCACTTTTGGCTAATGTGCGTAGTAAAGCTTAACGTTCTCATTATAAACTGTAAACAGTAGTTCATAAAATACTTTGAAGGGCTATCTAGGACTTGGTAGTAGCAAAATTTTAAATGATGACTCCGATTTATTTGAAATGATTTATTTAAAATGGGGGCAGTACTGGACCCCGGAAAATTTAGGTACGGCCTTAACATCAATGCTCGATCACTATCCATGACAAACAATAACTTATTAGTTTTATATCGGCATCAATATATAGCCATCGGAGTGCTACGGCCGGGGACGAGTTTCCAAACCTGTTTCCTGTCCAACCAGACGAGGTGACGCCGACCCGGGACCGAATTAGGAAGAGAACTTTAGGCAGCAAATCTGACAACAGTGTTAGCTTTTAACACAATTGATAAGAATTACGTGTATTTAATCCTCTTTGACTATCTTCTAAAGAGGATAAAATAGACGTAATTCTCTCTTATCAAGTGTTTAGAGGAAAACGATGGGCCGTATTTCCATACAAGCGTAGTCCTCTGATTCTTCTCCAGATGGTGCCAAAAGTGCAATGATTAAAAAAAACCTTTGCATTATGCATGTCCCTATGTTTTCTTTTTTTATCCGACTACGGCAGAGCCAAGAGGAAGGGTAATGATTTTAGATATATTTGTGTGTTCCACCGTAGTTTATAATTTAATTACTTATTAAAAGAATACGAACCTTCATAAAACTGAAAAGTTGGTAATATTTTCCACTCTGTTCAAACTGTGGCTAAGAACTATCTCGATCACGTTAGCTTAAAACCGCATCATAATCGGTCCAGTTGCTTTAGGGGTTATTAATTTTTTTAATTTTAATTTTTTGTAACTATGATCAAGCCAATTTACTCACTACAGCTTAAAACTGTATCATAATTGGTCCAGTTGCGGCGAGGGTTACTTAAAGTTTTTAATTTTATTACTTGTAACTATGATCGAGCAAATGTACTTACGTATATTTATGAAAGTTCCTAAATTTGCGTTGTGTAAAATGCGTTTATTTAGGAATACTAAATTATATTTTGTTGTATATATATACCAGCACGGAAATATGGTATTTCAAAAACTACCAATAGTACCATTTACAAGACCGCCTTCAAACTGAATTAATATGCTTGACTGGCAGGGTTACGACTTAATTTGCTACCTGCAAAAAACCCTGTACAAAGGCAAATAATTTTTTAACTAACCCCCTTCCCCCTTTTGAGCTTCACATGATCAATGGACGATCCCTTACTCCATAATTCTACAGAAATACAAGATGCTTTCGTAACTGCAGGAACCGCTTTCTTTTGAATACAGAAACCGCTAAGCAGGCTTCACTCTTTGTCGGAAACACTACAACTGCTACAAAAGCCGTTAATCCTGACTACGCCGGACCAGACAGACCGACGCCAAGGCGATTAAAAATAATGAGAAAGATGCTGAAGAACTGTAAGTAAAGATACCCGACAGATCCCCAGTTAAGGCGACAGAGTAAGCGACAAATGAGGATTAACAGGTGATAAAAAACAATAAGCACCTTTGTAATAGTTTTATAACTTTGCTGAGAATTTGCAGTAAAAAAATATTTTTATTTTATTAATTTTAAAATATTTTTATTTTCAGAGCCCGAAATATTTCCAGGCACAATTTTTTTTTTTTCAATTTTGATGCTAGATACTTAAATCAGATTAAATAAACCCATACAAAAAAATAACTATTCTTCAGTATTAAAGAATTAAGCGATAAATAAGAATATAAGAAGATAAAATTTTCTATGTTTCCCCATACATATGATTTAGGGATTTTCAAGGCAAGATTGAATAGGCATTTTTTGAGTCTGCGTGTTACACCTTAGACCTCATCTTAGCTTCTTTTCTTCTTTAAAGCACTCAAATCTCTAATAAAAAAAAACTTATTAGAACGAAACTAAATAATATTGCTAAACAAGCTTACCTATACTTCATCGGGGAATAATGAAAGTAGATTCGAGCTAGGTCAACTACCTACACCAAATCAAGAAGCATAAAATAACTAAGTAAAATCTTTGTAAATTAATAATTTCTCTAATTTTTTGTATATTTTAACTAACCCCAAGTAAAAAGGTGTAAGGGATATATGCGTAATAATAAATTTAGCCACGGGAAAATCACTATAGTATTATTAATTTTTATCATTTATCTTTTCATCAAAAAAAATTCCCTTATAAATTGCCCGAACGGCTGCATACTTTTATATGGAAATTCCATTATACTATAGTGACCAACTATAGCTCGTAGTTAGATATATTACGCATATGTCTCTTACACGTTTTATATTAAAAATGTGTAATTTTTCGAAATGGCTGTCTATTTCCAGTTGAAGTAGCATTTAACAAGATTTTAAAACGATTCAAAATAGACTTCAAAATATACTATTCCGAAACTATGTTTATCATCATTTTTTATTTCATTATTTCCGACATAAATGAAGATTAATAGTTATAGCATCAAAGTGTACATACAGACAGACCAATCAGCGTTTCTCAATGCAGGTACCAGTGATGACCCTCATTGTGCTATCGGAAGCTCTTCAGAGCTTTTGTAACGGACTGCTGCATCATTTTAATCAAAATTGTTACTATTGAAGTATTCATAAATATTATAGTATCGAAAAAATAGGCATTATTAGCTTTACTCACGGAAATATTTAGGTATTGTAGGTGTCTGTAATCTAATTTTTCAAGCTAAATTTTATTAAACACACTTCCCATTATTCGATGGAGTTGAAACTTCACATGCTTATGTAAGTTGGGTGACAATGCAATATTATGGTACCAATGATATGATCTCACGGTGAAGCAGAAAGGTGGCTATGACATCTCTGTAATTAACCAACATAACCCCACCAAGTTTGGGCTAGATTGATTCGTCTTGAGGAGCATTTTAAACATTTTAGTCCATTGTTTTAGACAAAAGCTTGTTTTTAAAATAAGAAGTAGATTGTACTAAAAGGCGTAAAGGTAATGGGGGCGCTACTTTGAATCCAGAGCGAAAAGAGGGATTCAAGTTCATCGCCTGAGATAAAACTATTACCTTACACCGTGTAGCACATTCTTCTTTTCATCTCCATCTATGAGAAAAATTTGCAAATATATACCTATAACGAAAGTAGAATACTTTCCCGTGTGGTTCCGGGTTAGAATAGGACCACTCCATCTCTTCCTGTGGATGTCGTAAGAGATGACTAAAGGACTAAGCACAAACATCTCGTGCTACAATTGCATTCCCAAGGAGGGTTAACGTCGGGCGGCGGCCGGTTGTAAAACTTTTCGCACAAATACATTCCCAAAGAGGGTAGACGTCAGGTAGGCGGCCGGTTGTAAAAGTATAGCCGAATCATTGAAAGTGTTCCGGCTATTCTTCTCCATTTTCAAGGTCTTTGGCATCTTTGGGTGACCATTGACATGCGGAAGAAAAAGCGGGAAAGCGCACCCCGGGCTCCGAAGCAGCACAGCTGAGGATGTAACCGGGAATGCGCTTAGACGAAGAAGAACGAAAGTAGAATACTTACCTACATATACCTAATTAGAGTTTAACAGACAGTTACTAACCTTAATTTGGTAGCGTTTTCACTGAAGAATTAAGTTATAATACTATGAAAATATTTTTCTAGGACCACCACATCATATTCATTTTCCAGTCATTAGAATAGCTTCATTACTTTTTCCTTGTGCGTAATTCTTTATATCTTTTAATATGTGTAGATACGTTAATTTCATACTTATTTACTATCGGCCAATATAAATTATTCACATTGAATAAAGTAGTCAAGTTGTAGTAAGTACAGTTGGAAACCATGATGTTTCAGAAACACATTGACTTGCATAAGTAGCTAATTTATTGAGTAGGTATAGTAATATAACTTTATAAAATCGCTAAATCACCGCTGTGACGCGTTCTAATATCACGTTTGGGAATCATTTTTAAAATAAACAGAAGAATGCGTTCGTAAGAATGCATTACAAAAATATGTAAAGGATTTAAAGAACCATTCGTTCCTAACAGGTGTCCAAGTGCCTTAGTGTTGCCGCTCCTTCTACAAACACATTTTGACAACCCTAACGAACTTTGAAAATCCACTTCAAAATCCAACTTTGAAGTAGTGACAATAGAGTAGATTTCTGGTTGATGGAGGTTTAGTTATGAAGTTTTAGAATCAGGGCTGGCCAGAACAGGCTTACTCAATGAACCTTTTTTTGGTGTCTACTTAATGCCATTTTGTTTTTATTTGTAAGTTACATATGTTTTTTCTACGATGCCGGCGCATTCCGTTTGATTAATATATACGATATATCTATGGTCGATCGTATCTCAATAAAAAGGTGTTTTGAAATTTCTTAATAGACGGCTTTATGGGCGTTGTTTTTCTTTTATAGTTCTTTGGTAATTAAAAGCCGCCGTGATTTTATTACAGCGGGTGTTGCTTTTTCAATTATTTATAATTGCTTTGTTTTGCACATTAATATTTTTAATAAATATAAAATGTGCTATTCTGTTCTACGAATTTTCCAGTTACTTCTAAAATGTAAAGTTGGTTAATTGATAAGTGGAAAATTTAACCTTTAGCCCTTGACATAGACATACTTAAGTCTGACGATGTCAATTTGACCGTTGACAAAAAATTGATAATTATACTTACAGGTCTTTTTGATGAAAAAAAAATAAGGGATGTGTACTGGGTTAAAAATACTGATAAAGATAAAAAAGAAAGTAACAAAATAATGTCTCTTGTCATTGATCACATACATTTTAAACGTGATTTTAGATCTATTGATGCAGCGAAACTAATATTAAGAGGGCGCCTGATGTCAATAATCTAAATTTTGCTCCCGCTTCCACGCACACAAAACTCTAGCCGAAGCGAGACAGCGAGCCATGCGGGGCGTCGGGAATCGCGGTGGGTCAATGAGGCTGGTTCTGGTTTTAAGGTTATTTTCGTTTTACAAAGAATATTTAAGAGTTATTTGAAAAGTAAGACATATAATGACTGCCTTATGTTTAATGCAATTATAATCCAAAGTTACAAATGCTAATTTATTGTATTTCTACTTTCTGTTTTAGTATAATTCTGAAGTGATTTGGAAAGTTTGGAGGCAACTTCGCAATGTTTTCTATCGAGAAAATTTTAAGCAATCGTGTTTTCGAAACTTATTATGTTTAGAGTTAGTCCTGAACTTTGCTGTGTTTTTATTTCAAAGTGAGTAAGTATTTGGTTAATATTGATAATATTTAAGATCGCTCTAAGAACTTTAGGGTAGTACGGGCTCTTAAGAGCGCTATTTGACTCCAGGAAACTATGACGTCACATTCTGGTATTTCATACCAGAATTACCCATAAAAAATGTTTGTTTTGTACGTTAAGAGAAAGTATTTAATTTGACTTGTCAGAAAATAGCAGATTGTCAAATTGAGTATACGATTTTTTTAAATAAAGATTTAATATCATAAAAGCACTGAACAATTTTTTATGCACAGTTGAATAGGTACTCGTGTATTAAAATATTACAATCCAAATATAATATTTCATAACAGGAAGTCTTCGATTATCACAAAAGATACCGCTCTTGAGGAACGGAAACTCCATAATATCATACATATCATATCCTAAAACCATTATCTGACTGACGATACCCCACTTGATGCCGCTTCAGTAAATTTGCGCAAAAGAGCCGAAAACTAAGAAAGGCAGCCGCCATTTTAAAAAAATATAAATAAGTTAAAACTATTGTAACTATAACTGATTTTTATAATAATTCATGGTAATATTAATTTTTACTTTAACCAAAATTCAACTTAATTGCTACTACATAGAGTTAAGAATCGTGTAGAGAGTTCGGTAACATTAAGGCCGATCCACACAAGCGAGCAAATGTCGGACCATTTAACGCGGCCCATTAACCGAATCGAATCGCGAGTTTGCACAACAATCATTCACAATCGGTATTTACTTGATCGCTAGTTTTTTCGCTCGATTTTTAACGCGTCCGATTATCGCTTTGTTCGATAGACATAATGTTTCGATGTTATTGGTAACTCGTGTGGAAATTTCATTATTGTGCAGATGGTACTTAACCGATTCGAATAAATCATTGTATTGTGTTTTGTTATTAATGTTTGTTCCATAGATAAAAGACGGTTACTTGATACTTTGATTAACACCAAAAAATATTATAATACTAGTGTGAAATGTAGTCACAATTTTTGGATTTTATATAAGATCTAACAAATTATACTAAACATTTCAGCCATGATAGTGAACAACTTTCCCCAAGGAAATATATCGACATATGCTTCATGGAGAAAATTGTTCAGAACAATGGACTGGCTTCAGCCTTAAAATAGTAAGACCCTGTATATCCTTCCCACCCTGTATATCTTCCGTATAAAATTTATTCTTAATTATAAAATGTAAACTTACATCTTATTCAAAGAACAAATCTACTTGAAAAGCAGGTCGATCTGTCGTATTTTTTAACCGACTTTAAAAAAGGAGGAGGTAATCAATTCGACTGTATGTTTTTTTTTAATGTATGTTTGTTACGCGATATCTTCGCCAATTGTGAACCGATTTTGATAATTCTTTTTTTATTTGAAAGCCTTTACTACCAAATTAGTCCCATTTTAATTTGGTGATGATATGATGGAGAACTTTGGAGGTATGGAAGAAACTCCTAAAAAAAAATTGAAGTCGGTTGTTTTTTTTTGTTAAAAATTTAATTATTACCAGAAATATTAAGGCTATAAGGCTTTTACAGCCTTCTGTGAATATAGCTTTAAACTTCTTTCACGATGTTTTCCTGCATGCCATAATGTTAAGGCATACAACATTATTTGAAATAAAGATGGTTTGAACTAATAACTAAAACTAGGTAGATTTTTTTTGATAGGTGGACTATCATGTTCGCACATCTAAGTAAGAAATAAATAATAAAATTAAATTCTTTAAAAATATTTTATCTTCAAAAACATGATTTGTCTCAAGAAATATCTCCAACGATCAATATTAAACGACACAGGACTGAGATAATTTCCTCGGCAAACAACAAAAGGGTCATAAAGTCCAAAATATTCATATACCGGATACGGGGGTGACATGATAAAAACCCTTTTCGAGTGTTAATGCCGTGACAAATGTAGAATTTATGCGATGGTGGCAAAGGAGAGGTACCCTGCTGTGCGACTGAGGCTCTGGATGTGACCTCTTGGACCAAGTATGTAGATGAGGACAGTGTTCCACTAACACTGAAGTCATAGACATGAATTTTAGGCATTTTGCTTCGTAGTCATTTTGATATTTGGACTTTTTTCACATACCTATATAGGGAGGGCTTATTCAACATATTCAATTTTAATAGTTTATTTTACTTAGGTAACATTTCTGAACCACCTTAAATGTAGGTGCTTATTTTGTATAGAATTTTAGTTGGTTAAACAATTTAAACATGACGGTAAATAAGACACTAAATGCAGGCTACATCCTATGAGTCGTTTTAGACATTATTGAGCTGCTGGAAGCACAATTAGCTCAGATATGCACTTAAAGACGGTACAGTAGTATACTAAATCAATAAAAACTCATATCATTGTTGGTTGAGTACTTGAATGTATATTATTTCTGAAAAAACTTACAGAACTAGTCAAAAACTTTATGAAGCCATACTTTGAGAAGCGAAACGTTCACTGGAGTGAGTCCCTTATGATGGCTACACACTGAGCATTCGGCGTCGGTCTGTCTGTCGAACTTATGTATCGAGTTCCAAACTACAGCCAGGTCAATGCACCGACTTTTTATAAAGAACCGAGCTAAGAATGCTAGGAGTAGATACATCAATGGATTCAATTATATCTCTGAAATCATGAGAAACTGTATCATTGTGGATAACGAATTGGCATGAATCAATTTTTGTTTTTTTTTTTATTTGAAAACAAATAATGAATTCACTTTTATTTTATTTAAAAAAAAAATTAAGCTATTGCATAGCTTTTATCGCGGGCTATGAGCGCGGCGACATTTCGTAACGAAATTGAGAATTGAGAAATTCCGTAACGAAAATAAATCCTAACACCCCCCACTTTGCCTACCGACCGGCACAGTGGCGCGACGTTGAAAGACGTGCATCGTCTAACGTCATATGCAATAGCTTTACCGCGGCAGTCCCCGAGTGCCACACTTTTTTTTTATGGTGGAGTTCTAATTTTATACACACAATCACATCTTTATCCCAAATGGGGCAGACGGAGCCATACGGGTCTTATGGTCCGTGGCAGACAGAACTCAGGACCGCAAGACCCAAAGGCCACTTTTAGCGTAATGATGGGGCGAGGTGTAAAAAAGGAATGAAAATAGTGATGAGTTGCTAGCCATTTAATTTTATGTTACCGGTTTTACAAAGTTTTTGAATTTATTTGATGACATTAGTCAACAAGACGATGATTCACAAAAAAAATAAGACCCGAATATCTTCACAAAATGATTCATTTTAAACAAATAGGGAGCGATACCATGTTGATGATGTCAATGTTGTTTTCTTGATGACAGTTAATGGCAAACAGAGGTAACGGTACATTATAACTCTTTGGATAGATCTGAGAATTAAGATTTTTTTTCTGTTTCTTTTTGTTATAACATACCTATTATGTCGGTAAAATTGTATATTACGATATCGTATTGTCGTGGCATATAGATAGATGATTTGCGGGTTCCTTCGTGTTTTTTTTTGTATTTTTGTAAACTGTTAGTGCATATTTCCATGACGTTAACTAGGCTCTAGGATTACTTATACCTACTACATAGTAACCGTAGAATTTAAGTAGTTAGTACGAGCTGTTTGAGGGTATGGACAAAAACCTAGAGAAAACATATAAATAGACGATTCGGATAACATCCCACCATCATGTTGAAGTGGCATTTGGTATATTGGCCATAGGTTCTGTCTGTCCTGTAAAGAGAAAGGATTTGTGGAGTAGCAGGCTCGCCGTGCGATGACGGCAGACTCCCACGGGTATCGTAAGAGGCTACTAAGGGAGGTATGTAACGTATGTGTATGTAATGTATACAACATGTATGTATCATCTAAGCTGCGATCACCAACCCGACTGCCCAGCGTTTTGATTACGGATACTCTTAGGTACTGTCTTCTGTGATTATAGGCAAATTCTCCTTAGGAGAAGCCATTAGACCAGAAGTAGACTGATATAGACTTTATAGAGACAAGAGAAAAAACTACAAAGAGTTATGTATATTTGTAATGTAGAAAATATACGCAACGAATTTAAAATATAATTTTAAAATTCTAAAATAACGTGTTTTCTTCTTTGTAATTTGTTTTCGGTGAATCGGATTAACTTTTGGCAGACAAGGACATATCGTTTGCATTCCTTTATAACCTGTATTCAGGTTCTTCGAATGGGAAAACAGTAGCCGATAAAATTGAAGATAACATTTAAGTATCGTGCGTGCGTGTAGGTCTTTTTAACCGATTACAAAAAGTAGTTATGTATTATGTCTTCTTTACAGAGTTTTCAGTCCCGGAGTTGACTGATATAGTCTGGGAGAGAGGGAGGAGGGATAAAGGAATATAATTTAAACCTTTTCTAGGACTAAAATCATCATTCGAGCGTGTTTCCGGTTGCATCCTCAGCGGTAACTCTTCAGAGCCCGGGGTCCCCTACCTAACCCAGGTGATTTGGTGAGGTTACTGGTTTTTCTCAGAGCGACTGCCATCTGACCTCCGCAACCCAAAGAGTAGACCAGAATCAATCTAGAATACGTTTAAAGGAACGCTAGATGGCGTTCGGGACCCACAGCTTTACGGGCCTTACGAAGCACGGAATCATCTTTCTTTTCGGATAATCATGTGATTCAAGCCTGCATTATCCTAAACAGACTGGAAACAACTTTTCACACGATCATCATCATGTCGTATGGTACTGCATGAATCCTTAATACCTAATGGCAGGTTTTTTAGCCAGTCTACGGCCGCCGGGGTTAAACTATGGAGTTCGCTAAGTCGTCCAGGGAAACGGTATTGTGGACATTCTTCAGCGATATGTTGTAAGGTTTGGTCAGTAACGATATACTTCCCAGAGGAATTTGAAACCATGGCCTCCGGATCACAAGGCAAATGGCTTGACCTTTGGACCACGAAGCAGGCAGTCAAGTCGAGGAATGGACTGATATAGGTATACAATGTAATCCTTCCTCTCCCAATAAAGGATTTCCCCATAATCCCCACGCTGGGCAGATGGGTTGAAGATCGCAGTCTTTGCCCGTTCTCCATCCTAAATACTTGTTGATATTGTACGCATTCATGATCAGGTCTTTTTTAGTCTCCACTGCAGGAGCACGACCCTCTCTGTACTACCAGAGCCATATATTAGCCAGAGCAGTCAGAGGATTTGGCCTACACTCTCCACGCTAGCCAGACGGGTTGGAGAGGTCTCATTGATATTTATAAGCTTTTTTTAGCTTGTGTTTCCTAAGTCGCCTTCTACGACATCCACGGGAAGACTTGGAGTGGTCCTATTCTACTCTGTCTTGATCCACACGGCTTACCCCTTAGCTATATTGAAATCTTGGAATCAGAATCACTAATAGAATACAAAATCAAAAGAAAAGACTTACTTTTTGTATAAAAGAATCGCCCAAATTTTTTAGAATGACTTTACTATACGCCGGGACCAAGCGCTTAACGTGCCTTCCGAAAATGGTATGCCACTTGTGGTCACCCAAGCGGACCACGCCCGGTGTTGCTTAACTTGCGTAAGCGCAAGAAATGCGTAAACCCGCTGGGCCACCAAGCTCCTTTTAACTGGTAATGTGTGGATTCTACAAACTTTTAAAATATTGAGAAGAATACTTAAAATAAATAGATTGACTAATGAAGCAACTTTATTACTTAAGTAAAAAAAAATATATTTCCCAGTTTAAATTAACTGGAAAGTTAAATGAGGCACGCTTTAATTACCATTATTTGTCATTTGTAACTTTTCGACGTTATATAAATTATGTCAGAGATAAAACTATAAACAGTAAAAGAATAAATATGACTTTTACGTAGGCCTCTTCCCCAGAAAATAAGTGTAAAATATTCATACAAACGAGGACGAATTAAAAATGTAGGCATCAATAAAATTAATTACAACCATTTGTAAATTTCGGGTAGCACGATTGTTAACCCGAATAGCTCAGCAGGGTATAAATAACAATTTTTTTGCACAAAAACACAAAATAACTTTACATCCCCGTTGACACAGCACTACCGAATTAAATTTTACATATTGATACCAATTTGCGACTTTAATATCGCCGTTGTAAAGTTAATAATAAATTTATGCAGAATAAAGCTTCTTTTACAGTGGACCAATGTTTTTATCCTTAATCGGATTTTACGCTTTAATTTGATTTGTGTCGGACTTGTATTTTGATTAATAAGCAGTTGACCGCAGCGACATTTTTTTAATTCTTTGCGATCGAAACTGACTTTAATTTATTGTCGTTTTTATTATGATAATTTTTTAGGGTTTCTGTGATTCCTTTCGTTTTTGTTATCACACGAGGTGATAATTATAAATCTTTATGTCTTTTGAATTAGCTAGAAAGTTTTCGCCTATTTGTAAAGTTCTTTTAAAGCAATAGGGATGTAGACTGCGTCCGAAAAATTGTATTTTATTGCGTCCGTCATTTAGATTATCCAAAAATAATGGACCCATATTTCGTTTCGGAGTGGGGCTGGTTGACGTCATCATCAAGTGAAAATCTTACTTGATTGTCACGATCGTAACTCATCAGGTAGATAACCCATTCTTCTTCTTCGTCGTGTCGATGACTGAAACTTGAATAGTATTATTGTTCCCGACCAGAAGAAGACCACAGCAACAGCACTTTCCGTGCACTACATCAAGTCGGCCACTGAACATGAAGCAGGACATGAGGGATAACCTATTACAAATACTGTATACGTATTTTTCCTTTTTTCTGACTAGCAAATTATTAGAAAGATACAGCGCATCTAAATTTCGCATGACATCACGATCTAGTACGATTTTTACTAGACGGTGACGTTAATCGCCCCCACTCCGAAACTTTGACGCGCTATATCTTACAGAATTTTTACTACATTGATAAACCGAAAAATTTGAGTCCAATATTTTTTAATAATCTGACTTACTAAATAAAATATAATTTTTCGGACCGATTTTTTTTTTGTAATAAACTGCCTAATACAATTTTAATTCTGACACCATACAGCTAACGCAAAAATGACAATTTGACATTTACGTCATGTAACCCGACAAATGGAGAATGTTAATTGAAGCGATGTTATCTAGTAATGAGACATTGTGTCACAAATGCGACGCATTATCGCCTGTGTGAATGCAACCTTACAAACAATGCGTTGTTTTATGTTAAGTTATATCTTGAAGGAAATTGGATAATAAGTGGTTTGGGATGATTACGTTATCAATACGTCAAAACAATACAGTCAAGATAAGAACTTAAGTGGCCAGACGAAATGACAGAATAACATTAAAGTATGAATTTAAAATTGTAAGTACCTATATAAAAAGGCGTATGTGGATTCCGGCCTTAAATAGGACCACTCTTCCTCTTTCTGTAGATGTCGTAAGAAGAGACTAAGGACTAAGGACAAACATCTAGTGCTACAACTGAATCCCAAAGAGAGTTAACGTCGAGCGGCGGCCGATCGTAAAACTTAACTGAAATCATTTAAACTGTTTCTGTTATTTGTAACGGCTATTTCTTCTCCACTTCGCAAGGTCTAAGGCATCTTTGGGTGACCATTGAAATGCTTGTTATATTTGGACAAGAAAAAGCGCACTCCGGACACCGAAGCAGCACAGTTGAGTATGCAACCTAAGGACAGAAAGACTTGACTTTATTACTGTCTATGTCCTCTAGAGAGACACGAGTGTGCTTCGATCACGTTCTGTCTTGGGCAGCTTGCTTTACTTAAGGCCAAGATAGTTCGATTTATTTTTTTAGGGTTCCGTACCCGAAGGGTGCAAACGGGACCCTATTATTGAGACTTCGCTGTCTGTCCGTCTGTCCGTCTGTCACAGGGCTCTATCTCTTGAACCGTAATAGCTATATACTTGAAATTTTCACCGATTATGTATTACTGTAGTCGCTATAACAATAAATACTGAAAATAAAAAAAGTTGAAAATTAAAGGGGGTCGCCATACAAAAATCGTGTTTTTTCAGCGTTTTTAACTAGATGTTTATAATGGCAGTAACTAGATACTTGAAATTTTCACAGAGTATGTATTACTATTGCCGCTATAACAACAAATACTAAAAATAAAAAAAGTTAAAAATTAAAGGGGGTCGTCATACAAAAACCGTGTTTTTTTAGCGTTTTAAAACATTGTACGGAGGTACGGAACCCTTCATGTACGAGTCCGACTCACAACTGCCCGTTTATTTGTTAGTAGTTAGGTTTGCTTAAATGAAGTTACTAGATGGACCGATGATCTAGTCAAAGTTGCCGGAAAGACGTGCTAGTTAAAGGCCTACACTCAGCATTGGGTGAAAATAGATTTAGGAATTTTTTTCATAGGTTTGACTGGTAATGTAATGTGTTAAAAATTAAGTTAAATTTTTAACACATTACATTACCAGTCAAACCTATGAAAAAATACGCATTAAATTATACAGGAAAGACACAAAGATAGGTATATTGAAAATTTCTCAGCATTGACCGCATTCTTTCGTACAACAATAAACGTAACAGCTCCGACATTCTCCTGCACAATAAAATTGAGATATTACATAAACCGCGTAACTTACAGTGGTAACAAATGTTCCACAGTTTATGGCTGCTACTGTGGCCCTATAAAACTCAGGTGGACTATACGGACAGACGGACAATGATATATAGGACCAATTATGTGAGTGTTCGCGGAGTGTCCTAATGATGGGCTACTGGCGGTCCGACGCAGAGTATCAAACGTCTAGAGCTGACAGATTCCTGTTTTTTTACTACCATGCTCAGCGATAGCAGATTCGGACTAACTAATTCCTTGTATTGGAAATTTGTAGATACCTTTAAATTTTAAATACTATATTAAGAAAAATATAATATTTATTGTTTATTTACTTCCAGCGTAAGTGATCAAAGAGCACAAAGTATTAACAAAAATCTCTTAGATCATGTAGAATTTTCAGATATACCTAGCTAGTAAATTTAACACAAGTAACATATAATATCTTGAGTTCCCCGCATTACAGAAGGCACGTTAAGCCATTGGTCTCGGCTGTCATCATTAGTAGGCAATCGTCAAGTTATATCACATGATTTTAGGCTGATTAAAAAATCTGACTCATATTGGCCATGTACATGTGGGACCTCGACCTGTCTCGGCGCTCTTAGTCGAGTTCCTACATATAAGGAAGTAGATGTAGTGGAGAACAGAGACTCGACTCGTTAGATTAAATTTATTTGTCACACAACTTGAGAGAGAGAAATTATTTGAAAATGGAATGAAATAAAATTTGAAATGAAATGAGGAATGAAAAGTGGACAGGATGAGAAAGAAATGAGGTTGGAAGAGATGCAGCATGCAGGTGGCATGAAGCATCGTTACATACATACATAAAGATACATTGTCGTGCCTTAATCTGCGGCTCTAAGCAGATAGAGCCCAGAGATGCAAGGCCATATATACACAAGGCCGTTATGGTAGGCGCCAAGATGGAAAACGATTTAAAGTAGTGATGGGTTGCTAGGCACATCGCATTGCATTGGCCACTTACAGACACGAAAAATAAAACAGAAAGTCAATTTATTCTTAACTCTACGTCGCCTTAGACACATTTACAACGCAGTAAACTCTTTTTAATTAAGGATCCAAATCACACGATCATCGTGGTACAAATTTATGGCTGTGTTCATGTCCCAATTAGCACACAACGGACATACAAATGTTTGAATTGCCTTTGGGAATGGAGTTCTATAGAAGGCACCCTGGTTTGTATGGCAGCTCTTTGAATGTATTGTAGCCTCTGATGATCTATTTTCATTTCCTTTCATATCGTTGGGATATATAGTTCTATATTTTTTTCAATGTGGGTATGTTGTTTCTTCTTCAAAAAACCTAACTACTTGCTGTGTAACTATTATTCGTATCGTAGCTTAGTATTTTATTTAAAGGATGTACACCCCGAAGAGATTAGAATTTGATATACTACACCGGGTGATTATAAACCACCGTGGCGTAGTGGTTGAACACAGTGGTTTTTACCTATACAAGTTTTTATTTTAAAATATAGTATCGTTGAGTTCCATAATACAAGTAAAAATTTGTTGTAATAATGAATAAAAATTAAAAATAAATAAAATCCGTCTTATTATAAAACCAGGACTAACTTTGTTACTAGGTTTAAACCATTACCTGCCTCAATCAAGTTGACATCTAGTAATATCACACTATCTCACCTGTCAATGTCAACTTGATTTGGGCGGATAATGGTTTAAACCTAGTAACAAAGTTAGTCCTGTTTTATAATCAGACGGAATAAGTTTAAAACTTAGTTTGGGGCTAGCTCAAAACAGTTTTTTTCGACCTTCTCGCCCACCATCACGCTTAAAGTAGCATTTGAACCTGTCTGCTTAGAGCCGTAAGACCCAAAATGCTCTATCCCATTAGGGAAAAAGGAGTGATCGTGAACTTAAGTATGTATGTATATTCTCCAAACCAAAAAGAGAATCATATAACATAACCTTGAAGATGATTGTGTTTAATATTTAAAATAGCAATAAAACATGAAATTATTGTTTCTAATAAAAACTAACAGTCGGACATTCCTTGCATACCAGGTTGACACCTTTTGTTATATTGCTCATACGAAGAAGTTTTGTAAATTAGTATTCCGAATATTTAAATGATTCATATTGCTATTTAGGTAATGCGTTGATGTTTAGTTTTATATTGATGTAGTTCATGATTTTTGTTTGTTTTGTTTACAGTATAGATAAGAAATACTAAAAGTATTTCTTTTTTTCTTAGGGCTTTGTGTTCTACTAGGTACTAATACCGAAGTTTCAATATAGCTAAGGCCGTGGCTAAGGCGTATAAAATCAACCTGTATTCTAATAAGTCAAGTTTAATCTCCTATGACTGTTTAAGTGTTTATCCTATTTAATTTGGTATTCAAAGCTGTCATGATGTCAACGTCTGCCAGCTTCATAGACCTAGATTTTTTTGTCCATGGCCAGCCAGTCTTCTCAATGGTTTAGCTACAGGTCGATGGAAGTCTGCCGGGTCCTTGTTTTCCCTCAAGCTATTATTAAATATAAAAATAAATTTTGGTCTCATCTACACGCGTAATATCATAAAGTTCCGGGTTTCGATGTCCTAAGACAGTATCACGTGAACAACTTGTTAAAGCTAAGCAAACAATGTTGCTACAGTTCAAGATCGCCTCTACATATCTATCGCTATCCCAAAATCCATTTAGTAAAACGGCTGTCATAAAAACTGATATGGATACGGTTCATAAATTGGGATCGAAATTCGCCACGACATTTACACAAGTAAGAAAGTACAGAAGTATACTCATATTTCTTATTAGAGTCTACAGTTCCCCAAAACTTGGCTGGAAGTAATTGCTTTAGTGATAAGCCCGCCTTTGTACCTCATCATCATCAGGGCAGCACGACCCTGTACTGCCAGAGCCATATATTAGCCAGAGTAGTCAGATGATTTGGCCAACACTCTCCACGCTGGCTAGATGGGTTGGATAGGTCTCATTGATGTTCATAAGCTTTGTTTAGCTTGTGTTTCCTAAGTCGCCTTCTACGACATCCACAGGAAGACTTGGAGTGATCCAATTCTACTTTGCCGGGAACCATACGGCTCTTTACTTACTACTAGAGCCATATATTAGCCAGAGCAGTCAAAAGATTTGACCTACACTCTACACGCTGGCCAGACAGGTTGGAGAGGTCTTATTGATGTTTATAAGCTTTGTTTAGCTTGTGTTTCCTAAATCGCCTTCCATGACATCCACAGAAAGACCTGGAGTAGTCCTATTCTAGTCTGCCGGCATGCGGGAACCATACGGCACTTAACTTGTTCACTAGTGCGTAATAATTACTGTTATTACTAGATAACAGTAATTGAGTTACGTCAGATAAGATGCTTTGTAGCTACGAAGAATCTGACATTAGTGTAAGCTATTAATACACTTGTTATTCAGAGAAAAATGAAATCTGATTCTGTAATTTCTCTATTTTGTGTTAAGGCTGCGAACCAAGGTCGTTCAGTGGTTTGTTTTGCGAACACCAAATTACTGGACAGCGTGAAAAGGGTTGTCATTTTAATAGGTTTCCATCGATAAATTATCTAGAACTTGGAAATTTTGCATAATCTTTTGCCCATATTTTTGTGTGGGTCAGCTTGAGATGAATTTTAATTTCTTAATACAGAAATATTAGCATCGTTAGTTTTTATACACGTAAGCAGGAAACCATACTTCAAGCTGTGTGGTGACGATGGAGTAGAATATGATTTGTCATCATCCCTTTATTCCAGGTGACTTAGGGATGCATACATACCTACATACTATCACACCTGTTTCCCACAGGGGTAGGCAGAAACTATGACATTCCACTTGCTACGATCATGCATGACCTTTGCATGACAGACTTCTCTCGCTTTAGCTACACTCATCACTCTCTTCATGCATGCTTGCCGGTCATAGGTACTTCTGAGTTCACCTTTTTTAAGAAAATCTGCAATCTGGTAATGGAGGTATAGGTAACAGAGTAATGGCATCAGATTTGTGCAAAGACATGGGTATATTTTATGGGTAACATCTACTTCGATCACCAACTGACTGCACAGCGTGATAATTATGGGAAAATCCTCCCTTTCTTGGGATTTGGAAGAAGCCATAAGTCCAGCAGTGGACTGATACCTATAGGCTGTAAAGGAAGGAAACCAAATATACCCAAATTATGACATTTGTGAGTGTGCAAATTTTAAGAGGCCAAGCTCGAGCCTGTCTCTTTTTTCTGTAAGGTAATCATCGGTACTTACTTAGGTACTGTTAAATAGTGTCTGTACTGTTAAATAAGTCTTCTGCCGAAAAGCAATTATGATCTGAGAATATGACAAATAAAAGCAAGATATGGCTCTTATAAAAAAATCAAGCATAGGATCAAACTCTGCCATCTAGATTCAATTGTATTCACGATTCCAAGCAGATATTTTTAAAAGCAGTAAAGCTCCTCTCAAAAGCACATTGATAAATCTGTACCCACGATACCTGATCATGATATGAGACAACATGACGACCTCATTACGTTGATTTATGCCCCGATTACTCTAAAACAAAACTTTAACAATAAGAACAGCATGGAACAGGTAAAACAAAGTGCTGGGAATTAATCATCTTATTCCACGGTAGTTAGTAATGGACAAGTTTTGCCCGTCAAGCGGGTAGGCTTGGGTTTGGTTTCCTGATTGGTCTTCACGGATGGTTCCGCATATGAGATCTTGAGTAAGGTCTTCTTAAATGTATTAGCAATCGAAAAACTGGGTTCTAGCTGAGTAGTTTTATTACAATTTTCTTTAAACCTACCCAACCACCACTGTGTAACTTCTTTTAGAAAAAAAAGTCTAATCCAACCTATTATTGTATTATAGTATTGAACAATGATTGAATAATAAATCCTCCAAAACTTGCACCAACAGTTAAATCAATAGAAAGTCCTAAAAAACTTCTAAAACTAAGTCATTTAAGGCATCACAAAATGATAAAAAGGCACGTCGTTGTTACTTTAATTAATCTCGTTATGGTACTTCGTTGTTTTGACAATGAGCAAACACGTCATTAATAAATAATTACAATTCATCAAAAACTTGTAAATACTTCTTGTATTGTAGACGTAGATAGAATCTTGAGCTATCTTTCGCTGATCTAAATTCCTATCAAAACGGAGGATTCTTAACCATAATATCTAAAATAAACGAATATCATTTGTCAAATAATATCAAGCCCATTTCTAAGGATCTCTGAATTGACAAAGCGATGGCGGCCATCTTTTGTCAACATCAGTGCGCGCTATCGGGCGATCTTAAAAGCGGCGGTCAGAACAATAAATGATACTTAAATGTTATTCTTATCAACGGTATCACGGTTTTGTGCTATGACACGGTTATATTCTATGTTATAATGGACTTAGTTATGATTTACTGAGATTTTAAAGCTATATGACGATTTATAATCGTTTTCATTCGATTCAAAGAAGAAAACGTTGGATGTTTAAAAAAGAAAAAACGTTTTTGGTCTTGTTTACAAATTGACCGATCAGGTCAGAGTTTTCTGTGAAAAGTATTTTTTTTCATATTTCGATTAATTGTTCTGTCTCTGAATCTGACTGAAGTCACCATTAAACTAGTTTCAGTATATCTAGTTACGATACAAGTAAGTAAAATACGATGTTACTACCTCATTCATCTCCCACGGATGTCGTAAGAAGCTACTAAGGGAGTTAGCACTCGTATAAGTAACAGAGAATGGGCAGAATCGGTCGTCTGTGCAAATATTTGACACCATCTTCCGCAATCACCAACCCATCTGCGCCTTTAGACCAGCAATGGACTAATATACCTAGGCAAAAGAAATAATATAATAAATAAAGGTACCTACCTACTATACTACGTGGTTGCCTAAGAGAGAACGCTAGTTAGCGCATTTGTAAATTGTAAACAATTTTATATTGTGGATCAATAAAGTTTAAATAAATAAACGTGGAAAAGACATTAGAGTAAATAATGATACCACTGAAAATATAATGTGTGTAAGGAAAAATATTTCCATGTTCAATAAAGTAAGTGATTTTACAGATAGAAATTTACGTAATAAGAATGACTTAGTTAGACCGTATTACAGGCTGAATACAGTCAGTAAGTCTTTTATGGGGAAGTGTATACTTTTTTATAATAAATTGTCAGAATCGGTCCTTGATATGCCAGACCGAAAATTCAAAGCTTATGTAAAGAAAGTACTTTGTGAGAAGGCTTATTATAGGACCGATGACTATCTTAAAGACAAAAAGGTCTGGCTTGAGCTAGGCGCGGGTCCCTCTTAAAGGTTTGTATACTTAGACATGTCATAATTTAGGTACATTGGTACATACTAAATTTACAAATTGACATTATTTTAAATTTCGTAATTCTTATAATTCAATTTAATTATGACATAATAAACAATGTAATCTCTGTCCATCTATATAACTAATTTTAAGTTTTTAGTTTGTTAGTTGACGTCTTTGGAGAAAACGTGCAGTGCAGTTTGTTGCCGCTTCTTCTGCACTTGCGCCTAGGAAGCGGCGTAAACTTAGCTTTAAGTAACGATTTGACGTCAACATTTGTGCAAGCAAAACAAAACAAAGTGACTATTATTAAGAGATATTATAAATATCCTATGATAATAAAGATATTTTGAATTGAATTGAATTGAACTACATTATTGTAAAATTATAAAAAGTAACATAAGTTATCAAAGTAAATTTCAAACAAAATAATTCATTGCTTTTCACATTGACCTAAATATTACTTGATTACGTTCGATGCAGCTGAAATTTTAATTTTAAAATTGATTTTCTTAAAAACTACTGTTTGGATTTCAATGATTCTTTGCATACCGTCATCAAATATTAGTACAAGTATGTATATCCTTTCATTTATAACGTCTTTTCCACGTTGTATATTAAAGCTGACATTTTAAAATTTCACAATGAGAGCTCATTATCTTTAGTCCGACCAAAATCGGCCTACATTACCACAAAGGCTCTCGCACAAGCCTGTCACAAAGGCTTCTCGATTGTTTCCACAATAATTTGATTGTCATTGAGAATCGATTTCATCTCACGATTATTGTGGTTTGTATCGCCTCGAAATATTTACGAAATATTCGGAAAGCGGAGTGCTTGATCTTTTTATAGATTTGCGATTGTGTTATTATAATTCTATGTTGATCCGGGAGACAAGAAAAAACGTTAAACGTTCCAGCTGCTTCTCTTCCGGAGCGTATTTTCTTTTCACCTAAATTATTGCGCTGGAACGTGGCCTTTTAACCGACTTCAAAAAAGGAGGAGGTTATCAATTCGACTGTATGTTTTTTTTATGTATGTTTGTTACGCGATATCTTCGCCAATTGTGAACTGATTTTGATGATTCTTTTTTTATTTGAAAGCCTTTACTACCAAGTTGGTCCCATTTTATTTGGCGAAGATATAATGAAGAAATGAAGAACTTTGGAGAAATGGAAGAAACTCCTTAAATAACTGAAGTCGGTTGTTTTTTTTGTTAAAAATTTTATTATTTAATGGATATAGATGTGATAAGTATGTCTGTAACAGGTACTAACCGTCACTTTTAGCGGCCCTTTCATGTAATAAGTAGTTCATATAAGTACTTAGACTAAACGCAGTATTGCGTACTAATATATAACGTCTAACATATATATTGAAACTATTTTAAGGGTAGATTCAGATCATGATACTGCCTGAACAACTTTCCCCAAGGAACACATATCGAAATATGAAAAAAAAAACAATTTTTGTTTTCCATAGAAACTGTGATCAGCCGGCAAAAAACTATTTTTCATGTTTCTATATAAGTAAACTATGTTCTTTGGAAAAAGTTGTTCAGTGTCATGGACTGAATTCAACCTTAAAATAATTTAAGTATATTTTGTTAGACCCTATATAAATAGTGTTCCAAAGCTGGACAAAGGACTTTCCTCTAGTCCGCCATTGATCACTATCATCACCATCATCAGGTCTCTACTGAAGGAGCACGACCCTCTGTATTACCAGAGCCATTAGCCAGAGCAGTCAGAGAATTTGGCCTACAGGTTAAAGAGATGTTTATAAGCTTTGATTCGCTTATGTTTCCTAAGTCGCCTTCTAAGTCATCACACTTGCAGTGGTCCTATTCTACTTGCCGGGAACCTCACGGCTAAATGGGTCACTATCGATCAGTTTAATTATTTTCCGAGCTTATAGTAAAAATCATTACTAAATTAATCTAACTCTAACAAAACTTTTAAATCTTAAATTCTTATAACAAAACACTACATCATTATCACTGCTTACTCGAATATTTTTGAATCGAATCTATGAATCGTATTGTGGGCCGCATAATCCGTACTTCTAACCAAGTAGGTTTTATATGGTAAGGTGTTACTAAAGAACGCACATAGTATGCTTTGTACTATTTGAACGGTGATCAAGCCACAAAGATGGTTAAAATGTACTCTAATATACCAAATTAACTACACACCTTTGATATTTTATTGTGATGCTTAAAGGTGTATGTCTAAGGTTCAGTTTTCTTTGTGTTTAAGTTTAAGAATTGATGTATTTTGGTTGTCAAATGTGGTTCTCATAATAATGTTATTATTTGGTCTGAGATGTGTGGGACGTTCATAGACGGAACTGTGTAAAGAAGTAAGCATAAACTTTTTATTGTAATAAAAGAGATGGAGAGCTTTTCTGCGTGTTGGATGGTGTGGTTCCGTATCTTTTTCAGATTGTGTTTTTTTTTTCTTATTTATATTAATGTGTACACACCATTGTGTACACATTAATATAAATAAGAAAAAAAAGGCTGTCTCCCCCATCAGGGATAAAGACGTGATAGTATACACAGGGTGACTTTTTATCCCCTGGCAAAATTTTGGAGCAAGTTCAGTCCATGATACTGAACTACTTTCTATAAAAAAAGTTATTAAAAATCGATAAAAAATTTTGTCCTCCCATACTAAATCTGTTTGGCTGAGCGACGATTTGTTTGGGAGGACGAAAATTTGTATCTTAAACCTAGCTAGCAGCTATGTCAAACAGCGGATATACACAATTACATATTCACTCTTTATCCTTTGGGATGTAAGCAGGACTACGAAAATCCCAAAGAACATCAGACTGAGTATATAGAAAACAGAATCAAAATAGTGACGGGTTGCCAACCGCATCGTAACTATAATGAAGTTACAGATCGACGTCCATTCTCTCATCACCAGGACTTTTTTCTTTTCTTCTAAAATAATAAGGACATATATAGGTAAAACCGTAAGGTTTCTTAATGTATTTCACTGGAGTACCCTTATAAAATGTAACATTATAATACAAATATTGACTGTAGATTGGAATTAAAGCAGTAACGTAAACTCTTTTGGATGATGGAGGCCCACCTTTATTCGAGGTTAAGCACCACATAGGACGGTTTCATTGAGATTCGTTGAAATTCTCCGACATAATGCTTAAGAATTGTCTAATATTCACTGGTTTTCCATAATTTTACAATATTTTTCCCACCGACATGTTAATTTTGTATTATAATAAGAAGTGGAGATGTGAAAATATTCAATTAGTAATGATTATACGAAGATATATCAATATCGATCGATTGATTTATTTATGTGCTCTGGGAAGATATTTTTATCCATGACGTGTGAACTTTTTTACTGCCTCTGTGGTCCTGTGGTCATGGCGTTGGCCTTGTGATCCGGAGGTCGTGGGTTCAAATCCCACTGGGAAGCATACTTTGTGAAAAGTTGTTATCAGTCTTGTTAAATTAAGATATTGCAGGCTTAAATTACCTGATCATTCGGAAAGAAAGATACTTACTATTGGCTGTATGTAAAATTTTAAATTTTAAACAGAAAACGCAACCAACTTTATTTTTTTAGGATTTTCTTCCATAACTCCAAAGTTTTTCATCATGACTTTACCAAATTATTATGGGACCAATTTGGTAGTAAAGGGTTTAAAAAAAAGAATCATCAAAATCGCTTCACAAAGTTGATAACCTCCTCCTTTTTTAAAGTCGGTTTAAAGTACCTAGGTACGTTTAAATGACTGAAGTTAATTTGGCCTATTCATGTCACATTCTTATTCATTTTGTTGTTGATGTAACCTATCTTTATTTCTACCAGAATATTGTTTACTTAGATACCACTTCAAGGCACCTTACACCTGTAGTTCTAACAGGTGATCTGGTCGTGAGTTCGATTCCGACGCCTACGCAGATGGATCATGTCATTTTATGAAGTCTATTCAACGTCCGAATGGCGACTGCGCACTGGCAACTTCAGGTTAGGACTCTTACCTGCTAGGTGGTCAGAAAACCTTAGCAAGTTTGCATAAAAATGCTGGATACCTACAGGCCGCTAGTAATCAGTAATTTATACAAAAACTAAAATTAAAAAGAAAACACTGGGAGACACTTTATTAATTTAATGTCTCAATTTCAAATTCTGTAACCCATTAAGTGTCAAAGGAAACACAGGTACCTACTTACGAGTACCTTAATTGTCTAAAGTTTTACACAAATATTCATACATAATACATTGGTGTTAAAAACACACACAGCAACTGTGTTCGTGTTTGTTCCAAAGCAAACACAGGTAACTACTTAGTGTTTTTAAAACATAGTTGTCTGAATGTATTTAGGCAACTAAAAATATATTAGTTTTCAAAACTCGGCACTGAACCGTGTTGAAAAAAAGAGAAATGAAATCGTATAAATATTTAAGGTATATATTGTTTATTCCTAGTGATCAATCACTTATTTGATACTTTTATAGGTAGCACGTCCCGGCGACGAGTAGTCTGCCTCGTCGGAACCTGGAATTCGGGCTGCATGGTGTCGGCCATGGAACGCATTCCTGTGTCTATGGTAATGTGCTTAGTGAGGGACGGACGACATTGTTTAATATATGTGATTTCACGTAAGTATGATTTGCCTTAAAATCAAAAAATGAATAGGTATCTTTTTATCATACGAATAACCTTATAAGCAATACATATGTATAAGTAAGTATATTACAAAAAAAGCAACATTTGGTACTAAAACTAAATTAAGTATACCTTAAAACGAATCCTAAAATAATTATAAAACAAACTTCTTAATAGAATATTTCATCTAAAGCGGTACATCGAGGCAACGTGCTCAAAATGCTGGCAGCATTATCGTGTTTTAAAGTATTTTTATTTCCTTTTCCTGCACCGGCACGTCGACCATCACGCTGAAAGTGGCCAGTGTGTCTTGTGGTGGTGTGTTCTCTATCTTCTACCTACTTGTCGTGTTATCATCATCATCTTTAGGTCTTTTTTAGTCTCCACTGCAGGAGCACGACCCTCTCTGTACCAGAGCCATATAGTCGCCTTCTACGACATCCACGGGAAGACTTGGAGTGGTCCTATTGTACTCTGCCACACGGCTAATCGACTTGCCGTATCGATTGATTGACGTGTCGAGTCGACCTATTAGATTTTATTGGTCCAGTATCGAGCCTCTATAGCTTTGTTGGAAGTGATATAGATTATTCAAGGTGCAGGTAATTGGACACCTCGGACTAGAAGGTGGGATATCGTTTGTGGAAAGAAGCCGTAATCGCACTGTTTATCATGTGAGCTGTCCAGTATTTTCCATTGGACCAAATTGTCTTTGCTGCGACCTACCTGGGTTCACTATTTTAAGCGCTTTCCAAACAGGTCATGGCAAATTATGACCAGGGGAAAGTCCCTCGAGTCGTGGTATAAAACTAGTCAGGCATACAGTGTTACTTAACGCACACAGATTTTATTCCTGCGATAGCCCAAAAATTATTAGCTCATGAGGTTTAATGTTAAAAAAATAAATTTTCTCGCGTAATTCAATCACATACAGTGGTAACACTCCCAACTGACGACTTACTCGTATTCTTGGGCTAATCACGGGACCAGCTGTGACGGGAAAAGAATACCTTATTTTATTATACGACCCAGCATTCCGCGAAGGTTTACATGTATAATTTATACACATACCTAACTAGCATAATATGAAATCATAAGCATACTTATAGCTTTTGATTCATGCGACTCCAAAGAGCACTCTCTCGAGCTTTCAAGCTTTGCTCGTACGTGTGCGCGTGCGCAGGCGTCGCTGCGTCTGCCCGGTCAGGAATGCGGCCCGCGAGGGAAGAGGCGGAATTAAGTGCATTCTTCTTGTTTTGTATGTATTCCTTTGATAGAAGCAAATGTGTTTGGTGGTACAGACGAGGTTTTGAAAGGATTGAAGAATATCTATATTCTATTGAGGAGTACGTTTATATTTGACAATATTTATCATCCACCAAATTCTGTAAACGGATTATATTAAATGAATTTCGTAAATCTCAGGTTGACCATATCACAGCAAATGCATAATTTGTATTTATTTCATATATATTAGCTGGACATTGTCAAATTACAAAAGTATCGATTCTTTATTACTCGTAGTCTGAAGTAAGCGGTCAAAGATACTCATATAGATCGAAACTTGATGTTGTTATGACCTAGCATAAATTTAAATTATTTGATATACATACTTAAATTTCGCTTTTGTTAAAAAACACAAAAAATTCATTTGGTAGCTAGTGTAGCAAAAAATCAACGAAATTATTTAGATTTTTTAATGATAGGTACTTACCTATGTATATCATTGTGTTAAATACAGTTGTATCTACTTAATAAGAAAAATATTTATGTATATATATATATTATCTCCAGTCAATCCAAAATAAACCCCGTACTTGCCTGTGAAATGTGCTAGTGCCAAGATATTCTACAGGCAAGAAGGTAAGAAGTTTATTTTTCTCAAAAAATTATTTCTACAAAATCTTAATGTCTAGGGACCAAATCATGTTATCATGTCCTCAGTTTTTTTGATCAGTAGTTTTATATTTCAATTACTTTAATAAATAGAAAATGTTTTCCCAAGATGATAGGAAATTTCCCTAATAAAGAATTATACAAACGTACCCGCGCCATTGCTGTAAAGTGTGACAAATACATCGTAATGAACTGGAAACAAATATCCTTGGGTAGTTTATCAGATACATTTATTATCAGGTCACAATATCCCGGAGTTATGTGCCGACAAACCCTGCTTGTCACAACACTAAACATTAAAATCCTGACGCCCACGCAAATGCTGGGTTTCTGCTAGAGCTGAGAGTCCAGCCCCTTTTAGGGGACAAGGGACAGTCTATTTATTTACCTATTTATTAGCACACTTAACAGATTACAAACACAAAAAGAACACAAATATAAGATCCAATCTAGTCTGCAATCCTAAGACAAGTATGCCTAAAAGCTAAATAGGTATAGATTCAGAAGCTAGGGCACGCTGTAAATATAAAAGTGATAGACAATTGTAACAAATCAGATTAAACAAATCATAAAGCGAACAATAACAAAAATGCTTCTGGAGTGTTAATTAAGTACTACGGTGTATTAGTATTTGCCGCCGAAATCGGAAGACGTCAGACAGGCGGCCGGTATAGCTAAATCGATCAAACAGCTCGATTTTGCATGATCTTCAGCGTCCTTGGGTGAACATTACACATGGGCACAATGGGCGGTCTTATCGCTTGGAGCTATCTATTCCAGACAACCAGTGGCAGTGACATGCCTATATTTGTAGAAGAAAAAGCGGGAAAACGCATCGCGAGCTCCAAAACAGCACAGCTGAGGATGCAACCAAGAAAACGCATAGAAGAAGAAACTAATAAATAAATAGAGGCAAAGCACACTGATTGAGCTAGCCCCAAAGTAAGTTGTAACTTGTGTTTTGGGATACTAACTCAACTATATTTTATAATAAATACTTACATAAATAAACACCTAAGACCCAGAAAAAATTAAAAAGGCCATTTTCCAACTTGCTCTGGCTGGGGATCGAACCCAGAACCTCCGGATTGACAGAATAGTTGACCATTACGCCACAGAGGACATCAAAACTGGATTCATACTGCCAACGGAGCTAAATTCAAGGTGAAAGGGGAGTAAACCTCGCAAGCAGATCATAAATATGCATTTACACGCATAATTCGAAGCGACGCGCGGCATTGAGCATGGAATATGCATTAAATGTATGCACATAAGCCCTCGTACAGGTCTGAAACTTTGTGAATACGCCGAGATTTGGGTAGAAGCTTTTTTTACCACCTGATGGTAAGGGTTGACGTAGCCTGGAATGCTACATACGCGTTGCAATAACCATTAACATTGAATATATAGACTAGTCCCAAAGACCTGTCCCAGACATATAGGGGTCAAAGGTGGAAAATGAGAAAAGAAATAATAAAAGATTGGTAACGATGACTGCCCATCGCCTCTTTAGAAAGAATCTTAATTTATCGTCTTGTCCATGAAGAAAGGTAAACGTTATTACAATGATTTTAGAAATATCACAAAATAGGCAAACCGTTGAAAATTGGCGTGGTTAAAAAATAAGCATCCACTACTCTACGTGACAATAGTTACACCCGCATAGCAAAATGTTTAAGCAGAAGCTACCCTTTGTACAATACACAATACAGGGTAAATTTATTTTCTAGTAGCACAATAAATACAATCAACGATATCCCTAAAACGTTGAAAACAATCCTCTGAAGTCTGAACCCCCTGTGGATCACATCGTGATGACAAGAAAAGGTGTAGCAAACTTTATTTATAATAAAAACTTACTTACACTTACACTGTGAAAATATCACGCTAATAACAACCTTATCATGCTTGTATTAGAATATATTTAGAAACACCCACAAAGTTGTGTAAATCAATGCAACCAAAAAATGCGAGCGATTTTAAATCAAATTGAATTTGGAATAGAGTCAAAGATTGTACTTAAAAGTATAGGGTTGCCAGTAACACGTATTTACTTTTTTTGGTTGTAGGGTCATTACTGAGTATTGTTAGGTAATTTCACGCGTATGGAGACACTGCGGGCAATTTGGGAGCGAATTTAGCGGAATTTTACAAGAATGGCAACACTGGGTGAGAGCTGCCATTGTTGGTGGTATTCTGTCCTACAATACGACAATGGGTTGTAAGTACTGTGAAACCTGTGATATTTATAACTTTTGTCAAGTTGTTGTAGTTTGTTTATTACTTACGCTCGAAGCAATAAAATAGAAAGGGAAAAAAAAATAGTCGATAAAAATACCCATTAAGGTGAAGATATAGGCAAATGGCCTTGAAGTGTGAAATAAATTGTTAACTCGTAAATATGGTGACAATTTCCATATTGCTCTTCGTCATGCACTAGATAGCCCTTTAAATTATTTTATGAACTGCCGTTGAAACTATTATTGGTTATCTGTCTAGCTTTAAAACTTACCGTGGCCACTTTTGGCGGAAGTAAGTTTTAAAGCTAGACGGATTAATGTAAATAATTTCAACGGTGGTTCATAAAATAATTTAAAGGGCTATCTACTGCATGACGACGAGCAATATGGAAATTATCTCCATATTTACGAGTTAACAATTTATTTCAAATGAGGGCGCCACTTCAAGGCCATTTGCCTATATCTTCACCTTAATTCAAATCTCAAAAAATCTAAGCAAATAAACCGGCCAAGTGCGAGTGAAACTCGCGTGAAGAGGGTTCCGTACAATTGATTGAATTCTTATAGGTTTTTCTGTAATCTACAAGCAATGGACTATATTTTGTATTTTTTTCAAAATTTTATGTTCTGTAGTTTCGGAGATCACGGCCCCCCCTGGATGGTCAATTTTCGTCTTCTTTCATAAATAAAATCAAAACTATTCATTTTACAATGATAACAAAAATCTATTTGAGATCCTCATAACGAGCCCTTTCATTTGATATATGACACAGTAAGGTTTGCAAACTTTTTTTTTTAATTTTCCACGAATATTACCCTAATTTTTAAAAAATATTAATTTCTTTGCACATATATGTTTGGGTCATAGGATAACAACATTCTACCAAATTTCACCTGATTCGGTCTAGTAGATTCGGAGCAAATTGGCTGTGACAGACGGACGGACAGACAGACGCACGAGTGATCCAATAAGGGTTCGGTTTTTTTATTTTTGTACGGAATCCTAAAAAGGTATATAGGTATAAAGGTATAACATTAAGTATATAACTGCAGGTAATTATTATAAAAAATCACAGTTTGAAGCTAATACAATTTGTATTTTTCATACAGTTTTTATAAACACAATATTATTTAGTACTTAACCTTTTAAATAATTTTATTTATGACACAAAAAAAAATACAAAAAGCACACCGAAGGCATAGATTAACGCTTTGAAAGGGTCCATTACATTCAAATAAAATAACTTTATTCCCTTAAATATAAAAAATAAAGAAACGACAATGAGGTTTAACAAGCAAGAGTAAAATATAACTGAAGCAGGCATTACCACAAGACCAGCCCACTTTGACCTCTCTCACTCTCCTTTTCCTTGGATTTCGGGGTCGGGGGCGTGGCACGGCAACGATGCTTTAAAACCGTATATCTTAATCACTGAGTATACAACTTAAACAGATACAGTTTACTTCTTGTGTTATGTTTCTTCTTGTCGAGTCAAAATAGTTCCAATATAGTTTCGATTTCAAATGATATTTGACCAATATGTGGCCACGGCGATCCCTCCCTCATTAGTCTCATTAAGGTCTTCGATGATCGGCTCAGCAGCTTGAGGGCAGCACGGGCTCGACAAAAGGTGGTCGTTATCAGCGTGACTATGCAAGCCAATACCAGCCCGGAGTCTATTAAAAAACTACTAGACTACTAGTCGTTGTGTAATTATAGAAGATAACAGCGGTCCATATAAAAATGCTTTGGTTTGACTGACACTCATATTGTCATTGGACGATGTCGTAAAAGCGAAGCAAAAACCTGTCATCGAAAATCCGCTCCAATAAAGTTGACGTTGACGACGTTGAGTCGTAAAACCACAGACAAGTCAGGTAACAAGTTCAGAATTTTTCTTCTGTGCTTATCAAGAAAGAAGTAAAAAAGAGAAGGAAAACCAGAAAGCCGGGCACCAAAGCACATATTCTACAGATGCAACTGGGAATTTGCCGTGTAGACGGCAAAGTGCATTTCAGGAGTAGACAATGTCTTTGCTACTTCTGTTGTTACATTCA
The DNA here is from genome assembly GCA_963576875.1 of Acrobasis repandana. Lineage (NCBI taxonomy): Eukaryota > Metazoa > Arthropoda > Insecta > Lepidoptera > Pyralidae > Acrobasis > Acrobasis repandana. The sequence continues at coordinate 22,699,159 of OY756216.1, forward strand.
CATGTTTTGCTTGGCACGTATGTGGCAGGCATGTGCTTAGAGACTATGATTTTGTCTATACAGACGATGCATGGAGGTAGTATAATAGTATCGACTTATATATACTTCTGGTTCCACCTTTATATTTTTACCTGTGCACGTATCTGCAGAATAGAATACGATTTGTCACAACCCCTTAGCTAACCCACGGGTGTCGTAAGAGGCGACTAAGGGAGATACATGTAACAGAAGGAGCACTGCATCCTCTGTGCAAGGATTTAATACCATCTACTGCGATCACCAACCCGTTTGCCCAGAGTGGTGATTATGGGCAAGCCTCCCTGTAATGGAAGTGGCCTTTGCTCCAACAGTGGATGGATATTGGCTTTACAGAAGTGGAAGAACTGGGAATGGGCTTAAATAAGGAAGACTTACTTGAGACACCTAAAATAAGTAATCAATAAATAGGTAGATAAGGAAAAATGACACTAATTGAGCCAGCCCCAAAGTGTGTTTTAAATTTTAAAATAGACACAGGACAATTTGGTAAGGATGGCAGGGGATCGAATCCAGATCCTCCTGATTAGCGAACTCGTGTTGGCCATTACGCCACAGAGGTCATCAAAACAAAAAGTAACATAGCTGCATTTTATCCCAAAGCCGCAGACCTAATATTCCCCACCCGTACATCAGGTCATTCTAAACTGGCGATCTATGTCGTCTGTTTTATTTTCTTCGACGCTAGGTATGGTTTTTCGTATAATCGAGAGCACCGCTTCGAATTGAAAATATGGTAGGCCTCTTAAGAAAGTGTTAGAAAGCCCTTAAGAAAGCTCTTAAGAAAGCCGTTTTACATGTCACTAGTTAGATGTAAGTTACTATTTTTCAATTGTTATCCGATAAAATTCAGGAATTATAGGGATATATGTGATCGATAGTTTTCGTAAGGTGACGTGGGTTCACAATTTGCAGTACTGTGCGTGTTTTTGAAAAATCACTGTTATAAACTACCACAGTTTATTCCTAAAAAATTTACATAAAAATCTTAAGGATTTTCTTCAGACACCCACAATAGTCAAAACACGATTAAGCATTTTTGGCTCGATAGAAAAAAATCACAAACATACCTCTAATTTGCCTAAATTTGCCTGTATAATACGTATTACTATTTTATACAATCACCTTTTTTATATGAAAATTATAGCAAAAAATGTATTATCTATAATAAATAAAACACTGCGAAATATCGTCGAGCACGGCTCCGGCCCTTCCTTCGCTCACGACGAATACTTCACTGTTTTTTTTTTTGTATTATATTTTTTTTAAAAATTGTAGCCAAAATGGATAGATATTTAGATAATACATTTTTTGTATAATTTTCATATAAAAAAGTGATTGTATAAAAAAGTAATATGTATTATAAAGGCAAATTTTGGCAAATTAGAGGTATGTTTGTGATTTTTTTCTATCGAACCAAAAATGCTCAATCGTGTTTTGGCTATTGTGGGTGTCTGTAAAAAATCCTCAAAATTTTTAAGTAATTTTTTTGTGGAATAAACTGTGGTAGTTTAATAACAGTGATTTTTTAAAAACACGCACAGTATTGCAAATTATGAACCCATGTCGCCTTAATGGTTTTGAATAACTGTTATAATTATGTATGTTTTAATTTTAAGATATTGCACAGGAATAGGTTAAGCAGCTATTTACTAGCAAGTTTAATAGTTAATAGTCATATTAATTATTTCCTAGGTCCAAAATGGATATAAACAATAATAAAAATAAAAAATAAACCTAACACCTTTATAAACTTCTGTATTCTGAGGATGTTTTTTAAATAGCTCTTTTATTCTGGTCTGGAAGAAAAGAAGAAACTTAGAATGTATCAGCGGCTTCTCTTCCTGATCCGAAAAGCCGATCGAGGGAATGGGCGAAAATGCGCGAATCATGTTAATAGGCGATGCGGTTAGCAACCCATCATTATTTTGATTCCTTTTTCCACTTTCTAGCCCACCATCACGCTAAAAGTGACCTTTGAGTCTTGTGACCTTGGATTCTGTCTGCTTACCGCCCCAAGACCGGACAAAAACGTATTATTGTAAACCAGGCTAGCAACTTCTCACTCTTTGATTTCCGTGATGTCTATACATAATGGATTTTATTCCCATTCACTTGTTAAAACTCTGTAGGAAAATAACGCCTACCTCAAATATTTTACTCCCTCGTGTCTACCTTACATATAAACATAGTACTTATACAACTTACTGTAATATATTCACCGACAAAGGTTTACCAATATCTGCATAAAAATACTCACAAAACCTGACCTTTCCTCGAAGAGACCTTTACGTTTGGGACTTGAGAACCGTTAGCGGTACGGCAAGTGTATTCGACGTTCATCAAAAATGTAATAAAAAAACGGTTTCCGATAGAAATTACCGTGATGTTCTTCTCTAAGCAAATGTTGTCCCACTTTATAATTTTATTAGTAATCCTACTTCCTACCTATATTATTAATGCGAAAGTTTGTATGGATATGTGGATGTATGGATGTTTGTTACGCTTATATGCCAAAACAGTTGGATGGATTGGAATGACATTTAGTGTGTAGATAGCTTATTACCTAAATGAACACGTAGGATCCTTTTTATCCCGAGAAAATGTGACATTCCCGTGGGATTTACAAAAAAATAACACGCCAGCAACGTCGAGGACATAAGCTAATTAAGTACTCAGCTAGTCAGAAGATTTGGGGTAGATTTGGAGTAAAACTTTACCGTATGAACAATGGCCATCAACTTTATGAGTTTTGGAAACTTAAGGCCTAACACAATTCTTGTAGGCTTTAATTGAATTGAATCGAACCAAAAACTTAAGTTCATATGAGTTTATTATTCAATCACAAAACGACGCTGAAAATAGTTTATTTAAAATAGAAAGATAAAATAATTTACATACTCGTAAATACAGATATAGAAAAGTTAAATACAAAACGACCGAAATATACTATTATCTATTCATATTACCTAGTTACCGGCTTTTCTAGTTGCGCTATATCAGGCGATGCCACAGCTATTGCAAAATAATGTATTAAAATAAAAGTATTGACATTACATTCCTAAATGCGAGTAAACCGATTTTCAAGTAGATTTTTGATAGAATCAACACGCGGCCGCGGAGTGGTGTCGCGATTTCTATAATGTTTTCCCCTCTTATAAGAAATACCTCTTTTGAATAAGTAAAATTTAGTTTACCAAAGTTCCCTCTCTATACAACACTATGGAAAAGTTATAGATTGTTATCCAACGAAGGGTTAGGGATTTAGATTTATGTATTTTGTCCTCGGTAATAAAGTTTTTGAGTAAGTAAAGTAAAATAGGACTTATTGGACAAAAGCTATTGCTTTTGTCCAATAAGTCCTATTTTATAATTTTTAAATTAAAAAAAAAGTATACAAATAAAGGTAATCCTATTCAACTGATGAATAACAACGCGAATCGAAACGTTATAAGTTTAACGTTACATTTCGTTTATTTTTGATCACGCATAACTTTTTGCAAAGAAGTCAAAATGACGTGATTTTTTTTTACATTCTTGCTCCAAACTTTACCAAAAAGTTGGCAGTCAAGTTACTAATGATACTGAAATATTTTTCATAGAAGTAGTCAATCACTGCTTTAGTTATGTGGTCTTAGGTAGAGTTTTTATTTCTAATAATATGCAACCTTTATAAGAATACTGTTCAATCAAAACACAATAAAAACGAAACTAGACGAAATTTATGACCGTGTCATTGTCTAATCTCCATTTAGACGTCACCAAAAGCATTCCCAGTGCACTAAATCACAATTTTAATTTATTAAAACAGGTTTTATACATTAACCATTGTAATGCTCTTGTCTCAACCTTTAGCGGGACATAAAATTTACAATAACAAAAGACACTTGACTCAAAATCCTCACATACCACACTTGGTGGCCTTTTTCAAATCCAAAAATTTGACCCCTCAAAAGTATATCTGCCTCATAGAAGAAAAGTTCAAGATAGACTGGTCTATAGGTGTCTTTATGATAGTGAATTATAACGCGATATTGTTATCACGTAGGCTGAGACGTCGTTACAGACAATAAAAGTAATTTTTACGACTGGCAACCCTTTGCGTTAATAAATTAAAAAGTTAGCTGAGGTAGGGCTGTGAAACAATACCACTTCACCCTGTAACCCAGAGATCTAAGTTTTGTGGCCCCTGGCTAATAGAAAAGTACTCTAGGGTTGCTTTGCAGTTAACGCTAAGAATTATAATTAACTTTAAAAAAAATATTTGCAAAATATTATATAAATATAAAATTGCATGTATTTAAAATGTTCAAATTGAAAACCTTCAAATTGCCAAGTTATAAGTTGACTATACTACCTAGTTCTCAAAATTAAGTCCCAAAAAGGTTACTATAACACTTGGAATCAGACTTTTTTTATTTAAGTTTATTGCACATAATCTTATATTTGATTGATTAGGTACAATCAGTCAAACTTAACGCTAATGCATTATCTACCAGTATTCCTTTGGGAAATGTCGAATAGAATAGGTGTTTCCAAACATTATCTATTTTCGATTTAAATTCTCCTATATTGATTGCAATATGGACTTTTAAGTAAGTACCTATCGAATTTTGGTATAGTTTAAGTTCAGAAAAACTTTGTTAATTTAGAATAAATGCTTGATTGTAATTACATTACACCAGTAATCTCAAGGGAGACAATATTCTGTATACATATCTAACAAAAAAGATTCTGTTCAACCCTGCCAACTAGGGTTGCGTCTGATTGGGTGTGTACACACTACAAGTACCCCAAATTAATTTTTGAGAACAAAATCCATTAGCGAATGATGTTTTTTCTACTTATTGTTCAGGGCTGTGCCATAATTTACGCAAAACTCGATTGACGGCGTTTTTTAAACGACAGGGCGGCGAATGCGTGTGCTTTGCAAACTATTCTCTACACACGCTATCACTTACAATAGCTTTTATTACTGCATTTCTAAGGTTTGATATTGCCTGCTATTTAGTATTATATTGTCATTATAATGTTTGTATTAATGTGTTTTCTTGTCATCTATGATTTATGTCATACAATTGTCTATATCGCGATGCGTGTAAAGAGATTTCTATTTGTGTTGCCAGTATTTGTAGTTTTTATGTGCGGGTACGTTTAATTTCATATTGTTATGTGTGTGTCATTTATGACTCGCGATTTATGGGAGCGAAAGGGTATTTTGCTTTTGATTTGTAATGTTCGAAGATATTAGAAATCGTTTAGTAGTTTATATGATGGAATATTATGAAGGTTATAAAGTTTAACGTTTGGTTGGATTCGCTTTCATTTTGAAGCTTATGTATAATACACGTAATATGAAAGTTATACTGAACTTGTATAGATAGGTAGTTTATAAACAGGCATACAGCTCAACTAATAATATTAGGGTTACTATACACATAAGCGGGCCGGCATTAAGGTGGCACCAAACAGAAGTGGCGCCCTCATTTGAAATAAGTTTTTTACTCGTAAATATGGTAAAAAAAATTATATTTCTCAATGTTAGGCACTAGATAGCCCTTTAAATTATTTTATGAACTACCGTTGAAACTATTATTAGTGATCTGTCTAACTTTAAAACGCGCTTTCGCCAAAAGTGGCCACTTTTGGAAGAAGCGGGTTTTATAACTAGACGGACTAATGTAATACTTTCGATGATGGTTCATAAAATAATTTATAGGTTTATCTAGTGCCTAACATTGAGAAATATGAAAATTTTCACCATATGTACGAGTTAAAATTTTATTTCAAATGAGGGCACCACTTCTGCATGGTATTCACCTAACAGCCGGGCGGTAAAATCCAATATAGATGAATGTTCAGGGAAAAAGCCGATATAATAGCTTTGGGTCAGCTATTGTTTGACAAATACTGCATAACCGACATGGACCCGAATTAATCTGTAGCAATCTTCACAGACGAGCAATAGTATGTCAGCGACAGTTGCACGACGCGTCTGTTCGCGACACCAGTCGCCGACCAAGGTCCCCAGCTGTCACTTGTCTGTCTGAGTCGTAAGTACCTAATAAGTGTCTAGGGAGCATGCTCCTTAACTTTAGCGCATACGGTTAGAAATTTCTCAAAAAGATATTTGCTAATGTATGTCCAAATTCCAATCAGAGATAAATTGCCATCCCCCTTTAATTTTATACCTGTGGCATATTGAAAATAGAATCCTTATTGACTCAGAAAACAAGGTACAATTACATTCGAGCGGCCATATTTACAAGTTATTAAAAAATAAAACTTAAAACCGTTTACTGGGGATTTGCAAACATGGACCAGCCGTAGCGGAACTAGAGTAGAGCGGCTGGGCAATCGCCCAGGGGTGACAGCTGTGAGGGTGCGTCCGTCAGCATAGGCGACGCCAAGTACCTAATCTTTACCCTCAGGCACTTTAGGCATAAGATTAGTGATTATATTTAGATAATCTTAGTCTACCTATGTACTGGTTAGAGAGCATTTCAAAAATAATAATTTATGGAACCATGTCGACTTGAGAAGAAGTTTGGATACCTACCAAAAATTTTGCGTACTAATTTAGCACTTATATTTTATATGGTCTATCTGTGGTCTGTCTATAAAAAACAATAGTTTAATATGCGTTGTTGTAAATAAATGTTGTTGTTAAATAATGTTTGCTGTGTGGTGTCTGGCAGAGTAGAATAGGACCACTTCAAGTCTTCCCGTGGATGTCGTAGAAGGCGATTTAGGAAATACACGCTAAACAAACCTTATCAATGAGATCTATCCAACCCGTCTAGCCAGCGTGGAGAGTGTACGCCAAATCCTCTGACTGCCTTGGCCAAGTGTGGCTCTGAAATGTAGTACAGAGAGGGGCGTGCTCCTACAATGGAGACTAAAAAGGAACTGTTAATGATGATGATGTTGTTAATAAAAATCTACTTTGTTTATATTTTAATTACTTTTTTCTTTTACATTTACATTTGAAAAATAGGTGCGGAGGAGATGAGGGAGATGCGTCACAAACTTGCCCATGGGCACTGTTAGTGCTACAGGCAGCACGGTGTACCAGCATTGTTTCCACGGCATCAGCTGTGTACATCCGAGCACAATAACCTAATACCCATTCTGTATTCATGCTGGATAATCCACACAATAAACTTTGTGTGCGCGACGATCAAAATAACTATAAAAATACAATAAGCAGCTTATTCGTGTACCCTAATGTGTGTTTGAAAGAAAGGACTGTGCGCGAGGGAGAGATGTAGAGTTTGCGTGATTCATGGAGGAAAGTTCTTGAGACAGTTGGTATGCATAATGTATATTGGGCTTGTATTATATATATATATATATTGGCAAAATAAGTAAAATTTTTTCTTTTACAGATTTACGGAGTTGAAAATGTACTTATTTAATTTGATATAGACGCTACAAAAGGTCGGAATCCATTATATTTTTCAATCTGTACAATATAAGCAATGAGACCGCTGTGCGTCCACTGCGCAATGACTTTTTTATCTACAATGTTTTGGTGATCGTAGTAGCACAGAATACAGTAAGAGTAAACAGAACGGAATCTCCTAAGGTATGCGCAATATGCGTCCCCGTTCCCCGCACCCGCACCTCTCCCCCGGTTCTTGTGAGCCAACGTGCGTCATCGAGGCGAAAACGGAGGAGAGGTGCGGGGACGGGGAACAGGGACGCATATTGCGCGTACCTTAGGAGATTCCGTTCTGTTTACTTTTACTGTATTCTGAGGTAGTAGACCCAGCATAGTAATTATGGGTCCCATTATTAAGAGAGGCTTTTAGTCAAGCAGTGGATTGTTGTAGGCTGATAAAAGAAGAAGAATAAGAGTCTCGGCCGTAGGATTATGTTTTAAGACGAATACATGTACTGCGTAGTACGAACTACGTAAGATTATTGGCATCAAAGTAGGCCAGTTGCGCTAGTGCGGACAAGCTCCATGAACTTATGAGATGATGAGACTATGAACTTGTGAACCAAGATGAACTTATGAGAGGAAAAATGGAAACGTGGACAGTGTACTATCACTCTGCAACTTGTTTCCAAACAAACATCAAACACAATAAACAAATTACACTATCAGCCACATCCTCAGATAAAAAGCTGGCTTTGACAACTACCCACAAAATAGGGATAGTTACAGAAGGTAAACTCATGCCTGAACTTCAATTTGCTTCTGGTTTACTCTTTAATCTTTACTACATAAGTGTACGGCTGTCTCAGATCATTTGGGATTAAGTGTTTATTATATGTTATTTTGGATTAGATAATTTTGCTACAAATTAATTACCAAAATATGAATAATAAAATGTTTTGGATCCTGGATAGAAATTTATTGGGGTTCAATTTAGTATCATACACTGAACTTGCCAGTTAAGTAAAAGAATATTACATATATAAATAGAAACTGCATTCAAATTCGTCCACGTCCATTTTATTGAGATTTTAAATATCTTCATTATATAAGCCTCAGGAAGTCCGCGGGTGGACATAGGCCTCTTTCAAGGATTTTAGGCATTTCAGCTGAGACATTTTTTTTAGAATGTGGCATAAAACAAACTAGAATGATGATATGCGTACTAACAAGTTGTTGGAATC